>JAVJIX010000164.1:575000-1257500 GCA_036785185.1 Paratrypauchen microcephalus
GGGGCTAGACACAATTTTTTTATGTGATAAAGTAAAAAAAAATGCCTTGTGCTGTGTCTGTAGGAAAGACAAACCAAGAAGTAACTTTGGTGCACTGCTCTTGTATATACTTATTCATTTTTTTGTTGTTGTGCAGTGTAGTTTTATACATTTTGCACAGATGTTATTGAAGGTTTAAAAAATGTGAAAATACCAATGCTATGCTGTTATAACAATGTGTGTGTGTAATCTCTCAGTGGTCCATGTACAGGCCTGGACTGGTAATCGGGCATACCGGGCATTTTCCCGGTGGGCCAACAGTCTGATGGGCCGATGCTGTTTTTTTTTTTGTTTTTTTTTTTACTTAGAGACCGGCCCACAATTTAGAGGAGGGGTCCCATTGGTCCATCTTCAATACAGACAGTGTACTAAACCAATCAGGATATAGAAGCTCACGAGAGCGGTCCCACCCCTTTCTCTGCACTGATCCCCGCCAGTTTCAGTGTTGAGCGTGGAAACATGGAGAAGCGGCAGAAAGGGGGTGTGGAGAAGTTACGGGCTAAAAGATGAAAAAGTCTTGCTATAGACGCTGCAAAATGCTCTAAAATAACAGACATATGTCCACGTCCTCTGCAGCCCAGGCTGAAGGTGGACAGGGAGAGGAGCAGCCAGAGACTGTGGACAGGCAACCCAAGGGTGCACTGTTGTTGTATATACGAATTCATTTTTTTGTTGTTGTGCAGTGCCGTTTCATACATTTTGCACAGACGTTATTGAAAGTTTAAAAATGTGAAAATACCAATGCTATGCTGTTATAACAGTGTGTGTGTAATCTCTCTGTTGTCCATGTACAGGCCTGGACTGGTAATCGGGCATACCGGGCATTTTCCCAGTGGGCCGACAGTCCGAGGGCCCAATGCTGTTTTTTTTTTTTTTTACTTAGAGACCGGCCCACAATTTAGAGGAGGCGTCCCATTGGTCCATCTTCAGTATAGACAGTGGACTAAACCAATCAGGATATAGAAGCTTACGAGAGCGGTCCAACCCCTTTCTCTGCACTGATCCCCGCCAGTTTCAGTGTTGAGCGTGGAAACATGGAGAACCAGCAGAAAGGGGTGCGGGCTAAAAAATCTCACTATAGACACTGCAAAATGTTCGAAAATAACAGACATATTCTCTGGAGGGGCTGGAGCCTCCCCGTCCTCTGCAGCCCAGGCTGAAGGTGGACAGGGAGAAGAGCAGCCAGAGACTGTGGACAGGGAACCCAGGGGGACCCAAGGAAACCCGAGGGACAGAGTGACCAGGTCAGTAGGTCAGAAGGTAGTAATGTTAGGATAATACCGGGACTTTTAGGTGATGGACAGGCATGAAAATCGCTCACCTTTCAGCGAAATTCACCTTTTTGAAACCAAAACAGGTGACCTAAGTGAATGGTGTAGATTTAATGAGAAAAGTCAGCCAACGTGCTCCTGAACTTGTGTGCAAGATGCAGTTTAAATAAACCATTGAATGTGTAGTTACTGTGAGTTTGCAGGTGGTTTTGGGGATTTTTCTTTTAAATGTTGTGCCCTGGTTTCCCCTCGGCCAAGACGTAACAATAGTAAAATACTTTGCTTCGGGGAACACAAACATAAATTAGTCTGTTGTGCTCCGGTCTAAGCCAAAAATGCCAGGGCTGTTTTTTTTGTCCCAGTCCAGCTCTGTCCATGTCGGATGCATCACAAAAGAAGGTTGAATTCTACTTTTGTTCTGTTGAAAGCATCCCAAGATCCTTTTTGCAATAGGTTGATATAACATCAATCTGGCTGTACATTTTTCCTAAAACCTCAGATAGATTTTTTTTTTTTTTTTTAAGTGTTTTTGTGCAGATTAAAACAAGTAGTTTAAAAACAAAACTGAATAAAACAACACTGAACCCACTTAGCTGTGAAGTAAATAAATAAGCAGATAAATAAGTGCATAAAAAGTAGATGGCTAGATAAGTAGGGCTTTTGTCCACTGATCTGAAGGTTAACGGTTCGAATCCCGCTCTTGATGGAAACATCATTGGTTGAGCGGTCAGATCCACTGACCCACAGGTTGGTGGTGTGATTCCAGCTCCCACAGATGAATGCTGTCGTCCTGTCCTTGGGCAAGACACCTCGCCCCCAGTGTCTGTGTACAAATGTGTGTGAATGGGTGAGTGGTGTAAAAGCGCTATATAAAAATGTGACCATAAATAAAAATAGATAGATGGATTGGTAAATAAATAAGTAATTAAAACTAGATGGCTTTATAGCCATAGATGGCTATATAGATAAATACACAAATAGAAATAGATCGATCAGAAAAAGGTGGCTTGCCCTCTCCGGGTGGGTGGAGAGTCCTCGCCTCAGGTGGAGGAGTTAAATTATCTCGGGGTCTTGTTCACGAGTGAGGGGAGGATGGAGCGTGAGATTGACAGGCGGATCGGCGCAGCGTCGGCAGTGATGCGGTTGGTGTACCGGACTGTTGTGGTGAAGCGGGAGCTATTACGTTCCTTTCTACATTCCTCCCCTCACCTATGGTCATGAGCTCTGGGTAATGACCGAAAGGACGAAATCGCGGATACAAGCGGCCCAAATGAGTTTCCTCTGCAGAGTGGCTGGGCGCTACCTTAGAGATAGGGTGAGGAGCTCAGTCACATGGGAGGAGCTCGGAGTAGAGCCGCTGCTCCTCCAAGTCGAGAGGAGTAGCTGAGGTGGCTCGAGCATCTGTTTCGGATGCCTCCTGGACGCCTTCCTCGGGAGGTGTTCCGGGCATGTCCCACCGGGAGGAGGCCCGGGGGAAGACCCAGGACACGCTGGAGGGACTATGTCTCCCGGCTGTCCTGGGAACGCCTTGGGGTCCCCCCGGAGGAGCTGGAGGAAGTGTCCGGGGTGAAGGAAGTCTGGGAGTCCCTGCTTAGACTGTTGCCCCCATGACCCGGCCCCGGATAAGTGGAAGAAAAGGGATGGATGAAATAGAAATAGACGGATAGATACATAAATAAAATAAGTAGAAGTAGTAGTTAAATAAATAAATAAAAATAGATAGACCAGACACAATGTTGAATTCAATTGTAAAGCAGCTGAACTCGGTCAGATACAGAGACGCATTATTCTGCTCTTTTATAGTTTCACTTCAAACCTGAGAAAAAAACTACACAGAAGTGGCTTGCACAAATGTCCATTATACTTCCTAAAGTGTCCTCATGTGTTCCAGTTGAAAGTCTCTGTGTGATGGATTTGTCTGGACTCCCACAGAGCTCCCACAGAGCAGAACCACACTGGAGACAGATCCTCAGCTGGACCCGGACTGTCAGTGAAGGATGAGGTGCTTAGAACAGAGAGGTCTTACTGGGGAAAAGTTCAAAGTAAATGGCATTATTGGAGTTATACTAATACGTCTATTTAAAAGTGTAATCTGTCAGTTTTCTTGTGGAGAGTATGCCATCTTCTCGTTTCCATGGAGAGTTAATGCATCACCTGGAATATTCCACATTATGGCAATGAATCGTCCATTTATCTTGCGTTTTTTTCAGTGACATGTGTTTTTATTGCTACCATGAAAAATATGTTTTCTCTAAGTGATTGTGGTTGCCATGGGGGCACTAGCATGGGGAAAAAATTATCTTAGCGAATAATAATAATAAGGAAC
The DNA here is from genome assembly GCA_036785185.1 of Paratrypauchen microcephalus. Classification (NCBI taxonomy): domain Eukaryota; kingdom Metazoa; phylum Chordata; class Actinopteri; order Gobiiformes; family Gobiidae; genus Paratrypauchen; species Paratrypauchen microcephalus. The sequence continues at coordinate 578,637 of JAVJIX010000164.1, forward strand.
ATGCCCCGACATCTGAATGTAAGTAAGTAATAATAATAATAATAGCGATTTGACAGCAATTTGACGGCATAACTGCATTAAATGAGTCAGGCAGACTTAAAAAAAACTGCTCAGGCTTCCTAACACTCCGAGGTATATTCAAACCAAGTGTTGCAAAATCAAAAACAGGACTGAAGGCGTTTTAGATCTCATCCATGCATGTTTGAGTAATCTAGCAATCTCTCCCAGGCTAGCAGTACGATCCCATCAGTACTCAGCCCACAAGTCCATGCTCCTGCATAAGGCTGGGCGGGATACCGTATCATACTGTATACCCAATACCGGTGAGTGTGTGCATACAAAACGTGAGGAACACAGAGCGGCGGAACGTGGCGCCGTAGGACATTGTTTGAGATGGGGACTGTTCTGCAGTGGCGTGAGAGCGGTGGAAGCTCAGTGTGTGTTGAGGTTTGAACAATATGGACAGAGAAAATGTTACAGACACAGAGGAACTTATACTGAAAAGAGGAGCCGTGTCAGTTGTGTGGAAGAACTTCGACTTAAAAAATTCTGACGACGATCAAACAACCGTATTCTGTAAATGTCGTCGGGCTAAAGTTGTAGCCGCAGGAGGCGACACGAGGGATCTGCTTCACCACCTCCGTCACAAACATGTCCTGGAAAATGAAGAATGCACAAAACTAAGATCTGCATCCTCTTCCACGTCTGCAGGGAACGTTCAAGTCGGCGTTGCGACACAAAATGCCACTCAGACGTCACTCAAAGACACGTTTGCTAAGGGGACCGCCTACGACAAGAAAAGCAAACAGTGGAGCGATATCAATTTTTGGTCATACCGCCCAGCTCTACTCCTGCACAGCAATTATACAAGTGTACAAAAACATGATACAAAACTCTGAAGGGGGAGTGGCTTAGCACAATTAGCATTTTCAAAACAATAACAGCTAACATGGTGATCTAATCTAATACCCTATAGCAGTGTTTCCCAACCTTTTTTGTCTTGTGTACCCCCTGAGCCTTTTTGTCATACATCGAGTACCCCCTCACTCATACGTGTTGATAATTCTAGTAGAGTGGGATTATTGAATGAAAATCATTTTTATTTCATCTCCTTAATTTGAAAATTTAATATTGGAGACGGACTTCTTTACGAAATGGAGGCACACATAGGCTAAACTCTGCCGCGTTTGCCTGGCTTACACCAGACCATATCACAAGTGAGATATGGTCTGGAAGCCACCTTCGAAATATCTCGTACCAGAGGTTTACGATCGCCAATGGCCGTTTATTGGGCGTTACAAATGTCTATCATTTGGCGTATACGTAGCCCATAGCCAATCATGTCAGTTGTCAGTTCAAACTACAAGTTTCCGTTTGTCACGTAGTACGCGTCACCGTCTTGCCACCCCTCCCCGCTCTCTGATTGGCTCCCAGAATCGGGAGAGCTCGCTTGCCATAGTCGCCAGGCTGTCTTTCTGATCGGAATGAACGAGAGCAGTCTGGGATTTCCCAGGTTACTGTCGCGTACCCCCTGCGGTGTGCTCGTGTACCAACAAAAAAAAATATATATACACTGTATATGTATATTTTTTTATTTTATTTTATTCAGCTTTTTTTTTTCAAACAGCAACAAATCAATGAAATGGTTCAGATAGTATTTTCCTGATGCATAAAGTTGTATTGATATCTAAACTCATAATTGCATACATTACATAATTGCACATATTGAACATTTAAATACGTACACCAAATGGCTGAAATAAAACTGCAATTGTCTTGTCTTCACGGAGATTGTTTTGTCTTAAATGTTCCACAGTATGACATTAAACTCCTATCTCCGTGGAGACAAGCAGGTGACGCCACCAGGCCGATTAAGTTACAGGTCAGATCTGTGGAGAGGCAAGCATCTATAGGGAAAACACTGCCCTATAGAACCCTCTTTAAAAAATAAAAATCTGACGTATGTGTCCTTTAAAGGTCCTATTCATTCATTTTTCTTCTGCCTGTGAAGTGTCTTCCAAAGGACACAACGGCAGCATTCATCTGTGAGACGTAGAATCATACCGCCAACCTGTGGGTCAGTGGATCTGACCGCTCAACCAATGATGTATGTCGAGAGCGGGAGAAACGCAGTGGACAAACGCTCTATCGACTGAGCTACTGCCGCCCATGCTTACAGCACTTGGTATTCCCAGTCTCCCATCCAAGCACTAACCAGCCCCGCACTTGCTTCAAAGTTCAAAGTCATCTTTATTGTCAAAAACTATATGTACAGGTTGCACACACAGGATTTGAAATTCTGAGATCAGACGAGATCGAGCATTCTCAAGTTGGTATGGCCGTAAGCTAAAGGTCCTATACAGTGGTCCCTCGCTATATCGCGGCTCACTTTTCACGGCCTTGCTGTTTCACGGATTTTTTTTATTTTTTATTTCAATTTCTTTTTATAGTGTATCAACATTCTTTTCTGCTTCCTGATTGGCTAAGGGACTGTAGACCTTTACCGATTTGACAGTCGTGTCTACTCTACAGTACAGAATGTGTTCAGTTTGCTCCAGGAGTCCCGCTGGATGTGTGAGGGGCCGGGATGAGGACCAGACCGGGACCAGACCAGGACTAGACCAGGACTAGACCAGGTCTAAACCAGGACTAGACCAGGTCTAAACCTGGACTAAACCAGGACTAGACCAGTTCTAAACCTGGATTAAACCACCGCATGCAGCTCTTTGCCTGGTTTCATGCGGTGTTCATGTCGAGGTTTGATGTGCGTGTTCACTTCGTGGCTTGGACTGCCCCCCCACCCCCCACGCTTCACTATTAATACATTTTGTTGAAAATCTGCGAAAGTGTTTAAACAAAAGAGAAATGTGAGAAAACGTTAATTCCAGTCTGAGAAAAGTGTAGAATGTGTGTGGTGAGGCGTTTACAGCCTTAAAGGTCCCATGGCATGAAATTTTCACTTTCTGAGGTTTTTGAACGTTAATTTGAGCTCCCCTACCCTGTTTAGGGCCCCCCAATGGCTAAAAGTTGCGAAATGTCTAAACTGAGCATTTGCGATCCTTTTCTGCGTTTGAAAAAAAACACAGCTCAAATGGGCGATTCTGGACAAGGCACCTTATTGACGTCAGATCGAAAAAAGAAATGCAAATTCAGTTCCACCACCGTCTGGATGTCCACCCCCTGTCTCTGGAAATCACACCCAGAGAATTTGGACTGCGGAGGAGCTACGCAATGCGAAATGCGTTTTTTTATTTGCCTGGAGGCACATGCGAGTGTTTCTAGGCTCGGAAGTCCTTTACCCGACCCTCTGGACCTCTGAAACAGCAGTGGTTTAATTTTTCTGTGAAAATGTGTTTTTTTTCATTGAAAAGGCTCTCCTTTCCTCCTTCGCGCGTACACACGCGGAAGTGGGGCCAGGCACAGCGCACCGCTAAAACAAGGAACCAGCGGCGCATTTGCCCCCCCCCCCCCCCCACCACCACCACCCCCCCCCCTAACCAATCTGTGTCCTTCTCATTTGCATTCAAGCAGCAAGGCCCAGAATGAGTTGTTCAGACAGAGAGATTATGACTCTGACTCTGTACATGTGTCTTTCTCATGCACTAAGTGTTGATTTTGAAGAAGGATTCATTTACAGTATTAGGGAACCATTAAGGCACCATATAAAAGCATCAAGAAGTACCATGTCATGGGACCTTTAAAACATGTAGAATAATTGTAAAATATAAAGTTGTCCTACTTCGCGGATTTCGCTTATTGCGGGTTATTTTTAGAACGTAACCCTTGCGATAAACGAGGGACCACTGTATTACACAAAATTGACTTGTGAGCTTTTAGCTATGTCAGAATGTTGTTACCTCCTCAAAAACATACGTGGATTTGTGCTTTGTTTCATTCACACATCCATCTCCAAAGCTCAAAATGCTCTGTTGCACCTTGTGATGTCATGAAGCGGTTGTTTTCAAGTTAAAAGCTCCCTTTTACCTTTTGTCCAGTAGAAATGGGCAATTCCAGGGCTGCAATTATCCAGACAATTCTAGTGAAGCTGTATGGAGCACTTCTTGTGTTACCACATGACATCACAAGGTGGAACAGAGCCGAAAGCTAAAATATGCTGGGTTTCTGTGTGTTAAACATGTGCGAATGAAACAAAACACAACTCCGGGCGTGTTTGTGACAAGAAAACATTATGACGTCGATCAGAAAATGGTGTAATACGGGCCCTTTAATGCACTCCAACTGAAAACACCTTCCTTCGTTTATGATGTTAGTTATGACTGAAACAGAATAGAGAAAACAGCGAGTACGTTTTGCAGATGTGTGGAGAAATAATGGGTCATAGATAAGTACAGTAGCCCGTTCTTGGATCCAACACAAACTTTCCAGGCGTTTAGGTAGAAGAATGTGACCTATATGTTTGAACAGGACGGCGCTGTAATAACAAAACCGACAGAGGAGTGAGGAGTTATAAAACGGCGGCTGTTTTTCTACTTGGCTCAGTGTTTGGAGCGCTCCCCTGACCACAGCTCACATTTGAAGAGCTCGGGAGGACAGGAGATGATGTTTTATAGCGACAGCGGATTACAGTTTACACATAATTCAAGGCTGCTGTCGATCAAATATGGTTCCAACCTGAAATATCCACTGTATTTGATTGATTTAAAGCTGGCTATATTCTTTAAGGTGCATTAAATTATTTCTTCTGGAGTCACACATAGACTGTATATATAAATGGACGTAGCCAACACGCTAGCCGTCGCGTTACAAACAGGAAGTGAGCATGGATGCACTTCCGGGTCCATCGACTCTCGCTCCAACTGACTTTACATGAAATATTGTCACCGCTCTTTCTGTAACTACTGCACTGAGCCTCGTCATTTTGGCCTTAAAATGTTTGTATTAACCCACTCTACATGGTATTTTTTTTTATTTATTATTATTATTTTGTCCGTTAATAAATTCCTAATTCCTTATATGGAATTAGCTCCAAATTCACTTCTGTAAGTGCTGGCCTCGAAAGCTTCATTTGACTGGAGCACATCTTCATACAGTCTATGTTCTTACAGTATGACATTAAACATAACTATTAATATAATTAATCAATATGATTATTAATAATAATAATACATTTTATTTGTTAGGCGCCTTTCAAGGCTCTCAAGGTCGCCGTACATCAAGATATTAAATACATTAATTAAATAATACAGTACATAAAAAAACAAGATAAAACAAAATAAAAACAGTGTAAAAATACATTTAAAAAAAAACAGATACAGATTAAAAGACTGTGCAGTTATGGTCAGAGTGGTCAGAGTGAGAAGGCCTTTCTAAACAGATGAGTTCTGAGTTTAGATTTGAAGTGTGAGAGTGAGTGTGTGTCGCGGAGAGCATGGGGGAGGGAGTTCCAGAGCTGGGGAGCAGAGCGGCTGAAGGCTCTGCTTCCCATAGTGACGAGACGGGCAGGAGGGACAGTGAGGTGCAGGGAGGAGGAGGAGCGGAGGGAGCGGGCAGGTGTGGAGATGTGGATGAGGTTAGACAGGTATGGAGGGGCGAGGTTGTGGATGGCTTTGTAAGTGAGGAGTATGATTTTGTAGTGTATGCGGTGTGTGATGGGGAGCCAGTGGAGCTGTTGCAGGAGAGAGTTACAGTAGTCTATACGGGAAGTGACCAGGCTATGGATGGCGGTGGTGTGTGGGGTGAGTGAGGGACGGAGGCGGCGGATGTTTCTGAGGTGGAAGTAGGCGGACCGGGTGGTGCTGTTGATATGGGAGGTGAAGGAAAATGTGCTGTCGAGGATGACACCCAGACTCTTTACCTGAGGGGAGGGGGAGATAGAGAAGCCGTCGATGGATATGGAAAAAGGATTTATTTTGCTTAGGGTGGATTTGGTGCCGATGAGGAGAAGTTCTGTTTTATTGCCGTTAAGTTTGAGGAAGTTTGAGGTGAAGCAGGTTTGTATTTCTGTGAGACAGTTTGTCAGGGAGGAGGGTGGAAGTGTGGAGTTGGGTTTAGTGGAGATGTAGAGCTGGGTGCCATCCGTGTAGCAGTTAAAGTGGATGTGGTGTTTTCTAAAGATGGAACCAAGGGGGAGAAGATAGATTAAAAATAGCAGAGGACCGAGGATAGAACCCTGAGGAACACCTGATGTGACAGGGGAGGGGTGTGAGGTGAATGACTTGAGCTGAATAAACTGGGAGTGGTGTGAGAGGTAGGAGTGGAACCAGGAGAGGGGAGTACCAGAAATGCCAATGGAGGAAAGTCTGTCGAAGAGGATGGAGTGTGAAATAGTGTCAAATGCTGCACTGAGGTCTAGCAGGAGGAGGATAGAGAGTGAACCAGAGTCAGCAGAGAGGAGGAGGTCATTAGTGATTTTCAGGAGGGCAGGTTCAGTGCTATGGAGGGGACGGAAGCCAGATTGAAATTGTTCGTAGATGTTATTGGAGGAAAGATGGGTGTGGAGTTGGGCAGCAACAGTTTTCTCAAGAAGTTTGGAAATGAAGGGTAGGTTTGAAATAGGACGGAAGTTATTGAGGTCAGAGGGATCAGAACCGGGTTTTTTGAGTATTGGAGTGACAGCAGCGGTTTTGAGAGTGGAGGGAACAGTACCGGAGATGAGAGAGGAGTGAATGATATTAGTTATGAGGGGGGACAGTGCAGGGATGGAGGTTTTGATGAGGACAGTAGGGAGAGGATCTAGTTGACAGGTGGAGGATTTGGAGTTCTGAATGAGAGTGGAGATTTGGGAGACGGAGAGCAGGGTGAAAGAAGAAAGCAGGTGTGTTGGGGATACGGAAGATGAAAGATGAAGTTATCCAGCATGCCATCAGAAGAACATATTGCAGGAATTATTACAGGTATAATTTGTTAAATGAATAAAGCATAAAAGGTCAATGTTACACTAAACTGACTCTTGAGCTTTAAGACATAATGTTACTCTCTGCCCCCTCTTTCTCTCTCCCTATCTTTCCCTCTCTGTCTTTCTCTCTCTGTTTCTCTCTTTCTTTCTTTCTCCCTCTCTCTGCCCCTCTTTCTCTCTCCCTCCCTCTCTGTTTCTCTCTCTTTCTCTTTTCTGTCTCTCTCTCTTTCCCTCCCTCTTTTATCTCTCTCCCTCCCTCTCTGTTTCTCTCTTTCTCTCTCTCTCTTTCTCTCTCTCTCTCCCTCCCTCTCTGTTTCTCTCTTTCTCTCTCTCTCTTTCTCTTTTCTGTCTCTCTCTTTTCCATCCCTCTTTTATCTCTCTCCCTCCCTCTCTGTTTCTCTCCTTCTCTCTCTCTCTCTGCCCCCCTCTTTCTCTCTCCCTATCTTTCTGTCTCCCTCTGTCCTTTTCCTTCTCTCTCCCTCGATTTCTCTTCCTGTCCCTCTCTCTTTTCCCTCCCTCTTTTCTCTCTCTCCCTTCATCTCTCTCTCTCTCTGCGCTCTCTCTTACTCTCTCCATCCTCTCGTACTATTATAAGTCCCACATGTTTTTTAAACTTTAGAAAACGAGTGCGAGTGTGAGTGAAGTCGACCTTTAAAAATCATGTGACGTTCATTTGATTATCATTTCACTGCTCACTTTTTCCCCGCTTTTCTTCTTCTTTTACATTACGTCATCTTCAGCTGCTCGCCTCTTTCCCTCCATCTCTCCCTCCCTCTCTCTCAATCTCTCCCTCCCTCTCTCTCACTCTCTCTTTCTCTCGTCTCTTTTTTCTTTTGCTCTCTTTTAGCTCCTTTCGTTCTTTTCTCTCCTTTCTCTCTCTGTCATTCTCTTTCACTTTCTCCCTCACCCTCTCCATTCTTCTCTCTCCTTCTGTCCTCCCTCTCTCCCTCTACTTCTCTCTCTCTCTCTTTTCCTGTCTTCCCTCCACTTTCTTTGTGCCTCTGTTCATCTCTCTCTCCCTCTCCTCTCCCTTCCTTTCTGCCTCTCAGTAGTGGTAGTAGTGTGTAGTAATATTAGTAGTAGTAGTAGTAGTGGTAGTAGTAATGGTAGTAGTAGCGGTAGTAGTAGCAGTAGTAGTGATAGTAGTAGTAGTAGTACCAGTTGCAGTAGCGGTAGTAGCAGTAGTAGTAGTAGTAGTAGCAGTAGTAGTAATAGTAGTGATAGTAGTAGTAGCAGTAGTAGTGGTAGTAGTAGCGGTAGTAGTAGTAGTAGTAGCAGTAGTAGTGGTAGTAGTAGTAGTAGCAGTAGTAGTAGTGGTAGCAGTAGTAGTAGTAGTACCAGTAGTAGTAGTGGTTGCAGTAGTAGTAGTAGTAGGAGTAGTAGTAGTAGTAGTAGTAGTAGCAGTAGTAGTAGCAGTAGTCACAGTAGTAGTAGTAGTCACAGTAGTAGTAGTAGTAGTAGCAGTAGTAGTAGTAATAGCAGTAGTAGTAGTAGTAGTAGTAGTAGTAGTAGTAGTAGTAGTATTTTGGTGGTTTTGGTCCTGATCAGATCCAGATTGTGGGGCTCAGATGTTGTAGGCCCCTCGTCTTTCTCTGTGTGACCTTGGCATATGGAAACTCTGAAGACCCCCCCCCCTCTCTCTGTCCTTCTCTCTCTCTCTTTCTCTCCCTCTCTCCATCTCTTTGTCTCTCCATCCCTCTTCCTCTGTGTTTTTCTCTGTCCTTTCTTTTCTGTCTCCATGTCACTCCCGCACTCCTCTTTATCCTATCCTCTGTCTCTCTGCTTCCTCTTACTCCTTTTTACTATCTCTGTCTCCCTCTCTCTCTCTGTCTTTCTTTCTCTCTGTGTGTGTCTCTCCGGCTTTTTCTTCCCCTATTATTATTCCTCTCTCCTTCTCTCCCCAAATATTTGTTCCTCTCTTTATCTCTCCCTGTCCCCTCCCCTTCATCCCTTCATCTCTTCCTCCCCCTCTTCCCCTCTCTTCCTCTCTCTACCTCCCTCTCTCCCTCTCTCCCTCTACCCTTCTCTTTCCCTCCCCCTTTCTCTCTCTCTCTTTCTTTCTCTTTTTCTTTCTCCATTTCTCTCTGCCCCTCTTTCTCTCTCTCTCCCTCTCTCTTTCCCTGCCCCACTCTTTTTCTCTCTATCTTTCTCTCTCCCTATTTTTCTCTCTCCATCCCTGTTTCTCTCTCTCTCTCTCTCTCGCTGCCTCCATCTCTCTGCTCCCCTCTCTCTCCCCCTCTCTTTCCCTTTCTCTCCTTCTCTCTGTTTCTCGCTTTCTCTCTCTCTCCTCTCTGTTTCTCTCTCCCTCTCTTTCCCTCTGTCCCCCTTTCTCTCTCTCTTTCTCTTCCTGTGTCTCTCTTTTCCCTCCCTCCCTCTTAGATCTCTCTCTCTCTCCCTCCCTCCATCTCTCTCTCTCTCCTGTGGTTTTGTCTCGCTCAGATAAGTCTTAAACCACATGCACTCTGCTTTATTCTCTTGTTTGGGTTTGTTATAAGAGCTCCGAGTTCTGCCTGTGGAGGATTGACTGGAATTCTTTATGGACTCTCTCTCTCTCTCTTCATCTTTCTGTTCGTCTCTCTGTCTCTGTCTCCCCCTCTCCCTTCCTCTCCATCTCCCCTTCTCTCTCTCTGCCTGTGGAGGATGGACTGGAATTCTTTATGAACTCGTGCGCTAAATGTCAATACTCTCTGTGTAGAGGGTTAAATACTGTTTCTCTCTCCCTCTGTTCATCTCTCTGTTTGTCTCTCTGTCTCTCTCTGTTAATCTCTCTATTCATCTCTTTCTCTGTCTCTCTTTCCATTCATCTCTCTTTGTCTCTTTGTTTTTCTCTATTTATCTCTGTCTCTTTCTCTCTCTCTCTTCAGCTCTGTTTGTCTCTCTGTCTTTCTCTCTCTCTGTTTTCTCTATTCATCTCTGTCTCTCTGTTCATCTCTCTGTTCATCTCTTTCTCTCTCTGTCTCTCTATTCATCTTTCTGTTTGTCACTTTCTCTCTATTCATATCTCTATCTCTATTCGTCTCTCTTTGTCTCTCTCTATTCATCTCTCTCTCTCTCTCTTTATTCATCTCTGTTTGTCTCCTTGTCTCACTCTGTTTATCTCTCTGTCTCTTTCTCTCTCTGCCTCTGTCTATTCATCTGTGTTTGTCTCTCTATCCCTCTCTATTCATCTTTCTGTTCGTCTCTCTGCCTCTTTCTCTCTGTCTCTCTATGATTACACATCTATCATGTTTAGATCTGAATGTTAACTTTTATTGATTTCAAAATGCCATATTCACCACAAACAACATATTTAAATGTTTTTAAAGTTTGTTTTTGATGCTCTGAGTTTCCCCTGGTTTTGCTCCCCACGTTTAGTCACTCCCCCTTCAGAGCACTATCAAACTACTATCAAACTACTGCACAGTTGTAATGTACAGTTTTTATCATACTTTTGTATATTTATGGAGAATTGTCGTGTGGTTGGTAAAGCCAAACATAAGGAGGGTTTGAAAAGGCCCGGGAGAGATCGCTAAATGACTCAAACGTGCATGAACGACATCTAAAACGTCTTCAGGAATGTTTTTCACGAGGCAACCACAGTATAACACGGGCGACAGCTTGATTTTGCTTAATACCTCTTTGCCAAGATGCAGAGATGTGTGCAGTGTCTGCTCAAAGCCACAAAGGTATAAATCATGGAACAAAACCCGCAACAAACAGTTTCTAAACAAACATATGCATGCTCTCAGCAGCAGATCCCACACACAGATGTGGTTTTACAGTCTAACAGCTGTGGTGTGCGCTGTCTACACATGCTCCTGTAGGTCTCTCTTCACACTCAGGATCACTCTCAGCTTCCACTTCCAACACTTTGTTTTCTTGTTCTTTGGGATTAATGTCTAATCCACATTTCCTCAATAAACCCACCAGCTGTTTTTTTTTGCCATCAACACTATCCAAAGCCAGAGGAACACAACAATCAGTCGTTATCGGAGCAGAGTTATCATAATAAACTTTTTTTGTACTTGCTGATTGGTTTTAAGTAACACTATGAGCTTCCACATGTGTATGTCACCTGCAGTGGTGATGTAAGGATGCACTGATCCAGTACTAATACTTTGAGTATCTGCAGATATCTGATATTACCCGATATCTGATCACTAAACTTGTTGCAGAGCACGGTGGCTGAGTGGCTAGCACTCACGCTTCACAGCAAGAAGGTTCTGGGTTTGATCCCCGTGTGACACGTTGGTATGGCCGTAATCTTTGGGTCGCCCGGGCCTTTCTGTGGAGTTTGCATGTTCTCCCCATGTCTGGGTGGGTGTCCTCCAGGCACTCCGGTTTCCCCCACCAACCCAAAACATGCACCATAGGTAAAATCCTCCAGCTGAGGTCCTGAGCAAAACCGAAGCAAGAAGATCATGGAGATGGTCCCCCGGGGGCTGCTCCTGATAACAGGATGGGTCAAATAATGCAGAGAACAGTTTCTCCTGTATGAGATCAATAAAGTCTATCTTCTTCTTCTTAATAACTCAGAGTTAAACCTTTTTAGTGTAACCACAGAACTGTGTCCTCGGCTGCCTCCATGAGCAGTGCTATCTAACCTTGCACAGTAAGATCTCACAATATTTGTGAGTTAACAAACTCACAAGAATACTTTTATGTTTAGAACATTCATTTTGTCTTGTTGTTATATAGAAACTGTAAAAATGGTTTCTTTACCTGACATGACGTGTCTATTGTCAACAACCACTGATAAGAGTCAGCTGACACCTCTGATGAAACATGTCAGGTAAATAAACTATTTAGCTTTTTCATCTTATTAGAAGAAACACAAAGTTTCATGAGAATACGTCTTGGAGTGCACCCGCTGTGTGGTTAGTTGGGTGGGTGGACCAATCACGTCGCAGCAGAGGTTTGTGCAGAAGCCAAACGAACCAAAACAAACCGATGCCAATGCACTTCAGACTATTTTAGAATCAATACAGATTATTTAGTTTGTGAAAAACGTGGAGAAGGTAAGAGCTTTGTGCATTTGTGGACAGGGAAGATGTCTGTGCTTCTCAAGTGGATTTAACTTAAGTTTCACCTTTGGAGTTGTTGTGATGCTTCGACCAATCAGATTCAAATAATCGTCATGACGCTCCGGGTTTTCCTTTCAGTGAGAGCGCTTCCAGATTGATAATGAACTTAAAGGAATATTAACATTTTTTACAATCTGAGCCTTATTTCGGTAATAAAACAAGTTGTTTTACTCACCCATAGCACTTTGGTGTCATTTGGAGCAGTTTCGTAGATGTTGTAGTTTAGCGATATCCGTTAATGTGAGTACTTGGGGCAGGCGATTGCAGTCACCAAATAACACAAACTTTATCACTTTTCAAATTACAGAAGCTCAATGTCTTAGTCTACACTTTCGTTTGAGTCAAAAGTGGCCTGTAATCCGAGATTTATCCATAGATTTGAGTAGATGAGGAGGACAGTGCGCATGCGCTCATTCACAGCTGATTTCACTCTCAGCTCTCGGGACCCAAACATGAAAGGCAAAGCTGTAAGACGTTTGGACCATCGTGTTTGCAGTACCCACTTCAGTCAGGATGATTTTTTTACCAGCAAAGGAAAAGAAAGAAGGCCAGCGGATTCAGCACACGATTCTGAGAAGTAATGCGAAACCGATGGCTGTTCTCTGCTGCTCCTAAAACTGTCTCCGCTTCATTCTTTCCGTATCCATTCTGTCTCCTCATCCGTATACTCCTCTTCAGTCCTCCATAAGTCCTCTTCATCCTCAAAGTCCGAATCTTCTGCCATGTGTCGTTCACAACAGAAAAGTTATGAGCTTCTTCTTATCTGCAAATCAGCTGTGACTGAGCGCATGTACATAGGCGTCCTCGTCTACTCGAATCTATGGCTAAATATAGGATTAGAGTCCACTTTTGACTCAAACAAAAGTGTAGACTAAGACATTGAGCTTCTATGATTTGAAAGGTGCTAAAGTTTGTGTTATTTGGTGACTGCAATCGCCTGCCCCAAGCACTCACATTAACGGATATCACTAAACTACAACATCTACGAAACTGCTCCAAATGACACCAAAGTGCTATGGGTGAGTAAAACAACTTATTTTATTATCGAAATAAGGTTAAGATTGTAAAAAACGTTAATATTCCTTTAATTCAGAGTGGCACATACCAGTCTGGCAGGAGTCGGATTATTTCTGACTCTAAATCTAAAACGATCTGATCCAAATGTGTGGATTGTAAAATGTAGGTTCTGCACGTTAAAATGTCCATATTCACTTAGTTGAAGTTTCTGTCCCTAATACATGGCTGATTAGGGGATTCCCTAATCAGTATTCAGTAATCAGTATTGGGAGATCTAGAATCAATATCTCACTGGTGCAACCCTAGTTTCATGGTCATAAAGTCTTAAAGTTGAATTGGATTCTGGAAGGATATTTCTTTGAAAATTCCAGACTTTACAGATATTTTTATCTGTTGGATTCCATTATACTCAGATTTTATGACAGTTACTGACTTTATGGAATACCGAGACCTCTCCAAACAAAACTGAGCACAGTAGCGAGGAAAAGATGAGATTACGACCACCATCTTGACTGTTTTTGTTGGACGACGATGCCACGTTGTAAAGCCCCTTCCTGGAGCAACAATGTCTGAGACGTGTAACCGGCCAAGCTAATTCTACCACCTCTGGCCAAAACAGTTGATTTGAGATTGCTAAACCGTCACATTTTCCTCCTCACATCCTCATCAGCTCCATCTGTTTAGCTCATCACCACTTCATCACAAATCGACCGTCAAAACAGCTCTATCACTCTGTCCGGCTCTCCATGGGTTTCAGATCGATTCAAAATAAGGAACGTTGAAATAGCGATCAGCAATTTAAAACAAAATAGTATCTCTTTTGAATATTTTTCAGATTCTACAATGTGTCATAATTTCAGATGGGGGTAAGACAGTTTTTTCTACTGATTACATTTGACTTTGCCATGAAATATCCAAAAGGAAACTCACAACTGTTGAACCTGACCATTTCTGTTAGTGACTAGACCAGGCGTGGGCAAACTACGGCCCGGGGGGCCATATACGGCCCGTTAAGCTTCTTAATCCAGCCTGCCGAACTTGAAGAAATTCTATTAATAAACCTTGTTAATGTTTTAATGTTTTAATTTCCCTGCAGTTCTGGCATTTTCCAATGGCTGGTGCACTACATACATTGACCTTTGTTGAGGTGCAGCGTTTTGCTCCACCTTTGTGATTTACTCTTTAACCCCTCAGCCCTCCTGTAAAGATGAGCGGAGCTAAGAAAAGAAAAGTGGACAGAGAATGTCGAGTGTTTAATAAGGAGTGGACAAGTTAATATTTTTTCACTGAATACTTATCAACTGCTGTATGCCTGATATGCCAAGAGACTGTAGCGTTTTTTAAAGAATATCAGCTGTCGCTTTGCCACAAAACATGCTAACAAGAAGAACGAAAGAACCTGAAGGAGAACAGAACTTTCAGTGCTTTAAAATCGTAACTGTTAGTAATTAAAAAAAGCTGTATTTTATTAATTACATTTTCAGTTTTTTAAGAGACATTTCAATAAATAGCTAAATACCGTGAAACTTAAAAGGACATTTTGTTGTAATGCTTTTGTTCATTTGTAATTGAAATAAAGCACATGTTTTCTCTATATCCCATGTTATTTTTAGTGTTTTTACCAAAACACTAAATCCACCTGCTCCTGGTCCGGCCCTTCTGTCAAATTTTAGAACCCTTTGTGGCCCACGAGTCAAAAAGTTTGCCCACCCCTGGTCTAGACTGTAAAGAAGTGGACTAAGGGAATGTGACATCACCCATAGTGTTCGACTATGGAGGCAAATTCCATATTAAGAATGGGAATTTAAAACCAGGATTGTGTAGAGCAGGTTAAGACGAACATTTTAAGACCAAAACCAATTTTCCAATGTAAACTCAATTGGAACTACAGCAGGAGAGCTGATTTGTGCTGTTAAACAAGTCCCTCTCGAATAACAACAACAACAAACACAAGTTAGCCAGCGTTAACCAACAGTTTTTCAGTCACTCTCAACTTTTTTTGTTGAATATCAAACTCCGAAACAGGACCATGAACGCTCGTATTGCTCACAGGCTGCTGAAAATAAGTTGTTTAAGTCCATTTTGTGTTTTTATGTTCAGTTTTCAGACGATCTAAAACTAATTTGGCAGCGTTTGCTAATGTGTGCAATGTATCTCCATGGTAACTGCTGAAAATTCCGCCAGCGCACATACATGTAACACACCACCAGTTTGATGTCACTGCAAAGTATGAATACCACAACGTTGTAGAATCCGTCTAGTTTAAACTGGGCTGGAGACGGGTCAGAATTCTCACGTGGAATTTGTTATTTAGCTCAGATTACAGACGTGCTCCCCTGGTTTATGGTTCATATCTCTGTAATTAAAATGAAATTGTTTTTACACAATGGTGCGGTGCCATTTTTCAATCCCAAAGACCTGCCTGATGTAATTTAAGTTGATTTTTATTGTCTTAAAAACATGAAAAATAGAACGCGTTCATTGGTCCAAAGTTATTCCTCACTTACATAACGCATTCCGAGGCTCCAACGTGATGAGTTAAATCACATTTCACAACTTTCAGAGGCCTGAGTAGAGTTTTTCTTTCACATTAACGCTACCAAACATCATCATGCGAACGGTGCACTTCCTGTTTTGCAGAGATTAAAATGCTCTATAATCGTGGGATCAAATTATGTTCATTAAATGCCAGGCTCCCGTTTATACAGTTTAAAATTGTCCACCGTTTGCATTATTCTAAAACCAAACTGAGCTTTTTCCTTCTGTTTCACCGTTGTGTGACAGATGTAGAGTGAGAAATGGTTCATTAGTTCATTTATTTTTCATGTGTCCTCTACTCAAAAACTTTTGGTCTGAGATTTTTCATTTACTTCCTGAAACTTCATTTTGCCTAATGTTAGAACCACTTGTAAAAGTTTCTGTGTGACCGTATGTGGGGTAAAAATGTAGAATGCTCTGGATTTACAACAAAAGCTCTGCCAAAATATTCACAAATTGAAGTTTTTGTATAAAGACATGGTCTGGTCTGAATACAGAGAGACGAGTTTGAATGAATCGTCAAATAACACTTTTCTGTGTCAGTTTTGTGCTTTGGTATCTGCTGTTGTCTCGCCATCGTGGGTGTTATGTATGTGTGTGTGTTTACTTGTTGCGGTCTTTAAAGGAGAATTAATGTTTTTTACAATCTGAGCCTTATTTCGGTAATAAAACAAGTTGTTTTACTCACCCATAGCACTTTGGTGTCATATGGAGCACTTCCAGAGATGTTTTAGATTAGCGATAGCCGTAGCTATAATATATGCCCCGAGCGGTCTCCAAATAACACAAACCTTAGCACTTTTCAAATCATAGAAGCTCACTGTCTTAGTCTACACTTTCGTTTGAGTCAAAAGTGGCCTGTAATCCGAGATTTATCCATAATTTACAGCTTTGCGTTTCATGTTTGGGTCCCAGGAGCTGAGAGCGAAATAAGATGTGACTCCGCACATGCGCACTGGCGTCCTCATCTACTCAAAACTATGGCTAAATCTCGGATTAGAGGCCACTTTTGACTCAAACGAAATCATAGACTAAGACATCGAGCTTCTATGATTTGAAAAGTGCTAAAGTTTGTGTTATTTGGAGACCGCACGAGGCATATATTATAGCTACGGCTATCGCTAATATAAAACATCTCTGGAAGTGCTCCATATGACACCAAAGTGCTATGGGTGAGTTTTTTGTTTTGTTTTATTACCGAAATAAGGCTTAGATTGTAAAAAACGTTAATGTGTAATTTATTGTCCCTGATCAAAAGTTTTTGTACGAGAATGGAATTTGCCTTTTTGTTTTTGTGTTTTTCAACTGAACTGATAAGGAAGCTAAATCAATAATTTCTAGTTCTGTCAGTTGAACGCGTTAATTAGATTAATTAATTACACTGCAAATTAACGTGTTAATTTGCATTGTTTTGGACCCTCAGTCCCTCATAAGACTGAAATTAAATTTGATTCAACAGTAACTTCACTGACAAATGGCACAGAAATTCCTTATTTCAATGAAAAATATCAATTAGTGTTTTATTTATTTTTCATAAAAAGAACACCTGTCTCTAGGGATCACTGTCATTTCCACCACAAAATGTAACTTGTAACTTTTTTTTTTTAAACCTTTGTCGACTTGAACCACATCAGTTGTGATGTGACAGGAGCTCATGTTAGCATAGCAGTGTTAGCTCCATGGAAGGAAGGGAAACAAGAACAAACTCAAGGTCAAGCTTTGCAAAACCAAGAGTAGGTTTATTGGTCGTCATTTCCAGACACCTCATGTTTCCTTTGAATGTACAAATAATGAGAAAAATACCATTTTATATTGTGTATTTTGAGTATATTTTATGCTAACTCTAAAACAGAGATTAGCATGCTAATATGTCATGAGATTTTAAAAGAAATGCTAAACATTGTCATTTCCACAACGGTAATTTCCATCACTTTATTTATTATTATTGTTTATTATTATTTATTTAATATTTATGTAATTTCATTACAAACACTATCAGTTAATGTTTCTACACATTGTGATGAAGTAGAACAAATCAAAATATTTCTAAAAATATGTGTTATATATCATGACCAAATTTGACTGGAGTTGGAGAATCACTCGTGTTTTTTGGGGCAAAACCAATTTTACTTTAGTACATGAAAAAAAAGTACAGCCATGAAATGAAGATGGCAAGTTTGTGGAGCCAGAAATAATGATTCAAAATTTGTGGCTCATACGTTTTGATATTTCTTTCAAAAACAGTGAATCTCCCATCGAGTCCAGGCCCCTGTCTGGCATCTGAATCATGGCGTCATCTAATTCTAGGACGTGAACGCCAGTTATTAACCTATTAACACAGTGTTCTGCTTGTGTTCTTGTCTTTTGCAGGTACTACTTCAAAGTGCAGGCCAAGAATGTGTTTGGATTGGGCCCAATCAGCGACACGATCACCTACGTCACGGAGTCGGGTGAGTCCACACTACAGATGCACCAATCCAGCTTTTTCAGATCCGATACCGTTTTCCGTTTTCAAACTACGACGTTAAGTATCTGCCGATGACCGATATAAACCAATACCAGTGCAGGGACATAAAATGGCACATATTTCTTTAAAACACCGTTAAATTATTACACAAAAGATCCAGTTATGTTATGTAACTGTTATTTAGACTTAGACTTAGACAAACTTTATTGATCCACAAGGGAAATTATTTAGGTACAGTAGCTCACACATCACAATAAAATATATAACAGAGGGTAAGAGACCAAATGAGACATAATTATAAAAAATAAAAATAAATATAGCTGCAAGCAGCAATGTGGGGCCAAGCACCGAAGGTTCATGTAGGCCTCAGCATGTAGGCCACATGCAGGGTCTGACAGGGTCTAACAGGGTCTGACAGGGTCTAACAGGGTTTAACAGGGTCTAACATCTAATAATAAGTCTAATAATAAGGTCTAATAAGTATCCTTCAAATCAGTACTGAACAGCTTTGCATGAAAATAAAACACCAAAATCAGTCTGTAACTAGACTTATTAAAGGTCCAACCAGGATAAAGGCTGGACTGGTATTGTGGAACCGATACCCGATTCTGCAAATTTTTCGCTCACTGCGTGCACATGGACGAGTGTAATCTGATTGCAAACAGATTGGGATCGTATCGAATGTGCACAGGCTAAGGATCGTATAGGGATTGGTTTCCCGAATCCGATTGGAACCCCTGACTTAGGCCGATAGTAATCCGCTTGGTGCCGCCTTGTGCACGATATCGGATCAGATTGGCGTACTGCGCATGCACGGGAATTTTCGCCAAGGATTTCACCCGGAAGTGGCAGGAGGCGCCGACGCCGTCATAAGTAGTGATTGTTGCCGGAAAAGTCAGACGAAATCATGGCTGCGAAGAAAGAATGCACAACACGTACACCAGTGCTGCTCCGTCAAAATCCTCGATCCTACCATGTGCACACACTGAGTATCTGCGCTGATATCCTCTACCAGTATTGGTATCGGTGCATCCCAAGGCCACACTGCACTGGCCCTTTGACTGTAGCAGAAGTGTTCTTGCTGTTCTGTGTGTTTAAAGTAACCAACTTGTCATGGTTCATGTTTTGTAGCCATTGTTGTTGCATATTTTGGTGTATCATATTCCTTTCATGTAGTGTGCCCTTAGTGTTTTATTTTGACATTTGTCCTGTCAGCTTGTTGCTTTTAGGCTACGTTTACACATAGCCAGGAATGTTGAGAAACGAATATTTCTCTCCCTTCGTTTTCCAAAATAAGGTCCCGTTTACGCGTACACTGGTATTTTTAAAAACTGAGACATTTCCCTTCGTTTGTACCCATCTTTTACACGCAAACAGCGAATTCGCCTCTGTAAACGAAGGAGAACACTCTGCAAACCAATCTGAACCGCACTTTTGGTGCATCAGCTGCCTAAAATTCTGTTTAGATCACTTTACGCGCAAATGTGAAACCGTAGTTTTCAAGAATCTCCACTCTAGCCTCAGTTTTTAGAAAGAGTCGTTTTCAAAGGCAAATTTGCCGTTTGCTTGTAAAAGATGGGTACAAACGAAGGGAAATGTCTCTGTTTTTAAAAAACACCAGTGTACGTGTAAGCAGGGCCTTACTTCCTGTCTGATGATTGTTTTCCTCGCCCTCGACCTGTGTCTGTGTGCGTATATTCCCTGTGTTCTACTTTGCCCTTTGTTGGTCGATTTTTGGATTTTGGTGATTCTTTGTTTGTTATTAAAGAACTTTAACAGCACTCCTGCATTCTGGGTCCTCCGTCTGTTTCTGCTTGACACTACTCTGCAGAATGATACGAGGGTGTGTATGAAAATGAAGAAAAAAATCTAAACTTGGAAACTAATATTATCTCGCAAAATATACAGCACCTTAATAGAAAGGTTTTCTAGTTGAGTGCTAAGCCTGAAAGATGAATCACATTTGAATCAAAACCAGAATTTGAATCCCAAAAGTGGCGATTTACCAAGTACCAAAAGTTCCTTCACAATCAAAAAAATTCTACAAACCCTGTGGTTTAGATCTGCACAAACATGCTCTGAAATATGATTATTGTGTACGTTTGTCGGTTCATATTTCACTCTTTTTGTCAGTTATTCTGGATGCGTTAAAACTAGAGCTGTCAGGCGATTAAAAAAATGAATCTAATGAATTACAGGATATGTAATTAATTAATGTAATTAATCACATTTTAAGAGTGTGAGAGAGAGAGATTGCGAGCAAATGAACGAACGAACGAACCCACTTGGCGATTGAATTTGTCAGTTTTCATGTGGTTTGTTTTGGTTTTGTTTTGGTTGTCATGTGGTGTGCTTTGCTCATTCGTTTCTCAAATTCTACGAGCGTGGTTTGGTGGGTTGGTGGTTTGTTGGTTTGGTGGTTTGTTGGTTTGTTGGTTTGGTGGTTTGTTGGTTCGTTGGTTTGGTGGTTTGTTGGTTTGGTGGTTTGGTGAAGCACGCTCTATCACCGGTAACAATGGAACTTGTCCGGACGTGTTTATCGTTCAAATGATCCGTCACGCGGAGCAGCTTCGGTGATCAGAAAATTCTTTTTGACTGAAGCTCCAAATCACGGCGTTCTTGTTCATCGTCCCGTCTTCGTTCTTTTTATAAATAAACTCACCGTTCAAAGGCCTTGGCAGCGATTTGCTTGCCGCACGCCAAATTTAAAATGCGCCGCATTGAATTGCCACTCATAATTAATTGCATTAATTTTTATAATGCGTTAATTTGCAGTGTAATTAATTAATCTACTTAACGCGTTAAAATGACAGCCCTAGTTAAAACATAAACCACAAATCTTACCAAAATAGCAATAGTTGTGAGAAAAATCAGCTTTAGTCATAGCATGTTCCCTTGACCCACGAATCTTCTAAATGTCGCAAGATTAAGAAAATGATTAAGAAAGATTAAGAAAATGATTAAGAAAGATTAAGAAAATGTCATATTCAGTCTTGATCTAAATTGTGTCTTTTGGAAACTCCCCGTAGAGATCCTCCAGTATAGAATAAATTGAGCTCCAGTATCTTGTATGTATTCAGTTTCAGTCTTGCAGTGAGCGGACTTGCCTCTCCACAGATCGGACCTGTAACTTGGCCTGGGGAACCATCCAAACGTTAAAGGGATATGCCACCCCCAGGTCAAATTTGGGCATCTCCCCACAGTCCAGAGACTAAAATAAGTGGTGGAAAGCGTTTTCCTGCTCACCCAGCCATTGTCCGAATCTGTCGCCACTGACCGCCGCGGTATCTGCAGCTCCTCCGCCTTAGACTGGAGTCTAACGTCGCCAGAGAAAGATTTCGGCCAAAAGGAATTAATTTGCTCGATGCGTTTCCCAATTACTTTGTGTGTAGTGCGCATTCATATCGAGTGCAAATAAATGTGCAAATCAACACGGAGAGCTTGCCTTGGTCATTTTGGGTGGGAACTATTTTCCAGTGCGTAAGAATACAGCCGTATCATGCACCACGTTGTGCAACAGGGGAACTCCCTTCCCGGTGCGTAACTGGGATTCCCCTGGCAGCGTGCTGCGTGATACGGCTGTATTCTTACGCACTGGAAAATAGTTCCCACCCAAAATGACCAAGGCAAGCTCTCCGTGTTGATTTGCACATTTATTTGCACTCGATATGAATGCACACTACACACAAAGTAATTGGGAAACGCATCGAGCAAATTAATTCCTTTTGGCCGAAATCTTTCTCTGGCGACGTTAGACTCCAGTCTAAGGCGGAGGAGCACCAGATACCGCGGCGGTCAGTGGCGACAGACTCGGACAATGGCTGGGTGAGCAGGAAAACGCTTTCCACCACTTATTTTAGTCTCTGGACTGTGGGGAGATGCCCAAATTTGACCTGGGGGTGGCATATCCCTATGGTGCCTTAATGGTTCCCTAATACTGTAAATGAATCCTTCTTCAAAATCAAGACTCAGTGCATGAGAAAGACACATGTACAGAGTCAGAGTCAGAAAATCTCTGTCTGAACAACTCATTCTGGGCCTTGTTGCTTGAATGCAAATGAGAAGGACAGAGATAGGTTAGAGGAGCGAAATGTGCCGCTGGTTCCTTGTTTTAGCGGTGCGCTTTGCGCTGTCTCCCACTTCCGCGTTTTAAGAGCGGAGGAGGAAAGGAGAGCCTTTTCAATGAAAAAAACACATTTCCACAGAAAATAAAATTAAACCACTGCTGTTTCAGATGTCCAGAGGCTCAGATAAAGGACTTCCGAGCCTAGAAACACTCGCACGTGCCTCCAGGCAAATAAAAAAATGCATTTCGCATTGCTTGGCTCATTCGCGGTCCAAACCCTCTGAGCGTGATTTACAGAGACGGTGGGTAGACATCCAGACGGGGGGTGGAGCTGCATTTTTCAATGTGACGTAACATAGTTGCCTTGTTCAGAATCGCCTGTTTGAGCTGTGTTTTTTTCTTACGCAGAAAAGGACCGCAAATGCTCAGTTTAGACATTTCGCAACTTTTAGCCATGGGGGGTGCCTTAAACAGTGTAGGGGAGCTCACATTAACGTTCAAAAACTTCAGAAAGTGAAAATTTCATGCCATGGGACCTTTAAACTACAAAATGAAACGCAGATGTTTTTTTAAATACGCAAATGAAAATAAAATGAATGGCTTTAGACCCTTTAGTCACTTAAATATGAATGAAACAGAAGAAAACATCACTCAAGTTCTTTTTTTTTTTATTGAAACCATAAATTGTGTGCAGTTTAACCCCTGCCACATACATAACTTGCTTGTCTGTACGTGTTTTCTCCTTCTATTCTTCTCGTTCTATTGTAAAAAGCCAGTGGGTGACACAGTGGTTGGATTTGTTCACTTTCAGACGAAAAGAGGTCAGAGCTGGAGCATCTGCACTCTTCATTATCCACAGTATGGCTTTAACATGAGGCCCGTCTCTGCTCTTCCTCCCTGCTGCTCACATTATTGCATTCTTTCATAGTTTTTCTCTCCTTTTTTGTCTTTTTTTCAGACGATCCCCTGCTCATCGAACGTCCGCCTGGTAAGTCCATACTCCACGTCCTTCATTCCAGATCAACAAACTGTGACGTATTTAATGTGCGTTGGGTTTAGGTGAAGTAACTGTTTAAATCTGAAAGCTACTGCGGTAATAAAGCAGTTCTGAAACAGGATTTGAGAGAAATATGATACTAAAATATGCTTCAAATTATACTGCAGTAGTTTTGAAATGTCTCTTTATTACATGGTTGGTTTAACGATTACGATTAAGCTAAATTATTAATGCAAAAATACATTAAAGCAAGAATAAATCAATACTATTAATCCCTTCCATTTGTAATGTGCTTTAAATGCTTGTCTCTCGCACTGTACTGTGGTCATTATTCATTCACCTATAGTCAGTGGTGGACAGGGCTGGACTGGGACAAAAAAAACGGCCCTGGCATTTTTGGCTTAGGCCGGCCCCTCATAATTAGCGGAGCAGAACGGACTAATTTATGTTTGTGTTCCCCGAAGTATTTTACTATTGTTATGTTTTGGCCGAGGGGAAACCAGGGCACAACATTTAAAGGAAAAATCCCAAAAACCACCAGCAAACTCGCAGTAACTACACATTTAACGGTTTATTTAAAATGCATCTTGCACACACACACAAAAAAACTTTACTCATTGAATCTACACGATTCACGTAGGTCACCTGTTT
The DNA here is from genome assembly GCA_036785185.1 of Paratrypauchen microcephalus. Lineage (NCBI taxonomy): Eukaryota > Metazoa > Chordata > Actinopteri > Gobiiformes > Gobiidae > Paratrypauchen > Paratrypauchen microcephalus. The sequence goes on from JAVJIX010000164.1 coordinate 602,292, forward strand.
TGGCTTCAAAACGGTGAATTTCACCAAAAAGTTAGAGATTTTCATGCCTGTCCATCACCTTAAAGTCCCGGTATTATCCTAACATTACTACCTGCTGACCTGCTGTGCCTGTGCGACACTTCCCTGGTCACTCTGTCCCTCGGGTTCCCTCGGGTTTCCTCGGTTTCCCTGTCCACAGTCTCTGGCTGCTCCTCTCCCTGTCCACCTTCAGCCTGGGGTGCAGAGGACGTGGAGGCTCCAGCCCCTCCAGAGAATATGTCTGTTATTTTAGAACATTTTGCAGCGTCTATAGTGAGATTTTTTTTATCTTTTAACCCGAACCTCCTTTCTGCCACTTCTCCATGTTTCCACGCTCAACACTGAAACTGGCGGGGATCAGTGCAGAGAAAGGGGTGGGGCCGCTCTTGTAAGCTTCTATATCCTGATTGGTTTAGTTCACTGTTTATATTGAAGATGGACCAATGGGACGCCTCCTCAATTGTGGCCCGGTTTCCAAGTATTAAAAAAACAAACAAAAAAACAACAGCATCGGCCCCTCGGACTGTCAGCTCATCGGGAAAATGCCCGGTATGCCCGATTACCAGTCCAGGCCTGGTGGTGGGGTCTTACTATTGTAGCCACAGCTGCCCTGGGACAAACTGACAGAAGTGAGGCTGCTAATCTGCACCATGACCAACAGCAGTCACTAACACACATAGAGTATACCACATTCTTACTGTTCAGTGTGGGTAAAGGATCTTCAAAGGATTTTTAATACATAAAGGATTATTGAAATTATTGAAATGTATAAAATAAGGAAACTAGATCCTTTTTTTATATATAGAAACTATTTAATTGCGAATAATAGACTTAGTTTGGTCCACAGTTTTCATGCAGTAGCTATTTTATTATCCACTAAATGTTGTTTTTTCCTTTGGGATTCATACCAGGCCTTCTCACAGGTTTATTTTCCTTTATTCATGTGGAGTAATAGTGATGAAAAGATGAATATGTGATTATTTTGCTGTTTTGTTGCTCAGGTGGCGAGCCCATCTGGATCCCGTTCAGCTTTAAGTATAACTCGGTGCACAGTTTGTGTAAAGGAAGTCAGTATGTCAAACGCACCTGGTACAGGAAGTTTGTGGGCGTGGTCCTGTGCAACTCTCTGCGCTACAAGATCTTCATGGGAGACAACCTCAGAGGTGCCACACTCCAGTCATTCTTCATTTGCTCCACACACTATTTTGAGTTTGAGCTCTGGAAAAAAAATAAGAGACCACTACAAAATGACCAGTTTTTCTGATTTTACTACGTATAGGTTTGTGTTTGGGCAAAAGGAACAATTTTGTTTGAGTCTATAAACTACTGACAACATTTCCCCTAAATTCCATTTATTTGCAGAAAATGACAAATGGTCAAAATAACAAAAAAGATCCATGTTTTCAGAGCTCAAACAATGCAAAGAAACAAGATCAAATTCATTTTAAAACAACATAATACTAATGTTTACATTTAAGAAGAGTTCAGAAATCAATATTTGGTGCAATAACCCTTATTTTTAATCACAGCTTTCATGCGTCTTGGCATGCTCTCCACAAGTCTTTCACATTGTTCTTGGGTGACTTTATTCCACTCCTGGTGCAAGAACTGAAGTAGCTCAGCTTTGTGTTTGTGTTGGAATTCAACAGACGCTGGAATGGAATGGCTGTAATTCATACTCTTATTTTTTTACAGAGCTTTATGTTTATTATATAAACATTGTAAACAACAGAAAAGCACATTTCTCGAAAAGGAGTGGGAAGAAAAACGTATATTAACCCACCCCTATTCTACTATTACTCTTGTGCTATAGAAGCCACAATCTGTGCTTTTGGGTCCTCCTCCCCCCACTCGTCACTCACACTCCATTTTCATACATAAGTGAGCAACTGACATACAGCTCTAGAAAAAAATAAGAGACCACTGCATTTTTTTCTGAAATCAGCATCTCTACATGTATTACAGCCATTCCATTCCAGCGTCTGTCGAATTCCAACACAAACACAAAGCTGAGCTACTTCAGTTCTTGCACCAGGAGTGGAATAAAGTCACCCAAGAACAATGTGAAAGACTGGGACTAAACCAGGTCTGAACCAAGACTAAACCAGGTCTAAACTAGGACTAAACCCGGTCTGAACCAAAACTAAACCAGGGATAAACTAGGACTAAACCAGGTCTGAACCAAGACTAAAGCAGGTCTAAACTAGGACTAAACCACCTAACTAGGACCCAAGAACAATGTGACAGACTTGTGGAGAGCATGCCAAGACACATGAAAGCTGTGATTAAAAATAAGGGTTATTGCACCAAATATTGATTTCTGAACTCTTCTTAAGTGTAAATATTAGTATTATGTAGTTTTAAAATGAATTTGATCTTGTTTCTTTGCATTTTTTGAGGTCTGAAAACATGGATCTTTTTTGTTATTTTGACCATTTGTCATTTTCTGCAAATAAATCCTCTAAACGATAATATTTTTATTTGGAATTTGGGGGAAATGTTGTCAGTAGTTTATAGATTCAAACAAAATTGTTCCTTTTGCCCAAACACATACCTATAAGTAGTCAAATCAGAAAAACTAATAATTTTGCAGTGGTCTCATATTTTTTTCCAGATCTGTAGTTTACATACATAGGCAAGTGCCATGCCCAAGGACACAGTGGTAGTACACACTTTTGGGTTTATGGCTGAATTCTTATACCACTGAACCCAGACATTATATACATAAAATAGTTAAAGACTTTTGACCCAACCACAACTGTCTTAAAAACGTGAAAAACAGAAATAATTTGTTTAAACAGTTTTCAGTGGTCCAGGGTCAGGCTGCGTCCCATTACTCTGTCTTACCCCTTCCCCTTTATTTACGTCTTTGTCTTGCCCCTCGATACCGAGCTGAGAGGGCTCGGGGTAACGAATGTTCCCCTAAGAAATGGGACACCACTCGATTACCGTTTGCGCTATCATCCCTCATCATGTCAAGGATTATCGGGTACCTCAGCTTGTTTATACATGTAAGTTCAATGAAAAGGATAACGTCGGCTAAACAGACATCACTACAATTAAAACAACAGTTCACTAAAAGTAACGTAGAACATAAGCGTCACAATTGTAAACCTGCTAAACTGTTAATCGATAATTACAACTGCTGAAAATACATTTATGAGACTCCTTGGCTGGTCGATGTGACGCTGCCATCCTGATCCCAAAACCTGCCTGAGCTTGTACCCCTTCGTTTCAAGTCTGGTCGAGAGCTTACTTCGTTTCAAGGGGTATGTAGCCCGAGGTCGTGGCCCGAGCCCTTGATCAAAATTAGAATCGGGACACCCCTTGCCCTCACATGAACGCGCAGTACCAAGGGGTAGGGGTAAGACGAAGGGGTAAGACAGAGAAATGGGACACAGCCTTAGTCCTCACTTACCTTACGATATTGACTATTTTTGACTGTTGTTGCCTTGTTCCTCTGTGTGTCCTCCTCAGAGCCCTTCTACAGCATAGGGGACACGCTGGGACAGGGGGAGGACCACTGTCAGTTCGTGGACTCGCACAGGGACGGGAGGACAGGCCCCAGCTACATGTCCAACCTGCTGCCCTCAGCTCAAGGTAAACAGCCTCTACTAAAGGCACGAGTTACTCTCTATAACTTATGATGAGCAAGTAGTCAAAATGTTACAACTATATTTACAATTTGTGTATTTGTACTTGTAATTTTCACTGCATTTTTCTGACTTTACAAACAAATGACTCTAAATTTTAAGACTCTGGCTGATTTCACTGGTCTTACAAGTAAAATGCATCTGGAACAAAAGTAGTGACATTTTTCTTGGTTTAGGTCAGGTAGACCAGGTCTAGACCAGGACTAAACCAGGACTGAACCAAGACTAGGCCAGGATTAGACTAGGGCTAGACCACAACTAGACTAATTTTTTTTTTTTATCTAATTGTGCGATCAGAATGAGTATTGATTAGTGTGACAGCCCCGCGGCCCACAGCTGTTTTTCCATTCGCCATTTGAGCAGACTAGTAAAGCCCAAACACATGTTGCTCTCTGGGGGCAGTTTTTATCTCCAAACTGCCTCATATCTGCAGACACTTCCCTGATCGACACTTCCCCGATCGCCCCACGTGGACCACAACTTTATGACTTTCATATCGTCACCGAATACAAAAATTAACCGCATCGATTTGAAGCGTTTTTTCTCCGACCGCGAGCACAGTTATGTCATTTTACAGCGTCTATAAAACAGGATTGCTGCGTGCACGATGAATGAAGCTGTTTATTCTGTGGGATTATTCACTGTACGAATATTTCTATTGTGTGAGGAAATGAAAATGTGGTCAGGTTTGCTAAAAAATACAAAAATAAAGACGTAAAACATAAAACGTTACCATTCACCCGTGTTGAATCTAATACTTGTCATGTTTCATATTACACAGAATCAATACCACACTAATCCTGCGTATTTAGGCGGACTCCACCTTGTGATGTCATGCGGTAATACAGGAAGTGCTCCACTGTGTTTTTAAACTCCACACACCTTCACTAGAGTCATCTGGATGATTTCAGTCCTGGAATTGCATATTTCTACAGAACTAAAGCTAAAAGGAGCTGCTGAGCGTTTGAGCTGTGGAAATGTAGACAGACTAATAATAAAGGATTAATCTTCAAAACTATTATAAAATATGGCAGCCGTCATTAGGGCTGGGCGGTATACCGGGTCATACCGAATACCGGTGTTTTTTTTTTTAATGATATGAATTTTTCATTTACCGCAATACCGGTGAGTGTGTGCTTACAAAACGTCGGGAACACAGAGTGGCAGAACATCACGCCGGAACGTCACGCCGGAACGTCACGCCGGAACGTCACGCCGGAACGTCACGCCGGAACGTCATGCCGGGGAACTGTTTTGCAGTGGCACGAGAGCAGTGGAAGCGTAAGCTGTGTCCCAATTCGAGGGCTGCAGCCTCCGTTGCTTTTTCGGCGGCTCTGAAGGCTGCGAAAGCTGCAGCCCTCGAACTAGCCTCCGCGGACCAAGGGACATGGGACAGGTCCACAGAGCCGCTCCCAGCGCCCAGACACGATGCTAACGCTAATGCTAACAACACGCACCACGCAAATGACGCACACGGAACAATAACATGGCTAGAGTGTGTTTTGAGTGATGAACAACATGGACGTTGTTGTTAGAAACAGAGGAAATTATCCTGAAAAGAGGAGCCGTGTCAGTTGTGTGGAAGAACTTCGGCTTTAAATAATCTGACACTGATCAAACAATAATGTAATTTTGTAATGTTGTCAGGCTAAAGTTGTAGCGACTCAGACGTCACTCAAAGACGCGTTTGCTAAGGGGACTGCCTACGACAAGAAAAGCAAACGGTGGAACGATATTACCAACGCTGTTACTGTCCACTTCGCAAAAGACATGGAACCACTTAGTCCTGTTGAGAAAGGAGCTTCAAGGAGACGATTAAAGCACTGGACCCAGATACGTTTTACCAAGTCGAATTTACTGGCGTAATTATTCTCTAAATTATTAGGAAATGGGGTTAACACCTTGCCTGGAAGAAACCATGACTCATCGCTGTACCAGCGGATGAGTCTGGTAACGCTTGATCCAGAATGCGCTGCTGTTGCGCGTAGACAGACAGCTAAGTGAACCAATCAGAGATTGCGCCATCTTGATTCAAAACTGAGGAGGAACTTCCGCCGCCTAAGAGTGACTTTGCGGGCAAAGGCGGGTGCACTGACGTCACCATCTTTGAACGAATCAGAATCGCGGAGTCCGTTGTTAACCAGAGGAGCGAGAGTGGAGCGAGGGTGTCCAAATGGTATCGCTCTGTATAGGAAATACAGAGAGATATCATTTGGCTGGCCAGGTAAGTTAACACCTAGTCATGCATGAAAAAAAAAATACTGTCAAATACCGTGATACCAATAAAATTTGGAAAAAAACTGTGATATCAATGTTTGGTCATACTGCCCAGCTCTAGCCGTCACAGTATTTGACAGTATTTTTGTCTTTGGCGAAGTGGACAGTAACAGCGTTGGTAATATCGTTCCACCGTTTGCTTTTCTTGTCGTAGGCGGTCCCCTTAGCAAACGCGTCTTTGAGTGACGTCTGAGTGGCGTTTTGTGTCGCGGCGCCGACTTGAACGTTCCCTGCAGACGTGGAAGAGGATGCAGATCTTAGTTTCGTGCATTCTTCATATTCCAGGACATGTTTGTGACGGAGGTGGTGAAGCAGATCGTTCGTGTCGCCTCCTGCGGCTACAACTTTAGCCCGACGACATTTACAGAATACGGTTGTTTGATCGGCGCCAGATTTTTTAAAGCCAAAGTTAGGGATGCACCAATGTGAAAATTTTATCCGATGCCGATATCCGATATTAATGTTGCTGTTATGGCCGATTTTTTTATTTATTTTTTTTTTAATTCTGAAATAACATTTTATACAGAATTTTTGAATGTCTTATTTTCAAAACGTGTTTTGACGCCATAAAGCTTAGCTTATTTTATTCACAAAACCCCTGTGAGAAAGTTTAGATTAAAAAAAAAAAAAAATCACAAGGATGATAAATCACCATGTCACTCTTAATCTGCATTTCACATGGCTCCCATATCACCACATATACTTCAGGTTTGGGGGACATTTTGTGTATTGCCAAGAAAAGGAACTGCAACACATTTTGTCAAATTACAATAAACTTAAACATGGACAGATACAAGATAAACACAACGTTTTATAACCAAGATCCCTGTACAGCTCGACCTTATTAAGGACAGCTCCCAGTGCTCTGCCTGAAGTGTGACACAACTTTTGTTTTTCAAAGCAACGTATTTATAGTACTGACAAATATCGGCCCAGATTTACACATCGGACCGATACTGATATGTTAAAATTTTGGCAATATTGGCCGATACCGATGTTAATGCCGATATATCGTGCATCCCTAGCTGAAGTACTTCCTCTCCTCTTTTCGGTATAAGTTCCTCTGTGTCTGTAACATTTTCTCCGTCCATGTTGTTCACTGCTCAACACACACTGAGCTTCTACCGCTCTCACGCCACTGCAAAACAGTCCCCCTCTCAAACAATGTCCCACGGCACCACGTTCCGCCGCTCTGTGTTCCCGAAGTTTTGTACGCACACACTCACCGGGATTGGGATATATGAGGGCCATTCAAAAAGTTCTAAGACAAATGCCATAAATTCAAGATGAGTCGAACTAGTTCAATAAAATTGACCTTGAATCGTACCACTGATGACTGATAAACACATTTGACAAGTTTAGGCATTCTAGCTTTGTTATTCAAAGAGTTACGTTACATATTGCACAACCCACTTTTTTGACCCTCCAAAATGAGCCAATCTGAAGTCCGAGCAAACATTAAATTTCTAACAAAACTTCAATGGAAACCTAAAGAAATTATTGAAGCTTTGCACAATGTTTATGGATGTTTTTTTTTCCTATTTCCAAAGTTGAAGGAACATTTAAAAGGAACAAGATTTCAGTCCATACTTGAAGTGAAGAGGGAGGTTGTGACCTGGTTGACTAGACAAGCTCCAGAATTCTATCAAGAAGGAATTTTTCGGTGGAAACATCGCTTGCAGAAGTGTATTGACTTAGGTGGATGTTATGTAGAAAAATAATTTTGTTACTTTCAAAAATAAAGTTGTTTTTTAATTTGTCTTAGAACTTTTTGAATGACCCTCGTATATATTGCATTTATAAAACTATGACTTGAAGTGAAAGAACATGTGACCGGATGGTACTTAGTTAGTCTGGTTAACACCTGACCATATCACAAGTGAGATATGGGTCTGGAAACTCGCTTCGAAAAATCCCGTAGCGGAGGTGTGGTTAGCGATTGCCAACGGCCGTTTATTGGGCGTTATGAATGTCTATCATTGAGCGTATACGTAAGTCCATAGCCAATCATGTCAGTTGTCAGTTCAAACTACAAGCTTCCGTTTGTCATGTAGTACCGTCACCGTCTTGCCACACCTCCCCCGCTCTCTGATTGGGGCCCTAAATCTGGGACTCTCGCTTGGACGAGTTTCCAGGCCGCCTTCCAGTTCGAAACGAACGGAAGCGGCCTGGGAATTCCCAGGCTAGTACTTAGTCACAGCCAGCACTACTCGGGCAAACCTGATGATGAAGCTGTAGAAGCAAAACGCGTTGTTCGCTCTTACTTAATAAACGAATAGTCGAAAAGTCAAACAAGTGTGGGGTAAACTTCTTTTTTTCTGAAATAACTGAAAAACTTATGTTTGTTGGCTTGTTTAACAGCATAAATACCTGTTTTATTTCCAGCTAAATCAGTTCCTTCTGGTCAGACTATGTTAATTAAAGCTCAGATTAAAGTCTGATAGAGCCTCTAACAGAGCAGTGCCTTCAGTTAGCATCACAACCTGAAAGAACATTGATGACATCAGTCGCAAAGCATCAATTCCAAATGTGGAAACGTGTCAGATAAGTCCACTTTGACACAACATACACCTACGAAACGCATTTTTCTGATACTTTTAAGGTCTCATATTGCTTTATTTATTGCTCTGTCACTTCAAAACCCAAAATCAACAAGTACCACAAACCCTTCCACTGAACGTTCCCAAACCCGAGCGTCCAAGTGTGGGTCCATCTCCACTCTCACACTAACATTATTTCACACCTGAAGCCAAACAGAAAGCTCCATTGAACACTATTAGAGCGGTGGGACCCCTGACCTCCGGTAGGCGTACTCTAGTGTTTTCATTTCACCCAAGAGCAGAGCTGGCGGTGTGTGTTTTCAGATGATGAGGCGGAGCAAGAGAAGCCAAGATAAGCACAGAAGCAACAGTAAAATTTCCCTTGTGGATCAATAAAGTTAGTCTAAGTCTGAAAACGAGATTGAAGCTTTTAAAACCTGTGTCCTCAGTTACCTCCGCTGTTACGTGACAATTACAGTTCGATTGCTCCTCTGTGGATGGGGATTTATTGGTTATGATATTTTATGATTGAAATCACATATTGTAAAACACGTGTATGAAAAATCCATATCATAAAAAAAATAAAACGGTATGAAGCGGTATATTGTCCAGCCCTAGATGGAATAGAGCATTTTCAGAACTCCAGTATGAGCCCTTTATCCAAAAAAAAACATTAATCTACTTTAGTTCCACTTAAAGATGTGTGAAGAATCCCTCAGTCGTCCAGGTAGAATCCATGGTAAAAGAAATTTAAATTTGTCAACTGGACAAAGTTTATTTGGTCGAAGACGTTTCGCAGCTCGTCCGAACTGCTTCGTCGGTTCATGTTCTTCGACCAAATAAACTCTGTCCAGTTGACAAATTAAATTTCTTTTCCCACAGTTCCACTTAAACTTTGCCTTTTCCTCTGTTGCAGGATATTACCGCGCGTACAGACAGGAGCCGGTGTCGTTCGGCGTGATTGGGCGCAGGACAAACCACCCCTTCGTGGGATGGTACGAGTGCGGAGTCCCCATCCCCGGGAAGTGGTAACCTCCTCCAGGTCTGAGGAGACATGGGACTATGGACTCAAACCAGGCGAGCGCTCACCGAGCCCGCCGATCTCAAAGACTGACACCACTACATGTACCTGACAGAGAGAGAATATAGTACTTTAAATACTTTGAAATGTATATCTTTAATTGCACTTTTGTTCTGACATAAAGCAGTCTGTATATGAGGAGATTATGCGCATGTGTGTCTTTGGAAATGTTTAAGATCCAAAATTATTTAAATGTCACTTCAAGGGCGGGACTAACAAGCAGAGAGTAAAACATATAAAAGAAACATTTTTAGAGCTGCTAGTGGTGGTTGTTAAAGAAGCACTACGTAACTTTTCTGGTAGGGATGCACCGATACAGGTTTTTCAATTCCGATACAGATTTTGATACTTTGAGTATCTGAAGATAGACGATATCAACCAATACCAACCAATTTTATTTCCTTAAAACAAAAATAAAATAACCAAAACTGATCCGTATGTGTTGTGTAACTGTAACAACAGAAAAAAAGTATAAATAAAAGCTTAAACATTATGAGACTTTCTAGGCCGATTACATCCAGTATCCATCCATCCATTTTCTTCCTCTTATCCGGGGCCGGGTCGCCGGGGCAACAGTCTAAGCAGGGACTCCCAGACTTCCTTCACACCGGACACTTCCTCCAGCTCCTCCGGGAGGACCCCAAGGACTAAGACAGGACTAAACCAGGATTAGACCAGGACGAAACCAGGACTAAACCAGAACTAGACCAGGATGAGACCAGGACTAGACCAGGAATAAACCAGGACTAAACCAGGACTAAACCAGGACTAGACCAGGCCTAGACCAGGACTAAACCAGGACTGAACCAGGAATAAACCAGGGCTAAACCAGGGCTAGACCAGGGCTAGACCAGGACTAGACCAGGACTAGACCAGGATTAAACCAGGACTGTACCAGGAATAAACCAGGGCTAAACCAGGGCTAGACCAGGGCTAAACCAGGGCTAGACCAGGGCTAGACCAGGGCTAGACCAGGACTAGACCAGGGCTAGACCAGGACTAGACCAGGACTAGACCAGGAATCCCAGTGGGACATGCCCAGAACACCTCCCGAGGGAGGCGTCCAGGAGGCATCCGCAGCGGCTCTACTCTGAGCTCCTCCCGTGTGACTGAGCTCCTCATCCTATCTCTAAGGGAGCGTCCAGCCACTCTGCAGAGGAAACTTATTTTGGCCGATTGTATCCGTGAACTCGTCCTTTCTGTCATTACCCAGAGCTCATGACCATAGGTGAGGGGAGGAACGTAGATCGATGGTAAATCGAGAGCTTTGCCTTTCGGCTCAGCTCCCTCTTCACCACAACGGTCCGGTACAGCGACCACATCATCTTAAACATCGACATATAAATCATTCAAATTTTTTCAAATTTAAGACTACATTCAGTAAATAGTCTTAAATATTAATTTATATGTCCAACCAGGATATCGACTGAACCGATATTTGGAAGCCGATATCCGATCTTCCAAATGTATTCGTATCGGCGCTCCAAGCCGATATCAGATCGGTGCATCCTTATCATTTGTATAGGGTCAGCCTGCTTGTCTCCATGGAGATGCTTTAGAATGTTCCACAGTTTGGCATTTAACAGAGTTCTCTTCATGAAAGCAAGCAGGCGTCGTACAGATCAGATCTGTGAAAGGGCGACCCTGCTTTTTCAAGTTATACATGATTTTTAATTGAATAAAAGCAAGATACAAGGGATAAAGCGGTAACATCTCCACGTAGACAAGACCTTTCATCAGAAAAGTTACAGAATGCGGCATTAACTACAGCAACTGCTCCATTAAGACTATTCCGGAACAGAACCAAGTGCAGAGTCGTTATGTCCGAGTGTTTTTTAGAAGAAAGTTTTATTTTTTATTTTATTTTCTCTGTATTCTTAGTTTAGAACACAATGAGAAATCCATAAGCTACAGCCACGAAAACAATGGAATCAAGTGCCAAGCTAACAGAACTGTAAACAGGGGCCGTAGATCTTTGGGACAGCCAAAATGGAAAACAAAGCTCTGCCTCGAGGCTAATTTATATCTCCGGAATATAAAGCTTCACTGTGGAACTTTTTCTGCTGAGGAATCCATCAACTGTCTGCTGCCATGGAGATGAGACGCCTGGAATCTAAAATGGCGTTGAGGTTTAAACTTCAATGTTCCTGTTGAGAAATTTGTCAATTTTTCAATGTTGGTGGGGCAATCTGTCTGTCTGTCTCCATGGCGACCTCCAGCCCAAATTACTAGTCAGATCTGCGGAGAGTCCATTCACAGTAATAATGCGTGATTTTAAGGTAGTTTTGAGCAATAAAAACACCTATATCTGATCAAATGTAGTGTAGATTAATTAATGCCATACTGTGGAACATTCCAGACAATTCATCTCATTCATGGAGACGAGCAGGTGATGTCAGCAGGCCAAGTTACGGGTCAGATCTGTGGAGAGGCGAGTGTATTCACAGTAAGAATGTGTGATTTTAAGGTAGTTTTGAGCAATAAAAACGCTTGAACCTAAAAAATACAATGTAGATTAATTAATGCCATACTGTGGAACATTCCGGACAATGCAGCTCATTCATGGAGACGAGCAGGTGACACCAGCAGGCCAAGTTACAGGTCAGATCTGTGGAGAGGCGAGTCTATTCACAGTAAGAATGCATGATTTTAAGGTAGTTTTAAGCAATAAAAACGCCTGTACCTTGACAAGTATAGAGCAGATTAATTAATGCCATATTGTGGAACATTCCAGACAATTCAAGGCATTCATGGAGACGAGCAGGTGACGCCAGCAGGCCAAGTTACAGGTCAGATCTGCGGAGAGGTGAGCCCATTCACAGTTCTGAGGCATTTGAGCAATAAAAACGCCTGTACCTGAACAAACGCAGTATAGATTTAACAATGCCATACTGTGTAACATTGCAATAACATCTCCATGGCGACAAGAAAAGTTACACGGTGCACCTTTATAAAGCAAAACTATGTAAAAACTTTGCATTTTTTATTTTCTTTAAACATTGAACGAATTAGGAAATTTTGTCAATAATTTTGTCAATAATGTCGTCGTCCATTTTGTTTCTCTTTGACGCTATTTGCACTATTTTTCTGTAAGCAGTGTTATTATACCTACATAGTGTTTATAGACCCAACTACTCCCTCCCATTTGTAAAGTCATGATCTCAATTACTACTACTACTTTTGTTTTTCAGCATTTTTGGTTCCCAGTATTCAGAAAATTACTGTATTCATTTTGTATGTACTTAAACAGACAAAGAATAAAGTATTGGCTCAGGAAATATTGAATGTTTTTGCTTTTCTGACCACAAACTCCCCATACGACGCTGGCTAATCACCATCTTTGTCTTTCAGAAGTTATGAAGTTATGTTATTTAATCAAGCGAAATCAGCTATAGCGGTCCACCCAGTCGGAAAATACTGCATAAGAGTACGAAAAGGAGAAACAGATAGAGGGAAAAACAACTTGAAGAAAGAAGGATGGTGAGTCCAGAATATTTACGGTAAAATCAGGGACAAACCGCAACTGGGGACTCGACCACAAAGTGATTATACTGTATGTTTTGGGTCTGATTTAGTTGTAATTCTAAAAATGTAACTGCAGATAATAGGACCAAAAGTAATATTTTTTAATAGTTTTGGTTTGAATGAGTAGAAAATGACAGAAATGACAAAAAATAGAGCAAAATGTGACTTTTTGGAGCTTTAAGTTATACTATTCCTTCATCAGAACATGCCTGAAGAGGGTTTATATGTCCTCCGTCCATGTTTGAGTAATCTAGCAATCTCTCCCTCTTTACGCAGTATGATGCTATCCAAACCTCAGTCCACAAACAAAAGCAAAATAGCAAAAGCGTGATACAAAACTGTACACTACAACTTCACAAACCTGGCGCGATGTGCAGGAGTTTCATTAGCGGGATGCACGCTGAATGCAATGTGATTGTGCTCTGAAGGGGGAGAGACTAAGGCTGTGTCCCATTTCTCTGGCTTACCCCTTCCCCTTTATCTACGTCTTTGTCTTGCCCCTCGATACCGAGCTGAGAGGGTTCGAGAGGGTACGAATGTTCCCTTAAAGGGATATGCCACCCCCAGGTCAAATTTGGGCATCTCCCCACAGTCCAGAGACTAAAATAAGTGGTGGAAAGCGTTTTCCTGCTCACCCAGCCATTGTCCGAGTCTGTCGCCACTGACCGCCGCGGTATCTGCAGCTACTCCGCCTTAGACTGGAGTCTAACGTCGCCAGAGAAAGATTTCGGCCAAAAGGAATTAATTTGCTCGATGCGTTTCCCAATTACTTTGTGTGTAGTGCGCATTCATATCGAGTGCAAATAAATGTGCAAATCAACACGGAGAGCTTGCCTTGGTCATTTTGGGTGGGAACTATTTTCCAGTGCGTAAGAATACAGCCGTATCACGCAGCACGCTACCAGGGGAATCCCTGTTACGCACCGGGAAGGGAGTTCCCCTGTTGCACAACGTGGTGCGTGATACGCCTGTATTCTTACGCACTGGAAAATAGTTCCCACCCAAAATGACCAAGGCAAGCTCTCCGTGTTGATTTGCACATTTATTTGCACTCGATATGAATGCGCACTACACACAAAGTAATTGGGAAACGCATCGAGCAAATTAATTCCTTTTGGCCGAAATCTTTCTCTGGCTACGTTAGACTCCAGTCTAAGGCGGAGGAGCACCAGTTACCGCGGCGGTCAGTGGCGACAGACTCGGACAATGGCTGGGTGAGCAGGAAAACACTTTCCACCACTTATTTTAGTCTCTGGACTGTGGGGAGATGCCCAAATTTGACCTGGGGGTGGCATATCCCTTTAAGAAATGGGATGCCACTCAATTACCATTTGCGTCATCATCCCATGCCTCTACCTGAGCTGCTACATCTACAGAGGCGACAACAACTAACGCAAACAAACGTAAACAAATGTCAAGGATTATCGGGTACCTCAGCTCGACAAAAAACTAGCTTGTTTATACATGAAAGTTCGACGAAAACGATAACGTCGGCTAAACAGACATCACTACAATTAAAACCGCAACAACAGTTCACTAAAAGTAACGTAGAACATGAGTGTCATAATTGTAAACCTGCTAAACTGTTAATCGATAATTACAACTGCTGAAAATACATTTATGAGACTCCTTGGGTGGTCGATGTGACGCCGCCATCCTGATTCCAAAACCTGCCTGAGCTTGTAGGTGTACCCCTTCGTTTCAAGTCTGGTCGAGAGCTTACCTCGTTTCAAGGGGTATGTAGCTCGAGGTCGTGGCCCAAGCCCTTGATCAAAATTAGAATCGGGACAGCCCTTGCCCTCACATCAACGCGCAAAACCAAGGGGTAGGGTTAAGACGAAGGGGTAAGATAGAGAAATGGGACGCAGCCTTAGTGGGTAGAGCAGAGTGGAGAGACTCAGAATGTCAAAATTGAAGTGAAACATTTGAATATATTGTATATATACAGGTTTTAACATTTTCAAAACAATAAAGTGGTGATCTAAATATATTATGTAGTAACTATTAATACCCTATAAAAGTGTAATAGTCCCTCTTTAAACTGAGGTGCATTCACTGTATCTGGGTTTTTGAAGTGTTTGGATAATAATGACTTGGGCTTGTTGTAACATTATCCTGTACATGAAAGAGGTGTACTAAAATATTGAAATTAGTGCTGTCAGGCGATTTAAAAAATTAATCTAATTAATTACAGGATTTGTAATTAATCTAATTAATCGCATTTTAAGAGCATGAGAGAGAGTGGGAGATTGAGAGATTCTGCAAGCGTGGGTTTGGTGGTTTGTTGGTTTGGTGGTTTGGTGAAACAATGGCAACGATGGAACTTGTCCTGACGTGTTTATCGTTCAAATGATCCGTCAGGCTGGAGCGGAAAATCGGAAAATTCTTTTTTTTACAAAAGCTCCAAATCACCGCCTTGTTGTTGGTCTTCGTTCTTTTTATATCAATCAATCAATCAATCAATCAAACATTTATAAGGCGCTTTTCATACAAAATTGTAGCACAAAGCGCCTTACAGTGGTCAAGGATTAGAAGATTGACCTTTATTGATCTCGCACAGGAGAAGTTGTTTCTATATTTGACCCGGGGACCATCCCCATGATTTTGTTTTGTTATTTATGCTTTGGTCAGGCCCTAAGCTGGAGGATTTTACCTATGGCGCATGTTTAGGTTGGTGGGGGAAACCGGAGTACCCGGAGGAAACCCACCCAAACACGGGGAGAACATGCAGTCTCCACACAGAAAGGCCCGGGCAACCCGAACCTTCTTGCTGTGAAGCATGAGTGCTAGCCACTCAGCCACCGTGCCGCCAGGGAAAAAACAAAAAACAAAAAAACAAACAGGAACAGCAGCAACAACAGCAGCTACAGCATCAACAACAGCAACAACAGCAGGAGCAGCAACAACAGCAGCAGCAGCAACAACGGCAACAACGACAGAACAACAGCAACAACAACAACAGCAAGAACAACAGCAACCACAACAACAGCAACAACAACAGCAGCAACAACAACAGCAGCAGCAACAGGAACAGCAGCAACAACAACGACAACAGGAACATCAGCAACAACAACAGCAGCAGCAGCAACAACAGCAGCAACAATGACAGAAACAACAACAACAGCAACAACAACAGCAGCAGCAGCAACAACAACAGCAGCAACAACAACAGCAACAACAAGAACAACAGCAGCAACAGGAACAGCAGCAGCAACAGCAGCAGCAACAACGGCAATAGCAACAACAGCAACAGGAACAACAGCAGCAACAACAACAGTAACAACAGCAGCAACAACAACAGCAGCAACAACGGCAGAAACAACAGCAACAACAGCAGCAGCAGCAACAACAGCAGCAACAACAGCAACACCAACATCAACAGCAACAGCAACAACAACAAAAGCAACAACAGCAACAACAGGAACAGCAACAACAACAGAACCACAGCGACAACAAAACAATAGCAGCAATAACAGGAACAACAAGAACAACAACAACAACAACAACAAAAACAACGAAAGCAACAGCTACAACAAAAGCAACAACAACAGCAGCAACAACAACAGCAACAACAAAACAACAACAGGAACAACAGGAACAGCAACAACAGCAGCAGCAACAACAGGAACAGCAACAACAAACAAAAGAACAAATAAAAGACAAGCAAACAGACGACCGAAGTCAGTCAAAGGCCAAGCTAAACAGGTGAGTCTTGAGCCCACTCTTAAAAACATGAACGTTCTCTGCAGCCCTGAGGTCCTCCGGCAGGCAGTTCCATAGACGAGGGCCGTAGTACTGAAAAGACGCCTCTCCGTGAGTGTGTGTCCTGACTTTGGGAATGACCAGGAGCCTGCTGCCGGAGGAGCGCAGGGCCCGTGAAGGTTCATAAGGGGAAAGCAGTTCTGAAAGATAGGAAGGCCCAAGACCATTAAGACATTTAAAAACCAGTAAAAGAACTTTAAAATCTATCCTGTAACTCACAGGGAGCCAATGCAGAGATTTTAAGACCGGTGTAATGTGATCCCGCCCTCTGGACCTAGTCAGGACACGTGCTGCTGAATTTTGCAATAATTGCAAACCTGAAATACTCTTTTTGGAAGACCAGAGAGCAGGGCATTACAGTAGTCTATACGGCTGGTGACAAAAGCATGCATCAGTGTCTCCGTATTGGCCTGAGAGAGAATAGGGCGAACTCTGGCTATGTTTTTTAGGTGATAGAAGCCCATTTTTGTGATGTTCTTGATGTGTGGAATAAAAGTCAGCTCAGAGTCAAAAATGACGCCCAGGTTTTTCACTTGAGGAGATGGGTTAAAAGACTGTGCTTGTAGTTTTGATAAAAGTTTCTCTCTCTGGGCCTCAGGACCGATGACTAAAACCTCCGTTTTGTCCTGGTTAAGCTGGAGAAAGTTTCTTGCCATCCAGGATTTGATATCTAGAATACAGTTAAAAAGAGCATCCATTGGTCTGGTGTCATCAGGAGACACGGAAATGTAAAGCTGTGTATCATCTGCATAGCTGTGGAAATTGATTCCATGTCTCCTGATGACGCCACCAAGGGGAAGCATGTACAGGTTGAAAACCACAGGCCCTAAAATGGAGCCCTGGGGGACACCGCATGTGATTTTATGGATCTTGGAGGAGCATGTGTCCATAGTTACCATAAATGTTCTGTCTGTGAGATAGGACGTGAACCATTTGTGAACAGCACCAGAGAGGCCGAGGTGTTTTAGGCGAGTTAAAAGAATCATGTGGTCTACTGTGTCAAAGGCAGCGCTCAGATCCAGTAGAACCAACACAGTCACCTTTTGAGAGTCACAATTTATTCTAAAGTCATTTAAAATCTTTGCCAAGGCAGTCTCGGTGCTGTGGTTCACCCTAAAACCAGACTGAAATTTTTCCAAAATGTTGTGATCATCTTACCTGGCCAGCCAAATGATATCTCTCTGTATTTCCTATACACCGCGATACCATTTGGACACTCTCCATCCACTCTCGCTCCTCCGGTTCCAAACCGACTCCGCGATTCTGATTCGTTCAAAGATGGTGACGTCAGTGCACCCGCCTTTGCCCGCAAAGTCACTCTTAGGCAGCGGAAGTTCCGCCTCAGTTTTGAATCAAGATGGCGCAATCTCTGATTGGTTCACTTAGCTGTCTGTCTACGCGCAACCGCAGCGCATTCTGTGGATCAAACGTTACCAGACTCACTCGCTGGTACAGCGATGAGTCATGGATTCTTCCAGGCAAGTGATCATCTAGAAACTCATTTAATTGGATAGAGACAAGTTTCTCTAGAATCTTGCTTAAAAATGGCAAGTTAGACACTGGTCGGTAGTTGTTAAAATCATTAAAATCTAAATTGCTCTTCTTCAGCAGGGGCCTCACCACCGCCGCTTTGAAGGCAGCGGGAAAGACCCCTGTCTGAAGAGAGCAATTCATCATGACCAAAAGTTCATCCCTAAAAGATCCATAAAAAGACTTAAAAAATGGAGTGGGGATTGGGTCTACGAGACATGTGGTGGGCCTCACTGAGGAGAAGACCTTGTCCAGCATCCCAGCATTAACCAGGGCAAAACTGTCCAGAGTGTTCTCTGGACGAGACAAACACTCAGGTGAGTTAAAAACAGAGCTTTGACAGGATAAAATATTGTATCGGATGGTGTTTATCTTTCCCGTGAAGTGGTCAGCAAACTGCTCGCAGAGAGAGTCAGTGGGTGTCAGGTAAAACGCGTTAGAATCGGGGTTTAGAATGTTTTCAATGGTTGAGAAAAGAACTTTTGGATTATTTTTGTGGTTCGTGATTATTGTGGAAAAGTAACGATTTCTTGCATTCCTTGTAGCATTGTTATGTGACCGTTGCTGATTGATGAATAATTGGTGGTTTATAGTCGTTTTGTTTTTTCTCCATCGACGTTCTGCTTTTCTGCACTCTCTCTTGGATTTTCTCAAGTCTTCATTCATCCATGGAGGCTTTGATTTGGTTTTAATACTTTTGGTTTTGAGTGGAGCAACCAGATCCAAGGCTGACCGCAGTCTACTGTTGAAATCTTCAGTAATGGAATCGCAGGAGGCAGGTAAAACCATTGAGGGATTTTTCTCTAACACCTCGATAAAATTTTCTGCCACTTCAGGGGTCAAATGGCGCTTCCTCACAGTTCTCACAGAGGTCTCCTGCTGTATAAAACCAGTGATATTAAAAAACACACAGTAGTGGTCAGACATGGCCAGGTCAGCAACAGAGGACACACTAGTGGTCAGGCCGTAAGTAATGACCAGATCCAGAGTGTGCCCCTGTTGTGAGTCGGCTGCGTGACGTGTTGAGTAAAATCCATATAATTAAGAACATTCAAAAATTCATTTGCAATAGGGTCTGAAAGGTTATCTATGTGCAAGTTAAAATCACCGGTTATAATAATCATATCAAATGAATTATGTAGAGTAGATAGAAACTCAGAAAACTCACTGATAAAAACGTTGCATTTTCCTGGTGGTCTGTATATGGTGACACATAAAATTTGAGGGTTGCTAAAAACAATTGAATGATATTCGAAACTCGTAAAATTGCTTAATGAAATTGGTTTGGTGGCCAGAGTGCTTGTACATATAGAAGCAGTGCCACCTCCCCTTTTACCGTTCCTAGTTGAAAATGCAAAGTTAAAATTGGGTGGTGAGGCCTCTGTGAGAACAGCTGGCGCGTCTGCACCTAACCACGTTTCAGTTAAGAAGAAACAGTCAAGTTTGTGGTCTACAATCAGGTCGTTAACAATAAAGGACTTGTTCAGCAGAGAGCGGACATTTAAAAGGGCCATGTTTAGAGTTAACTGAGACTGAGTAGCAATAGGAGTTTGTGATGTGTGTGCTTTTGGAAGAGATCTGAGATTATGGACATTGGCAGTAGATTTATTAGAAATTTTATGCTCATGCCGCTGTCTGCTGATCACGGGAATTTGCTGTGCTTGGTTATTTTGTCATGCTTCTTCAAGAGTGAGTTTGATATTGTCTGATAGGAGACGGGATCCGGGTATGTTAGGATGTAATCGGTCCTTAAAGAAAAGTTCAGGTCTCTTAAAAAATGTGGTGAAATTGTCAACATAAGGGATTTTGTTGTCTCTCTTGAACGGCGAGTTATAAATAAACTCGCCGTTCAAAGGCCCTGGCAGTGATTTGCTCGCCGCACGCCAAATTTAAAATGTGTGCATTAAATTGTCACTCATAAATAATGGCATTATTTTTTATAATGCGTTAATTTGCGGTGTAATTAAATAATCTAATTAACGCGTTAAACTGACAGCTCTAATTGAAATATCAATATAATTTAGTGATACAGAATCAATATCACGGGCATTTTGGTAGATTTGGGGAAATTATTGTGTGACAGTGGCACAATTCTTTTGCTTGTTGTTAAAAAAAAAAGGAATCTGTTGTTATTAAAAAAAGGAATCTTTATGAAATACATTTGAAGTAGGTGCATTTGAGCATGTGCAGGTAGTGTAGGTAGAAATACTGTTGTTATGATTTATTTTCTTCTTACAAAGTGGTGAAAAACGTAGTTACATTTTGGTATTGTGAGCCATGTTTGGATTATAGTACCAGGCCAAGGCTATAATAGTTTTGGATTTTTCATTATAGTTTAGTTTTAGTTCGTTTTGACTTTTTCCCCTCTAATTCAGTTAGTTTTAATTAGTTTTAGAGCACCTCTGATAGTTTTAGTTAGTTTTCGCTCAGTATTAGTTTAGTTTTTATTAGTTTTAGTTTTTGGGTTATACTTTGGGTTATTTGTCAAGTACAGGATTCAAAAAGAAAGTATTGTGTTATCAAACTTACAACAAACAAATACAATTTGAAAACATTTATTCAGGTTTACCCCCACAACAACCAAAGCCGTCCACAAGCTGCAGCCTTAAGTGCAAAAACAAATAAAAATACACACCAAAACTTCCACATTTACCAACTCCAAAAAAGACGAAAACGAGCGATTTATCTATAATTTCAGTTTGTTTTAGTTTTGTAAACACATAATACAGGTTCAGTTATCGCTTTTTTCTTTTAATTGTCATTTTTATTTCAGTTAACGGAAATATTTTTTCAATTTTAGTTTTAGTTTTTTCGTTCGTTTTTGTTAACTAAAATAACCTTGCTCCCAGCACTAATGGAAATAGCGCCAGAGAAGCCCACGTGCAACAGACGACGCTCAGATTTATCAAAATGTTTCAGATTTAATTTAAGTAAAGTATGAAACATGCCCGGTCACATCCTCTGTGCTGCTCTGACATTCTTCACTCAGACTCTGTACATGGAACAGACTGTGAGCCAAACCTGACCACGCCGAGATGAGTCCCCGGGCGCCTGAACGATGAGCGCCCACTGCTCCTAAAGGATGGGTCAAATGCAGAGAAATAATTTCCCTACGGGGGTAAATAAAGGATAATTTAAAAAAAACTCATCTGTGTGAGAAACATGAGCGACACCAGGACTTAGGGAAGAGCAGGACTCGGACACATGAGAGTCACTCCTGAAAGCAGAGAGAGAAACAATACAGACGGAGAGAGAGACAAGATAGTGTCGAGAAAGAGAAGAGAGAATGATGAGCGAGAGAAATGCAGAGCCAGAGAGAAAGAATGAAGACAGAAGTGAAAGAGACAAAAAAAACAGTGAAGAGAGAGAGAAGAGACAGTGAAGAGAGAGAGAGAGGAAGCAGGGAAGAGAAAGACGAGATAGCGAAGAGAGAGAGAAAAGACAGTGAAGAGAGAGAAGAGACAGCGAAGAGAGAGAGAAGAGACAGGGAAGAGAGAGAGGAGAGACAGTGAAGAGAGAGAGAAGAGACAGTGAAGAGAGAGAAGAGACAGTAAGAGAGAGAAGAGAGAAGAGACAGTGAAGAGAGAGAGAAGAGACAGTGAAGAGAGAGAGAAGAGACAGTGAAGAGAGATAGAAAATACAGTGGAGAGAAGAGACAGTAAAGAGAGAGAGAGAAGAGACAGTGAAGAGAGAGAGAGAAAAGACAGTGAAGAGAGAGAAGAGACAGCAAAGAGAGCGCGAGAGAGAAGAGACAGCGAAGAGAGAGAGAAGAGACAGTCAAGAGAGAGAGAAGAGACAGTCAAGAGAGAGAGGAGAGACAGTGAAGACAGAGAGAGGAAACAGGGAAGAGAGGAGTGATAGCCAAGAGAGAGAGAAGAGACAGTGAAGAGAGAGAGAAGAGACAGCAAAGAGAGAGAGAAGAGACAGGGAAGAGAGAGAGAAGAGACAGCAAAGAGAGAGCGAGAGAGAAGAGACAGCGAAGAGAGAGAAGAGACAGGGAAGAGAGAGAAGAGACAGTCAAGAGAGAGAGAAAGAATGAAGAGAAAAGTGAAAGAGAGAAGAAACAGTGAAGAGAGAGAGAAGAGACGGCGAAGAGAGAGTGAGAATAGACAGCAAAGAGAGAGACAGAGAGATGAGACAGCAAAGAGAGAGTGACAGAAGAGAAAACAAAGAGAGAGAAGAGACAGCAAAAAGAGAGCGAGAAAGAGAAGAGACAGCGATGAGAGAGAGAGAGAAATTACAGCATAGTGAGAGAGAGAAAAGAGACTGAGAAGAGACGGCCAGAGAGGGAGAGAAATGAAAGAACAGAGAAACAGAAGAGGAAATGTTAAGAGGGAGGTAGAGATGATGGAATGGAGAGCCAGAAAGAATGGAGAGAGACAAGATACAGTGAAGAGAGAGAGAAGAGACAATGAAGAAACAGAAGAGGTGGGGGTGAGAGGGAGAGAGAGAAATGATGGAATGGAAAGCTTGGAGAGAGAGAATGGAGAGAGAGAAAAAGAAGAGACAATGGAGAGACAGGAGAGAGAGAGTCCTTGTAAACACATCTGCTACAACTGTTAGCATTCGTCCCCTTCAGGAGCCATGAGAAATGTCGGAAAAATCAGCACCGGAGCTAAAACACAGAACTAATCCAAGTCTAATCTATCATCATAACTCAGCGGGAAACTCACTGTTGTCATAACGACGGGGTATTTTACTTCTGTGGGGTATTAACCGCCAACACAGAACAGATTTAGCTCACGTGTTTCCCTTTTATTGTTTTGAAAATGCTACATTCGCCGAAATTGCAGTGGCGTGAGAGCGGTGGAAGCTCAGGGTGTGTTGAGCGGCGAACAACACAGACGGAGAAAATGTTACAGCGGCGTTTTTCAACCTTCAGGTCGAGAATTCAAACGGGGTCGCCTGAAATGTACGGAGCAGTGCAGTCACAATAACTAGTGATGGGCAAATGAGACGGAGCTCCGGAGCACGTCTCGTTCTTTCTGAAACTGTCTCGCAGCAGCCGCTCACGTGACCAAAGTGTCGAAGTGTCGGTCCCTCCCCCCGCTGCTTCGCTCTGCTTGTCAATCGCTTCAGTGTATCGAAGCGTTTCATTGGCTCAGCGAATGTTCCGCTTTGCGATTGGTTCAACGCGCTTCCTTGGTTTGACAAGCGCTAAACTGCTACAGTATAAAAGATGCACCAATATTTCTTAAAAATGTTGGGTAGTGAGGAGTATTGTGTGACGTTAGTGGTGATTTTGGTGACTTCTGGCGACTTTTGGCATTTGTTTCATTTTCGATGGCATCTACAAGTGGAAAAAAGCCATTCCCATCCATCCATTTGGGAACTTCCCAAATCATGGGTTGTGTGTTGGTTTGCAATGGTTAAATTTGTCCACTAGAGGTCAGTGTTTCTCCGAGGCCTCAGACACGTCGAACCATTTGACACAATATTGTGACTGAGGCTGAGACTGAAACATGATAAAAAAAATTTAAAAAGAGGAACTTATACCGAAAAGAGGAGCCGTGTCAGTCGTGCGGAAGAACTTCGGCTTTAAAAAATCTGACGCCGATCAAACAACCGTATTCTGTAAATGTCGTCGGGCTAAAGTCGTAGCCGCAGGAGACGACACGAGCGATCTGCTTCACCACCTCCGTCACAAACATGTCCTGGAATATGAAGAACGCACGAAACTAAGATCTGCATCCTCTTCCACGTCTGCAGGGAACGTTCAAGTCGGCGCCGCGACACAAAACGCCACTCAGACGTCACTCAAAGACATGTTTGCTAAGGGGACCGCCTACGACAAGAAAAGCAAACGGTGGAACGATATTACCAACGCTGTTACTGTCCACTTCGCCAAAGACATGGTACCGCTTAGTACATGAAAAAAAATACCGTCAAATACCGTGACAGCGATATAATTTTGAAAAATACTGTGATATCAGATTTTGGTCGTACACATCAGGTTTCTGAAGTTGTAGTTTACAGTTTTGTATCGTGTTTTTGTGTATTTTTGGAGAATTGTCGAGTGGGAGCGTGGGTGACGTAGATTTGTGGACAGAATTTTACAGCTAACCTACAAAAGGGTTTGAATAGAGCGCAGGAGAGATCGCTAAATTACTCAAAAATGCCTGGACGACTCTAAAACCTCTTCAGGCGTGTTTTTAATGAGGGAACGTTATAAAGTGGGGGAAATCTCAACAAAAAAATTCCAAAAAAGATGGAACTTTTTCGGTAGGGGGCAGCTTTTCTCCATGGAGATGTCAATGTTACTGTATGACCTATGCCACAGTTTGAAATTAAACTTGTCTCTCACTGTGGAGACTAAGTCACCAGGCAAGTAACTGATCAGATCTGTGGAGAGGCGAGTCCATTCACAGTAAGAATGCATGCAGAACATTTTTACTCTCCAAAAACTCATTTACCTTATACTTTCTAAGCAGAAATTATGTGAAGAGTTAAGAGATGAGCGTTTTTCCCAACTTTCAGAGGCCAGAGTGGAGTTTTGCCGTAATGCTCACAACAACTGGCATGCTAACACATACTTCCTGATTATCGGACAATAAAATGCCTTATGATTAGTTGCGGTCAGAGTGGACCAAAGACTTGTTTGACCTCAAGAGATTTTATAGAGTATACTATGTTATTTTAAAGGCTGGTTTATGGTCCAGCTTAAAATCGACACACGACAGCCAATCAGAGAGCTCCCTGACGCACACGACAGCCAATCAGAGAGTCAACGCACACGACAGCCAATCAGAGAGTTGACGCATACGACAGCCGATCAGAGAGTCGACGCACACGACAGCCAATCAGAGAGTCAACGCACACGACAGCCAATCAGAGAGTCGACGCATACGACAGCCAATCAGAGAGCTTCCCTGACGCACACAACAGCCAATCAGAAAGCTCCGTGACGCACACATGACAGCCAATCAGAGAGTCGACGGACACGACAGCCAATCAGAGAGCTTCCCTGACGCACACAACAGCCAATCAGAAAGCTCCGTGACGCACACATGACAGCCAATCAGAGAGTCGACGGACACGACAGCCAATCAGAGAGCTCCTCGCCACACAAGACAGCCAATCAGAGAGCTCCTCGACACACACGACAGCCAATCAGAGAGTTCCTCGACACACACGACAGCCAATCAGAGCGCTCCCTGATGCACACGACAGCCAATCAGAGAGTCAACGCACACGACAGCCAATCAGAGAGCTCCTCGACACACACGACAGCCAATCAGAGAGCTCCCTGATGCACACGACAGCCAATCAGAGAGTCGACGCACACGACAGCCAATCAGAGAGCTCCTCGACACACACGACAGCCAATCAGAGAGCTCCCTGATGCACACGACAGCCAATCAGAGAGTCGACGCACACGACAGCCAATCAGAGAGCTTCCCTGACACACACAACAGCCAATAAGAAAGCTCCCTGACGCACACATGACAGCCAATCAGAGAGTCAACACACATGACAGCCAGTCAGAGAGCTGTTCGACACACACGACAGCCAATCAGAGAGTCGACGGACACGACAGCCAATCAGAGAGCTCCTCGACACACACGACAGCCAATCAGAGAGTCGACGGACACGACAGCCAATCAGAGAGCTTCCTGTGGCGCTGTGGTGTGTACATGCAGCTCGGTTATTACAAAAAGTTTCTACGTGTTGAATTTCTGTTGAATCCGAGCCAAGTGCTGTGATTGGCTGAACTGGACAGATTATACAGACGCCTGATTAAAAACAGCAGCTGATGTTTGGCACAGAAATGAGCCTAAAGTGATTGTTTATTGCCACAGTAAATACAGCACAAATAAGGAACACAAATAAAATATTTTGTGGTTCAGGTCTGTGTCCGGGCCTCAACTGAGCAGGACCTGACGCAAGACGATAAAACAACATTTAGGCGACGTTCACACTGCAGGGCTCATTTTTTTTTTTTGTGAAATCAATTTTTTTTTTTGCGAGGTTGTTCACATTTCCAATTAAATGCGACTTGTATGTGGTCTCCAGTGTGAACTTTAAACGCCCCAAAAGTGTCTCGCATGCGCCTTGGAGGACACGACGACATCACATGCAGCGAGCGTGCTCAGTGTTTACGGAAGTCGCCTAAACATGGACGCTAACATTGAGCGCCTGGAGATTTTAAAGTTGGTGTCGTACCAGAGCCAGAACATGTACAACTTATTTGTTTTAAGGAGGCGAAGGACAAAGCAAGTTTTTGTCCTTGGTGTTTTGTGGGGCAGTGGCAGCAACGTCCGTAGAAAAGAACGTGTTGGTGCGGAGAGTGGTGGGATTGCTATGTGCTGCGCCGCTTCACTGACACGGAGTTCATACACAATTTTCATATTACGAGAAGAATGTTTGTGTACATTTGTGAGTGCCGGCTTGTACCATTCTTACCATTCTCCGCGCCTCCGCGCGCACCGGCTTTTTTTTTTTTTTTGCTTCGCGCCACCGCGGCGCCCCCCCCCCACGATGCCGCTAGGGGCAATTGCCCAGGTGGCCCCCCGTCAAAGAACGCCCCTGCAAGGGGATTTGGGTCACTTCAGGCTGCAGTCTGAACTAGGGATGCACCGTTGTGAAAATTTTTGCTGATATCCGATATTAATTATGCTTATATCGGCCGATACCGATATTAGCTGATCCCGATATTTATTTTTAATTCTGAGATAACATTTTATACAGACTGAAAATCATGTAAAATGAATTTTTGAATGTCTTCTTTTATTTTCAAAACGTGTTTTGACTCCTGATTTTTTTTTTTTTTTTCAATTTTTTTTATAGTGTAACATTGTGTTATGCGTCCTGATTGGCTAAGGGACCTTTGCCGATTGGGGGGGGGGGGGGGACTAGACCAGGACCAGACCAGGACCAGACCGGGACTAAACGTGGACTAAACCAGGACTAGACCAGGTCTAAACCAGGATTAAATCAGCGCGTGCGGCTCTTTGCCTTTGCTCTTTTCGGACTGCATGCCCTCGGGACCACGGTCTGAACACATCAAACCTCGACATGAACAAACAAGAGCCGCACGAAACCAGCAAAGGTGGTTTAATCCTGGTTTAGACCTGGTCTAGAGGAGGTACGGTTTGGGCACGGGTCTTTCACGGATTTGAGCACGATGAGCCCCCCCCCCCCCCCCCCCCACGCTTCACTATTAATACATTTTGTTGAAAATCTACAAAAGTTTGAGTGTTTAAACGAAAGAGAAATGTGAGAAAACCTTAATTCGAGGGATTACTGTACTGACAAATATCGGTCATTAATATCGGCCCACTTTTACACATCGGGCCGATACCGATATGTTAAATTGTTTGCAATATCGGCCGATACCGATGTTAATGCCGATATATCGTGCATCCCTAGTCTGAACGTAGCCTAACATGCAAAGGTCACGTAGATGCAAATTTACACTAGTCCAACGCTTCTGCAGTCACATGGTTTCAAAACTTAAATTCTGACGACGTGTCTCTGACGTCCTGGACACACGTCTGAACAGTGTGGTCAGATCCACGTCCAGTACAGTCCACATCATCACATCAGGCGTCACCTCTCAAATACACAGGCGGACAACCAGACGAGTTTGGACTTTGTGACCTGAGAATTGCATAAGCGTGAAAACACTGATATGCTGTCATTGATACAAATGGATCACCTCAAAACATTTGGAAATCGGTTCACGCTCACATTGTAGAAAAAACAGATTTACTTCTGTAGTTTTTAAAGAGGTATTATGAGGTTTTTTTTATGTTATATCATTGTTCCCACTGTTATGACCCACCACATTAAAGAGGACACAGGAGTCAAAAGGGTTACATTTTTAAGTTATTTTTAATTTACTTTAAAAACTCTAAACCAGGGGTGTCAAACATGCGGTCGGGGGCCAGATCCGGCCCTCCAAGACCTTTAATCTGGCCCTCAGTTGATTTTCTATTAAAATATTTTTATTTGCGTGAAAAGTCCCTCAGTCGTCCAGGTAGAATCCAAATTGAACTTCTCCTTTTATCATTTTAATTTGATTTAAATTTTCTATTAAAATATTGGTAATTTTATGTGCCTCTTTTCTGCACAGTTTAGCATAGCAGCATCTCCAGCGCCTCTGTACGTGGCCCCTCCCACCAGAGCAGCACAAATGAAGACTCGCCTCTTTCCAAACGCTCTTAAAGGACCATCGTTTTGACTGTTGACTGTGACACCCTCATCAGCAAAATGTCAAAAATGAGAGTGGAGGATTTTCTAAGAAAAATTGACTAATTCCTATTTGTTCAGGAGGTGAAGGGGAAACCTGTACGCTTGTGTTGAAATGGCATTTTTCTTAAAGTTTCAGGTTGTTCATAATATTATAATATTTTGTAAAAGAAAAAGTTCATCAAATAAAAAAGATTTCTGTAATAGATTTGCGTTTCGCTGCACAAATATTTGGACTTATTGATATTTTTGGGATATATATGACATGAGTTTTCTGATTCGGCCCCTTTGGGATCAAAGTAGGTTGGATACGGCCCCCGGACCAAAATGAGTTTGACACCCCTGCTCTAAACCCTGTCATGTCCAAAAACCAAAGTAACAACAGAAGAAAAAAGAGCGAGGAGACAGGCAGCATATACAGTATAGCAGGGGTGCCCAACATTTTTTTTAACCGAGATCTACTTTTGAGGTTGACGGTGTGCCGAGATCTACCAAGAGGGGGGTCTGTTAGACATGCCAAATATGGGCTTTTGGAGTGAGATTATTTTTAAAGTCGCATAGGGGCGAAAAAATCGGATTTGGGTCACTTCAGGCTGCAGTGTGAACGTTGCCCAAGATATGTGGACCTAAAACCGATACATATCGGATCTTTTGACATGCGACTTAAGTCTGAACGGCCAGGTCGCGTTCATCCGACCTGGGCGTGTTTCCTCCAACAAGAGTGGCGTTCACAAATGTACACAAACGTTCTTCTCATCATGCGAAAATAGTGTATGAACTCTGTATCAGTGAAGCGGCGAAGCACGTAGCAATCCCACCACTCTTGGCTGCGACACCGCACCAAAATGTTCATTTCTACGGACGGTGCTGCCACTGCCCCACAAAACGCCGCAGCCAAAAACCTTGTCCTTCTCCTTCTCCGTCTCCTCCTTAAAACAAATAAGCTGTACATGTTCTGGCTCTGGTACGACAGCAACTTTAGGCGATTTCCGTAAACACTGAGCACGCTCGCTGCACGTGACCTCGTTGTGTCCTCCAAGGTGCATGCGGGACACTTTTGGGGCGTTTAAAGTTCTCACTGGAGATCACATACAAGTCGTATTTGATTGGAAATGTGAACGACCTTGCACAAAAATCGGATTTCACCAAAAAATCGGAATTGAGCATTAAACCCCGCAGTCTGAACGTAGCCTTACGCGATCGACTGAGACTCTGCCTGCGATCGACTGTTTGTGCACTCCTGCTGTATAGACTGCGACCAGCCACTGCACAAAACAAACAGAAATATAAAAATAACACAATATGACGCGCTGAGGGACGCCAGAACCGAACACCCAGATCAGAAACACAAAAACATGCCTGAGGAGGTTTGAGTAATCTAGTGATCTCCTCCGGGCCCTATTCAAACCCTCCTTACAGTTAGCTGTTATAGTCTGTGCATTGCTCCACCCACAAGCCTCCGTCAGCCACGATAAATGTCTGTACATGATAGAAAACTGTCACAGCAACGATCTGAAGGGGGAACGAGCAAGGGGAGCATCATTAACCAAAGTGAAGCTTATAAAACATGTTAATAAGTTGTTTTCCGTGATTATAGGAACATAACGGATTTTCAAAACAATAAAAGGTAACACGGTGATCTAAATATGTTATATGAGAGCAGGTAAATAAAATAAGGCCTTTAAAAAAAACTGTAACCTTTGTGATTTACTAATTGACGACTATGTTCCTTTTTTTTACCCATGCCAAACAATCCATCCTCCATCCATTTTAAATGGCCTGTGTTGCACAATTTTCTATGTTATAGTTTAGTTGGATCGTTTCAGCTCTCAATTTGTGTAACTTTGAAGTAACAGCTCATATTTTAGCCTCATGGACGCTGCTTCACTCCTCAGTGCACGGTACGGCACGGTAGCAGAGTGGTTAGCGCTCTTGCTTCCCCGGGTCGCCCAGACCTTTCCGTGTGTGTTCTGTGTGGAGTTTGCATGCATGGTCTGGGTTCGATCCCCGGGTCGCCCGAGCCTTTCTGTGTGGAGTTTGCATGTTCTCCCCGTGTCTGGGTGGGTTTCCTCCGGGCACTCCGGTTTCCCCCATCAACCCAAAACATGCACCATAGGTACTCCAGCTTAGGTCCTGACCAAACCGAAGCAAGAAGATCATGGAGATGGTCCCCGGGCGCCCTAATGTGTGTGCTGCCCACTGCTCCTAATATATGTATATATATATATAGGATGGGTTAAAATGCAGAGAAGAATTTCTCCAGTGTGAGATCAATAAAGTTCACTTCTTCTTCTTCTTCTTCTTCTTCAGTGCACCAGCAGATATTACAGAATTTCTACTTTTTTAAAAAACTTTCTTCAGACTTTTTAACTACTATCACATAAAATTAGATCACAGTGTTACACAAGAGCTTTTTTTTTTTTCCTTCTGTTGTTACTTTGGTTTTTGGACATGGGAGGGTTTAGATCAGGGGTGTCAAACTCATTTTGGTCCGGGGGCCGTATCCAACCTACTTTGATCCCAAAGGGGCCGGATCAGAAAACTCATGTCATATATACCCCAAAAATAGGAATTAGTCAATTTTTCTTGCGTCTTTGCACTGGCTTCCTGTTCGTTTTAGGATTGATTTTAAGATTTTATTGTTTGTTTTTAAAGCTTTGAATGGACTGGCCCCAAAATACATGACCTCTGACCTCATCTGACCTCATCCAAATCTACAGACTGGTGCACGCTCTGAGCAGTGTTGTATAAAGTACTGGAAAATCAAGCTCAAGTAAAAGTATAGGTACCCCTCCCAAAAATGACTTTGGTAAAAGTCGAAGTCACTGACTGAAATGTTACTTGAGTAAAAGTCTTAAAGACTTAAGTCTGGAACTTCTTGTACTTAAGTATGACAAGTACAGTGGTACCTCACCTTACGAAATTAATTCGTTCCAGAAGTGGTTTTGTAACATGAATTTTTCGTAAGTTGAGTAGCTATTTCAATGGAAAAAGCCTGATTCGTTCCAAGGCCCCGATCCAAGTTTTTTTTTTATAGTGGAACTTTTTTTTATAGTGTAACACTGTTCTGCGTCCTGATTGGCTAAGAGACTGTACTAGGGTGACCATTGGTCCGGATTTCGTCCAGACAGTCCGGTTTTAGAGCTGTCTGTCCGGCCGTCTGTCACGTGTCCTCCTTTTTTACATTTTGTCCTCCTTTCGGACCCTCGTCGCCCACCGTTGCATAAATCGTCATAAATCCCCACCCATTATTTACACTTGCTAGTAGCAAGTATTCTTATTATTTTTTACATATCCTAGATGAGATCTATGGTTATGCGGTGGCACAGAGTGAGACTTCACACAGAAACATCAACACGTGCAGCATGACACACTATTGGTTAAATACACGGAAGCAGCTCGAAGCGCAAAGCGCGAGTACAGAGAAGAGATAAGAAGAGCGCTATAATGAGCGCTATAAGAACACTATAATGTTTGGCGAGTATGTCTGCGGTCTGGAAATACTATAAAGTTGATGACAACAACATTGACATAGCAAACGGTGGGATATGTAAACTTGGGATTGCAAGGGGGGGAAAGGAAAGGGCGACATTTAACACAACGAACCAATACGGCACCTCAAAAACAAACACCCGACACAGTACAGCGAGTTACAGGCAACCCAGCCAAAGACGAGTCAGCTCACGCTACAGGAGAGTTTGAAAAGGAGACAAAAAAATGCCCCTTGACAGTGCGAAGGCCCAGGAGAACACAGCCAGGAGCACAAATGATCGCAATGAGTGACTTACCATTCGCCTTTGTAGAGAACCCTGGATTTCATTTATGCTTATGAAGCATGTTGGACTTCGTTAATAATAATAATAATAATAAGCCCCGCGCCGAGTCATGCTGCGCTATCACACACGTGTCCGCACGCAGTCTTCTCCCCCCTCCCCCTTCCCCCCACACTTCACTATTAATACATTTTGGTGAAAATCTATGAAAGTTTGAGTGTTTAAACGAGAGACAAATGTGAGAAAAGTTTAAATCCAGTCTGAGAAAAGCGTATAATGTGTGTGGCGGAGCGCGCATTATTTGAATTTTTTAGATTTCGCGTTTCGTAACTTGAATTTTCTTTCGTATCTAGAGACCAAAATTGAACGTGAAGGCGTTTCGTAACTTGGAATTTTCGTTTGTTGGGTCTTTCGTAAGGTGAGGTACCACTGTAATGTAAAAATAAATGTACTCATGTAATGTAATTAAAAGTACCAGTAAAAGTATGAAGCAAAGGCAGTCTGAAGCTAACCCTCACTTTGTTACTTAGAGAGCACAAACACACAGCGCTTGTTTACATTTTTAAAAGTAGGCACATGTTAATGTTATTTTTTGTCCTTTTGAACTCGTGTGCCCTTTCTCATTCGTTACACTTAGCCTACAGCTATGCCTTCCCTTGAGCCGAAAAAGCTAGGTAGCCTGTTAGCTCCAACATCGTCAAATACGCTTTGTGTAACCGAAACAATGTCACACAAAGTTCATTTCTACATGTTATGCTCAAGGTTTCACAACGGTGTCTAGAATGTCCATGCTATGGTTACTGAAATTGGAATATAGACGCTAACAATTTCATTAATCTAGAACTTACCTCGATGTGTTTCTTGAGGTTGGACGGGGAGTTTCATCAGGCAAAATGCCTGATGAAGGCCTAGGGCCGAAACGTTGCATGTCTTAATAAACTTTTTCTTTTTGCAAGTAAGACGGAGTGCGGGATTGTTTTATCCTAGTTATTTTATTATTACCACTTTATTTATTGCTATTTTAGTAATGTTTTTATTAAGTTTTATTGATTTTATGTGCAGCACTTTGGAAACTGTTTCTGTTTATAAAATGTGCTATAGAAATAAAGTTGGATTGGATTGGATTGGAAATAGCAATAAGTCCAAATATTTGTGCAGAGAAAAGCAAATCTATTACAGAAGTATTTTTTATTGGATGAACTCTTTCTTTTACAAAATATTATAATATTATGAACAACCTGAAACTTTAAGAAAAATGCTATTTCAACACAAGCGTATAGGTTTATCATTCACCTTCGTGAACAAATGGGAATTAGTCCATTTTTCTTGGAAAATCCTGCACTCTGCGTCCACTTTTCTCATTTTTGACATTTTGCTGATGAGGGTGTCACAGTCAACAGTCAAAACGATGGTCCTTTAAGAGCGTTTGGAAAGAGGCGAGTCTTCATTTGTGCTGCTCTGGTGGGAGGGGCCACGTACAGAGGTGCTGGAGACTGCTATGCTAAACTGCACAGAAAAGAGGCCCAGAAAATTACCAATATTTTAATAGAAAATGTAAATATAATTAAAATATTTTAATAGAAAATCATCCGAGGGCCAGATTAAAGGTCTTGGAGGGCCGGATCTGGCCCCTGGGCCGCATGTTTGACACCCCTGGTTTAGAGGTTTTTAAAGTAAATTAAAAATAATTTAAAAATAAAACAATTTTTTATTTTTCTCAACAGTATTTTATTTAAAGCAACAGTACAAAAGGTAAAACAAAAATATTCAAAAATAAAACAACATCTTAAGAGTGTTGTCGAGTAGATCATGACATCAAAGGTGGAATGGAGGATTTGAGGTTTGGAGATGCAGATTCTGGATTATTTAATAATTCAGGATTATTTAAAGGTCCTATATATCACATATGCTGTCTCTGTGTTAAAAGTGTATGAATA
Organism: Paratrypauchen microcephalus; assembly: GCA_036785185.1. NCBI lineage: Eukaryota > Metazoa > Chordata > Actinopteri > Gobiiformes > Gobiidae > Paratrypauchen > Paratrypauchen microcephalus. Next base: position 636,579 of record JAVJIX010000164.1, read on the forward strand.
AAACTAAACTCCAGGTACGTTTGTGACGAGGAAACAACATTATTATTCTTTTCCCGTGGCATCAGATTTACTTTTTGGCTGCTTTTGTGTCTATCTGGCTCCACACACTGAGAAGTGTGAGAAGTGAGAAGAACTTTTTGTTTTTTGAGCTCAGTTTTTAACATCATATCATGGAATTTTAACCAACTAAGAATTGCAGCATGTGCAGTTCAAAGGACACAAAGAAGGGACTGTTGGACTGTGTAAAATGAGCTGATTGTTTTTCTCGTATTCGTGGAGACCGTGCAAGAGGCTGACTAAGGAGCTAGATAAAGATATAAGGACACCATATTTAAGCAGTAAATGTAGCAGAAGACCTTCCAGAAGAGACACTTAGAGGGAATTAAACATTTAATCACCAAGAATCACCAGGGCAGAGTGAGGGCCTGTTTACACGAGAACGCTTACGGGTAAAAACAACAACATATTTTATCAGAAGTAACTTTTGTTTAGACGGTGACGGCGTTTTGGGGGCTTAAAAACGCAAAAAACTGAAATCGCCCTCCAAAGTGGAAAACTTGAATATGCTCCGCCGTAGCGTTTTCGTCTACACTGCCCAAGACACAAAAGTCTGGTCAAATCTGCTGACGTCGCGTACGCGTTTATGTTACATCGGTCCATATATCAGTGTACTTTGTTTGGTAGGACTCCCAGTCCACACTTTGTTGTGGCTTTGTTGCTTTGTAGTCTAACGTGGTCTGAAGCAATAGTTGAACTAGTTAGTTTTGCTTTTTGCAGCGCAGATGAGAAGAAGGAAGATTCTAACGCATCAGAATCAGAATCAGAAAGACTTTTATTGCCATTGTCAAGTGAACACAATTCACAGACTAGGAGCTTGTCTCGGTGATAAGGTGCGAACATAAAACACTAAATTATAAGAATTACTAGAATATAGACCAGGCATGGGCAAACTATGGCCCGGGGGCCATATGCGGCCCGTTAAGCTTCTTAATCCAGTCCGCCGAACTTGAAGAAATGATATTAATAAACCTTGTTAATGTTTTAATGTTTCAATTTCCCTGTAATTCTGGCGTTTTCCAATGGCTGGCGCACTACATACATTGACCTTTGTTGAGGTGCGGCGTTTTGCTCCACGTTTGTGCTTTACTCTCTGACCCCTCAGCCCTCCTGTAAAGATGAGCGGAGCTAAGAAAAGAAAAGTGGACAGAGAATGTCGAATGTTTAATGGACAAGTAAATATGGACAAGTAAATATTTTTTCACCGAATACTTATCAACTGCTGTATGCCTGATACCAGCTGGTTAACTGGTAAGTCACTGACTTTCCCGGGGGGATGTGGGTTAAAATCTCCGGGGGGGGGGGTCGGGGGGCAGTACCGTGAAGGGTCTTGCCCCCCGAGCGCCGAAAGATGGCTGCTCACTGCTCCTGAAAAGGATGGGTCAAATGCAGAAAACAAATTTCTCCCGTGTGTCATTGTGTGTGAGACCAAATAAAGACTTAATCTAATCTTAATATGCCAAGAGACTGTAGTGGCTTTTAAAGAATATAATATCAGCCGTCACTTTGCCATAAAACATGCTAACTATGCTAGCAAGCAGTCAACGAAAGAACGAAAGAAACTAAAGGAGAACAGAACTTTCAGTGCTTTAAAATCGTAACTGTTAGTAATTAAAAAAAAAGCTGTATTTTATTAATAAAATTCCCTGTGTTTTAAGAGACATTTCAAGAAATAGCTAAATTCCGTGGGACTTGAAAGATGGAGATTTTGTTGTAATGCTTTTTTTAATTTTTAATTGAAATAAAACATATGTTTTCTACATATCCCATGTTATTTTTAGTGTTTTTACCAAAACACTAAATCCACCTGCTCCTGGTCCAGTTCTAAATTTTAGAACCCTTTGTGGCCCACGAGTCAAAAAGTTTGCCCACCCCTGATATAGATAGATATATACACTAAATAAGAATAATAACAAATAGAATTGAACTATCATATAGTAAAAATAAAGGTTCAGATGAGCAGCATCAGAACAGTAGTGCAAACATGACTAAAAAAGTGAGTGCTGATATAAAGTGTCTAACTTTGTGCAGATGTTATGAATTGTGCATGAGTCCAACAGCATGCCCACGGACATAGTGATAATGTATCACAGCGCCACCTAGCCACCTGGCATGCATACCCAATCCAATTCCACACACTTTTACGTCACCGTATGCACGCAGATTTCCTCCCGAAAACGCTCGCCTAAACGCGGAATAAAAAGTAAAGACGTGACACCACTTTTGCGTCTTCTGTTCAGACCGTCATCATATAAACGTAGCCTCAGAGTGAGGTTCCTGGGTCATTCCAGAATCGGAGGACATTTTACGTCCCACCCATCAAATATTAAATAATCCACATACAAAATACTAAAACTTACAGTTTCTGAGTGAATTTACTTGTCCTGAGACCAAATCTTAAAAAAATAAGAGAAAAGAATGCTTGAAAATAGTTTTAAAAATACCAAATAAATCTGGAGTACCCCCCAAAATGCCATTTTCCTCTTGTCCCACCCCTCTAATGGCCAATCTCAATCGAAAAAACAGTTAAAATTGAATTGAAATTTCTTTTTTTTTTGTATAATTTGTTTCGTTGCCATCTCTTGTAACTGTGGGAACATTTGTTTTAATAGACATAATATTTCAAATAATAATTATTATTCATGGAACATGTGTCCCACAACATGCACACAATTTTTTTTTTTCCTTTACTTATTTGCATAAATAAGTTTTTCCTCTTGATTAGCAGTAACAGCTAAACAGCTTCTATTCCTGAGATAAAGTGAACATTAGTGCGGATCTGCAACCCTGTTACCTGCAACCCTGTTACTGTGATTAGAGGAAATAAATAAATAAACCAAATAAATCATGTAATAAAAATTTTACCATTGATCCGTAAGCTGAGCTAATCAAGCATTTGATAGTTTATTACTTATTATTGATGAATATGCAGCAGAAAATCAGAAAAGTGAAGGTTTATTTTTCAAGAATTTTAAAGCCAAAATGTCCCAGTTCTGGGATGACCCTCCTGTTGTGTTCACCTGATGTTCCCTGGACGCTGCTGTGATGCTGCAGCACACAGAGGACGGACACTTTTGGCTCTTCCTCTCCTCAAACTGCTGACCCTCCCTGACCAGTGCTCCTGTGAAACTGAGACACACAGTGTAAATGTTGCTGCAGCAAAACGTAAATTTCCCTCAGGATCAATAAAGTATCTCTGCTTCTACATCATAGATCAGAAAATCGTGAAATCTGGAGCCTTTAAACACGTGTGAATGAAACAAAACACACTCGGGGTTTGTTTTTCAGGAGGTAGCAGCAGTGTAACTTGGCTAAACGCTCACATGAGTTAGTTTTGTGTAATATAGGACCTTTAATACATCATTGTTGTCCGTGTTTGAGGGGAGCGTATTGTCTCATAGGAAAAAGTGTGTTTCAGAGCAGCAAAGTGCATGTGTTTGGGCTTTTTCCACGGGCTGTTTATGATTGAAGTGGGTCACTCGCTGGAAAAAGTTAGACGGCATTTTTGAAAGCTGAAATCATCACAACACAGAGCGAAACGACAGGGGCAGTGTGAAGGGAGGAACCGGGTTTGTAATTTGTGTTTTTTTAAAATGTTTGTGCATATATTTTCTGAAGTAAATTATTATTTTAGTGGCTTTTTATTTATGTGGCCACAAGATTGGGAGAGAATTATACTGAGATTTGGGGCAACGATTAGCAAACTTTACGTCTTTTCCTTTTCAAATTGTAAAAACGAAGAATAATGTAAAAGGTCAGTTACCTGGAACAGACAAACGACTTGTTTTTCACATCGAAATTATTTTTTAAAAATTGATTTCGTAAAATTCTACACTGCTTTGCTTTTGTATAAAGAAAACTAAAATATACAAACACTCAATATCCAAAACTGTTGAGTACACAAGAAGTATACAAGTATACAAGAAGTACACAAGAAGTATACAAGAAGTATACAAGAAGTACACAAGAAGTATACGAGTATACAAGAAGTATACAAGAAGTACACAAGAAGTATACAAGAAGTATACAAGTATACAAGAAGTATACAAGAAGTACACAAGAAGTACACAAGAAGTACACAAGAAGTATACAAGAACTATACAAGTATACAAGAAGTATACAAGAAGTATACAAGAAGTACACAAGAAGTATACAAGTATACAAGAAGTACACAAGAAGTATACAAGAAGTATACAAGAAGTACACAAGAAGTATACAAGTATACAAGAAGTATACAAGAAGTACACAAGAAGTACACAAGAAGTATACAAGAAGTACACAAGAAGTATACAAGTATACAAGAAGTATACAAGAAGTACACAAGAAGTATACAAGAAGTAAACAAGAAGTACACAAGAAGTACACAAGAGGTATACAAGAAGTATACAAGAAGTACACAAGAAGTAAACAAGAAGTACACAAGAAGTACACAAGAAGTACACAAGAAGTATACAAGGAGTATACAAGAAGTAAACAAGAAGTAAACAAGAAGTACACAAGAAGTATACAAGAAGTATACAAGAAGTACACTGAATTAAGAGGAAAGGGTAAATTTAAAACTATGAAGGTGAGAACCACCAGGAAAAGCAAAGTGTGTGTGTGTATGTGTATGTGTGTGTGTATGTGCATGTGTGTGTGTTTGTGTGCATGTGTGTGTGTGTGTGTGCGTATGTGTATGTATCTGCGTGCGTGTGTATCTGTATCTGTGTGTGCGTTTGTGTGTGGTTTTGTGTGTGTGCATGTATCTGTGTATCTGTCTGTGTGTATGCGTGTGTGTATTAAGATTAAGATTAAGATTAAGCCTTTATTGGTCTCACACACAGTGACACACGAGAGAAATTTCACTTCTGCATTTGACCCATCCTTTTCAGGAGCTGTGAGCAGCCATCTTTTTCGGCGCCCGGGGGGCAGTACCGTGAAGGGTCTTGCCCAAGGACCCACACTGGTTAGCTCATTGCCGGGGGGGATTTGAACCCAAAACCCCCAGGGGGAAAGTCAGTGACTTACCAGTTGAGCTAACCAGCCAGTACAATCTATGTGTGTATCTGTGTGTGTGTGTGTGTGTGTATCTGTGTGTGTGTGTGTGTGTGTGTATATGTGTGTGTGTGTGTGTGTATAAGTCGGTCTGTGGAATAGTTTTGTAGAAAACCAGGCAGTGGCCAAATATTCACAGCTTCAAAAGAAATTATAGAGTTTTTGCTTTCGTGGTATAAAAAAAAAAAAGACTTTGAATAAAAACGATATTAAATATGCATAGTGTGTGATTTATTTTAAGATAAGATAAGATAAGATAAGATAAGACTTTATTGATCTCACACAGGAGAAATTTACTCGCCACATTTTGCAATATTTGTAAAGTTTTGTGATCAATGTCCATAAGCAACCACAAAAATGTTAAAACTATGTAACAAACAGGGGTGGGTTAGTAAAAGTTTTTCTTCTTCCCACTGCTTTTCGGGAAATGTGTTTTTCTGTTGTTTATAACGGATATATAATGTGTATGATTATTGTTTCTGCCTTGGCACACACTTGAAATAAATATCAATCAATCAATCAATCAATCAAACACTGCTATTCTAATTGATTAATCAACATTCCCTGGGGGTGTGATGCTGAACTGAAGGTGACCAGAAAGAACTGACTTGTTTGGAACTACAACAGATGAGATTATTTGTGCTCTTCAACATTTCCTAATTTTCTTAGATTTCAAAATAATGAAAAAGCTTATTGATTTCATATAAGAACCTGAAATTTGCTCCTTTATCTGTAATAAAAGGAGAAATTCAATTTGTCAACTGGACAAAGTTTGTTTGGTCGAAAATGTTTCGCCGCTCATCCGAGAGGCTTCGTCAGTTCTGGTTCTAGTGCTGGTTAGACCCTGTTTATATCTAGCTGCAGAGAGGAGCTCACTACACTGAAATAGCTCTGAAACTATCTCCACTAATCTGTTTCTTTTGTTTTTCTAATTTCTCTGGCGTCTAGTTTAGAATCCCTATTCAAACTAACGACCGTCTCCACCCCTCTGACCCTGGCTTTTCTTTTGTCTGTTTTGACTTTGGTTTGAGAATCAAATTATAAATGGGAGACAAGTTATGTCGAACTCCCCCATTTCTGTTTAATGACGGATTCTCTTTTTTGACAAAAATTGCCTCTTTAACTCCCCTCTCAAACCAGTTCTTTTCCCTGGCTAAGATCTGAACCTCACCGTCCTCAAACGAATGACCCGTGGCTTCGAGGTGAAGATGTACGGCATCTGCCGTACATCTTCACCTAGAAGCCATGGGGGTGGAGACGGTCGTTAGTTTGAATAGGTATGCTAAACTAGACGCCAGAGAAATTAGAAAAACAAAAGAAACAGATTAGTTGAGATCGTTTCAGAGCTATTTCAGTGTAGTGAGCTCCTCCCTGCAGCTAGATATAAACAGGGTCTAACCAGCACTAGAACCAGAACTGACGAAGCCTCTCGGAGGAGCGGAGAAACGTTTTCGACCAAACAAACTTTGTCCAGTTGACAAATTGAATTTCTCCTTTTATCATGGATTCTACCTGGACGACTGAGGGACTCTTCACGCATCCTTTATTCGCATCCTTTACTCGCATCCTTTACTGAACAAATCAATGAATTCTTCCACCACCATCATTTTGTTTAAAAGAACTTGGGGAAGTGGCGCGTCACCTGCACGATTCCACGGAAATAGAAAGTTAAAGCCATATCCCTACAACATTCTCCATGGAGATACAGCTCTGGAAAAATATAAGAGGCCACTGCAGGTCTAAACTAGGACTAAACCAGATCTGAACCAGGACTAAACCAGGGATGAACCAGGACTAAACCAGGTTAAAAATGGGACTAAACCAGGACTAAACTAGGACTAAACCCGGTCTGAACCAGGACTAAAGCAGGCCTAAACTAGGACCCAAGAACAATGTGAAAGACTTGTGGAGAGCATGCCAAGATGCATGAAAGCTGTGATTAAAAATAATTGTTATTGCACCAAATATTGATTTCTGAACTCTTCTTAAGTGTAAACATTAGTATTATGTTGTTTTAAAATGAATTTGATCTTGTTTCTTTGCATTGTTTGAGCTCTGAAAACATGGATCTTTTTTGTTATTTTGACCATCAAAGTCAAGTCAAGTCAAAGTCAGCTTTATTGTCAATTCTGCCATATGTGTTCAACATACAGTGAATCGAAATTTTGTTTCTCTCTGGCCAGGTAGTGCAAAAAGACAGTGTACAAAATACAATATGAAGACAAAACACAACAAAAAACTATCTAAGACAGAGATCTAAGTTAAAACTAAAGTCTACGATCTAAAATCTTAAAACAGTGCAACATAATAAATAAACTATACTATATACAGATTTCCAAAGTGTGCAGTGTGCATCAAAAATGTGCAATGGAAGATACAGCCCATACAGACCATTTGTCATTTTCTGCAAATAAATGCTCTAAACAATAATATTTTTATTTGGAATTTGGGGGAAATGCTGTCAGTAGTTTATAGACTCAAATAAAAATGTTCCTTTTGCCCAAACACATACTTATAAGTAGTAAAGTCAGAAAAACTGATCATTTTGCAGTGGTCTCTAATTTTTTTTCCAGAGCTGTAGATGGTTTTTATGCCATACTTTGGGATATTATAGCCAAAGGAACAACATTTCCATGGAAACAAGCAGGAGCAGGCCCTCCTCCAGGCCAAATAAGAGTCAGGTTTGTGTCACTCACCGTAAGTACAGTTTTCTCAGTAAATTTAAATTAGAAATCAGATGTTTAGTTGGTTTTACAAATACTTTTACTTGAGTATTAGTATGTGACTGTACTGTTTACTGTCAACAGAGTAATTTATTTGTTTACTACTATGAACTTTTACTAATACCAGTACTTCAACACTGCATTTTCAGTGAAACTACCAGGCATTACATACACTATAAAAGTGATGTAAAACTGATGTATGTTCTAATGTTTCCTCATCAAAAACAAACCTGGAGTTGTGTTTTGTTTCATTCACATGTTTAAGTTCAAAGTTCAAAGTCAGCTTTATTGTCAAAAAACAAATGTACGGGTTGTACACAGGATTTGAAATTGCAGCGCCCCCTAGGCCCACAGTGAACACAAAACATCTGATAAACAAGACGATAAACACCAGGACTAAAACATCACATATACCCAGAGCAGAAGTACAGTAAACTTGTATATCCTCCTGGGACCCGAAGAAAATGTGTATCTAAATGATTATTATTGTTATTTAAATTTTCTATTTGGAGGTGAATGAACACGTTAGCATTTACATTTTGTTAATTTTAGTTTTATTCATAATGTTGTAACGTGTCCTCTGTAATGGACGGTGGATTGTGTTAAATCCAAGTGAAGTTAACGGCCTGACGACCAACGTCTCTGACAAGCTTCTACAATCACTTCAAAAAGTTTTTAGATTCCCTTTTAATTTCTTATTTATTTATTTATTTACTTATTTATGCATGTTTATTTATTATTTTATTAATATTTGTATGTATTATTTATTTACTTATTTTTTTCAAGGCCCGTTGTGACGTGAGCCGTCCTCCTGTGGACCCACCACCCGCGGGAGGATTCATGAGGGCTGGTGCATTGTGTTCTGGGCAGTGGAACACTGCTTGGACTGCTGCCCCCGCGACCCAGAGAATGGAAAAAGCGGAAGAAGATGAATGAATGAATGAATATTTACTTATTTATGTATTTTTATTTATTATTATTATTATTATTATTATTATTATTATTATTATTATTATTATTATTATTATTATTATGCCCGAGCGCTAAAACGTAAGGTCTATTGTTATTGTTCTCGTTTTTCTTATTATTTATTCTTATTATTTTCCCGACCACTTTTTTCAGGGTTCGGGTACTTCCCACCGACGAAAACTCACGAAATTTTGCACAAAATTCAAGAACGCCAAAAACTGAATTTACAAATGCGGCTATATTTATTATTATTGTTGTTATTGTTATTATTATTTATTTATTTATTTATTTATTTATTTTTATCATAGTGCAGCAAAAGATGTCCGCTATAAAAGACATAAATGAATGGGTGGGTCTCAGGAGGATATGGTAATACAGGAAGTGCTCCACTGTGTTTTTAAACTCCACACACCTTCACTAGAATCATTTGGATCATTTCAGCCCTGGAATTGCCGATATCTACTGCACTAACGGTGGAACAGAGCATTTTGAGATTTGGAGATAGAAGATTTGTAGACAGAGATGATGTGAATGAAACAAAACACAGCTCCTGGTATGTTTTTGTGGAGTTTTACAACATTCTAACATGACTTACAGCTCACAAGAGTCAGCTTTGTGTCGATTTGTTGAGGTAATACTGTTTCTGCAGGTGCTTTGGCCGATTGGTCCAAATGAAGCCTCATTTATCACTGTCTGTGTAGTTTTGTGCCCTTAAATTGCATCATGGGAAATGTGGGAAAAGCCCTTAAAATATAGTTTGGGAGTTTAACCTCAGAGTCGAGGTGAACATGTTTTGGAAGAGAATTGCAGCTATTAAGCTCATATTCTGAAACCAGGCCAATGGAAAATGAAGATGTTTAAGATTAGAGGGGAATCACTCAAAAATAAATCTGTCTTCATTTAACTAAAAATGATAAACTTAAAGAAGAATTGTCTTGTCAGAGCGTGTTATCTAAATGTTGTAATTGTTTCCCCTTTTCATTTAATCAGCCAAAGTTGTATTTGGAATGATGCACATTTGAGCAATCTTTAATCATTTATCTTCAAGACACAATTTTTTTGTTGCTATACCATCTATTTTTGTGCTATACCATCTATTTTTGTTGTTATACCATCTGTTTTTGTTGCTATACCATCAATTTTTGATGCTTTATGATCTATTTGTGTGCTATATCATCTATTTTTGTCGCTATATCATCTATTTCTGCTGTTATACCATCTAATTCGTTGCTATAACATCTAGTTTTGTTGCTATAACATTTATCTTTGTGCTATACCATCTATTTTTGTTGTTATACCATCTATTTTTTGTTACTCTATGTTATATATTATATTGTGATTCCTGAGCTACTGTATCCAAATTATTTCCCTTGTGGATCAATAAAGTTTGTCTCTGTCTAAGTCAAAATGTTAGATTAATATTGTGATTTAAAATGAGTAAATTATAGCATAATGATCCACGGGTGTCATAGATTATAACTATAAACAAAACAAAGAAAACAATAGGGCAGCAGGTCAGGTCCAGAGGTGTGAAAACACGATTATGGTCCTGAATGGTTCTGCTAACAAGACCCACACTCCCACTGGAGATCTAAAAGGCCCACCTAACTAACACAAACTGTAAACAAGTAGGTGTGGTAGTCTCAGCGTCATTTCATTGTAGTTAGCGCCCCCTTCAGGCAGATATAGGCAGTGTCCACCAGCGTCTGACCAGAACTGAAGAAGCAGCTTGGATGAGCTGAGAAACGTATTCAACCAAATAAACTTTTGTCCAGTTGACAAATTGAATTTCTCCTTTTGTCATGGATTCTACCTGGACGACTGAGGGATTCCACACACATCATAGGACTGAAAATCATTGTCGAAGTGTGATTTTATTTATGATGGGTGACCAATGCACTCTCTGGTTTCTGAAATCAACAAACCTGATTGGACGGCCGTGTTTGAGCCTGGCTTGAGACGCTTCAGTGGGCGTGGTGACCAGACTGAACAAAAAATACAGAGAGAGATCAGTCTGGATCTGACAAGTTATAGAACATTATGGTATGTACATCTTTTGTGGGTAGCATTCACAGCAGTGCTCTCAGGCAATTAAAAAATTAATCTAATTAATTAGAGGGTTTGTAAATAATTAATCTAATGAATTGCATTTTAAGAGAGAGGGAGATTGAGAGAGAGAGAGATTTGCGATTGAGTGGATCAATAAAGTTTGTCTATGTCTATGTCTATGTCTAGTTTGTCTGTTCAAGTGGTTGCTTTGTTTATTCGTTTCCCAAATTCTGCGAGCGTGGTTTGGTGGTTTTTGTGAAGTGTCACCGGTAACGATGGAACTTATCTGGACGTGTTTCATGTTCAAATGATCCGTCAGGCTGGAGCAGCTTCAGTGATCGGAAAATTCCAAATCCTAAAATATGGACATGATAAGCTGGACCCTCAACGCAATTGATACACTTTTTTTCCGCTGCGGGAGAAGCGGTGTGTCCCGATGGGACATACGCTGCTGGATATGCGATGGACTTAAGTAAACACGTTGCCCTGTCTATTTTTAGGAATGTCTGCCTCTACTTCAGTTTTCAATCAATTTAATTGATTTCTGATCTGCTCCCTTGCCTCACCCTTCCGTTTGTCGCCAAAGAAAAAACACCATATGTTACTTGTACAATTGATTTTCTGTCATAACATCATTGATTGTAATAGCGTCTTTTCCACTCTGTATCTCCGAGTCGGCGGTACCTACTTGCGGAGCGGCCCCTCCCCTACCCGCTCTATCACCTGGTTAGTGGGGAAACAAAATTTCGAATTCACTCTGTGTACATGTACATATGGTTTTTCGACAATAAAGCAAACTATGACTATGAACTATGACTATTCTTTTTGACAAAAGCTACAAATCACCGCATTCTTGTTGATCGTCCCGTCTTCATTCTTTTTAGAAATAAACTTGCCGTTCAAAGGCCCTGGCAGCGATTTGCTCGCCGCACGCCAAATTCAAAATGTGCATATTGAATTGCTGCTCATAATTAATTACATTAATTTTTATAACGCATTAATTTGCAGTGTAATTAATTAATCTAATTAACGTGTTAAAACTGACAGCCCTAATTGACAGTATTAGGATGTGTAGCTGTAGCAGTGGTAGAAAAGGTAAGTGTGCATGTAATTACAAAATACAACTTAAACATATATTCAACTCCACCATAATATTTGTCTTCTCAACCAAACATACTGCTTAGATTAAACGTGAGTGAGACGTGACATAAGATCATCTGTGCTCCCTCTGAACGTGTCTCACTGTAAAAGTCTTGGATGAAGCGGTCGTCCTCTGAGCTCATTCTGAAACATGGCTGTGAAGCTCAGTTCTGATTATTATAATCATATCTGGCAACCCAACAGTCACGCAAAGAGCAGTGAAGACCTCTGGGACGATATCAGAGGTCATAATCATATACAATTACACAGAATTTTTCACAGTATTTATTCTTGCACACTTTCTGGATATGTTTACACTGGGAGTTGTGTGAGTGATTTGAGTTTTTGGTTTCATTATTGGGTTAGGTCATAGTGGGGAGCGAGGAGCAGCACTTCACTACAAAACATAGCATGCTACAGCTATTGTTTTTAGCCTTTTTTCTACTCCAGTCCAGGCGCATTAAAGATCCCATGACATGGTACTTCTTGATGCTTTTATATGGCTCCTTAATGGTTCCCTAATACTGTAAATGAATCCTTCTTCAAAATCAACACTCAGTGCATGAGAAACAGAGATAAGATGAGAAAGAGTCATAAATATCTCTCTCAAACACTTTATTCTGGGCGTTGTTGCTTGAATGCAAATGAGGAGAAAAGAGCTGGCCTATAGTAGAGGGTGGGGGCGTGGCCAAACTCTCCGCTCTCCGCTCTCAGCTCTCAGCTGATCCATTTCCGTGTTTTTGCACGGGGGGAGAGATTTGAAGCGTTCCATTGAAAAATAAACACATTTCCACATAAAATAAAATGAAACCACTGCTGTTCAAAGGTCCAGAGGCTCAGATAAAGGACTTCCGAGCCTAGAAACACTCGGATGTGCCTCCAGGCAAATAAAAAAACGCATTTCGCCTTGCCTAGCGCATTCGCAGTCCAAACTCTCTGGGCGAGATTTACAGAGACGCTGAGTACAGACAGACGGGGGTGGAACTGCATTTGCATTTCTTTTTTCGATCTGACGTCAATAAGGTGCCTTGTTCAAACTCGCCCGTTTGAGCTCCAATTTTTTCTAACGCAGAAATGCTCAGTTTAGACATTTCACAACTTTTAACCATGGGGGGGGGGGGCTAAACAGGGTAGGGGAGCTCACATTAACGTTCAAAAACCTCAGAAAGTGAAAATTTCATGCCATGGGACCTTTAAAGGGCCCGTATTACGCTATGTTCTGATCTGTTATAATATTCTTTCCTCATCACAAACGTACGTGCAGCTCCATTAAAGCAACTACAGAGATCATTTTTTTACACCTATCTTCTGTAAAATAAGTAAATAAGCGTATTTTCATACTGCCACAATAGTTAAGTTTGGTTTATGCTTTATTTGAATGCATCGGTTTTGCAAAAATAAAGTGTAATGAGGAAATGTTGGATAATACACATTTCATTTTAAACCCCACGTGAAGTCAAACTAAAGTCATGTAAACTTCTCAAAAGAGAAACTGTTTGTAAGTGTAAGATGAACATTTTGTGTTAAAAAAAAATCAATGGGAAAAATTAATGGAAACTTCCAAAACTAGAACGGACTTGACGTGGGTGGGACTGTTGATCTACATTGTAAAAAAAAAAAAAAAGTATATTGTGTAGGGGTGTCAGTTTAACACATTAATTGAAAATCAAAAAGAAATCAAAGAATCAATTACAGTAATGGCATTTAAACCCAGTGTAATGTGTAGGTATGAAAAAGAAAACTAAATTGTTGCGCTTAAAAATGAAGCTTTCTGTTTACAATTGATTAATAATTGTGATTGAAATGGAATGTATTGATGAAATGTTTCGGTGTTATTGTCTGGAAAAGGGAAGAGGGGCAGAGAACATAAGATTACTCTTCTTTCTGCTCCTTTCATTCAATATTTTGTATTGTTATCACACTGATGATGTCTCTTTATACTTTATGAATGAAATAAAAAGAAAAAGGAAAAAAATTGATTGATTAATTACACTGCAAATGAACGCTTTATAAAAATGAAGGCAATTAATTATGAGTGTTAATTCAGTGCGCATTTTAAATTTGTCCCACTGAACGACCTGTAGGCGACTTGGCGTCACTTCCACCTGCGTCGCTAAACAAACAAATAAAACCTGGAGGAAACTGACATGGACTCGACTCAGGGGGCGAGGAGCGAATCGCTGCCAGGACCTTTGAACGGCAACTTTATTTATAAAAAGAACGAAGACAGGACGATCAACAAGAACGCCGTGATTTGGAGCTTTTGTAAAAAAGAATTTTCCGATGACCGAAGCTGCTCCAGCCTGACGGATCATTTGTTACCGGTGAAACCACCAAACCAACAAACCACCAAACCACCAAACCACGCTCGCAGAATTTGGGAAATGAATGAGCAAAGTCTCTGTCTCTCTCTCTCTCTCTCATATATAAGATAAGATAAGATAAGATAAGACTTTATTGATCACACAGGACAAATTTACTTACAGTAGTTCCAGGCAGGGACAGTTTGAACAAGAAAGAAAAAGTGCATGCAGGCAAGAATGGAATAATCCAGGGGTTGGCGGTTCAAATCCTGCTCTTGACGGGTGGACCGCGTGTGATCCCAGCTCCCACAGATGAGCGCTGCCATTGTGTCCTTGGGCAAGACACTTAAAGGAAAAGAAACGTTTTTTTTTTTACAATTTGAGCCTTATTTCGGTAATAAAACAAGTTGTTTTACTCACCCATATCACTTTGGTGTCATATGGAGCATTTCCGGAGAAGTTTTAGATTAGCGTTAGGCTAACGCCGTTAATCAAAATCAAAATCAAAAGTGGCCTGTAATCCGAGATTTATCCATAGTTTACAGCTTTGCGTTCCATGTTTGGGTCCCGGGAGCTGAGAGCACACTCCGCACATGCGCACTGGCATCCTCATCTACTCGAAACTATGGCTAAATCTCGGATTACAGGCCACTTTTGACCAAACGAAATTGTAGACTAAAGACATCGAGCTTCTATGATTTGAAAAGTGCTAAAGTTTGTGTTATTTGGAGCCTGCACGGGGCATATTACATGCTCGGGGAATGCCCCGAGCTATGGCTATAAGTCGCACTAGGCTAACGGCGTTAGCCTAACGCTAATCTAAAACATCTCCGGAAATGCTCCATATGACACCAAAGTGATATGGGTGAGTAAAACAACTTGTTTTATTACCGAAATAAGGCTCAAATTGTAAAAAACGTTACTTTTCCTTTAACCCCACCTCGCCCCCAGTGTCAGTGTCCCATGGCAGAAGATAAAAATCAAGGCCCGTTGTGACGTGAGCCATCCTCTTGTGGACCCACCACCCGCGGGAGGATTAATGGGGGCTGGTGCATTGTGTTCTGGGCAGTGGAACACTGCTTGGACTGCTGCCCCCGTGACCCAGAGAATGGAAAAAGCGGAAGAAGATGAATGAATGAATAATAAAAATAAGTAATAATAATAAAAACAGTAACTAGGAGAGTATGGAGAAAAAAAGATGTTGTACGTGTGGACTATATAGTGGAGTTATACAGTTATAAGTTATAAGATAAGACTTTATTGATCTCACACAGGAGAAATTCCCTTGCCACATTAGCTCCAGGCAGTTTAGTGCAAAAGAAAGTTTGAAAAAAGCGCATATAGACAAGATAAGTAATAATAATAATAAGTAAATAAGAAAATAGTAGAAAAATTGCATGTTTAGACCAGTGTTTCCCAACCTTTTTGAGCCAAGGCACACATTTTACATTAGAAAAATCACGAGGCACACCACGGAACAAAAATGCTGCAAAAAGTATATTTATTGAAATATAATGAATATCCAGTCTAAACTTATTTACTCAATGTGAAACCTGGGCCTGCTTAGTTGAACACAAAGCTGTTATTCTTGCAGGAATTGAAAACAGACACACGCGAAGATCTTCCTCAACAGCTCTCAGTTGCTCTCTTTTTTTTGTTTTTATAGCAGTCATGCTTGAAAAGCCAACCTCACATAGATATATTGTGGAGAAAGGGAGCAGAACTGAAATAGCTTTATCAGACTGTATAACTCCACTATATAGTCTAAACTTTAGACTATATAGTGGAGTTATACAGTCTGATATATAACTCCACTATATAGTCTAAACTTTAGACTATATAGTGGAGTTATACAGTCTGATAGCAGTGGGGATGAAGGATATGAGATTAAAAATTAGATTCATTAGATTCATTAATTACAAATCCTGTAATTAATTAGATTATTTGTATCGCCTGACAGCACTAATATTGTGACATTTAAATTTTAATGACAAATATATATCACTTTTTCCTCCAAGTCAAACCACATTTAAAACAGCAAATACTGTGACACACAAGATGCAAGTCTTTAATGCTTAAAGGGACAGTGTGTAAGATTTTTACCCGTTAATTACTGAAATTGAAGATACCCATTCAAAAATACATTGTTTTCCAAGCCTTTTCACTTCCATCATGAAATCAAAGTATTCTTTTGGACTTAGATATAGTCACATAAAAGGGGGATCTTCCCCATGCAGAGGCAGCCATTTTGAATACGAGAGCCGCAGAAGGACATTTGGGCTCCGCCTTCGGCAAGGCTCGTGGTTTTGGGTAAACAACACAAGCATGCTGCCGGATCAGACTCATAATGGATCTAACACGTGTTTTGGACTAAATTGTTTTACTGGATTTTATTCGCTGGATCCTTACGGACAAATTGAGAGCAAGTTTATGGTGAAATACAGAGTTTTACCTGTGCAAAACATTCTAAGGTAAGCTAAACTCGTTTTGTGCTTTTCCGTATAAAAGCCCCATGTGCTCGGGGAGTGATTGTTGTGCAGGGAAATGAATTGCATAGTCAAAAAGAGGAGACTGTAAGGTTTCATTTGATATGTAGATTGTCATGGTACATGATCGGGAATGTGTGTTTTCATGAAAAAAAAAAAAAAAAAACGGCTCGTGTGCGCGCCCGGGTGACCCTCGAGGTCTGCTGTAGCTAAAAGAGAAAGTGCAATAGCACCATCCACCTATGCGCCACGAATCCTACACACTGGGGCTTTAAAGAAAGTGCCTCTGCAAAACTGTTACTTCCTCTCACTGAAAAAACAATCACGGATGAGAATAATCTTTCTGATATTAGTGTTTTTAATAAAGTTTAAATGCTATGGGCTAATCCTGGATCTGATTTACTCTGCCACTGTTTAACCCACACAGCGACTGGTAACATGGAGAGAATAAAATGATCTTTTTTTTTTTTTAAAGTTTTATTTATTCAGTGCAAAAATACATTACATCTTATATAATTATAAAAGTGGATAAATCACTACACCCACTGGAAACAGAAACTTCACTAATTTGGTTAAGGGTTAAAAAAAATCAGGTGCATTTGTGTAACTTTTCTGG
The DNA here is from genome assembly GCA_036785185.1 of Paratrypauchen microcephalus. Classification (NCBI taxonomy): domain Eukaryota; kingdom Metazoa; phylum Chordata; class Actinopteri; order Gobiiformes; family Gobiidae; genus Paratrypauchen; species Paratrypauchen microcephalus. The sequence continues at coordinate 653,956 of JAVJIX010000164.1, forward strand.
AGGAGGGTTCATCAAATGCTTTTCCCCATGTTGTTGCTTTGTCTGGAATGTTTCACAGTCTGGCATTAAACCTTTTTAACTTCATGAGACCAAATCAGACCAAGTTACAGGTCAGATCTGTGGAGAGGCGACCCCGCTCACAGTCAGAATGCCTGTTTTTGTAGGTATTTTTGAGCTTTAAACCCAACTGTAATTGAGTAAGTGTAAAGTAGAACTGTTTAAAGCCATACTGTGGAACATTCCAGGCAGAGCAATGACAAGCAGATTATGGACCCCCAACCAAAAAGTTACACAGTGCACTTTTAAATCTTTATCAATGTTTCCACATAAAAATATACCATAAAACAACAACATTCAATACAGACATTTTACAGACAGAATAAACTACTCACTATGTTTAGAGCTAAAGCCAGGGGTGTCAAACTCATTTTGGTCCGGGGGCCGTATCCAACCTACTTTGATCCCAAAGGGGCCGGATCAGAAAACTCATGGCAAATATACCCCAAAAATAGCAATAAGTCCAAATATTTGTGCAGAGAAACACAAATCTATTACAGAAGTCTTTTATATTTGATGAATTCTTTCTTTTACAAAATATTATAATATTATGAACAACCTGAAACTTTAAGAAAAATGCAATTTCAACAATGTTTTAACATTAACTTGTTTGCATTTGACAGAATTTAGTCATGGTTTCTTTTTGCTCCTGAAACTTGGGATCTTTTAGCTGCACAAGTGCCTCAGTATCATTGTCTCGTAGTGGCGTTTAAGATTATATTCCTTGAGCACCGCCACTTGGTGCAAACACACCGAGCGTACAGGTTTCCCATTCACCTTCGTGAACAAATGGGAATTAGTCAATTTTTCTTGGAAAATCCTGCGCTTGGTGTCCACTTTTCTCATTTTGGACATTTTGCTGATGAGGTTGTCACGGTCAACAGTCAAAACGATGGTCCTTTAAGAGCGTTTGGAAAGAGGCGAGTCTTCATTTGCGCTGCTCTGGTGGGAGGGGCCACGCACAGAGGCGCTGGAGATGTTGCTATGCTAAACTGCACAGAAAATAACCAATATTCCAATAGAAAATTAGAATATAATTAAAATATTTTTATAGAAAATCAGCTGAGGGCCAGATTAAAGGTCTCGGAGGGCCGGATTCAGCCCCTGCGCCACATGTTTGACACCCCGTTTTTAGGCTCGAGCAAAAAAGCAGAAATGTCCTTCCTTAAAATATTACACAGTGGCTTTTTCCACTTCCTTAAAAATAACGTACAGTATATCTCTCACTGGATGCCTCGTTTGGTGTGGACGAGCATTACTTTCCACATCCTCGCTCCTGATTGGCTCTTTGGTTGCTATGATACTCACGGGTGGAACTCCAAATATGGATCTGTGCTCCAAATTCGCTGCTATAACTGCTATCCTTGAGTTGGCTTCGGTTATTTTGAACCAAACGCTCTGGGCGACGTCACACTCACTTTCGTTTCTAAATATGTGAGTTTGTTACACTGAATCACACTTAGACTTAGACAAACTTTATTGATCCACAAGCAGGTCTGGACTGGGACAAAAAAATGGCCCTGGCATTTTTGGCTTAGACCAGCCCCTCATAATTAGTCCTGGTTCAATCCTGTTTTAGACCTGATTAGTCCTGGTTTAGTCCTGGTTTAGTCCTGGTTTAGTCCTGGTTCAGACCTGGTTTAGTCCTGGTTTAGTCCTGGTTCAGACCTGGTTTAGTCCTGGTTCAGACCTGGTTTAGTCCTGGTTTAGTCCTGGTTCAGACCTGGTTTAGTCCTGGTTTAGTCCTGGTTCAGACCTGGTTTAGTCTTGGTTCAGACCTGATGTAGTCCTGGTTTAGTCCTGGTTCAATCCTGATTTAGTCCTGGTTCAGACCTGGTTTAGTCCTGGTTCAATCCTGATTTAGTCCTGGGGTTTAGTCCTGGTTCAGACCTGATGTAGTCCTGGTTCAGTCCTGGTTCAGACCTGGTTTAGTCTTGGTTCAGACCTGATGTAGTCCTGGTTTAGTCCTGGTTCAATCCTGATTTAGTCCTGGGGTTTAGTCCTGGTTCAGACCTGATGTAGTCCTGGTTCAGACCTGATGTAGTCCTGGTTCAGTCCTGGTTCAGACCTGGTTTAGTCCTGGTTCAGACCTGATGTAGTCCTGGTTTAGTCCTGGTTCAGTCCTAAATTGTGGGCCGGTCTCTAAGTAAAAAAAAAAAAGAAGGGCATCGACCCCTAGGACTGTCGGCCCACCGGGAAAATGCCCGGTATGCCCAATTACCAGTCCAGGCCTGTCCACAAGTGATCCACAACGACTGCTTTATGTCAAATACAAGCATTGATTACATTTTTATGATTTGTTTATATGTTTACCTGTTTTTATTATTCATATTTATTTATTTTAGGCATTTTATTAGCTTGAACTAATGGTCGGCTGTGGCTGCCGGGGTCTGTGCTCTGAGCTCTGTCTTACTCTTGTCTCTGGTGCAGATGGAGACGACCACAGTGGTGATGATCAGCCCAGTCCAGCCCAGAATCTTCAGCACCAGGAACCAGCTCCAGCCTGAAACAAACAGAACCACAGACTCTAAGACTCATCAGCAATAACATTCCGCTCTAGTCAAATGAAGCTCACTGAGGAGAGCAGTTATAGGAGCGAATTCAGGGTCCATATTAGGAACAGGAATTTATTAACAGACAAAATAGTCAAATAAAAACATCAGGATCATGTAGAGCGGGTTAATATGAACATTTTAGCAGATTTTCAATGTAAAGTGAATCTGAGCCAAAGTTGATGGAGACTGAAGCACCCCCATGAACCATTCCTTCCTATTTGGACTGCAGGAGTTAGCGGGTTAGCTATGTCCATTTACATCCCGTCTATGAACAGAACTAAAGGAAGTCCCTACGAATAATCACTCGTTTGTCTCCATGGGGAATGTAATTACCACTGCTCAAAAAAAAAAAAGAAGGGCGAGAACGCTTACGGATAAAAACGACAAAATATTTTATCGGAAGTGCCTTTTGTTTAGACGGTGAGGGCGTTTTGGGGGCTTAAAAATGCAAAAAACTGAAAGATGAATACGCTCCGCCGTAGCGTTTTCGTCTACACTTCCCAAGAAGCAAAACTCTGGTCAAATCTGCTGACGCCACGTTTATGTCACCATTTCTGGATTTATATTTATAAAGTAAATTAAGTAAATTAAATTAAATTAAAAAGTTAATTAAATTAAATTAAGGAAGATTCTATGTTCTCCTCCTCTCCAGCGAACCACAGCTCACCGTAAACACACCTCTAATTTCCCGGAAGCCACTCATCACATCACTCCAGTTGGTCTCGGTTAACTCGACCCCCCCTTCCCCCCCATCTCGTTTATCTTCAGCCATAAGACATCTCCGGGGGGGGGGGCAATTGACGATTGAGACGGAGCCCCAACCCTGAGTCTCAACCCGACCATCTCTACCTTATTCATCCAGACATCCACCGCTACCCTTTAATAATAATAATAATAATCTTCATCGCATTATGTTGTCGCCGTGGTCCTTGCTAGTGAAAGTGATAATGTATCACAGCGCCACCTAGCTGCCTGGCATGCATACCCAATCCAATTCCACACACTTTTGCGTCACCGTATGCACGCAGATTTCCTCCCGAATACGCTCGTCTAAACGCGGAATAAAAAGTGAAGACTTGACGCCACTTTTATGTCTTCTGTTCAGACCGTCATCATATAAACGTAGCCTTAATGAACACTTTAAGAACACATCAGATCTCAATGTGAAAAAAAAAAAAAGGATATCTATGCAAATATGGACAGGGCAATATTTTCTCTATCTCCATGGAGACAAGTAGTCAATCTTATCATCCTTAATCACTGTAAGGCGCTTTGTGTTACATTTTTTGTATGAAAAGCACTTTATAAATATTGTTTGTTTGATTGATTGAGTGAAGTAAGCTAACTTCAGATCTTCTGAATGGCAATCCTGCTCAGGATAAATTTTTTCAGGGCATTTTATGAGCAACAAAAACACCTGACTCGATCTGCTTCCGAGATAAAAGTGGTTAAATCTCATTTATATTGATAGATGGACTGAAAATCAATTGAATAGCTAATGTATTCAAGATATTTAATGATATTGTTTTACATCAAAATCGCATCTGTTTATATATAAATATATTATATTATATTATAAAATAATATTTATATTTTGAAAATATTCAACTTGCACTTCTTTATCTGTCAAGAAATAAACAAGAAATATCTTAAGACATCAGGTGCACACAATTTCAACACATCTCTCTTATGTGAAATCAAAAAATATTTGATGTTAAAACTGTAGACATATTAAAATGAATGTACAGTCATACCTCACCTTACGAAGGACCCAACTAATGAATAATCCAAGTTACGAAACGCCTTTACGTAAAATGTTCGTCTCTGAATACGAAAGAAAATTTAAGCTATGAAATGCAAAATCTCAAAAATTCAAATACTGTGGTACCTCACCTTACGAAATTAATTCGTTCCAGAAGTGGTTTCGTAACGTGAAAAATTCGGTTTAGTCCTGGTTTAGTCCAGACCACCGCGGCTCCTGGTTTAGTCCAGGTTTAGTCCTGGTTTAGTCCAGACCACCGCAGCTCCTCCTGGTTTAGTCCAGGTTTAGTCCTGGTTTAGTCCAGACCACCGCGGCTCCTCCTGGTTTAGTCCAGGTTTAGTCCTGGTTTAGTCCAGACCACCGGGGCTCCTCTAGACCTGGTGGACCTGACCAGGTCTAGAGGAGGTCTAGACCACCGCGGCTCTTGCATGGGTCTCGTTCATGCGTTCATGCGCTCAGACTGCGTGCAGTCCCCTCCTCGCTGCTTTAATCCACCTGGTCTAGTCCTGGTTTAGTCCTGGTTTAGTCCTGGTTTAATCCTGGTCCACTCCAGGTTTAGACCTTGGTCTAGACCTGCTGGCCTCCCATTGGCTAGGAACGAATCCGGCCTTTTACATTGCGACTCTACTTACGAAAAAATCACGTTACGAGGTATGAATGTATATGTGAATGTGCAGACAGGCTTTCAGATAGAACTGTTGCTTGTAGACACACTGTACCTTCTGATAAACTACCGTTTTTGCCTTATTTTGCATAAATTTCCTATTTTGACCCAATACTATATCTTGGAAACTATAGCCAATCAGCACTTCTTTATTAGTGACCTAAACCAAGACAAATTTCGCTACTTTTGTTCCGGAAGCATTTTGCTTGTCGACCAGGGTTACAGGTAAAGCAGTAACATTGAGACTTTTCACCATAAAAGTTAAGGCCTTTACACAGAACCCTTTAAGTTGTCTCATTATTAAAACCGTGTGAGTACCTGTTGGTCCTGACTGGTCACAGTTTTCTCCAGGAGCTGGTGTGGTCCCATTGGTGGATGGTTCTTCTGAAAAACACAGGGTCAGTGTCTGCTCATGTCTGCTGGATTCTGCTCAGGCTGAGGGTCTTACTTTGAAAAATGTATTTGAAATGTGAAAACTGTTCTACAATCTGATGATCATAAGTTCAGAAACAGAAGATTGAGAAGCGATAATTAAGAAAATTCCCTTCCTTGTAAATAGTAATAGAATTTTCCGTGTTATTGACATAGTTAGAAGTATTTTTTCCCCTCAAACTGCAACTTAACAGATGTAAAACTATGATCAATATTTACCAAAAGTAGTATCCCACCAAACCAAGTCTTAATTAGAAACACATGAAAACCCATACTGAAAACAGGCAATTTTCATGAACATGTATGCCAGAAAAAACATATCACTTGTATAGCTCAAAGATCACAATAACACACTTGGATGCCTGCTGCATCACTAATGTTCTAGCTGCTGCATTCCAAATAGGAAGTGAGCATGGGCACAATGTGGTTCCTTCGAGATCTGGTTGTAATTAACCGTCACTCCTCTCTGTTACTGCTCCTGTCAGAAAAAGTCTGACTGCCATTATGTCATAATGACTCTCAGACCCACTGGTGCAGCAGGTCCTGGGTTCCTCCTGGTGCACGATAATGTCCAGCCTCATGTGAGTCTGCAGGCAGAACCTGGAGGATGAAGGGACTGCTACGACTGAATGGCCCTCATAATCACCTGACTTAAACCCGACAGAACACCTCTGGGACTTTATGTTTTGGTCCATCAGACTTCACCAGGTTGCTCCTCAGACTCTACAGAAGCTCAGTGATGTCATCGCACAGATCTGGGAGGACATCCCACAAGACACCATCCATTGTCTCGTTAGGAGCCTGTCACGATGTCGTCGAGCATGCACAAAAGCATGTGAGGACCACACAAGAGAATGAGAAGCATTTTGAATTGCAGAAATAACTTTTTGTCAAAAGTGACGAGCCTGCCGCATCATTATTTCACTTTGTTTTTCAGGGTAAAATGAAAGCCTCTGTAGGCTGAAAATTTCCATTTTGTTCATAAGACATTGCCATATTTGTATAGATATCTGGCTTTTTTTTTCACAATGAGATCTGATGTGTTTTCAAAGTGTTCCTTTAATTTTTTTGAGCAGTATATTTGCCTATAATGTTCCGCAGGATGGCTTTAAACTTGTCTGTCTCCATGGAGACAGGCAAGCTAAGTTCAGATCTTTTGAATGGCAATCCTGCTCAGTATAAATGTTTTTCAGGGCATTTTATGAGCAACAATAAAACCTGTCATTGAATAAATGAAAGAGAGTGTAATGACACTGTGGAACATTACAGGTAAAGCAGTGACACTGACACTTTTCACCAGAAAAGTTAAGTTTCGGTTTGTGCTGCTGTTGTGACTTTTCGACCAATCAGATTCAAATAGCCATCATGACCCTCCTCCCTGATCAGGCTCGGGCTTTCAGGCTTTCCATCTTTCTAGTACGGAAGCCGACAGAGGCCATGTTCGTAATGATTATTTTCCACCTTAATAACGAGAAAATTAACTCAAGACCTCGAGAAAACAACACAATTAATTTGTGATCTCGAGAAAACAAAGAGTTATTCCGTGATCTTGCGAAAACAAAAAATTATTCAGTCTCAAAACATAAAATATACTGAATGTTGTAGTTCTATCATATCGCCACTAGATGTCACTGGGGAGAGTTTCAGCCTCCGGCACAATCGCTTCAACTGCTTCAGTGTTTCATGAAGCCTCACTTTGCCCATCCCTAGTATCTCCGACGGTAAAGATGAAGCCGGGCCAGTCTTCTGCGGAGGTGCCGCGGACTAATCTTGAAATTATCCCGAATTAAAAGACGGAATGCAATCTCCCCCTGTGTCAACCCCTGATCAAAATATTGCCTTATCAGCTGATCGATTATTATTCCAGACATTCTAATGACCAAAAACGCGTCTATTCAGAATGAGAAATAGCCCCGAAGTCAGCCTGTCACAATGTGGTGGTAGACGTTTTAGTTGATTTCTCGAGATCACAAAATAATTATCTCGTTATCTCGGGATAACAAGGAAGAAAAAATATTGCTTATGAATATGGCCTCTGTCGACTTCCGTATTCTAGAACCCATAAAATGTATAATATACTCTCAATACACTTTAAAGGAATAGTAACGTTTTTACAATTTATTTATTTTGGTGATAAAACAACATCATTTACTCACCCATTGTACTTTGGTGTCATTTGGAGCATTTCCAAAGATTTTGTAGTTTAGCGATATTCGTTTGATGTGAGTGCTCGGGGCATACGGTTGCTGTCACCAAATAACACAAACTTTAGCACTTTTCAGCTGTCCTCGAGGACGTCATCCAATCGAAACCATGGCTGGATCTCGGATTACAGGCCACTTTTGACTCAAATGAACGTGTAGACGAACACATTGAACTTTTGTCATTTGAAAAGTGCTACAGTTTGTGTTATTTGGTGACAGCAACCATATGCCCCGAGCACTCACGTTAAACGGATATCGCCAAAATATCTGGAAATACTCCAAATGACACCAAAGTACAATGGGTGAGTAAATGGCGTTGTTTTATCACTGAAATAAGGTCCAGATTGTAAAAACGTTACTTTTCCTTTAAGGTTTAAGACCTTTTACAGAAATGTGACTTACCCTGGAGGACTCCTAGATGAACTGCTGTGTCCCAGGACTCATTATCCCACATCCGGCAGGTGTATTTCCCCGAGTCCTGGTCAGTGACTTTGTGAATGGTCAGAGAACAGTTGTGGGTCATACCCAGTCTGGACGAGCCTGGACCGTCCTGGACATGCCCTTGCCAAATTTTGATCACCAGCTCTGAGTCCTTTTCATAGTTGTAAAACCAGCTGATGGCAAAGCATTTAGGACCGAAGTTCCCGGCTCTCTCACAGGGCAGAGTGGCCTTTTCCCCAGCTCTGAAGAAATAAAAGGACTCTGCTCCCATTCCTGAATAAATAAAACATATATTTGAATTTGTCCTAACCGTTTATACATTTTTTTTTGTCTTTTGATTTTAATTTGACTCAATGACCAAAACAACATTTAAAGAATATTTCACTTTCATTTCGTCTAATAGATCATGAAGTACTGCAGTGGTGGAAGAAGCACTCAATTCTAATAACAGTAATATTAGTAGTAGTAGTAGTAGTAGCAGTAGGAGTACTAGGAGCAGTAGTAGTAGTATTAGTATAAGTAGTAGTAGTAGTAGTAGTAGTAGTAGTAGTACTAGTAGCAGTAGTAGTAACAGCAGCAGCAGCAGCAGTAGTAGTAGTAGTAGTAGTAGTAGTAGTAGTAGTAGTAGTAGTAGTAATAGTAGTAGTAGTAGTAGTAGTAGTCGCAGTAATAGTAGCAGTAGTAGTAGTAGTAGCAGTAGTAGTAGTAGTAGCAGTACTAGTAGCAGTAGTAGTAGTAGTAGTAGTAGCAGCAGTAGTAGTGGTAGTAGTAGTAGTAGTAGCAGTACTAGTAGCAGTAGTAGCAGTATTAGTAGTAGTAGTAGTAGCAGTAGTAGTAGTAGCAGTAGTAGAGCAGCAGCAGCAGCAGCAGTAGTAGTAGTAGTAGTAGTAGTAGTAGTAGAAGTAGTAGAGTAGTAGCAGTACTACTAGTAGTAGTAGTAGTAGTAGTAGTAGTAGTAGCAGGGCTCTCAAGTCTCACGCATTGAGAGTGTGACACATGCAATTCAACATGTTCACACGCTCACACGCCACATTTCTCACGCTGATTTTTTTTTTTTTTTTTTTGTGCCCAGAAAATCGGTCTGTGTGGCTCAGTTTATGCAGGCACCACGCGTTTTCGTAGTAGTAGTAGTAGTAGTAGTAGTAGCAGTAGTAGCAGTAGTAGTAGTAGTAGTAGTGGAAGATGTACTCAATTGTTTTGCTTAAAGATCCCATGACATGGTACTTCTTGATGCTTTTATATGGCTCCTTAATGGTTCCCTAATACTGTAAATGAATCCTTCTTCAAAATCAACACTCAGTGCATGAGAAACAGAGATAAGATGAGAAAGTCATAAATATCTCTCTCAAACACTTTATAATGGGCGTTGTTGCTTGAATGCAAATGAGGAGAAAAGAGCTGGCCTATATTAGAGGGTGGGGGCGTGGCCAAACTCTCCGCTCTCGCTCTGAGCCCTCAGCTGATCCATTTCCATGTTTTTGCACGGGGGGAGAGATTTGAAGCGTTCCATTGAAAAATAAACATATTTCATTTCATTTCATATTTTCATTTCATTTCATTTCATTAAAATTAAACCACTGCTGTTCAAAGGTCCAGAGGCTCAGATAAAGGACTTCCGAGCCTAGAAACACTCGGACGTGCCTCCAGGCAAATAAAAAAACGCATTTCGCATTGCCTAGCGCATTCACAGTCCAAACTCTCTGGGCGTGATTTACAGAGACGCTGAGTTCAGACAGACGGGGGTGGAACTGCATTTGCATTTCTTTTTTCGATCTGACGTCAATAAGGTGCCTTGTTCAAAATCGCCCGTTTGAGCTCCGATTTTTTGTAACGCAGAAAAGGATCGCAAATGCTCAGTTTAGACATTTCGCAACTTTTAACCATGGGGGGGGGGGGCGGCCTAAACAGGGTAGGGGAGCTCACATTAACGTTCAAAAACCTCAGAAAGTGAAAATTTCATGCCATGGGACCTTTAAATAAAAGTACAGATATTGGAGCAAAACAAAAATACTTAATTAAAAGTATTAAAAGTATTACATAAGTAAATCCAGTTGAATCAATCTTTTTTTTTTCTAGTTGTTATTTCTATATTTTTGTTTGCTATCAAAAATAAACTCAATAAACTCTTTTCAGCAGGTCCAGTTCAGAAATGTAGTGGAGTAGAAAGTACAGATACCTGCTCTCAAATGTAGTAAAGTAAAAGTAAAAGTATTTGCTTTAAAACTGATTAAGGTACAGATACTTAAAATATATACTTGAGTTCAGTACTGTGCTACTTTTACTTGGTTACGTCCCACCACTGCGTCCTAGTTATTAGTTTAGTCAAATATGCATTAGATAAGATAAAAATACAAATATAAGTTAAAATACATCTACATCTCAATTTTAAAAATACAACAAATTCTTACCTTCAAACTGACACAGAAAGATTAAAACCAAGAAAAAACAAGAGTATTTTGAGTTAATCATGTTGAGTCTGTTCCATTTCCTTTGAGCTTTGTGAAAGTTGAGTCTCTCATTTTCTTCCTTTTATGGTTTTTTGTGGTTATAAAAATGTCCGTCTACGCCCACGCTGGTTTGGTTTCTAAAGGTGTGAACGAAAACAGGTCGCAGAGATGCTATTGTACAAAACAATGATTTTTCAGCCCATTTTTACATTATTTTCCATCAACATTTTGCTCTTGCTCCAGTCACATTATGGCCGCTGCATTAAATCCCTCTCATAAACTACTAATAAAATACTTTTTTGCTGTTTTCATTGCTTTTTTTTTTTTTAGAATAATGGTTAAATAAAGGTCCTATATTACACAAAATGACTCTTGTAAGCTTCAAGCCATTTTATAATGTTGTTACCTCCTCACAAACATAAATGGAGTTGTGTGTTTTTTTTTTCATTCACATTTGTTTGAGTAATCCTGCATTATCACTCTGTTTACATCTCTGAAGCTCAAAATGCCACCTTATGATGTCATCAACTTCAGAATCAGAATCAGAATCAGAAAGACTTTTATTGCCATTGTCAAGCGAACACAATTCACAGACTAGGAGCTTGTCTCGGTGATAAGGTGCGAACATAAAACACAAAATAATAATAATAACTAGAATATAGACACTAAATAATAATAATAATAATATTAAAAATATTAATAATATTAATATTATTGTTATTATTATTATTATTATTATTATTATTAATAATAATAATAATAATAATAATAATAATAATAATACAACTATCATATAGTAAAAAAAACAAGGTTCAGAGGGTTCATCAGAACAGCAGTGCAAACTTAGACTTAGATCAGGGGTGTCAAACTCATTTTGGTCCGGGGGCCATATCCAAACCTACTTTGATCCCAAAGGGGCCGGATCAGAAAACTCATGGCAAATATACCCCAAAAATAGCAATAAGTCCAAATATTTGTGCAGAGAAACGCAAATCTATTACAGAAGTTTTTTTTTAATTTGATGAACTCTTTCTTTTACAAAATATTATAATATTATGATAACAACCTGAAACTTTAAGAAAAATGCAATTTCAACACAGACATACAGGTTTCCCATTCACCTCCATGAACAAATTGGTCAATTTGTCCATTTTGGTCCATTTTTCTTGGAAAATCCTGCACTCGGCGTCCACTTTTCTCATTTTGACATTTTGCTGATGAGGGTGTCACGGTCAACAGTCAAAACGATGGTCCTTTAAGAGCGTTTGGAAAGAGTTGAGTCTTCATTTGTGCTGCTCTGGTGGGAGGGGCCACGTACAGAGGCGCTGGAGACGCTGCTGTGCTAAACTGCACAGAAAAGAGGCGCAGAAAATTACCAATATTTTAATAGAAAATTAAAATATTTTAATTTAAATCAGCCGAGGGCCAGATTAAAGGTCTTGGAGGACCGCATGTTTGACACCCTTGACTTAGACAAACTTTATTGATCCACAAGGGAAATTATTTGGGTACAGTACCTCACCCATCAAATATAATATAATTAAAAAAAGCTGCAGGTGAATCACAAATAAAATAAAATTTAAATAAACGTATGTTTGACCGGCAAACAATGAATCTTCAATAAAAATAGAATAAAACAAACAGCAGCAGCAGCAATTGTGTTGAGGTAAAGTGTTGTGGTGTGGTTGGGGGGTAGGGGGATGGGGTTAGTGCATACTTGTTTTTTGTTTCGTTTTGTTCTTTTTTTTTTTTTTTTTTTTTTTTAGAATAGTTTTAAATAAATACATGGAAATAGCAAAAAAAAGATAGCAAGAGACCAAATAAGACAAAATTATAAAAATAATATTAATGTATATGTACAAATCAGAATAAAATAGAAAAATAAGTAATAAATAATATAAAATAAAAATATAAAGTGGTAGTTTTCAAGTTAACAGCTACCTTTTTACCTTTAGTTCTGGTAGATATTGGCAGTTCCTGGACTGAAATGATCCAAATGATTCTAGGGAAGGTGTGTGGAGTTTAAAGGGACAGTGTGTAAGATTTTTACCCGTTAATTACTGAAATTGAAGATACCCATTCAAAAATACATTGTTTTTCAAGCCTTTTCACTTCCATCATGAAATCAAAGTATTCTTTTGGACTTAGATATAGTCACATAAAAGGGGGATCTTCCCCATATAGAGGCAGCCATTTTGAATACGAGAGCCGCAGAAGGACATTTGGGCTCCGCCTTCGCCTTCGGCAAGGCTCGTGGTAGCACCGGAGGCAAAGCAGCAGGCGGCTCCGGCGCGCTGCGCAAGAGAGAAAGAGAGAAGGAGAGAGGTGCGGGTGGGGTGGGGGGAGGCTCGTGGTTTTGGAAAAAACAACAAGCATGCTGCTGTATCACACGTCGTATTGGATCTAACACATGTTTTGGACTAAATTGTTTTACTGGATTTTATTCGCTGGATCCTTACGGACCTATTAATACCAAGCTTGTGGTGAAATACAGAGTTTGACCTGTGCAGAGCCTTCAAAGGTAAGCTAAGTAACACACCTCGTTTTGTGCTTTTCGTATAAAAGCCCCATGTGCTCAGGGAGTGATTGTTGTGCTGGGAAATGAATTGCATAGTCAAAAAGAGGAGACTGTAAGGTTTCATTTGATATGTAGATTATCATGGTTCACGATCGGGAATGTGTGCTTTCATGCGAAAAGAAAAAAAAAAAACTGAACGGGAGACCGCGTTTTATTAATACCGTTGTTGTCGGCCGGGTGCGCGGCAGGTGCGCGCACGGGAGCGTGCGCGGGTACGCGAGCTCTCCGCTACGACGCGTCCGGGTGACCCTCGAGGTTTGCCGTAGCTAAAACAGGAAGTGCATAGCCACTATCCACCTATGCGCCACGAATCCTACACACTGGACCTTTAAAAACAGTTTAAAAAAAACATGATATTGTATCATCCAAAGTCGCACAATAATATGCTTTGTGTTATTGTAGTAACGGTTAATAAACATTGGGAACTGTATAAAACATGATCCATTTCAGTCTAAAAAGTATCATATCTACAATCCTATTAGAAATATCGTAGTAAATATTGTACCGTGAGATGCATACAGTGATACCATCGAACCATTAGATTTAGATATTGTTATCACTCACGAATTTAAAGTGTCTTTACTTAAGCTTAGCTAAAAGAAACAGAGGGAACTACATAGACCATGATCCTTTGCTCTGTTTCAGTCCAATTTAAAGATCCCATGACATGGTACTTCTTGATGCTTTTATATGGCTCCTTAATGGTTCCCTAATACTGTAAATGAATCCTTCTTCAAAATCAACACTCAGTGCATGAGAAACAGAGATAAGATGAGAAAGAGTAATTTTTATCTCTCAGAAGAGGCCATTATGGGCGTTGTTGCTTGAATGCAAATGAGGAGAAAAGAGATGGCCAATAGTAGAGGGTGGGGGCGTGGCCAAACTCTCCGCTCTCCGCTGTCAGCTGTCCGCTCTGATCCATTTCCGTGTTTTTGCACGGGGGGAGAGATTTGAAGCGTTCCATTGAAAAATAAACACATTTCCACAGAAAATAAAATTAAACCACTGCTGTTCAAAGGTCCAGAGGCTCAGATAAAGGACTTCCGAGCCTAGAAACACTCGGACGTGCCTCCAGGCAAATAAAAAAGCGCATTCGCAGTCCAAACTCTCGGGGCGTGATTTACAGAGACGCTGAGTACAGACAGACGGGGGTGGAACTGCATTTGCATTTCTTTTTTCGATCTGACGTCAATAAGGTGCCTTGTTCAAAATCGCCCGTTTGAGCTCCGATTTTTTGTAACGCAGAAAAGGATCGCAAATGCTCAGTTTAGACATTTCGCAACTTTTAACCATGGTAGGGGCCCTAAACAGGGTAGGGGAGCTCACATTAACGTTCAAAAACCTCAGAAAGTGAAAATTTCATGCCATGGGACCTTTAAGCGAAGAAATATCTTATTAACAACTTTTAAATCTTAACCCTTTGGTTTGTAACAGAACCAAAGGCGTGTCAAGGCATTTTTAAAAGACAAAGTAGTATATTCACAGTTTTGTAGAAAATATCGTACATACTACATTTCATTACATCCTGACAATATGTAGTGTACGGAGTTTAAAAACACAGTTGGGCTTCGCTCAGCAGGTTTGTGTGTGAAACAAAACACAACTCCAGGTTTGTTTGTGATGAGAAAACGACATTATAACACCTGCGTGAAGTTGGCCCCCAATCAAACGCACACCTACGCAAAAACTATGTCAAACGTTTGTGCTTCGTTTGTGCTTTGTTTGTGCCATTTTGCGCTGCAAAAAGTTTTGTTTGTGCTGCTTTAGTTTTGAGATATTAACGATTCTTTTATAGGTCAAATTGGGGTCAGCCAGCCCTCCAGGAAGCTTAAAAATGCTCTAAAATGGCCCAAAATTGCGTCATTCGTTTGTGCTTTGTTTGTGCTGTTTTATGCTGCAAAAAGTTTCGTTTGTGCTGCTTTAGTTTTTTTATAGGTCAAATTGGGGTCAGCCAGCCCCCCAGGAAGCTTAAAAATGCTCTAAAATTGCCCAAAATGGTGTCAATCGTTTGTGTTTCATTTGTGCTGAAAATAGCTGCTGCTTTAGTTTTTGAGGGGAACCTGGCTGACCCCAATTTGTCCTATAAAAGAATCGTTAATATCTCAAAAACTAAATCATCACAAACAAAACTTTTTGCAGCACAAAACAGCACAAACGAAGCACAAACGATTGACACCATTTTGGCAATTTTAGAGCATTTTTAAGCTTCCTGGGGGGCTGGCTGACCCCAATTTGACCTATGAAAAAACTAAAGCAGCACAAACTAATATTTTTGCAGCACAAAACAGCACAAACGATTGACATAGTTTTTGTGTAGGTGTGCGTTTGATGGGGGGCCAACTTCACACAGGTGTTATAACAACAGAAAATAGCGTTAATATGAGCTCTTTGAGAAGCATATTAGTTTTAGCTTGTGGAAACATTTAAAACTGGAAACTTTTGCAAACGTTCTCTCTTCGTAGTGGCTGCCTCGGGGGACCATTTTGACAAAATGTGTAGAATTTACTGCTTTAATAATTCCTCACATGGTTCACCCTTTAGCTACTGTACCCGGGCCTATAAATCCAAGCGGCACTAGTCTGGCATTACGACGTTTACACTGTCCCTGCATGAACGTTTGTCATCACCAGGGTAATAGTCGACACAGGGTAAACACGACTGCCCCTGAGGCCTTCCACATGGCCAAATAATAATTATAATAACAGGTATAAATCTTCCTCCGGGCAAAGAGACAGGTCCGCTCTGTTTCTGTCAGCAGCATTAATGTAGAGGATCATTCGTGGTTATGGAAACTTTTATTTTTTTTTAAAGCGGGGGTATTTTACTTCGGTGTGGTTTACTGCGGTGTACCAACTCAGGACTAAACCAGCACTAAATCAGGACTATCAGCCCTAATGCAGGACTAAACCAAGACTAACACAGGACCAACTCAGGACTAAACCAAGACTAACACAGGACCAACTCAAGACTAAACCACAGGACTAGCACAGGACCAACTCAGGACTAAACCAGCACTAAATCAGGGCTATCAGCCCTAATGCAGGACTAAACCAAGACTAACTCAGGACTAAACCAGGACCAAATCAGGACTATCAGCCCTAATGCAGGACTAAACCAAGACTAACTCAGGACTAAACCAGGACCAAATCAGGACTATCAGCCCTAATGCAGGACTAAACCAAGACTAACTCAGGACTAAACCATGACCAAATCAGGACTATCAGCCCTAATGCAGGACTAAACCAAGACTAACTCAGGACTAAACCATGACCAAATCAGGACTATCAGCCCTAATGCAGGACTAAACCAAGACTAACTCAGGAATAACTCAGAACTAAACCAGGACTTAAATCAGGACTACACCAAGACTAATGCAGGACTAAATCAGGCAGACCAAGGATTATATCAGAACATAACCAAAACTAAATGAGAACTAAAGCAGGACTAAATCAGGACTTAATCAAAACTAATGCAGGATCAACTTAAGACTAAACCGCCACTAAATCAGGCCTTTCAGCCCTAATGTAGGCCTAAACCAAGACTAACACAGGACTAAACCAGGACTAAATCAGGACTATCAGCCCTAATGCAGGACTAAACCAAGACTAACACAGGACTTAACCAGGACTAAATCAGGACTATCAGCCCTAATGCAGGAACCAAGACTAACTCAGGACTAACTCAGGACTAAACCAAGACAGACGTATCTAGGTCTGACACGTGTCCTAATTTGAATCCATCTTCGTGTAAAGACTTGGTTTGGTCCTGTTGTAGTCCTTGTTCAGTCCTACTCTAGTCCAGGTTTAGTCCCACTTTGAGTATCATAACCCCAGACTGTATACATAATGATTATAGCATAACACTGAACCTTCCGTATTTTCCTTATGGCCGAGTGAGTGACTGTTATAGCTGCTGACCTTGTGCCTTTGAGCCTCCCTCTCTGCTCATAAAACAGCTGTACAGCGTTGAACCTGTGGACATGTCCTGCTGGCTCACATGAACAGTAGTAATGCGTCCATACGTCGTGCTTGTAGATAATATTCTTTTTATAAGGCTGTAAAAAGTGCAGAAGGTGGAATGGTTCCCCAGAGTTGTGCTATTTGAAAACTACTGTTACATTATTTTAGAGTTCTGTGACACAGAGAGGGGTTTCACTCTGTAATGTCTGTATAGAGACGGGATTGTAACGCTTTTTATTGTTATACAGCAAAACTAGGACTAAACCAGTAAACTAAATCAGCACTAAACCAGGTCTAATGCATGACTAAACCAGCACTAAAGCAGGATTAAATCAGGACTGAATCAGGACTAATAAACTAATGGGGACTAAACCAGGACTAAACCAGCACTAACGCAGAACTAAACCAGGACTAAACCAGCACAACCAACGCAGGACTAAATCAGGACTAAATCAGGACTAAATCAGGACTAAACCAGGACTAAACCAGGTCTAATGCATGGCTAAACCAGCACTAAAGCAGGATTAAATCAGGACTGAATCAGGACTAATAAACTAATGGGGACTAAACCAGGACTAAACCAGCACTAACGCAGAACTAAACCAGGACTAAACCAGGACTAAACCAGCACAACCAACGCAGGACTAAACCAGGACTAAACCAGGACTAAATCAGGACTAAACCAGGAGAAACAAGGACTGAAGCAGGTCTAATGGAGGACTAAACTAATGAGGTCTAAATCAGGACTGAACGAGGACTAAACCAGGACTAAACCAGGACTAAACCACCACAACCAATGCAGGACTAAATCAGGACTAAACCAGGACTAAACCAGCACAATCAACGTAGGACTAAATCAGGACTAAACTAGGAGAAACAAGGACTAAACCAGGTCTAATGCAGGACTAAACCAGCACTAACGCAGGACTAAATCAGGACTGAATCAGGACTAATAAACTAATGGGGACTAAATCAGGACTAGACAAAAGAAGTGACTTTATTGATCTCATGCAGGAGAAATTCTTCTCTGCATTTAACCCATCCTGTTATTAGGAGCAGTGGGCAGCACATTACTGCGCCCGGGGACCATCTCCATGATCCTCTTGCTTCAATTTGGTCAGGACCTAAGCTGGAGGATTTTACCTATGGTGCATGTTTTTGGGTTGGTGGGGGAAACCGGAGTGCCCGGAGGAAACCCACCCAGACACGGGGAGAACATGCAAACTCCACACAGAAAGGCTCAGGCGATCTTACGGCCAGTAAGATTTGGATCGCCCGAGACAAAAGTAAACTATAACTAATACTGGAATAAACCAGGACTGAATCGGGACTAAACCAGGACTGAATTGGGACTAAACTAGGCCTAAATCAGGACTAAACCAGGAGAAACAAGGACTGAACCAGGTCTAATACAGGACTAAACTAATGAGGTCTAATTCAGGTTTGAACCAGGAATAATACAGGACTAAACCAGGACTAATGCAAAACTAAACCAGGACTAACGCAGAACTAAACTAGGCCTGAGCCAGGACTTACAAAGGACTAAATCAGGTTTGAAGCAGAAATAATACAGGACTAAACCAGGACTAAATCAAGACAAAAACAGGTCTAAATCAGCACTAAAACAGGACTTATCCAGAACTAAAGTAGGATTAAAGTAGAACTAAACCAGTAGAAGAATGCAGAACATAGCAGGACTAAACCAGGACTAATGAAGGATTAAATTAGGACCAACACTAAAACTAAACTAGAATTAACAGTAGACTAAATTGGGACTAAAGCAGGACTAATACAGGACTAAACCAACGCTGGATTATGAGGCCATAAAACGCACAAACAGAGCTCGACTTGTGTAGAACTGTTCCCTGTAGTGTTGCTGTTCCTAACAATAACATAACCATGGAGAAAAGCAGTAAACGTATCCAACCTGAAATGTTACGTAGTGCACGTTTAAGATATGTTTATGATTATTACAAATGCATATTGTACACAGCAGTGGAAAGGCAGCAAAAAAACAAAACAAAAAACTATTTAATGAAAAGTAGATTTTAGTTTCCGCTTTTTTCCTCCAAAAATACTCAGAATCGGACTGTATTTTTAACATCTTTGGACCATTACTCATCCTCCCTCATGCGTTGCCAGGTTTGTTCAAAGATCTATTACTTCATATTTTTGTTATCTCCTTCTGCAGGTACAAATTTGTCACTGGAAAAAAAAATATGCCAGGAGTAACTTGGATTTGACGCAGCTTTTGTTCACTATCAAAACACAAGGTTGGCACGCTGGCTTCGTTTGATTCTTGGCTCATTTTTCCATTTTACTTGGCAACATCCAGTTTATTCATATTATTTTAGCATAATCGTAAAGACAAATTGACTTTGATTCCATTACGCTAACATTTCCTCACTACAAAAGCATTTCTTATGAGCATAACGCAAACTACATTTCAAGGTTAATCAGAAAATGGCGCGTTTTTACAGTTTGGACTCATAAATATAATCAAAGTTGACGTGTGACCGCGTGTTAGCCGGTTTGCTGCTAATGTCGTTCTGAAAAGATCGCACACCTGTTGTAACACGTCGTAAAGTACAATTAGCATGTGTTAGCGCAGCCGGTCCAAACGTTTAAATTATAAAACAGGAAATCCATTTGGAAAGTTCATCAGATGCAAGGCCAGGACAGCTGCCGTTAGCAAGCAACAAATCTGGCAACGTTAGCGATAGCAGTCAGAGAAAACATGAAGCTGTAAGTGTAAGTATGATAAAAGATTAGCGACGAACGTATCCACACGGTTTATCTAACGCTGTAAATAATTATGACTATTTTAAACCTGGATGCTTAAATGGAAATAGAAAGTTCAAACCATACGTCAAAATATTCTCCATGGAGATCGAGACGCCTACGATTTATATCATACTGTGGAATACATTATTACTCGGGCTGTCAGTTTAACGTGTTAATTAGATGAATTAATTACACTGCAAATTAACGCATTATAAAAATTAACGCAATTAATTATGAGTGGCAATTCAATGTCTAAACCCAGTCTAAACCAGGTCTAAACCAGTAGTAGTAGTAGTAGTAGTAGTATATAGACCAAGTAAAAATAGTAGTGGTAGAAGTAGTACTAGCAGTATATAGACCAAGTAAAAATAGTAGTGGTAGAAGTAGTACTAGCAGTATATAGACCAAGTAAAAATAGTAGTAGTAGAAGTAGTACTAGCAGTATATAGACCAAGTAAAAATAGTAGTAGTAGAAGTAGTACTAGCAGTATATAGACCAAGTAAAAATAGTAGTAGTAGTAGTAGTAGTAGTACTAGCAGTATATAGACCAAGTAAAAATAGTAGTAGTAGAAGTAGTACTAGCAGTATATAGACCAAGTAAAAATAGTAGTAGTAGAAGTAGTACTAGCAGTATATAGACCAAGTAAAAATAGTAGTAGTAGTAGTAGTAGTAGTACTAGCAGTATATAGACCAAGTAAAAATAGTAGTAGTAGAAGTAGTACTAGCAGTATATAGACCAAGTAAAAATAGTAGTAGTAGAAGTAGTACTAGCAGTATATAGACCAAGTAAAAATAGTAGTAGTAGTAGTAGTAGTAGTACTAGCAGTATATAGACCAAGTAAAAATAGTAGTAGTAGAAGTAGTACTAGCAGTATATAGACCAAGTAAAAATAGTAGTGGTAGAAGTAGTACTAGCAGTATATAGACCAAGTAAAAATAGTAGTGGTAGAAGTAGTACTAGCAGTATATAGACCAAGTAAAAATAGTAGTAGTAGAAGTAGTACTAGCAGTATATAGACCAAGTAAAAATAGTAGTAGTAGAAGTAGTACTAGCAGTATATAGACCAAGTAAAAATAGTAGTAGTAGTAGTAGTAGTAGTACTAGCAGTATATAGACCAAGTAAAAATAGTAGTAGTAGAAGTAGTACTAGCAGTATATAGACCAAGTAAAAATAGTAGTAGTAGAAGTAGTACTAGCAGTATATAGACCAAGTAAAAATAGTAGTAGTAGTAGTAGTAGTAGTACTAGCAGTATATAGACCAAGTAAAAATAGTAGTAGTAGAAGTAGTACTAGCAGTATATAGACCAAGTAAAAATAGTAGTAGTAGAAGTAGTACTAGCAGTATATAGACCAAGTAAAAATAGTAGTAGTAGAAGTAGTACTAGCAGTATATAGACCAAGTAAAAATAGTAGTAGTAGAAGTAGTACTAGCAGTATATAGACCAAGTAAAAATAGTAGTAGTAGAAGTAGTACTAGCAGTATATAGACCAAGTAAAAATAGTAGTAGTAGAAGTAGTACTAGCAGTATATAGACCAAGTAAAAATAGTAGTAGTAGAAGTAGTACTAGCAGTATATAGACCAAGTAAAAATAGTAGTAGTAGAAGTAGTACTAGCAGTATATAGACCAAGTAAAAATAGTAGTAGTAGAAGTAGTACTAGCAGTATATAGACCAAGTAAAAATAGTAGTAGTAGAAGTAGTACTAGCAGTATATAGACCAAGTAAAAATAGTAGTGGTAGAAGTAGTACTAGCAGTATATAGACCAAGTAAAAATAGTAGTAGTAGAAGTAGTACTAGCAGTATATAGACCAAGTAAAAATAGTAGTAGTAGAAGTAGTACTAGCAGTATATAGACCAAGTAAAAATAGTAGTAGTAGAAGTAGTACTAGCAGTATATAGACCAAGTAAAAATAGTAGTGGTAGAAGTAGTACTAGCAGTATATAGACCAAGTAAAAATAGTAGTGGTAGAAGTAGTACTAGCAGTATATAGACCAAGTAAAAATAGTAGTAGTAGAAGTAGTACTAGCAGCATATAGACCAAGTAAAAATAGTAGTAGTAGAAGTAGTACTAGCAGTATATAAACCAAGTAAAAATAGTAGTAGTAGAAGTAGTACTAGCAGTATATAGACCAAGTAAAAATAGTAGTAGTAGAAGTAGTACTAGCAGTATATAGACCAAGTAAAAATAGTAGTGGTAGAAGTAGTACTAGCAGTATATAGACCAAGTAAAAATAGTAGTAGTAGAAGTAGTACTAGCAGTATATAGACCAAGTAAAAATAGTAGTAGTAGAAGTAGCACTAGCAGTATATAGACCAAGTAAAAATAGTAGTAGTAGAAGTAGTACTAGCAGTATATAGACCAAGTAAAAATAGTAGTGGTAGAAGTAGCACTAGCAGTATATAGACCAAGTAAAAATAGTAGTAGTAGAAGTAGTACTAGCAGTATATAGACCAAGTAAAAATAGTAGTAGTAGAAGTAGTACTAGCAGTATATAGACCAAGTAAAAATAGTAGTAGTAGAAGTAGTACTAGCAGTATATAGACCAAGTAAAAATAGTAGTAGTAGAAGTAGTACTAGCAGTATATAGACCAAGTAAAAATAGTAGTAGTAGAAGTAGTACTAGCAGCATATAGACCAAGTAAAAATAGTAGTGGTAGAAGTAGCACTAGCAGTATATAGACCAAGTAAAAATAGTAGTAGTAGAAGTAGTACTAGCAGTATATAGACCAAGTAAAAATAGTAGTAGTAGTAGTACTAGCAGTATATAGACCAAGTAAAAATAGTAGAAGTAGTACTAGCAGTATATAGACCAAGTAAAAATAGTAGAAGTAGTACTAGCAGTATATAGACCAAGTAAAAATAGTAGAAGTAGTACTAGCAGTATATAGACCAAGTAAAAATAATAGTAGTAGTAGTAGCAATTGTAGTACTTTTGGGCTGAGAGGTTTCACAGTGGGGCTTTAAAATAAGATGGAACAAGCCAATGGAACAGGCTTAAAATGTCTTGTTTTACTTTCAAATACTGTCAAGCTATATTCAAATCAAGAAGAATACTACTTCACTCAAGCACTTCACAGTTTTCCAGTGTATTTGATGCAGAAACGGTTCTCGGGAGCAGGAAAAAGAAAAAGTCATTTGATATGACAGTTTGTACTTTAAACGTCCAACTCCCAAGCCTAGACAAACACAGATTTATAACAATGCCAAAAGAAAAATCATGTTTGATACTCTAATAACTTCTCAAAAAAGTCACATTTGACAATATTTCCCATTCAGGTTAGAAAGCTGCAGTACTATTAGCAGTACTATTAAAAAGTAAGTAGTTCTAGTAGTAGTAAGTAGACCAAATAAGAAGTAGTAGTAGTAAGTAGACGAAGTACGAAGTAGGAGTAATAATAGTAGTAGTAGTAGTAGTAAAAAAGTAAAGTAAAAAATTGTAGTAGTAGTAGTAGTAGTAGTAGTAGTCATGGTAAGTAGAACAAGTAAGAAGTAGGAGTAGTAGGAGTAGTAGTAGTAGTAGTAGTTGTAAAAAAGTAAAGTAAAAAATAGTAGTAGTAGTAGTAGTAGTAGTAGTAGTCGTGGTAAGTAGAACAAGTAAGAAGTAGTAGTAGTAGTAAACCATGTAAAAAGTAGTAGTAGTAAGTAGAACAAGTAAGAAGTAGTAGTAGTAGTAGTAGTAGTAGCAGCAGTATTAGTAGTAAAAAAGAAAAGTAAAAAATAGTAGTAGTAGTAGTAGTAGTAGTAGTAGTCGTGGTAGTAAGTAGACCAAGTAAGAAGTAGTAGTAGTAATAGTAGTAGTAGTAGAAAATAGACCAAGTAAAAATAGTAGTAATAGTAGTAGTAGTAGTACTAGTAGTAGTAGTAGTAGTAAGTAAGAAACAAGTAACAGCTCTGTCTGTTCACCCTGGTTTAGTCCTGGTTTAGTCCTGGTTTAGTCCTGGTTTAGTCCTGGTCAGTCACTACCTAACGATAGAACTGCAGGTGTTTTTCTCTGTCCGATCTATTGTGACGCCGAGGACCCAACAACAGTTTACTATTTTGCTTTATTTATTTTTTTACTTTGCGGCATAAGTGCGATGTTTGCTTTGTTTCGAATATCTCCAACATAGCCAACTTCCGGATTATGACGTCATGTGAAAACCCTCTATTACCACATGACATCACAAGGTGGAGTGTTTTTTGTTTGAGAAAAGGACTAAATAAATATACAGGGTTTGTGTTAAATGTGTGAATTCAACAAAACACAACTCCTGATCTGTTTGTGATGACTAAGCAACGTTATAACAACAGAAAACAGTGTAGTCTGGGCCCTTTAAATGGTCAAATCTTTTCACACCATATGTTCACGTTCTATTCCATAACCGCCTGTATAACATGAAACAGACTCCACAGATCGAGCGTGTGGAGCTCCTCTGGTCTGATATCTCTGCTCTTTTACGTCATGCAAAGACCAGCAGACTGTGTGATTTACATCTATCTGCCATGTGCTAAATTACACTGTGAAAAAGTATCGTATTGAGTTTGTATGGAATTGGCCACATATGCTTTAGGACTGGAGACTGTAAATGGACACCGCTAACCCGCCAGCCGCCACGTTCCAGATAGGAAGTGAGCATGGGCGCGCTTCCGGTTCCAATTCACTTTCTATTGAAAAAATACGGTGTATCAGGGAGCTGGAGTACAGGACACCGATTGCAAATTTTGTGGAGTGGTCCCAAGGAACTGGTGATTGACTTCAGGAGAAAGAGGACACCAGTGGAGCCCATCACCATCCAGGTTCATGACGTGGAAATACACTGCAAATTTCTCTGGTCTGGCCAAGATTTTAAGAGTCCTATCAGGTTATTAAACTTGGTTTCAGATTTATTATCTACTTACTAGTTCTGAAACTGCTTAATTCTAGTGTAGAGGTAGTTTATTTAAGATAACCTGTCAAGTAAAATGATCTTGCTGTATGGACAGATAATTTCACTATTTTTAAGTCATTTTCTGACTTATATCCTCCTGAGACCTGCCCATTCATTTGTGTCCTTTATAGGGGACATCTTTTAAAGGTACAGTGTGTAGGATTCGTGGCGTTTGCATGCATGGTCTGGGTTCGATCCCCGGGTCGCCCGAGCCTTTCTGTGTGGAGTTTGCATGTTCTCCCCGTGTCTGGGTGGGTTTCCTCCGGGCACTCCGGTTTCCCCCACCAACCCAAAACATGCACCATAGGTACTCCAGCTTAGGTCCTGACCAAGCCGAAGCAAGAAGATCATGGAGATGGTCCCCGGGCGCCCTAATGTGTGTGCTGCCCACTGCTCCTAATATATGTATATATATATAGGATGGGTTAAAATGCAGAGAAGAATTTCTCCAGTGTGAGATCAATAAAGTTCACTTCACTTCTTCTTCTTTATTTAAGATAACATGTCAAGTAAAATGATCTTGCTGTATGGACAGATAATTTCACTATTTTTAAGTCATTTTCTGACTTATATCCTCCTGAGACCTGCCCATTCATTTGTGTCCTTTATAGGGGACATCTTTTAAGTTTTGAGATAAGCTAGTTTGTGGCTGCACTGTAATAAAAAAAAAAGAATAATAAAATAAATAAATTATTATTAATAATAATAACAATAATAATAATAATAATAATAATAATAATAATAATAATAATAATAATAATAAGTTCAGGAAGTGCAGCAAGTGTCTGTCACTGATGTGAATATATAGCCTATTCTTAAAATTAACCCAACAAAAGAGACAAATTAAGAATGGTGACAATAAATGATCCAAAATTTTGTAAATCACTTGTCTCTGTCAAATAATGAACCTGTGAAGCTGATATTTGAGTTCAGTTCATTGAAGTTCAGAGTTTGCTGTATATTGTCTGCATCTAATTACAAAAGCGTTTTATTGTTTGAGAGTCAAGAAGCGTGCATTAGCATGCTAGTTGTTGTGGCAGCAGACCTCCACTCTGGTCTCTTGAGAGCAGCTATCACTGAATCCAATGGCTCCTGTTATTTCCATCTCAGCCCAAGCAGATGTACGCAGCAAAACACATTCTTTTAGTAATAAACTCTAATAAAAACGCATAAAAACTCTCCTGGAGGCACCTGAGCGGACCATAACTCACACTGTCCACTCTTTTCTCACACTTTTTCACATTTCAAACACATAGAAGTTTTTCCTCCTCTGTCTGACCCCGTCTGGCCCCTTTTCCTTCTGGCCTCCTGCGCTCGTCTACACTCTTTTATTTCCATCTGGTTTTCATATTCACTATTTCGTGTTGTTTACATTTGTTTTGTTCCAGTGGCAGTTCAACATCATCAACTTAAACGCACAAATAAGAACTTTTATCAAAACAATGAACTTAGACCTCAGCAGTTGAGGGCATCACAACGTTTACATGCACAAGTACACCGGTATACAAGTACACCGGTATACAAGTACACCAGTATACAAGTACACCAGTATACAAGTACACATGCACAAGTACACCAGTATACAAGTATACCAGTATACAAGTACACCAGTATACAAGTACACCAGTATACAAGTACACATGCACAAGTACACCAGTATACAAGTATACCAGTATACAAGTACAGTAATCCCTCGTTTATCGCGGGGGTTAGGTTCCAGAAATAGCCCGCAATAAGTGAAATCCGCGAAGTAGGACAACTTTATATTTTACAATTGTTCTACATGTTTTAAGGCTGTAAATGCCTCACCACACACGTTATACGCTTTTCTCAGACTGGAATTAACATTTTCTCACATTTGTCTCTAGTTGTCTCTAGTTGGCGGCACGGTAGCTGAGTGGTTAGCGCTCTTGCTTCACAGCAAGAAGGTTCCGGGTTCGATCCCCGGGTCGCCCAGGCCGGTTTCCCCCATCAACCCAAAACATGCACCATAGGTACCTCCAGCTTAGGTCCTGACCAAACCGAAGCAAGAAGATCATGGAGATGGTCCCCGGGCGCAGTAATGTGTGTGCTGCCCACTGCTCCTAATATATGTATATATATATAGGATGGGTTAAAATGCAGAGAAGAATTTGTCCAATGTGAGATCAATAAAGTCACTTCTTCTTCTTCTTCTTCTTCTTCTAAACACTCAAAATTTCCGCGCACTTCTCCAAGGGGTTGGTGCGCGTCTCGTCCAGGGACGTGGCAGTGCTCCTCGCGCGTCCGGCGGGGCTCCCGGAGCCGTGTCTCCCCCCACGCGTCACTATTAATACATTTTGTTGAAAATCTATGAAAGTTTGAGTGTTTAAACTAGAGACAAATATGAGAAAATGCAGCATGAGGCCGCGTGTACACCGGGGCTGTGAGCATGAGATAGAACCGCAGCGCCCGGACCGCGTGCTCTCAACCCGAGCCACAAACCGAACACGCACAAACGAACGCAAAAGCCACACGGAGTGATTTAATCCTGGTTCAGACCTGGTCTAGTTCTGGTCTAGACCTGGTTTAGTCCACGTTTAGTCCTGGTCTAGTCTCTTAGCCAATCAGGACACAGACCACATTGTTACACTATTTAAAAAAAAAAGTTACACTATTTAAAAAAACGGAAAAAAAAAAAATTGGAAAAAAAATCTGCGAAACAGCGAGGCCGCGAAGAGTGAACCGCGATAGAGCGAGGGTTCACTGTACACCAGTATACACGTACACCAGTATACAAGTACACCAGTATACAAGTACACCAGTATATAAGTACACCAGTATACCAGTAGAGTGTGGGGACACAGATGGTGCGGCTCTGGTCCAGTGGCTGTGATGTTGTGTGTGATTCAAAGCAGAGAGGAGCTCAGAGTGCACATATGCAGTCCGGAGGTGCATCAGAGGAGCTCAGAGTGCACATGTGCAGTCCGGAGGTGCATCAGAGGAGCTCAGAGTGCACATGTGCAGTCCGGAGGTGCATCAGAGGAGCTCAGAGTGCACATGTGCAGTCCGGAGGTGCATCAGAGGAGCTCAGAGTGCACATGTGCAGTCCGGTGGTGCATCAGAGGAGCTCAGAGTGCACATGTGCAGTCCGGAGGTGCATCAGAGGTGTTGTGATGCTCCAGATTCTTTCCATTGTGAGTGTATTTTTGCCTAAGTGGACCGCATCCTTTTCCCTTAATAATGAATAATGAATAATTCTTACAATAAATGAACAGTATTCATATGAACACAGTCTCACATGTGATCTCACAAATGCAGCACCACAGTCTCAGGCTACGTTTATATGATGAACAGAAGACGCAAAAGTGACGTCGCGTCTTCACTTTTTATTCTGCGTTTAGACCAGTGTTTTTGGGAGGAAATCTGCGTGCATACGGTGACGCAAAAGTGTGTGGAATTCGATTGAGTATGCATGCCAGGCGGCAGGGTGGTGCTGTGATACATTATCACTATATATTTTTAAGCCCCCAAAATGGCATCACAAACAAAAGGCACTTCCGATAAAATATTTTGTCGTTTTTACCCGTAAGCGTTCTCGTGTAAACCCTCAGGCCCTCTGAGTAAGGCGTGAGATGTTCAGGGACATACCCACAGAAAATTTCAGCAGCCTAATTCACTTGGTGCTATTTTCTCTCGAGTCGTATCACTGCGCGCCTATTACTTATCATTAGCTTGTTCACTTGTAAGCAGATGTTTACAAGTGAACAGGCTAATAATAACCAATAGGCGCGCAGTGATACGACTCAAGAGAAAATAGCACAATGCGAAATAGGCGGCTGAATTTTTCGCAGACAACTGTTTGTGATGGAAATATATCACTTTTTGGAGAAATGTTGTTTTGAGAAGAAAAACAAGCTTTATTAAATGTCCCCGCTCACTTACCGGAACTACGTTCGCGAGCTACGGAACCGGAGCAGAACTGGGCCCAGACGACGCTGCCATCGGTAAGTCAGTGTTAAAGGATGACACTGTTGAAGGGGACGCCATACAGATTCACATTAACTGACTGAAGAGGAATGAAGGGAGAGGGTTTGAGTTTACTGTGGCTCATATCTCCACAGACGTCTATCCACTGTGTCGCGATGAAGAGGAGGAGGACGTGTGACCCCAGAACACCACTCTTCAGAGTTTGACAGGGAGACTTTTCAGCCCCGCCGCTCGTAAACAGAATGACAAATAAAGCCGGTCGGTCTGATGTGTGAGAGTGAGATCCAACTGTAGCACGTGAAAATGAGCTTCACACGTGCTCCGAGCTGCTGCTCCAGGGCCTACAGAAGTGCACTTTGTTAGCAGCAGGTTCATTATTAGGTCGAGTCAGTGCGGCAGAGAGAATGATTTTTTACATTTTTATTTATTTTCAGACAACAGACAAAAAACCCGGGAAATCTTATTGAAATGTCATGGTTTCAGTCTCAAAACTCACTCATTTACATAGTAAAGCAGTAGGGAAGACACTGTGGGGTTAAGTGTCTTGCCCAAGGACACAATTCATTTGTGGGAGCTGGAATTGAAATTATGAACTTATAAAAATGATACTATGTTCTTTTCACCAAACAAAACCACCTGTAATTGAATAAATGTATGGTAGAACTGTTTAATGTCATTCTGTGGAACATTCCAGGCATATCCATATCCATAGAAACAAGCAGGTGATGGACCCTCCACCACAATGCACCTTTAAAGAGAATACAGTGGTACCTCACCTTACGAAATTAATTCGTTCCAGAAGTGGTTTCGTAACGTGAATTTTTCGTAAGTTGAGTAGCTATTTCAATGGAAAAAGCCTGATTCATTCCAAGGCCCCGTTCCAAGTTTTTTTTTTATAGTGTAACTTTTGTTTATAGTGTAACTTTTTTTTATAGTGTAACACTGTGTTCTGGGTCCTAACCCTGGACCTAACCCTGGACCAGGTGGATTAAAGCGCTGCGTGCGGGTCTATTTCCTGGTTTCTCACGAGTCACAGCTGAGGCGAGCAGCGAGGAGGGGACCGCACGCACTCCGAGCGCATGAACGAACGCAGGTAAGAGCCGCAGTGGTTTAATCCTGGTTTAGACCTGGTTTAGACCTGGTTCAGACCTGGTTTAATCCTGGTTTAGAGGAGGCACGGTTTTTGCCCCGCGCCGGGTCATGCTGCGCTATCACACATGTGTCCCCGCGCACACTTCTCCACCCTCCCCCTTCCCCCCACGCTTCACTTAATACATTTTGTTGAGAATCTATGAAAGTTTGAGTGTTTAAACAGAGACAAATGTGAGAAAAGTTTAAATCCAGTCTGAGAAAAGCGTATAATGTGTGTGGCTGAGCGCGCATTATTTGAATTTTTGAGATTTCGCGTTTCGTAACTTGAATTTTCTTTCGTATCTAGAGACCAAAATTTAACGTGAAGGCGTTTCGTAACTTGGAATTTTCGTTTATTGGGTCTTTCGTAAGGTGAGGTACCACTGTATATATTGTGAAACCATGTTTTTTTCCTCATTTTTATTTTGCTATCCCTCAGATTATAATGTTCCCTCATCAAAAAACACGCCTGAAGAGGTTGTCGATGTCATCCGTGCATGTTTGAATAATCTCTTACGCGACAATTCTCCATAAAAATACAAAAACATGACACAAAACTGTATACTACAACTTCACAAACCTGACGCAATGTCCAGGAGTTTCATTAGCGCGCTGCATGGGCTCTGAAGGGGGAGTAACTTAAGCATTTATGCATGAGGAGCAAGGGTAGGGGAGGCTTATGAACGTATAAAACATGTTAATAAGTTGTTTTTGGCGAATATAGCATTTTCAATACCGCAAAAGCTAACACGGTGATCTAAATACAGTATGTTACATGTTAGCAGCTAAAAAAACACTAGCTTCTTGACATTTTATGCTAATGCCGTTTCCAATCATGTAATGTCCAGAACATTTTTCAGTTGTTATTCTATGGGAGCTGAGTCTGTCCACATGTGGAGCAGGGGCTGTACTATGTCTACGGGAATAATGCGCTAACGCCAAAGTGCGAAGATGAGGTCACCCGATTAGGTCACTAAATACTAGACCGCAGTACGACGAATGCACGTGGACATTCAGGAAACAGAGGAATTCTAATATATTTTTCCTGGCTACGGACGCTGTTTTTGCGTAGTTTTAAGACGTGGTTATGTGTCCGTGGTGGCTAATTGTAATGCCATATGCTAAACGCTAAATAACGTATAATAGCAGATTTTGGTGAGCTTTTTTTCCGTGGTCCTGCTGTAATCCGAGAGTAATCCAAGATCTGATGGACTGTATATTAAAGCCGGCCTATTCTACTATTATATTTGCAGCATAGATTGTATATGGGTGATTTTCTAGCTATCACAGAATTTGGGTCCCAGGCAAAAATAAGAAAAACAAAAACACGTTTGTCATTTTTATTCATGCTGCACTTACTAGACACAAAGACGAACTTACAAAAAATGTATGATAGATAAATTACCATTTTTATTATATAAAATATGGTTTTATATTGAGTGTTTTTGCTATATGTCCTTTGTCCCTTGGCCAGGTTTTGGACTCTCAGTCCCTCA
The DNA here is from genome assembly GCA_036785185.1 of Paratrypauchen microcephalus. Taxonomy (NCBI): domain Eukaryota; kingdom Metazoa; phylum Chordata; class Actinopteri; order Gobiiformes; family Gobiidae; genus Paratrypauchen; species Paratrypauchen microcephalus. Next base: position 685,329 of record JAVJIX010000164.1, read on the forward strand.
TAAGACTGAAATTAAATTTGATTCAACAGTAACTTCATTGACAAATGGCACAGAAATTCCTTATTTTAATGAAAAATATCATGTGCTTGAAAGATGTATTAGTGTTTTATTTATTTTTCATAAAAAGAACACCTGTCCCTAGGGATCACTGTCATTTCCACCACAAAATGTAACTTTTAACTTTTTTTTTAAACCTTTGTCTCCTTGAACCACATCAGTTGTGATGCGACACGAGCTCATGTTAGCATAGCAGCGTTAGCTCCATGGAAGGAAGGGAAACAAGAAAAAAATCAAGGTAAAGTTTTGCAAAACCAAGAGTAGGTTTATTGGTCGTCATTTCCAAACACCTCATATTTCCTTTGAGTGTACAAATGATGAAAAAAATACCATTTTATATTGTGTATTTTGAGTATATTTTATGCTAACTCTAAAACAGAGATTAGCATGCTAATATGTCATGAGATTTAAAAAAAAAAAAGCTAAACATTGTCATTTCCACGACAGTCATTTCCATCACTATATTTAGTGTTATTGTTTATTATTATTTATTTAATATTTATGTCATTTCATCACAACCACTATCAGTTAATATTTCTACACACTGTGATGAAGTAAAACAAATCAAAATATTTCTAAAAATATTTCTTGGATCTTCTGAAAAATATCATGACCAAATTTGACTGTAGTTGGAGAATCACCCATATACAAATGGACATAGCTAACCTGCTCACCCTTCTCTGTAACTGCTGCTGTGAACCTCGTCATTTTGGTCTTAAAATTAACCATTGGTCCAAGATCCTGGTGGTTTTATTTTGATATTTGGTCAATAAATTAATTTCTATTCCTAATATATGCTATTCCTCAGCTCTAAATTTACCGCTATAACTGCTAGCCTCAGTAATCTTCATTTGACTGGAGCCGTCACATTCCCTTAGTTGACTTCTTTATACAGTCGGTGCTTTAATCGCTTATTTTCAAGAATTTGCAGATCAACCCCCATTTTCACTTCTTTCAAGGAGAAAGAATAACATGTGCAGAAAACCGTCTCTGTTTGTGGAGATCCTAAATGGGCTTTCAACAAAACTAAGAGAGCCAAGAAACAAGACAACACAGAATCAGAACCCAGGAGAAAGGGTGTAACTATTCCTTACCTGGCTGGTGTTTCTGGAAAAACTAGAGGATTTTCAGACAAAATGAAATCCCATTCTAATTCAAACCCACAAACACTTTAAAGGTCCCATGGCATGAAATTTTCACTTTCTGAGGTTTTTGAACGTTAATGTGAGCTCCCCTACCCTGTTTAGGCCGCCCCCCCATGGTTAAAAGTTGCGAAATGTCTAAACTGAGCATTTGCGATCCTTTTCTGCATTACAAAAAATCGGAGCTCAAACGGGCGATTTTGAACAAGGCACCTTATTGATGTCAGATCGAAAAAAGAAATGCAAATGCAGTTCCACCCCCGTCTGTCTGTACTCAGCGTCTCTGTAAATCACGCCCAGAGAGTTTGGACTGCGAATGCGCTAGGCAATGCGAAATGCGTTTTTTTTATTTACCTGGAGGCACGTCCGAGTGTTTCTAGGCTCGGAAGTCCTTTATCTGAGCCTCTGGACCTTTGAACAGCAGTGGTTTAATTTTATTTTATGTGGAAATGTGTTTATTTTTCAATGAAACGCTTCAAATCTCTCCCCCCGTGCAAAAACACGGAAATGGATCAGCTGAGAGCTACAGCGGACAGCGGAGCGTTTGGCCACGCCCCCACCCTCTACTATTGGCCAGCTCTTTTCTCCTCATTTGTATTCAAGCAACAACGCCCATTATGACCTGTTCTGAGGGAGAAAAAAATACTTTCTCATCTTATCTCTGTTTCTCATGCACTGAGTGTTGATTTTGAAGAAGGATTCATTTACAGTATTAGGGAACCATTAAGGAGCCATATAAAAGCATCAAGATGTACCATGTCATGGGATCTTTAAGACAGAAACTGGTCCACCCAAAGGACAAAACACCGAGACACAAACAAAGCAATGTGGTCTACTCCATTCAGTGTAGTGAAGACTGCAGTGAGCGCTACACTGGAGAAACAAAACAGCCACTTCACAAGAGGATGTACCAACACAGACGAGAGAGCCAGAGTGGACCTCAGTCTGCCATACATCACCTAAAAGGACCTCAGTCTGCCGTACATCTCCACCTAAAAGGACCTCAGTCTGCCGTACATCTCCACCTAAAAGCCACGGGCCACTCCTTTGAGGACAGTGAGGTACAGATCTTGGCCAGAGAAAAGAACTGGTTTGAGAGGGGAGTTAAAGAGGCTGTTTTTGTCAAGAAAGAGAATCCTTCCTTGAACAGAAACCCTAACTCTATAGTCAGACCTAAATCAAAACAAAGAAAACAATAGGGCAGCAGGTCAGGTCCAGAGGTCTGAAAACACCCATTATGGTCCTGAATGGTTCTGCTAACAAGATCCACAGATCTAAAAGGCCCACCTAACTAACAGAAACTGTAAACAAGTAGGTGTGGTAGGTTCAGAGTCATTTCATTGTAGTTAGCTCCTCCCTTCAGGCAGATTTAAGCCGTGTCTCAATTCTCAGAGTGCACAGTTCGGAGCGTGGTTTTAAGGGCACGTACGTCACATCCAGCGCGACGACTGCTGTCTCATTTCTTTTTTGTCCCATGCACAGTTAACACGCAGTCTGAAGACCGCAGTCGTTTCCATGGCAATTGGGGCGTGGACCAAGCGTGAAAAAACACATTTCGCGCACCCATATATCCCAGCATGCACCACACACTACTTCTTCTATGGGAGAAAATGGAGTCGGCGGCTGCATCTGGTAGTTGTGAGACCTGTCGCATTTCGCCGACGCCCATGCGGTCTGCAGACTGCACTCAGGGCTGAGCAAGTACGCACAGTCTTGACTGCAGTCTGAGCCCCCTTAAAACCACGCTCCGGACTGTGCACTCTGAGAATTGAGACACAGCTGTCCACCAGCGTCTGACCAGAACTGAAGAAGCAGCTTGAATTTCTCCTTTTGCCGTGGATTCTACTTGGACGACAGACAGAGTTTACACTCAAAATCTGATTATTATAAGATTTAGCGAGTTACTGTGCTCTGCCATCATTCACATGACAAGTAAACTGGGTGAAATCATCCCATTTGTTTCATGGTTCCTCTGATATGGTCTCTATGATAGTTTTGTCATTTAATAATTAAATAATATAAAATAAAATCAACTTTTCAGAGCTTTAAACCATGCTATAATTTAACTCCATGGAGACAAGCAGCCACATCAGCAGTTCAGATTACAGGTCAGATCCGTGGAAAAGTGGGCTCACTCCAACTAATAACAATGCATGTTTTTGAGAAATAAAAATACTTGTATATTGTATAAATAATCCTGATTCCTGATTCCTGAATACAATACTTTTACTTGTATATGAATAAATACAAGATAAAAAAAAAAAAAGTGCTCCTCACCTTCCACGGTGGTTGGTCTCTCTCACTCTCATCCAGCTCGGGTCCTCTACCAGAGGCCTGGGAGCTTGAGAGTTCTGCGCAGTATCTTTGCTGTTCCTAGTACTGCACTTTTCTGGGCTGAGATGTCTGATGTTTTTCCTGGGATCTGTTGTAGCCACTCCTCCAGTTTGGGGGTTACAGCCCCAAGTGCTCCGATCACCACGGGCACCACTGATGTCTTCACCTTCCAGGCCTTCTCCAGCTCTTCCTTGAGCCCCTGGTATTTCTCTAGTTTCTCGTGTTCCTTTTTCCTGATGTTACCATCGCTTGGTATTGCAATGTCCACCACCACGGCTCTGTTCTGTTGCTTATCCACCACCACTATGTCTGGTTGGTTCGCCATCACCATTCTGTCAGTCTGTATCTGGAAGTCCCACAGGATCTTGGCTCGGTCGTTTTAGGAGGCGTTTTCCACCTTGACCTTGGGGTCCCCAGCCCGCACTCTGCACAGATGTTTCTGTACACTATGCCCGCCACTTGGTGTATATATATATATATACTCAACAAAAATATAAACGCAACACTTTTGTTTTTGCTCCCATTTTTCCTGAGATGGACCCAAAGATCCAAAATTCACTCCAGATACACAACACTACCATTTCTCTCAAACATTGTTCACAAATCTGTCCAAATGTGTGACAGCGAGCACCTCTGCCCCGCCGGGACAATCCACCCCACCTCACAGGTGCGCCACATCAAGATGCCGATCCGACATCATGACCAGTGCACAGGTGCGCCACAGACTGCCCACAATAAAAGGCCACCCCGAAATGTGCATTTTTTTTTGCTTTATTGGGGGTCTGGGGACTCAGAACCAGTCAGTATCTGGTGTGACCACCATTTGCCTCATGCAGTGCAACACATCTTCTTCGCATAGAGTTTATCAGATTGTCAATTGTGGCCTGTGGAATGTTGGTCCACTCCTCTTCAATGGCTGTGCGAAGTTGCTGGATGTTAGTGGGAGCTGGTACACGCTGTCGTATACGCCGGTCAAGCACATCCCAAACATGCTCAATGGGTGACATGTCCGGTGAGTATGCTGGCCATGCAAGAACTGGGACATTTTCAGCTTCCAAGAATTGTGTACAGATCCTTGCAACATGGGGCCGTGCATTATCTTGCTGAAACATGAGGTGATGTTCATGGATGTATGGCACAACAATGGGCCTCAGGATCTCATCACAGTATCTCTGTGCATTCAAAATGCCATCAATAAAATGCACCTGTGTTCTTCGTCCATAACAGCCTTTGAAGAGGAGTGGACCAACATTCCACAGGCCACAACTGACAATCTGATAAACTCTATGCGAAGAAGATGTGTTGCACTGCATGAGGCAAATGGTGGTCACACCAGATACTGACTGGTTCTGAGTCCCCAGACCCCCAATAAAGCAAAAAAAAAATGCACATTTCGGGGTGGCCTTTTATTGTGGGCAGTCTGGGGCGCACCTGTGCACTGGTCATGATGTCGGATCGGCATCTTGATGTGGCGCACCTGTGAGGTGGGGTGGATTGTCTCGGCGGGGCAGAGGTGCTCGCTGTCACACATTTGGACAGATTTGTGAACAATGTTTGAGAGAAATGGTAGTGTTGTGTATCTGGAGTGAATTTTGGATCTTTGGGTCCATCTCAGGAAAAATGGGAGCAAAAACAAAAGTGTTGCGTTTATATTTTTGTTGAGTATATATATATATATATATATATATATATATATATTAGGGCTGGGAATATTAACGCGTTAATCGCGATTAATCGATTGATCGAATTGATCGCGAACAATTTTTTTAATCGCGATCAGAGTTTGCCAGCATTTTCCGCAATTCTACCATCCATATGCAGCTCATTTGGTTGTATTAATTAAACTCATTGTCGGTTAAACGCGCTATTTTGAGTTTGCTAGTATTTTGTTCCTTCTACGCATCCGTAGGCAGCTCGAGCGGGCTTCAATCATTTATTTACAATTTCTCAAAGTAAGCACTATTACTGGTTCATTGTTACTTTTTCCTTTCTCTGCACTTTTTTGAAATAAAAAAAATGGTGAGAAATACTTTGCATTGTGAGTTTAACTTTAGATTTGAACGGTCTTACTGCAAGATATCAATTTTAAACATGCAAAATAAATTACGATTAATTGCGATTAACTATGAAATTTCTGAGATTAGTTGCGATCAAGAAAATGAATCGTTTGACAGCCCTAATATATATATATATATATATATATATATATATATATATATATATATATATATATATATGTATATGTATATGTGTGTGTGCGTGTGTGTGTGTGCAGCAGATGGCTGACCCTTTAAGTTGTTTTTAGACGAGTAGCCGATTGGCCAGCAGCTGCTCCTGTGCTGTCCTCTGATTGGACATCCTCTCCTCCTGTGCTGTCCTCTGATTGGACGTCCTCGTCTCCTGCGGTGTCCTCTGATTGGACGTCCTCTTCTCCTGTGCTGTCCTCTGATTGGACATCCTCTCCTCCTGTGCTGTCCTCTGATTGGATGTCCTCTCCTCCTGTGCTGTCCTCTGATTGGATGTCCTCTCCTCCTGTGCTGTCCTCTGATTGGATGTCCTCTCCTCCTGTGCTGTCCTCTGATTGGACGGCAGCTGGTCCAGTTCCAGGGGGACATCTGGTTCCGAGCAGAGCAGTGACTGTGGAAAATCCCCTGGAAATAATGCTCCACTCACAGGTCTGTCCTCCCCCGGGACACAGGGGTCAAGAACAAAATACTATTACTCAACTAGCTAAATACTGTGAAAACTCTGGTGTTACCAAATATTTAATATGAACAAAATGATATCTAAAAGTGCCACTTCATGACATCATAAGGTGGAACAGAGCATTTTGAGCACTGGAGATGTATAAACTAACAATGCAGAGTTACTCAAATGTGTGACTGAAATACAACACAACTCCAGGTCTGTTTTTGAGGAGGTAAAAACATTGTAACACAGCTTAAAGCTCACATGAGTCAATTTTGTGTAATACAGAAGCTTTAAAATGAACTGTTTTTCAAGGCAGTATAAAAAAGTACAGCATCTTTAAAGGTCCCATATCAGGGGTGCCCAACCAGTCGATCGCGGTCTACCAGTCGGTCGCAGGCAGAGTGTCAGTCGATCGCGAGAAATGTATGTCTATGGCTACGTTCAGACTGTGGGGCTTAATGCTCAATTCCGATTTTTTTGTGAAATCAGATTTTTTTGCGAGGTTGTTCACATTTCCAGTTAAATGTGACTTGTATGTGATCTCCAGTGTGAACTTTAAACGCCCCAAAAGTGTCCCGCGTGGGCCTTGGAGGACACGACGAGGTTACGTGCAGCGAGCGTGCTAAGTGTTTACGGAAGTCGCCTAAAGTTGCGTTTTTGGGGCAGTGGCAGCAACGTCCGTAGAAATGAACGTGTTGATGCGGAGTCGCAGACAAGAGTGCTGGGATTGCTACGTGCTTCGCCGCTTCACTGACACGGAGTTTATATACTATTTTCGCATGACGAGAAGAATGTTTGTGTACATTTGTGAGCGCCTACTTGTACTACTCTCGTTGGAGGAAACATGCCCAGGTCGGATGAACGCGACCTGCCCGTTCAGACTGAAGTCGCATGTCAAAAGATCGGATATGTATCGGTTTTAGGATCACATATCTTGGGCTACGTTCACACTGCAGCCTGAAGTGACCCAAATCCCATTTTTTCGCCCATATGCGACTTTAAAAATAATCTCACTCCAAAAGGCCATATTTGCCCATTATGCTATTTCCTCTCCATATTTAGGCTGACTTCTTCTCTCAAACAGAAAACACTCTGTACCACCTTGTGATGTCACTGAGTGGTAATACAGGAAGTGCTCCGCTGTGTTTTAAAGTTCACTGGAATCATTTGGATGGTTTCAGCCCTGGAATTTACTTTCTCTACAGATCTAAAGGTAAAAGGTAGTTGAACGGTAGTTGGTAGTAGTCACTTGAAAACTACCACTCGATGACATCACAAGGTGGAACAGAGCATTTTGAGCTGTGGAGATGTGGACAGACTAGTAATAAATGATTATTTAAACATGTGTGAATGAAACAAAACACAACTCCAGGTCTGTTTTTGAGGCCGTAACATTATAACGTGGCTCAAAGAGATTTTTTTTGTTTTTTGAGGGGTTTTATGTAATATAGGACCTTTAAAGAAAAGATTATTACAGTTTTAATGTAGCCTTTATAGCACTAGTTATAACCCTCCCCAACTAGGCGTATCTAACCAAACATTTATTCAGAATTCACATCATTTGACTTGTTTTGACACTGACTGTGGTTCTATATACACTCAAAATCTTAAAAGATTTAGGGATTTACTGTGCTCCGCCATCATTCACACGTCTGACATGTAAACAATGAAATCATCCCATTTGTTTGTTCAGCGCAGATTTTGTAATTTTGTCATTTAAATACTATAATCTTACAGCAGACCTATTCTGCAAAATCGACTTTTCAGTGCTTTTAACCATGTTATACTTGTATTTGGAGTGATTTGTGCGCGTTTGAGTAATCTTTAATCACTTCATATCATATTCAAGACGCCGTACTGCCCGTCATGCCCGGTGTTCTGTACTAACTACAGTTTGCTGAGTGTGATGTACAAGTATCCACAGGAGTTGCTGGTGTTACGGATCTGTTGGTGGTGATATGTCCTAATATTACCTACTATTTGTATCTGAGTTTCTTTTCTTTTATTCAATCATCCCAGTGGTATTTATGAGGTAACATGGGCGTATCAGCTCGTACGTGTGAGTGTAGAGATACACTGCCTGACAAAAGTATTAGGACGATTGTGTATTTTTGAACTCTGGACGAAACTTCTGGTTCCAACAAGATAATGGCCCCAAGCACTCGTCCAAACTGTGTAAGGGTCATTTGGAGACATGTGAACAGCGTCATCGACTGCAGGTTATGACACGGCTGCCCCAGTCTCCTGACCTGTCACCCATCGAAAAAGTGTGGCATTATTTGGATATTAAAGTGCGCTCCAGGAATCCGACTAACGTTAAACACCTGTGGAAATGTCTTCAGGATGAGTGAAAAACTATAGAGGTTGGATATCTTGAAAAATTGTTGGACAGAATGCCTCAAATTTGTAAAGCTGTGATTAAGACCAAAGGTGGTTATTTTGATTAAAAAAAGCTATTTAACTTGATATTGTTACATTTTTGCAATAATATGCCTTTACACATGATGAAATTTGCTTTAATATATCAATAAATTGATTTGTTGTTATTACCAATATGTCTTGTTATCATTATGAAAGTTCAGAAATACACAGTCGTCCTAATACTTTTGTCAGGCAGTGTAAGTGTGCTGCCCTGGACTCACACGGTCTATTTACACTGACTCCAATGGAGACATGAAAACTGTGTGACACAAACCTCTCACTGCTTTCCTTTAGTGTGAAGGAGTAAATCCACATCTCCACTTCAGACAGGGTGGAAAGGAAGCCACAGAAGAACGTTTAAATTCTTTTAGCCAGCGCCCCCGAGGCCCTGGGACAGGTGTCTGTGCAGATGCCTGTACGTCTGTCTGCAGAGGGCGGATTTCTGTAGTGTGCACACACCAGCCCCAACAAATCCATAACACCAACTCTGAGTCGTGATGATGTTTATATCGACAGGTCCCACTGAGTACTGCAGGTTTCTCTGCTGACTGTTTCTTTAATTAAGTCATTTTAGATGAATATTGCCATTTAAAATGTGTACATTATAGCCTAATGATCCATGGGTATACAGCTGGCTCAAGCACAATATGTGATCTTTAAAGGAAATAAATGCTGTTTTCAGCCTCTGCACTAGTATTGGTTTGTATTGAATATTGGCTGATACTTTTGGCAATATTTTCTATACTCTCTTTTTACTTATTTTTATTACTATTTGTCTGCATGCACTTTCAGTTCAAACTTTCTTTTGCACTAAACTGCCTGGAGCTAATGTGACAAGTGAATTTCTCCTGTGTGAGATCAATAAAGTCTTATCTTATCTTATCTTACTTAAAGCTATAGTTTTGTAATTAGTATTTGAACTGAAAAAGGTGGATCAGTGCATCTTGACTTTTATTAAGAGTTTTTAGATGAAAATGGAGATTTAAAATGATAACATAATGATCCACAGGTGTTGTAGATTAGAACTACACAGCAGACACAAGCACAGGTCCAAAAATCAGATCATAATCAGATGTGGGTGAGCATGTGAACTGTAGCTGCCTGCTGCATACAGGACCTGCAGGATGACCAGCATACACACATGCACACATGAGCTCACAGAACGACAGTAATGCCTCTCTCCCTGTCATTCATCACTCTGTCAGCTGTTTCTCATTGTTTCAAAGTGCCGCCACGTGGAAACTGTGAGCAAACGTTCCAAATAATACTCTGAGAAAAGACTAAATTGCTGGGAGTGATGGAGATGGTTTTAATGAAAGGCCTCACTGCCGTTTCTAGTTTCTTGATCCAATCTTCAGAGCTGTTGGAGAACCTGTCTACAGAGGTCTACAGCCAGGATCCTGCTCACAAACAGTGGACAATGTATTCAATTTTGTTTGTAAGGTTGTGTGGAGGATTTTTTTGTTTGTTTCAAATGATACAGTAGCATTATAGAGATTATAGAGATGAAACCCCTTCTACTGTGGGCGTGGTGGAGCCAGATAAACCCTTTGGTCTCTGTGCTAAGTCACTCTCCCTTCAGAGCGTGCAGGGGTCGGCAACCTTTACCACTCAAAGAGCCATTTGGATCCGTTTCACACAGTAAAGAAAACACTGGGAGCCACAAAACCCTTTTGAAATTTAAAATAATAATAATTATAATAATTCATAGCATTTATATAGCGCCTTTCATGACACCCAAAGCGCTTTACAGTTCATTGTTCATTCACTCCACACTTGGTGGTGGTAAGCTACTTTCTGTAGCCACAGCTGCCTTGGGGCAGACTGACGGAAGCGAGGCTGCCAATCTGCGCCATCGGCCCCTCCGACCACCACCAACACTCACGCACACTCCACTTTCATACTAGGCAATGTGGGTGAAGTGTCTTGCCTAAGGACACAACAACAGTTTTTTGCGACTGTCGCCCCACAAAATGAAATAACACTACATATAACGGCTTTTTTGCCTTTGTGCCATAGAATTACATTTTGAAAATGAACGAACTAAAATAAAATACATTTTAATTAAATACAGTGGTCCCTCGCTATATCGTGGTTCACTTTTCGTGGCCTCGCTGTTTCGCAGATTTTTTTATTCAAATTTTTTTGATAGTGTATCAACATTGTGTTCTGTGTCCTGATTGGCTAAGGGACTGTACACCTTTGCCGATTTGTCAGCCATTCTCCTCCATGTCTCCTGTACAGAATGCGTTCAGTTTGTCAGATTTATATAAATGTTGGCTCACAGTGTGACACTGAAGGGCTGTATGTTTGCAAGTTTTCTCCCCGACAAAACCCGCCACAGTGAAGCGGCGCCAGGACAAAGAGGCTCGGTCATAAGAACTGTGAAATACACATGAAATACACTTTGGTTTCGTTATATAACACTGTGCTTTTTTGTTGAAAATCTACAAAAGTTTGAGTGTTTAAACAAGAGAGAAATGTGAGAAAACGTTAATTCTAGTCTGAGGAAAGTGTAGAATGTGTGTGGTGAGGCATTTACAGTCTTAAAACATGGAGAATAATTGTAAAATATAAACCTGACGACTTCGCAGATTTGGCTTATCGTGGATTATTTTTAGAACAAGGGACCGCTCTACTGAGTCGCATCAGAGGGCTCAAAGAGCTGCATGTGGCTCCGGAACTGCGGGTTGCTGACCCCTGAGAGCGTGCATCCGTTTAATGAAGCTCCAGCACATCGTATCAGGTTTGTGACGTTGTGGTGTACAGTTTTGTATCATGCTTTTGTATATTTATGGAGAATTGCCGTGTGGGAGTATGGGTGATGTAAAATTGGTAGAGTGGTCACATCCACTGACCCACAGGTTGGCGGTGCGAATCCAGCTCCCACAGATGAAAACTGTCATTGTGTCCTTGGGCAAGACTCTTAATCCACCTCGCCCCCAGTGTCTGTGTACACTGGTGTGGGAATGTGTGTGAAAGAGTGAGTGGTTCCTTGATGTAAAGCTCTATGAAGGTGGAAAAGATTTATATAAAACCATTTACCATGTGGTTACCTGCTAGATGTGGCGTTCCAAATAGGAAATGAGCACGGCCGTGCTTCTGGCTCCAATTAGCTATTTTCAATCAATTAATCAATCAAACATTTATAAGGCGCTTTTCATACAAAATTGTTGTCTCTAAGGCTACGTCCACACAACAACGTTCCTGGATTTTTTTTATGCGGGTTGAAAAAAATTTGCATCCACACACGTGTTGGATCAGTAAATATTCGCGTCCAGACGAAAACAGAGCGCTGAGTGAAAACAATGTAATACATACGCCACACCGATATGTGGCGCTGTAAACAGGAAACAGCCAGAGCCACCGGAAACACAATACTACAAAGAGCACATGCACATAAAGTCCTTTCTCCTCCGCAAACAAACAAACACAAGAAGATAATAATGATGGTGAACACACGCACAAAAACCGACTCTCTCGTTTGGACTGACGACAAAGTGGAGTTACTTCTACGAGTTACGTTGGATTACAAAACACGTCAGTATCAGCAGAACGTCAACTGGGAGTCCTGCCAAAGCAGATGATGACGGCATCGCGACGTCATCGTTTTCCAAAAGCTACATTATGCTCGTCCACAGGACAACGCGACCCCCGGCGTTCTCAGATTTCTCCACTCTGGAACCTGGTTTCAAAAAACACAGTTTTCACCCCCCCAAAATGCCAGCGCCGTGTGGACGAAAGGCCAAAACGAATACAAACTTCTCCGTTTCCACCAAAAACGTCGTGTGGACGGGCCCTAAATCAATTCCTATTTTTAATATGGAACTTTGCTCCAAATTCACTACTATACCTGCTAGCCTCAGTGCGCTTCATTTGACTGGAGCCGAACGCTATGGGTGACGTCACACTCCCTTAATCAACAATCAGTCAATCTCAATCTTTCGACAGTCTATGAGCGTTGGAATCTTACAGTTAACTGTAAGGAGGGATTGAATAGTGCCTGGGAGAGATTGCTAAATTACTCAAACAAACAGAACATGGATGACATCTAAAACCTGTTCAGGCATGTGTTTGAGGAGGGAACAATGTTAAAAAAAAATGGTAGAAAGCTAAAAAACTTTAAAACACCCAAAGAGCAAACTAAATCCACTCATGAATGGAACCAGGGACCTTCTTGCTGTGACGTGATAGTTCTAACCACTGTGTGATTTACCGTAGGACATTAAGATTTCAAGTAGCCTCTAAAGTACAAGACATTTTTAGATGAATCCTTTTGAAAATACAGGCTTAGTCAGAAATGGGAGATGTCCTACTTTCCCCAAACTGTAGCGAGAATAACAGAGGTTTTAAAATCTGTTTTCTGGTCCGTTTCTCCTCCAGCAGAAGCACATGTGTCCAACGTGTTAAAAGCACAATTCCAGTTTTCCACCGGGAGAAAATACGAAACAAATCTGCCAATTCAGCACAAAACTCTGGCATTTAAGAAAGCGCTATTAGAATTTATGTGTGCGCTTCGCTGGCTAACTAACTAGGGCTAACCGCAACTGATCTGACTCACGCGGCTGCTGCAGTGTGTCATCCACGTTGTCATTTTGATCACAAACGCAAAACTAGTCCAGAACTTTTCCTTCATGATGAAATGAATTAGTAGAAACAGAGCTAACTTGTTTTGGCAACGAGTTCAGTGCATTTTCTCTTGATTCCAGGGGGCTATATCCTCCTGAGACACATTCACTGTGTCCTTTATAGTGGACGTGGAGTTAACCTGTCTGTCTTTTAAGTGTTTTGAGAAAGACTTTGAGAAAGAAGTTTGGGGCTGCACTATAATAAATAACTACATAAATAAATACACAACTAAGAAATTAAAAGGGAGTCTAAAAACCTTTTGAGGTGACTGTAGAAGCTTGTCAGAGATGTTGGTCATCAAAAATGTATTATTACTAAAAAAATGATTATACTATCACTACTACTACTACTACTACTACTACTACTACTACTACTACTACTACTAATACTAATACTACTATCACTACTAATACTATCACTACTACTACTACTACTACTACTACTACTACTACTATCACTACTAATACTAATACTACTACTACTACTATCACTACTAATACTAATACTACTACTGCTATCACTACTACTACTTCTACTACTACTACTACTACTACCACCACCACCAGTATCATCACTACTACCAGTATCACCATTACTACTACTACTACTACTACTACTACTATCACTACTACTACTACTACTACTCCTACCACCACCACTATCATCACTACTACTACCAGTATCACTACTACTACTACTACTACTACTACTACTACTACTACTACTACTACTACTACTACTACTACTACTACTACTACTACTACTACCACCACCACTATCATTGCTACTACTACCAGTATCACTATTACTACTACTACTACTACTGCTCCTCCTACTACTACTACAACTACTAGCCCTACTACTACTACTACTATCACTACTACTATCACTACTACTACTACTACTATCACTACTACTACTACTACTACTACTACTACTACTATCACTACTACTACTACTACTACTATCACTACTACTACAACTACAACTACTACCACCACCACCACCACTATCATCACTACTACTACCAGTATCACTATTACTACTACTACTACTCCTCCTACGATCACTACTACTACTTCTACTACTACTACTACTACTACTACTACTACCACCACCACCAGTATCATCACTACTACCAGTATCACTATTACTACTACCAGTATCACCATTACTACTACTACTACTACTACTACTACTACTATCACTACTACTACTACTACTACTCCTACCACCACCACTATCATCACTACTACTACTACCAGTATCACTATTACTACTACTACTACTACTACTACTACTACTACACCACTATCATCACTACTACTACCAGTATCACTATTACTAAGGTGTTCATTTACCTCCAAACAGAAAATCACAAAAAAATAATAACAATAAATTAAATTACACTTTTTTTTCCCTTCGGGTCCCAGGAGGATATCATGCAAAACTGACTCTTGTGAGCTTGAAGTCGTGTCATAATGCTGTTAACTCCTCAAAAACATACCGCACATGTTTGAGTAATCTTTTAGTATCAGTCTGTCTACATCTCCAAAGCTCAAAACACTCTGTTCCACCTTGTGATGTCATGTAGCGCTAGATTTATCTTTTGTTAAGCAGAGATTGGTAATTCCAGGGCTGAAATGCAGGGTTTGTGTGTTGAACATGTGAGAATGAAACAAAACACAACTCCAGGTGTGTTTGTGATGAGGAAACATTATAACATAGATCAGAAAACAGCGTAATATGGGCCCTTTAAAGGTGCTGTAGTTTATATTCACCACAAGTTTATAAGTTATTTTCACAACTCTTGGAGACCAGAGTGGAATTTTGGGCACTAGGATGCTAAAAATGCAGTTCCTGATGCTCGGACAATGTAATGCTTTATAAGATGTAGACTTATTGTATAAGCTGCTCCTGAGGTCAGTATATCTGTTCTGGGACGAGACACATTTCGCTCGCATATGGGGGGAAGTGGAGTACATTCAAAGCACTTTCTGTTGCATTATTCAGTCAAATATCATGTGTGGTGGAACTTAGGCTTCTATTCTGCACTTTATGTACTCTTTGACCACTAAGTGCAACCACAGAGGCAATGTGGGTGACGTGTATTGCTCAAGAACTCAACAGGATGCCGTGCCAGTTGCAGAGACTGAAGTAATGCTAGTGCAAAAAGCAGCATGTAAGGTGAGACTCTAAAGGTTTACATTTGGAGATATCACTTATTTGGCTCTTTAGCCTCAGATAAACATGGCAAAAGGAGAAATTCAGTTTGTCATCTGGACAAAAAAAAACTCCTTCTTCAGTTTCCAGAACTGAAGAAGCAGCTTGGATGAGCTGCGAAACATATTTGATCAAATAAACATTTGTCCAGTTGACAAATTGAATTCCTTTTGCCGTGGATTCTACCTGGACGACTGAGGGATTTTACGCTCAGATAAATATAACAGTGTATCACATTTTATGGGTAAAAGTTCCTAAAAATTAAGTTTTGCTACTTTAAAATATGATACAGTATATATAGGAATATTTATAGGAACTGTATATAATATTTTGATTTTAAATTTCATAATTTTGACCCGGGTGCAGCAGTTGGTAGAGCATTTGTCCGCTGATCCAGAGTTTGGCGGTTTGAATCCCGCTCTCGACAATGGGTTGAGCGGTTGGCGGCGCGATACCAGCTCCCAAGCTCCCACAGATGAGTGCTGCTGTTGTGTCCTTGGGCAAGACACTTAACCTCACCTCACCCCCAGTGTCTGTGCACACTGGAAGAGCCCCCATGACACAAAAAAAAGTACATCAAGGCCGGTTGCATCAAGCGACGTGGGGCGTCCTCCTGTGGATCCACCACCCGCGGGGATATCCATGGGGACTGGTGCATTGAGATCTGGGCAGCGGACCTGGACTGTTCCCTGCGCGATCCGAAAATACAGAGAAAGTGGAAAAAAATGATAATAATAATTTTGACCCACCTGTGTCCCCCAGATATGAGGTAAACATGTTCAAATAAAATATAGCTTTTACTGATAATAACTGAAATGCTGTGAAATGCTGATTTATTCTTAATTACAAACACATTGGACATGATAGGCAAATTTTTTATGTTTTTGATGTTTTGGTTCACCAAAACCAGCACTGCAGCCAATCATGAATTCGTGTTAGTTTCACATAAAGCCTGCCCTGTCCATATCCTGAGGATGAAAAAAACGTACGTGTCCTCCATCTACAGCAGGCATGTCCAAACTATGGCCTGTGGGCCAAATGCGGCCCTCAGCCAAATTTTTTTTGGCCCTCAGGCTTTCAGGTGAATTGGCCCAAATGACCTTGAGCAGAAATTTTGACTGGAAGTTGTTTGAAAAGCTACCTTGATAAGACAATATTTAATATTTATTGTGTGGTTTTGAGGATCTTGGCATGAATAAATGACTGTTAGCTCATTCTGACGTGTTAAACTTGCAGATATTTCAATTACTGACTGTACTGAGCACCAGTTTATGGCCCTTGATCAGCCCTCTGTTTTGTCTGTGTTTAGATATGTGGCCCTTGATGAAAAAAGTTTGGACACCCCTGATCTACAGGTTAACTCTCTACAAACACAGGTTCAGTACCTTTGAAACCTGTAATAGCCCAGGATATACAGTACAGCTGCTTTAAATGATGTGTTTATACTGTCGACATAAAAAAGGATGCTCTATTTAGGCTAATATTAGTAAAAAAAAAAAAAAATCTGTTGTTTTTTTCCTCTTACAGATATCCAACTCTTGAACCACCATCACCTCATGTCCACAGTTTACAGTCCCAGCAGAGCGGACTGGACCAAACATCTGTGTGTGTGTCTTCCACAAAAACTGCCTTTCACACTCCCTTTACTGTCAGGGCCTTCTCAGTCATCAGATTTCACAGATTTAGAGCCAATTTGATTATTTCCCATTTTGAATTCCACTTTTTCCTGTGTTTGGAGCACATGCGTCTAATAAAGCGTGTCATGTCTCTAGAACAGGCCAGCTTTCAGAATTCCCATGCTCCTCTGCAGTTTTGTTTCCAGAGCTTTGCGCGATTGAATGTGAAGCATGTAATGTGTTTTCTCGCAAGAGCAGATATGGACAACGTCGTAGGTCTGCAGACTTTTCCTCAGAATTCCCTCTTGTGCTCGTGTCATCCTCCGTGAATCCAAAACACTGTCTGCTCTCAAAATACTGCAACGAGGAAGCCAGAGACGAGGCCCAACGCAACTGGGAATATTTCAAATTATAATGTGTACTATATAATGCCTACTACTACTACTACGACCATTGCGAAAAAGCGCAGAAAAAGATGGCTGCTCACTGCTCCTGAAAAGGATGGGTCAAATGCAGAAGTCAAATTTCTCCCGTGTGTCACTGTGTGTGAGACCAATAAAGGCTTAATAAAAAAATAAAAAAAAGACTACTGCTTCTACTACTACTACAGCCACAACAAATACTACTACTGTACCACTGCTAGGCTACTACATAAACCACTAAATATGACTACTGTGACCACTAGTACTACTACCAGTGGCGGCTGGTCCATAGGGGGCGCTTGGGCGCCGCCCTTCCCAAAGAGGAGAGGAAAAATATAAAATGTATAATACTAAAAATATGTTTGTTTGTTTTTTTTAATCAATGTTAGTTTTAATTATTTGTGTGTCTCTACATGTAATCTGAATTATTCAAACAACATTTCCACCAAATGACTCTTATTTAACAGTGAATTTCCACCGACATAGTCGTATGGGGCTCTCATCCAAGCGCCCTCGAAGTGTAGCGAAATAGCCAATCGTGTGTGTTTGCTAGGGGAAAATAAAAAAAATATGATTCCTATCAGCCTATCAGCATCGCCGAATAAAATGGTTTTGGGGCGCCCGTGTGCGTCGCCCCTGCTACAGAAAGTTTGGATCGCTATTCGCCCTGTCCCAGACTGATTAGTCACGTGATAGGCGTATCCACGTATTAATCCGCAGGGAATACGCGGATGAATTATTGTGAAAGGACGTCTGAATTATTGTTTTTAATTATTTATTTTCTGTGCCATCTGTGATAAGATAATCACGAGCAAGTTGAAAGGTCAGTCAGGACTCAGGAAGTAATGCAGGGGCTGAGCACGCTTCTTATTCGGGAGATGCACTTTTGGAAGAAGTCACGCTTTCAGCTTGTCCCAAGTCTTAGTAATTAAACTGATTCACGGAAGGTGAATTTTTGCTTTATTGCCAGATAAGTTAAGTTTTCGGTCTGAAGTGGCTTGTTAATTGCCTGGAAGAATCCATGACTCATCGCTGTACCAGCGAGTGAGTCTGGTAACGCTTGGTCCAAAATGCGCTGCGGTTGCGTGTAGACAGACAGCTAAGTGAACCAATCAGAGATTGCGCCATCTTGATTCAAAACTGAGGAGGAACTTCCGCTGCCTAAGAGTGACTTTGCGGGCAAAGGCGGGTGCACTGACGTCACCATCTTTGAACGAATCAGAATCGCGGAGTCCGTTGTTAACCGGAGGAGCGAGGGTGGATGGAGGGTGTCCAAATGGTATCGCGCTGTATAGGAAATACAGAGAGATATCATTTGGCTGGCCAGGTAAGCTTGTTAATGGACTTTGCGAGTAAGCTGAGAGGACCGTTCGAGAGACCGCATTTAGTAACATTGCCCGAGGGAGAGCGGACCGACGCTAACTGGATTTCCCTGCCGTTGCCTATGACTTCTCAGCGCGCGAGTGGCGGAGGTACAGTACCTTTTTCCTGTTTGTTTGCCGTTGCAGTGAAGGAGCCAGTTCCGTACCCAAGCTACGAACCAGGCCTGCAACGGTAGAACTGGAGGTTGGAGAATTGACTATATTTGGATGTTTTGCCGGCTATAGGATAAATTGTTTATTTGGGCCCATTAGAATATTGTGACTGTTAAACATTTTGTGTGTTGAGGTTTACCCTTGAGATGTTCATCTAAATGCTTGAAAGCACTTTTTTTCATGAGATGTAATATAGTTCATATTTACTTATAACTTTGTTGTGGTCATTGAGTGTCATGTTTGTTTGAGGTTAACCCTTTAAACACAAGACATATAGTACAAAAGTAGTTCATTTAAGAGTTTACTCACATTATACTAATAAGAATCATTTCATGTGTACCGTGCATTTTAATGCCATAATACTGTACTAAAAGGTAATAGGTTAGTCTCTCTCACATAACAAACACAATAATAGGCAGGAAAATCTATTGGCACATCAGCCCCACCAAGATTTTTTTTCACCAGCCGCCACTGACTACTACTATAACCATAACTATCATTACTACTGATACCACTGCTTCTACAAGTATTAGCAGTACTAGGACCATGACTACGATGGCCACTACTACAACCACTACTACTACGATCATTATGACCATCACTACTACTACTACGATTACTGCTAATACCTCCACCATTACTAGGTTACTATTTAGACCACTAACTATGACTACTTCGACTACTACGATGACAACCACAACTATCATTATTACTAATACCTCTAGTTTTACTACTACAAGTATTACTACGACTACTACGACTACTACCACTATCACAGCCACTACTAATACGATCGTCACTACTACTACTACCATTACAAACACTACTGCTAGTACTACTTCCATCACTATTAGACTACTACTTAGACCACTAACTACTTTGACTACTACTACTACTACTTAGACTGCTGCTACTACTAAGACTACTACTTAGTCTGCTGCTACTACTACTTAGAACACTGTTACTACTACTTAGACTACTACTTAGACCACTGCTGCTACTGCTAGACTACTACTTATGCTGCTGCTACTACTGCTTAGACCACTGCTACTACTACTTAGACTACTGCTACTACTACTTAGACTACTAGTTAGACCACTGCGACTACTACTTAGACCGCTGCTGCTACTACTACTAGACTACTACTTAGACCGCTGCTGCTACTACTACTAGACTACTACTTAGACCGCTGCTACTACTACTACTAGACTACTACTTAGACTACTAGTTAGACCACTGCGACTACTACTTAGACCGCTGCTGCTACTACTACTAGACTACTACTTAGACCGCTGCTACTACTACTACTAGACTACTCCTTAGACCGCTGCTGCTACTACTACTAGACTACTACTTAGACCGCTGCTGCTACTACTACTAGACTACTACTTAGACCGCTGCTGCTACTACTACTAGACTACTACTTAGACCGCTGCTACTACTACTACTAGACTACTACTTAGACCGCTGTTGCTACTACTACTAGACTACTACTTAGACCGCTGCTGCTACTACTACTAGACTACTACTTAGACCGCTGCTACTACTACTACTAGACTACTCCTTAGACCGCTGCTGCTACTACTACTAGACTACTACTTAGACCGCTGCTGCTACTACTACTAGACTACTACTTAGACCGCTGCTACTACTACTACTAGACTACTACTTAGACCGCTGCTACTACTACTTAGACCGCTGCTACTACTACTTAGACCACTACTACTACTACTTAGACCACTAATACTTCTACTACTTAGACCTCTACTACTGCTACTACTACTACTACTACTACTACTACTACCACTACTACACTTTAAATGTTTCTCAAACCTTCACACATTCTGAGTGTACAGTGATGGTTGAGTGGTTGAAGATCAGTTGCCAGTGCAGTGGGAAACCGCCAACCTCTCGTCCACCTGTTTTCCCCATCAACGCAAAACATGAAGCTTCAGACGCGTGACTTATAAAAAAAAATACAAATAACTCAAGAGAACAGTACTATTCTAAATATACGACCTGATTGTGTAGTACTTTTTCCAATAAACATCGTTAGTCCAATACGGCAAGCTCATCCTAAAATCCTGTATTGTTACTGCGGAAAAACAAAATAGCTTGATTAAATAAATAAACATGTTGTAAAGTGTCGGCAAGTTTTGGATGGAGAAAGGCCAGGTTGGCTTCGCGTACTTCCTCAGAAAGCGTCCAGGTTGTGCTGCTGGCATTAAAAGGGATATTAAAGGCCAAAAGGGCTCGCCACTTAATTAAGAGATGTCAAATATTTGGACTGTTTCTAATATTTTTATAAACACCTCCCTGTGCGCCCAGTTAAACAGTTTCAAACCTAATCTCGCTTTTACTGGTAACAGTTGAAGATGCAGATGTATTCTTCATTACAAAAACACTGGGCATCCATTTATTTATGTTATAATTTGGACAATTATCCAATCAAAACGCAGCATGAGCCTCACATGTGTCCTTCGTTTGGGTTGCCAGTTTCAGCGCTGAAATCCAGTTGGTTTAAACCTAAAATGCCTCTCTCTGATCTGAACGGTCGCTACTTAAACCCCAGCTCCTGCAGACAGTCATGAATCAGTGCAAGTGCGGCCTCTGCAGCTCAGGGAGGGAATTCAGGAGGTTTTGAGCTTCACATGAGGCCTGTGAAATACTTAAGACTCCTGTAAAAACAAGTAAAATATATTATGTTTTAATTAAGGCTGTCAGTTTAATGCGTTAATTAGATTCATTAATTACCCTGCAAATTAACGCGTTCGAAAAATGAACGCAATTAATTATGAGCGGCAATTCAATGAGCGCGCATTTTAAATTTGACGTGCGGCGAGCAAATCGCTGCCAGGGCCTTTGAACAACAAGTTTATTTATAAAAAGAACGAAGACGGGACGATCAACAAGAAAACTGTGATTTTCCGATCACCGAAGCTGCTCCAGCCTGACGGATCATTTGAACAATAAACACGTCCGGACAAGTTCCATTGTTACTGGTGATAGAGCGAGCGTGAGCGCACTTCACCAAACCAACAAACCAACAAACCAACAAACCAGCAAACCACGCTCACAGAATTTGAGAAACGACCGCAGAAAAACTAACAATCAGTTTTTCTGATTGAGTGTCAGAAAAACTTCGCTCACCCACAATCTCTCTCTCAATCTCTCTCACTCTCTCTCCATCTCTCTCTCTCAATCTCTCTCTCTCAATCTCTCTATCTCTCTTAATCTCTCTCTCTCTCAATCTCTCTTTCTATCTCAATCTCTCAATCTCTCTTTCTAACTCTCTCTCTCTCAATCTGTCTCTCACTATTTCTCACTCTCTCTCTCTCAATCTCCCTCACTCTCCATCTCTCTCTCTCAATCTCTCTCTCTCAATCTCTCTCACTCTCTCCATCTCTCTCTCTCAATCTCTCTCTCTCTCTCTCTTAATCTCTCTCTCTCTCAATCTCTCTTTCTATCTCAATCTCTCAATCTCTCTTTCTATCTCTCTCTCTCAATCTGTCTCTCACTATCTCTCACTCTCTCTCTCACTATTTCTCACTCTCTCTCTCTCAATCTCTCTCACTCTTTCTCAATCTCTCTCTCACTCTCTCTCTCCATCTCTCTCAATCTCTCTCTCTCACTCTCTCTCTCTCTCGCTCTCTGAATCTCTCTTTCTCTCTCAATCTCTCTCTCCATCTCTCTCAATCTCTCTCTCACTCTCTCTCTCTCCATCTCTCTCAATCTATCTCTCTCACTCTCTCTCTCTCTGAATCTCTCTTTCTCTCTCAATCTCTCTCACTCTCTCTCTCAATCGCTCTCTCTCTCTCAATCTCTCTCTCTCCCTATGTCTCTCTCACTCTCTTTCTCACACTCTTAAAATGTGATGAAATAGACAGACAGACAGACAGACAGACAGACCGACCTTTATTGTGCCCAAGGGGAAATTTGTTTCCACAGACACTGTCAGATTAACAGAAGGACACATATGGACATTGCACACGGGACATCACACATGCAAATGAGGAGTAGATAAGATGATTACATACTGAATTATTATTAAGTGCAGATTAATTAATTACAAATCCTGTAATTAATTAGATTTTTTTAATCGCCTGATAGCACTAGTTTTAATAGTTCTACAATCACAACTGAACCTGTGTTTTCAGAGCCTTCACTTGCAGATAGAGACGCGTCCAGGTTTTTCTCATTCTCAGTTTACGGACAGGCTCATGTGAAGCTCAGAACCTCCAGAATTCCCTCCCTGAGCTGCACAGGCTGCACTAGCACTGACTCATGAGTGTCTGCAGGAGCTGGAGTTTAGGTAAAGACCGTTCAGATCAGAAAGAAAAATTCTGCTTTCTGATTGAATAATCGTCTTGAGAACCAAAACAACAAATTATAGCATAACCACCACGTCCAATGTTTTTTTGTAATTCAGAATAAATCAGATTTACAATTATCAATAAAAGCTATGTTTGATTTGAACATTTTGACATTGCATTTGGGAACACAGATCAAGTCAGATCAAGTTTAGGGAATTTAAGGCCCCGTTTACACACTGGTATTTTTAAAAACGGAGACATTTCCCTTCGTTTGTATCCATCTTGAGCCCCCATGACACAAAGTACATCAAGGCCGACGTGGGGCCGTCCTCCCATGGACCCACCACCTGCGGGGGGATCCATGGGGGCCGGTGCGCTGTGATCTGGGCATCGGACCTGGACCGTTGTCCCCGCGACCCGAAAATACGGAGAAAGTGGAAGAAAATTGGAAAAAAATTTTAAAAACCAAACAAATGTACCCATCTTTTACACACAAACGGCAAAATTGCCTCTGAAAACTCCGGCTAGAGTGGAGTTTTAGGCAGCTGGCGCACCAAAAGTTCGATTCTCATTGGTCTGCATGGCGCTCGATGGCGTATTTATGCAGGTTGGTAAAAGAAAACTTTTTTGAAAACGATGCTATATGCAGTGTTATTTTGGAAAACGGAGGCAGAGAAATATTCGTTTCTCAACATACCCGGGCTATGTGTAAACGTAGCCTAAAGAAGAGGTATTATGCACAGTCGATTTCAGCTTTCTATGTTATAACGCTGTTCCCTCATCAAAAACATGCTTTAAGAGGTTTAAATGCCATCCATGCATGTTTAAGTAATCTAGTGATGTTTCCCGGGCCTTATTCAAACCCTCCTTAAGCCTACGTCACCCATGCTCCCACGTGAAAATTCTCCAGAAATGTACAAAATCATGGCAAAAGGAGAAATTCAATTTGTCAACTGGACAAAAGTTTATTTGGTCGAATCCGTTTCTCAGCTCATCCAAGCTGCTTCTTCAGTTCTGGTCAGACGCTGGTGGACACTGCCTATATCTGCCTAAAGGGGGCTCTAACTACAATGAAATTACTCTGAAACTATCACACCTATTTGTTTCTGTTTCTGTTAGTTAGGTAAGCCTATTCAAAATCATGATACAAGACTGATGTGATGTGCAGTAGTTTCATTAGGACGCTGTTGGTGTTGTGATGGCGCTCTGAAGGGGGAGTGACTTAACACGGAGAGCCAAAGAAGAAGTGAATGAAACTAAAACGTATAAAACAGGTTAATACGTTGTTTGGGGTGAATATAGCATTTTCAAAGCAATAAAAAGGCAACCTGGTGATCTAAATAGGAGTTAATACCTCATAGAAGTAAAATACTCCCCTTTAAAAATCAAAATATTATACTACAGTTCTTTTGGACACTACTGCAATATTTTCAAGTAGTTAGTAGCAAATGTGACTCAGTATTACCACTTGCAGGTTTTTCACAGGTTTTTGCAGGCCCATTATGTTCTCAGAAAAAGACATTCTTTTACTGTTGAATCTGTCAGAGCTGGACCGGTCCAGACTGAACTGGTCTGACCCGGAGATCTATGATTTATTACCCACTCTGGACTCCTGCGTCTGAAACGCTCTTACGTAACACCGCACACCCCGCCAAAATAAGGGCTCCACTCTTTCCTCTCGCCACGTCCAGTCAGCACTCTGGAGATTTTCACAGTAAAAGGTCAATTTTAAAAGGTGGGAGTAGTAATAGTTGTAGTAATAATATTAGTATTAGTAATAGTAGTTGTAGTAGAGTGGAAAACATGATCCATGTTTTGAAAAGCTGTAAATTTATAGACGTCAAGTAGGCCTATATTTTGTTTATTTTCTGTAGTAGTAATAGTAGTCGCAATAGTATATAAGTAGTAGTAGCAGTAGCAGTCTAATACTAATACTAATAATAGTAGTCATAGTAATAGTAGTAGTAGTAGAAGCAGTAGTGGTAGCAGAAGAAGAAGCCGTAGTATTCATATTATTATTATTAATAGCAGTAGTAGTAGTATTCATATTATTATTAATAGTAGTTGTAGTAGTAGTAGTAGCAGCAGCAGTAGTAGTAGCAGAAGAAGCAGTAGTATTCATATTATTATTAATAGTAGTAGTAGTAGCAGCAGCAGTAGTATTCATATTATTATTAATAGTAGTTGTAGTAGCAGCAGCAGTAGTATTCATATTATTATTAATAGTAGTTGTAGTAGCAGCAGCAGTAGTATTCATATTATTATTAATAGTAGTAGTAGTAGTAGCAGTAGTAGAAGCAGTAGTAGTAGCAGCAGAAGAAGCAGTAGTATTCATATTATTATTAATAGTAGTAGTAGTAGTAGCAGTAGTAGTATTCATACTATTATTATTATTATTATTATCATTATTAATAGTAGTAGTAGTAGTAGTAGTAGTAGTAGTAGCAGTTGTAGTAGTAGTAGTAGCAGTAGTATTCATATTATTTATATTAATAGTAGTAGAAGCAGCAGCATTCATATTATTAATAGTAGCAGTAGTAGTAGCAGTAGTAGTAGCAGTAGCAGTAGTAGTAGTAGCAGTAGCAGTAGTAGTAGTAGTAGTAGGCATTATTCTAATTCACGTGATAATTGTAGTAGTCTTAGCAGTAGAAGTAAAAGTACAGTAGTAGTAGCAATAATAGCAGTAGTAATACTTGTAGTTGGAATAGTAAAAGTAGCAGAAGGCATTGTAATTGGTGCATAGTGGTAGTAGTGGTAGTAGTATTAGTATTAGTAGTAATAGTAGTAGTAGGGGTGTGAATCTTTCACTCACAAAACGGTTCGATTCGAATCTCGATTCACAGGCTACGATTCGATTCAGGGACGATTCATAAAATTAGTAAACGATCCGGTACGATTCGATTCGATACGATTCGATCCGATCCGGTTCGGTTAATTTCGATTCAGTACAAAGGTAGATAAGGTAGATATCAAAAATAAAAAAAGTAGTTATAAAACAAGCAAGTTGCCGATTAAAGGCAAAAATCTGAATGAATCAGAATTAGTGCTTCAGTCACAGTTTCAGTAACTGTATAAAAGTGCAACATATCACTGACAAGAAGATAGATATTACTAGGCAGTTATAGAAAACACTAGCATGTTAAATCCAACATGTCTTTTTATGCCTGTAATTAACTTTTCTTAACAAAAAAAAAAGAAAATCAGAGAGAGCTCTTAACACTGAATAATACTTTCTCTCCATCTCATAACATTACCTCAGTCTCCTTTGAGACAAAAATCATCTGTGTGTGTGTGAAGTACATTTCTATACACACAAATCATAAGTATTTAATACAGAAATGCACCAATTCTGATTATGCATTGTATTTTCCACACAAAAGTAAATTAACCAAGTCAATTTTAGCCCAAATCAAATATACATTGCCAATACATGAATGTTGTCTAAATAAATCACCCAATCCACTAACCGTGACAATAAAAACGCTAGTATCATACAATTGTTATGGTTTACTGCAGACTACTGAGCCGATAGTGAAACATCAGACCGACAGTGAAAGTTTTATCAACGCGACACAACACTGGCACAAAAGTTAACCACGTATAGGAACCATGTCCATAAATAGCGGTAGCGCACAAAATTAACTTAAACAACAGCTCAATAAAAGGAAACTTAGCTTAGCTTACCAATAGAGTAGATCTGACGAGACGAGGCGGCGGGAAACCCGCCCTCCGCACAATGCGAATTGAGACACGGCTATACAGTGCAAACATTTTGTGCTTGCTTCCGCATACAGCCCGCGCCGCTCGCATGATTGGCAGTTAACCGGCCAATAAGCTTCAACCCCAGGTAAGTGAACCACCCACCGTTCGCTAAAGAGCGCAGACACACACAGAGCGGCTGCTGCGCCATGAGAGAGACCGCTCAGGAGCCGAAAACCGATTCTTGGCCGTAAATCCGGTGCATCGGACCTTTCGTAGTGAATTTGGACCGATCCGGGCTCCGCTGATCGGTACACTCAGATCGCAGAGGTCACAGACCGATAACCGATCCAAATCGGTTAATCTCTACACCCCTAAGTAGTAGTTTACAAAATAGCAGTAGTAGCAAGATGTAGAAGTAGGTATTTCGTAATATTACACACCCCACCAAAATAAGGGCTCCAATCACCACTCAGGAAATTTTCACAGTAAAAGATCAATTATAAGAAGTGTGAGAATCAGTAGTTGTAGTTGTAGTTGTAGAAACGGGAGAAAAATGTGCTGTTAAAGTATTTGGGATAATGGGGTCTGTTAGGCATGTTGTAATAACAGTAGTAATAACTGCAGTGATAGTAGTAGCAGCAGCAGTATTTGGAGCACCCACTATTAATAATTTTGTTGAAAATCTACGAACGTTTGAATGTTTAAACAAGAGAGAAATGTGAGAAAATGTTAATTTCAGTCTGAGAAAAGTGTATAATGTGTGTGGTGAGGCGTTTACAGCCTTAAAACATGTAGAATAATTGTAAAATATAAAGTTGTCCTACTTTGCGGATTTCACGTATTGCAGGTTATTTCTGGAACCTAACCCCCGCGATAAACGATGGATTTCTGTCGGCCAAATTGGTGCATATAATCCATCAATCCATTTTCTTCCGCTTATCCGGGGCCGGGTCACGGGGGCAACAATCAAAACAGGGACTCCCAGACTTCCTCATAGAAGCCCGGACTTCCTCATAGAAGCCCGCACACTTCCTCCAGCTCCTCCGGGGGACCCCACAGTGTTCCCAGGCCAGCTGAGAGACATAAGCCATGTCCCAATTCCCAGAGTGCACAGTTCGGAGCGTGGTTTGAAGGGGGCTCAGACTGCAGTCAAGGCTGTGCATACTCGCTCAGCCCTGAGTGCAGTCCGCGGACCGCATGGGAGTCGACAAAGAAGTAGCACGCGGTGCATGCTGGGATATATAAGTGCTCGAAGTGTGCTTTTTCACTCGCTTGGTCCACGCCCCGATTTCCATGGAAACGACTGCGGTCTTCAGCTCGCGTGTTAACTGTGCATGGAACAAAAACGAAATGGGACAGCAGTTGTCGTGCCAGATGTGACGCACATGCCCTTCAAACCACGCTCCGAACCGTGGACTCTGGGAATTGGGACACGGCTATAGTCCCTCCAGCGTGTCCTGGGTCTTCCTCCCGGTGGGACATGCCCAGAACACCTCCCGAGGGAGGCGTCCAGGAGGCATCCGGAACAGATGCCCAAGCCACCTCAGCTGCTCCTCTCGACGTGGAGGAGCAGCGGCTCTACTCCGAGCCCTTCCGGTGTGACAGAGCTCCTCACCCTATCTCGAAGGGAGCAACCAGCCACTCTGCGGAGGAAACTCATTTCAGCTGCTTGTATCTGCGATCTCATCCTTTCGGTCATTACCCAGAGCTCATGACCATAGGTGAGAGTAGGAACGTAGATTGACGGTAAATCGAGAGCTTTGCCTTTTTGGCTCAGCTCCCTCTTCACCACAACGGTCCGGTACAGCGACCGCATCACTGCTAACGCTGCACCGATCCGCCTGTCAATCTCACGCTCCATCCTCCCCTCACTCGTGAAGAAGACCCTTGAACTCTTGAACTCTTGAGGCAAGGTGCATATTGGTAAAAGTCAAATTTTTACGGTATAGCTTGGTGGTGTTATAGTAATGATTACGTGAAAAAATATTATCTTCAACCTTTGCAGATTATGAGTGCGAATAAGAGTTTCAAATTCTAGTAAGATTAAAGCTTTCATGTGCAGCTGAGATGCTTTCAAAGTTGCAAAAGTAAAAGTTACAAAAGTAAAAGTTACAACATAAATAAATCAAAAAACCTGTTCCTTGTCTCAAGATTGTGACAGAACTCGATGATTCAGACGTAACAGATGTGAAAATGGATATTCACTTTATACTTTTGATTTCAGTTATTATTACCATCCCGAGTGAAATCTACTTTTTCAATTGTTTTTTTGGAAGGCAAAGCTACAATTATATTTTAGATTTGTCTCAATGTGCTGTATCGACAAAAATCATGGGCCTACTAAAACATTTTAAATAAAGTGTCCGAAAAAGGTCAAGTTCACCTTCTAGGGGGCGTAGTAGTAGTAAGTTTTTCTTTCCTCTTCACAATATTAAAGCAGCCAATATAAAGACTTTGACAAATTGACATTTGTTTAGTCCTGGTTTAGACCTGATGCAGTCTTGGTTTAGTCTCATTTAGTCCTGGTTTAGACCTGATATAATCCTGGTTTAGACCTGACATAGTCCTGGTTTAGTCTTAGTTTAGTCCTGGTTTAGACCTGATGTAGTCCTGGTTTAGACCTGAAGAAGCCCTGGTTTAGACCTGATGTAGGCCTGGTTTAGACCTGGTTTAGTCGTGGTTTAGACCTGATGTAGTCCTGGTTTAGACCTGATGTAGTCCTGGTTTAGACCTGGTTTAGTCCTGGTTTAGACCTGATGTAGTCCTGGTTTAGACCTGATGTAGTCCTGGTTTAATCTTGGTTTAGACCTGATGTAGTGCTGGTTTAGTCTTAGTTTAGTCCTGGTTTAGACCTGATGTAGTTCTGGTTTAGTCTTAGTTTAGTCCTGGTTTAGACCTGATGTAGTCCTGGTTTAGACCTGATGTAGTCCTGGTTTAATCTTGGTTTAGACCTGATGTAGTGCTGGTTTAGTCTTAGTTTAGTCCTGGTTTAGACCTGATATAGTGCTGGTTTAGTCTTAGTTTAGTCCTGGTTTAGACCTGATGTAGTCCTGGTTTAGTCTTAGTTTAGTCCTGGTTTAGACCTGATGTAGTGCTGGTTTAGTCTTAGTTTAGTCCTGGTTTAGACCTGATGTAGTGCTGGTTTAGTCTAATAATTGGAGAGTGAAATCTACTTTCTCCAATTGTTTTTTGGAAGGCAGAGCTACAATTATATTTTTTAGGTTTGTCTCAATGTGCTGTATCGGCAAAAATTGTGGGTCTAGAAATTTTTTCAAAATAAAGTGTCCAAAAAAGGTCAAAGTCACCTTCTAGGGGGCGTAGAAGTAGTAGTAAGTTTTTCTTTCCTCTTCACAATATCAGAGCAGCCAATATAAAGACTTTGACAAATTGACATTTTCACAGTAAAAGGTCACTGAATTAATATGTGGTTTTGCCTGGTCCAGAAGTATCCATCACCGTTATACCGTCTGACAACCGTAACCTCAGACCTCATCCATTCAGACTTTGCACAGTTAGCATTGTTTGTGCAGTTTGTGGAGTTCGCAGACACGCTCCTGGCGCTGAAGGCTGCGGGTGCGGTCGCCAACAGGTGCCAGGAACAACAGCGTGGCGGTGAAGGGTCTACCACTTCATTACATGTCCCATATGGCACGTTTTTCCTGCTGCTGAAACTACCTGTGTACGAAGTGTTATGTCAGCGGTAACTTAGGGTGACCAGATTTTCCAAAATTCAGAACTGGGACACACTCGGGTTGGGATGGTTGGTATAAATAAAATAGTAAAAAGACAGCGTGTAATGTAGTGGATTCTCCTGTCAGTCATGAACTTCTGTTGCTGCATTTTTGTGCTTTATGGTCATTAGTAAACACAGTTTTCTGTATTTTGGCCAAACAAATGACAATTTATGTTCCACTTTATGATTGGTGAGGATCAAATTAGTCAAAAATTGTGATTTAGTCCTGGTTTAGTCTTAGTTTAGTCCTGGTTTAGACCTGATATAGTCCTGATTTAGTCTTAGTTTAGTCCTGCTTTAGACCTGATGTATTCCTGGTTTAGACCTGACGTAGTCCTGGTTTAGTCTTAGTTTAGTCCTGGTTTAGACCCGATATAGTCCTGGTTTAGTCTTAGTTTAGTCCTGGTTTAGCCCTGACGTATTCCTGGTTTAGTCTTAGTTTAGTCCTGGTTTAGACCCGATATAGTCCTGGTTTAGTCTTAGTTTAGTCCTGGTTTAGACCTGATGCAGTCCTGATTTAGTCTTAGTTTAGTCCTGGTTTAGACCTGATGCAGTCCTGATTTAGTCTTAGCTTAGACCTGGTGTAGTCCTGGTTTAGTATTAGTTTAGTCCTGCTTTTGTCTTAGTTTAGTCCTGTTTAGACCTGATGTAGTCCTGGTTTAGTCTTAGTTTAGACCTGATGTAATCCTGGTTTAGTCTTAGTTTAGTCCTGGTTTAGTCTTAGTTTAGTCCTGTTTAGACCTGATGCAGTCCTGATTTAGTCTTAGTTTAGTCCTGGTTTAGACCTGACGTTGTCCTGTGGCTTAGTCTTAGTTTAGTCCTGGTTTAGACCCGATGTAGTCCTGGTTTAGTCTTAGTTTAGACCTGATGTAATCCTGGTTTAGTCTTAGTTTAGACCTGGTGTAGTCCTGGTTTAGTCTTAGTTTAGACCTGGTGTAGTCCTGGTTTAGTCTTAGTTTAGACCTGGTGTAGTCCTGGTTTAGTCTTAGTTTAATCCTGGTTTAGACCTTGTAACATTTTTTGGTAAGCTTAAATTATAAAATAATAATATTTCTAAATCAGACCTACCATCGTTCAAGTTCAGCCACATTCTTGATTGCAGCAGGTGAGTGATGGTCCAAGTTTTGAATGTTTTTAAACCTCTAAAAACTGGTCTATCCCTACGGAGACAAGGTGATGGCACCAGTCAAGTGTTTTTCAGAAAAACAAACAAACAAAACAAAAATATACCATACCGCAATACCATAGTGTGAAACATTCCAGGCAAAAAAAACCCAGTTCACCTTAGAAGTTACAGTGGACCTTTAATCCTCGTTTATTTGGAACTGACACAAACTTGATCCAAAGCCTAAAACCAAAACTAGACTAATTATTTTGCTGCTTAGAAAGTTGGGTCTGTAACTGCCATTGTAATTTTGCATGAGCTCAGAGTTTAACACATTTTAATGACGGTGATGAAGAAGAGGAGCGAGACAGAAATAGAAAAATGTTGAATTTTCCTGTGCGTCTGCCCAGGGCTCGAGACACAGAAATATGAGCCACTTCCATCTTTGTGCGACTATTTTACGACTTGTGGAAGAGCGAGGGAAGTCATTTTTGTTCTGCCCATAACTTTAACTGTCCTTAAGTAGGTCACATTTAAGATCGTTATACTTCTGATGCAGTCCTGGTTTAGTCCTGGTTTAGACCTGATGTAGTCCTGGTTTAGTCTTAGTTTAGTCCTGGTTTAGACCTGATGTAGTCCTAGTTTTGTCTTCGTTTAGTCCTGGTTTAGACCTGATGTAGTCCTGGTTTAGACCTGATGCAGTCCTGGTTTAGACCTGATGCAGTCCTGGTTTAGTCTTAGTTTAGTCCTGGTTTAGACCTGATGCAGTCCTGGTTTAGTCTTAGTTTAGTCCTGGTTTAGACCTAATGTAGTCCTGGTTTAGTCTTAGTTTAGTCCTGGTTTAAACCTGATGTAGTCCTGGTTTAGTCTTAGTTTAGTCCTGGTTTAAACCTGATGTAGTCCTGGTTTTAGGGTTTTTGTGGATTTAATTGTTAATTTGAATTTTAAATGTGCATTGTTTTCTGGTGGAGGATCCAAACGTTTCTCTGTTAGTTCTTTGCCTGGAATGTTTCACAGTATGGCATTAAACCTTTCTATCAACACAAAAACCAAAATAGAGTTCTGAACAGAGTTACAGATCAGATCTGCGGAGAGGCAACCCCACTCACAGACAGAATTCCCGTTTTTCTAGGTATTTTTGAGCTTTAAAACCACCTGTAACTGAATAAATATAGGGTTATTTAATGTCACACTGTGGAACATTCCAGGCAGAGCAATGACATCTCCATGGAGACAAGAAAGTGACGGACCCCCAATGAAAAAGTTTCATAGTACAAGTTTAAATACTACAAATTAAGGCTATAAATATCCGGTGAGGTTGAAATGGCCTTGAAAAGAGCCAGTAGCAATGTAATATATTCATGGGATTTGGAATGAGGAAAAATTAGTATCGTTACCATAGTGATTAGCAATTTAATACCAATTATCTCCTTTGAATGAGAAAATATTGCATGCCAGAAATGAAACCCACGAATAGGCTATCAGATGTTTTGTAGAACGACAGTGCCACCTTCTGGTCACAATGGGAGGTAGATGAATCCAAATTACCACAAGTTAAATATTTACCAAGGAATTTTAAATGTAGGTCGTGCTTAAAATAACTAAGATTTCCCTGGGATTAGAAAACAAAAACAAACAAAATTTGCAATTTGGAGGGGGGGGGTGTTTAGACCCGGTTTAGTAGAGACCTGGTTTAGAGACCTGGTTTAGAGACCTGGTTTAGAGACCTGGTTTAGAGACCTGGTTTAGAGACCTGGTTTAGACCTGGTTCAGACCTGGTTCAGACCTGGTTCAGACCTGGTTTAGACCTGGTTCAGACCTGGCTTAGGCCTGGCTTAGGCCTGGCTTAGCCCTGGTTTAGCCCTGGTTTAGCCCTGGTTTAGCCCTGGTTTAGCCCTGGTTTAGCCCTGGTTTAGCCCTGGTTTAGCCCTGGTTTAGCCCTGGTTTAGACCTGGTTTTATTTTTTCTTCCTTGTTATCCCAAGATGAGATAATTAGAGATCTCGAGAAAACAACTGAAACGTCTACCTCCACGTTGTGACAGGCTGACTTCGGGGCTATTTCTCATTCTGAATAGAGCAAAACTAATGAAAAATAATACAGCTGCTCTACATTCTGGTGTATTTGTTGATTAATATACCTTAAAGTAAAATCTCAAGGGATTTTAAAAGGTCCATATTACGCAAAATCGACTCTTGTGAGCTTATCATGTTATGTTGTTACCTCCTCAAAAACAGACCTGGAGTTGTGTTTTTGTTTCATTTACACGTGTTTGAGTAATTTAGTTTGCCTCTAAAAATGCTCCGTTCCAACTTGTGATGTCACGGGAACAGTGGTTTTCAAGTTAATAGCTGCCTTTTAGCTACCTTTTACCTTTTGTTCTGTAGAAATTGGGTAATTTCAGCTCTGGAATTGCCTGTATTACCACAAACTCAGCCTAATTATGCAGGTTTGTGTGTTTAACTTGTGTGAATGAAACAAAACACAACTCCAGGTCTGTTTGTGATGAGGAAACTCCATTAAAACCGATCGGAAAATAGCGTAATATGGGTCATGTTCCTTGTTGGCAGGAAAATCACCATTTAATTGCAAATAATTGGAACCCCCAACATTAGAAAACAAAAGCTGGTTTAGACCTGATGTAGTCCTGGTTTAGTCTTAGTTTAGTCCTGGTTTAAACCTGATGTAGTCCTTGTTTAGTCCTGATGTAGTCCTGGTTTAGACCTGATGTAGTCCTGGTTTAGTCTTCATTTAGTCCTGGTTTAGTCTTCATTTAGTCCTGGTTTAGACCTGATGTAGTCCTGGTTTAGTCTTAGTTTAGTCCTGGTTTAGACCTGATGTAGTCCTGGTTTAGACCTGATGTAGTCCTGGTTTAGTCTTCCTTTAGTCCTGGTTTAGTCTTAGTTTAGTCCTGGTTTAGACCTGATGCAGTCCTCCTGGTTTAGTCTTCATTTAGTCCTGGTTTAGTCTTAGTTTAGTCCTAGTTTAGTCCTGATGTAGTCCTGGTTTAGTCTTCGTTTAGTCCTGGTTTAGACCCGATGCAGTCCTGATTTAGTCTTCATTTAGTCCTGGTTTAGTCTTAGTTTAGTCCTAGTTTAGACCTGATGTAGTCCTGGTTTAGTCTTCGTTTAGTCCTGGTTCAGGCTTAGTTTAGTCCTGGTTTAGACCTGATGTAGTCCTGGTTTAGTCTTAGTTTAGTCCTGGCTTAGACCTGATGTAGTCCTGGTTTAGTCTTCGTTTAGTCCTGGTTTAGTCTTAGTTTAGTCCTGGTTTAGACCTGATGCAGTCCTCCTGGTTTAGTCTTCATTTAGTCCTGGTTTAGTCTTAGTTTAGTCCTAGTTTAGACCTGATGTAGTCCTGGTTTAGTCTTCGTTTAGTCCTGGTTCAGGCTTAGTTTAGTCCTGGTTTAGACCCGATGCAGTCCTGATTTAGTCTTCATTTAGTCCTGGTTTAGTCTTAGTTTAGTCCTGGTTTAGACCTGAAGCAGTCCTCCTGGTTTAGTCTTCATTTAGTCCTGGTTTAGTCTTAGTTTAGTCCTAGTTTAGACCTGATGTAGTCCTGGTTTAGTCTTAGTTTAGTCCTGGTTTAGATCAGATGTAGTCCTGGTTTAGTCTTAGTTTAGTCCTGGTTTAGACCTGATGTAGTCCTGGTTTAGTCCTGGTTTAGACCTGATGCAGTCCTGGTTTAGATCAGATGTAGTCCTGGTTTAATCTTAGTTTAGTCCTGGTTTAGATCAGATGTAGTCCTGGTTTAGTCTTAGTTTGGTCCTGGTTTAGATCAGAGTGGTCAAATATAGGGACACCTGGGGCATTTCTTGTATAAAACTGGGACAAATCACTGGTTTTGTGTAAATCTGCGGGGACAGGAGACACAGAGCTCAGAACGGGGACTGTCCCGGGTAAATGGGGACATCCGGTCACCAGGGCAGAGGAGAGAATTTGGGATTTTAAGAAAGTTTCTACATTTAAAACCATTTAGTGTGGCCGGAATATGAAATTATATTGACTAGACTGTGTTCTAACTGACTTTCTAGATGTCTCCATGCGCAAAAGAAAGTACTTTTATCGGGTCATTTAAAACTTTAATAAAGACAACACCTTTTTATTCAATATAAATCCTCTTTTATTATATTACATCAAAAACACCACATAGATTAGATTTGTTTTTTTTCACAGCCCTCTCTGTTTATGTAGGAACACTTTTAATCCGGCATAAACAGATTAAAAAACATTGACGTAAAAGTAGTTGTAGTTTTTGTGCGCTTCATCGTGAAAATGGTGAAAAGCAATTGATTCTTCGCAGCTGATCTCATCAACGTTCCCTGGGGGTGTGATGCTAACCGCAAGCACTGCTCTGTCTGAAGCTCTGTTACAAATTAGGCTTTAATTTATTTTAACACAATTTGACCAGAAAAAGCTGACTTGGTTGGATGATTTGTGCGTAAAATTACTGTCACAAGCGAGTGATTTTACTATGGTTAGACAGTCTTACAGTTTTGTTGAAAATCAAACACGTAAACAGGACTTTTATTGATCACAGACTCCTGAAAATGTGTTGTTTGAATCCATTTTGTGTTTTCAGACGATATAAAAAAAGGGCAGTTTGATTATTTCACGAAAAGAGATGCATGTAGAACACCCCCAGTATCAATAGCAAATAAGTTCCACATTGACGTTAATATTCACAGGATTGGGTGTTTTGAATGGTTTATGTAATAGACTTCGTTTTGCGATAACGGTTTTGCAGAGTACAAATGATTACTTGTTATTCTTGGTGCGCCGTCGGGATAGAGTCTACTTTTTGGCATCCTTGAGCCTGTCGCTGACGTTCTCCCAGCTGATGACGTTCCAGATGGCCTTCACGTAGTCCGGGCGCACGTTCTTGTACTGGAGGTAATAGGCGTGCTCCCAGACGTCGATGCCCAGGAGCGGAATCAGACCTGGGGACAAGAGGGAGCAGAAGTCGCTATGGGAAGTAGCCGGGTTGGGAAATGTTTTGTAACCGAGATTTGTTCGGTCTAATACAGAACACGTTTTCAGACCCTGCGTGAAGTTGGCCCCCCATCAAACGCACCCCTACACAAAAATTTGTGCCGTTTTGTGCTGCAAAAAGTTTTGTTTGTGCGGCTTTAGTTTTTGAGATATTAACGATTCTTTTATAGGGCAAATTAGGGTCAGCCAGCCCCCCAGGAACCTTTAAAATGCTCTAAAATGGCCCAAAATGGTGTCAATCGTTTGTGCTTCGTTTGTGCTGTTTTGTGCTGCAAAAAGTTTCGTTTGTGCTGCTTTAGTTTTTGAGATACTAACGATTATGTTTTTCTTCCGATGACGTCACCCCGCCCTCCCATAATGTTAAAACGTGCAAAAAAAAATGCAAACTGTTACATAGATTTTGTCTGTTTAGTTTGTGCTGTTGTGTGCTATTAATATTTACAATGCAATCAGCGAAATAAGTAAATCAAATTTTTTTTTTAATTACGTAAAAAGTAAAATATTAACGGCAAGAGTCCCTTTTCAAAGTTAGTGTGGCGGTAGATTATTACCAGTGGTGCCCTGCAGTGGGTCCTGGTTGGCACATGCAGCGATGCGCAGTCTTCCGCTCTCTTTGTCGAAGCCCAGCCAGCCCCAGCCCGAGCCCTGCACGGCCACTGTGGCAGCAGACATCTTGTCCTTCATGTTCTGGAAGGAGCCAAAGTCGCGCTTTATGGCCTCCATCAGCTCACCTGAAAGTGAACACGAGGTCCAGTTTATACATTTGTACTGAAATACTGAGAATATCACAGTATACATCATGTTCTTCAGAAGATATGAGGAAAACGTACGTGTATCGATGCAGAAATTATACATTTGTCTGATACTTAAAGATCCCATGACATGGTACTTCTTGATGCTTTTATATGGCTCCTTAATGGTTCCCTAATACTGTAAATGAATCCTTCTTCAAAATCAACACTCACTGCATGAGATATGACTCTGACAGTCTTCATGAGGCTAGATATATGTCTAAAATGCTTTATTCTGGGTGTTGCTGCTTCAATGCAAATGAGAAGGACAGAGAGATTGGCTAAGGAGCGGGGGGGGGGGGGGCGGGTTTCCCCCGCTGGAAGCGCAGCTCTGCACCGCTGTCTGCTCGCTTCCGTGTTTAACACAGAAAGACAGATGGGAGACTTTGCAATGAAAAAAAGCATATTTACACAGAAAGTAAAATTAAACCACTGGTATTTCAGAGGTCCAGAGGGTCGGGTAAGGGACTTGCGAGCCTAGAAACACTCGGACGTGCCTCCAGGCAAATAAAAAAACGCATTTCGCATTGTAGCGCATTCACAGTCCAAACTCTATGGGCGGGATATACAGGGACGCTGAGCGGAGACAGAGGGAGGGGCTGGAGCTGCATTTGCCGATCTGACGTCAATAAGGTGCCTTGTCCGAACTCGCCCGTTTGAACACTGGTTTTGTGTAACGCAGAAAAGGATCGCAAATGCTCAGTTTAGACATTTCGCAACTTTTAGCCATGGGGGGGGGCCTAAACAGGGTAGGGGAGCTCACATTAACGTTCAAAAACCTCAGAAAGTGAAAATTTCATGCCATGGGACCTTTAAAGGGATAGTGCGTTTAAAAAAAAAAAGTTAATCTGTATGGGTTCCCCTCTAATAGTGTCGTGCATTTACACTTACCGCTCACCACGTCGTCTCAGCCCGGTTCTGGAGCTCAGGAATGTAGGTCCGGTAAGTTAGCGGGGACATTAAATAAAGCTTGTTTTTCTTCTCAAAACAACATTTGTCCAAAAAGTCATACATTTGCGTCACAAACAGTTGTACATGAAAACTTCAGCAGCGTAATTCGCATTGCTGCAAATTTCTCTCGATTCATATCACTGTGCGCAGATTAGCTTTATTAGCTTGTTCACTTCTAAGCGGATGTTTACAGCGGATGTGGTACGGCGACATCTGCCGTAAGTGGATGTTTACAAGTGAACAGGCTAATACAGCTAATCTGTGCGCAGTGATACGAATCGAGAGAAAATAGCACCGACCAATGCGAATTAGGCTGCTGAATTTTTCGTGTGCAACTGTTTATGACGCAAATATGACTTTTTGTACAAATATTGTTTTGAGAAGAAAAACAAGCTTTATTAACTGTCCCCCGTAACTTGCCAGAACTACGTTCGTGAGCTACGGAACCGGAGCAGAACTGGGCCCAGAGGACGCTGTCAGGGGTAAGTCAGTGTTAATCTAACCACACTGTTGAAGGGGTGTCATACAGATTCACATAAAAAAAACAACAAGGCACTATCCCTTTAAACCTCAGCTTAATACTCTTTATCCTCAAACCTAAATCAAAACAAACAAAGAAAACAATAGGGCAGCAGGTCAGGCCGAGAGTTGTGAAAACACCATTATGGTCCTGAATGGTTCTGCTAATAAGACCCACACTCCCACTGGAGATCTAATAGGCCCACCTAACTAACAGAAACTGTAAATAAGTAGGTGTGGTAGTTTCAGAGTAATTTCATTGTAGTTAGCTCCTCTCTGCAGCTAGTTATAAGCAGTGTCCACCAGCACTCTAGCCAGAACTGAAGAAGCAGCTTGGATGAGCTGCGAAATGTCTTCGACCAAATAAACTTTTGTCCAGTTGACAAATTGAATTTCTCCTTTTGCCTTGGATTCCACCTGGACGACTGAGGGATTCCACACACATACTTTTAAAAGAGCACATTTCTGTATGGGATGAAACAATTTCCACAAGAATGAGACAAAATCAGATTAACATAATTATTGTGCAATTCAATGTCTCAATGTCTCAAATTCTAGCCTTATCGTTATCTTTTTTTACATTTTTAATATTGAATATATTTTTGCTGTCATTCTAACACCGTTTTTTTAGAACTAGAGTTTCTCTAGAGAAGTAACTGAGCAATGTTAACCCTTTTTTGATCAAGCCAGTGCAAGCCGTGTACATCCTTTCCTAAATCCTTTCCTACATGTGTGCACAATCTTGTGGTCTTTTAATCGTACAAGAACTGGTGTAATGAAACTTGTCAAAGCCCTACACAAAAAAAATAAAAATAAAATCCTTCAGTATCACCCACCCCTGAATGTATTGTAATATGTCATGGAACACTTTGCTTGATTTAACCTGTGCATTTTTGTAAGTACCGTGCAAAAGAACAGTAAAGATGAATCTATCCGTGCTGCTGAAATCTGCTTATTGCAGAACGAGCTTTTTCCACTATCACGATGCTTAACCTGCGGCAGTTAAAGCTGTCCTCATGAGATAACAGAGGAGTGGAACAAAAAGTGAAAGCTCAGCGTTACCTTGTGGCTCTCCACCTCCATTAGGCGAGAGGTTAGTCCAGAAAATGGTGTGGTTAATGTGGCCACCTCCGTTAAACCTGAGCGCAGGCTGCAGGGCCACCTGTGCTGTAACGTCTCCTGCAGAAGGAAAACAAGAGCAATGAACTAAACCTTTACACAAAAGTCGTGTCTAGTTTAGTCCCATTTTACCATATGGTGTTTACAGTTTTAGTCACAACCAGATTTCTGTGAGAATTCTCGTTTCCTTATTTGTAAATAAACAATAAGGACTTAATTATTGTTATTAACATGCACATACACGTAACTGTCAAATTAGTTTCTTCAGTATCTGAACTCCAAATCACATGCAAATCATCGAGGATTTGAAATTTTGGTCTCAAATTGTAATAATTGCCCAGCCCCACGTGAAGAGTTCTAGTTTAGTCCTGTTTTGGTCAGTGGTGGAAGACTCAATTTTGTTACTTAAAGGAGAATTAACGTTTTTTACAATCTGAGCCTTATTTCGGTAATAAAACAAGTAGTTTTACTCACCCATAACACTTTGTGTCAAATGGAGCATTTCCGGAGATGTTTTAGATTAGTGATATCCGTAACGCGAGTTCTCGGGGCATATGTTTGCGGTCTCCAAATAACACAAACCGTAGCACTTTTCAAATCATAGAAGATCAATGTCTTAGTCTACACTTTCGTTTGAGTCAAAAGTGGCCTGTAATCCGAGATTTATCCATAATTTACAGCTTTGCGTTTCATGTTTGGGTCCCGAGAGCTGAGAGCGAAATAAGCTGTGACTCCGCACATGCGCACTGGTGTCCTCATCTACTCGAAACTATGAATAAATCTCGGATTACAGGCCACTTTTGACTCAAACGAAAGTGTAGACCAAGACATTGAGCTTCTATGATTTGAAAAGTGATAAAGTTTGTGTTATTTGGAGACCGCAAACATATGCCCCGAGAACTCACGTTACGGAGATCGTTAATCTAAAACATCTCCGGAAATGCTCCATATGACACCAAAGTGCTATGGGCGAGTAAAACAACTCAGATTGTAAAAAACTTTAATTCTCCTTTAAGTATGGTATGGTATGGTTTGTTTATTTATTTATTTGCACAGGGACAGTGCACAACATTTAATTGACCTTTGAAATAAACAAAGACGCAGGTGCCAGGTTATAGCAAAAATGCAAATTTCCACCTATAGTCCCAGAACAGGTTGATGTTAATTAAATATACTGTAACAGAGACTGTAAATGGGTCATGGACCAGTGCATAAGAATAATCATATGTGCATACATATCAGATAAAGACCCTCACTATGCCAGTTCTAAAAAACATTCAAAAAATTCATCTTTATACAGCCACACACACTCACCAGTCCTAGCCTCACACACATTCATCACTAATGAGCGCAAATTTGCTTTGATCGTAGCCATTTCGTTGTTCGATGTGCAAACTTTTGAAAACCTGTACAACTGTACAATTACAGAAACTGGAGTAAAAAAATACTTAAGTAAAAGTATACTATGAAAAAAATATACGTAAAAGTATTAAAAGTACTTGAAGATGACATGTGCAGATTTTGACATCTAAATCTTCAAATGTAGTGATTTTAATAAAGATTTGTGCTGAATTTTGTTCAACAGAAACAACTTGAATTCATATTTGTTATTAATTTAAAATATCAAATTATAATAATAGTCTAGTCACAATCAATGTTTATACTTTTATCTGCATTAGGTCCATAAGTGTTGTCTGGGTCCTGGTAAAGTGAGCACTACATTTCCAGTTTCTAATTAAATTCTAAATAAATTATTGATTTAAGAAAAAATATTTCTATGTTTTTAAGACGCTAAAAGAAAAACCTAAAATCAATTTAACATGTATAGTGTGTATGTCTCAAAACAAGCACCGCAGCATATTTTTTTCTAATTTTTTAAACTAATTGAATCTGTGTTGACACCATCTTATCTTGTATAGTGATTAAACGAGGTGCGTGAAGAGTCCCTCAGTCATCCAGGTAGAATCCATGATAAAAGAAGAAATTCAAAATTTGTCAACTGGACAAAGTTTGTTTGGTCGAAAACGTTTCGCCGCTCATCCGAGAGGCTTCGTCAGTTCTGGTTAGAGTGCTGGTAAGACACTTGCTTATATCTCGCTGCAGGGAGGAGCTAACTAGCTAACTACTTTCTGAAACTATCTCGCCTATTGGTTTCTTTTGTTCTTAAAGTGTTTGTGGGTTTGAAATCCCAGTTTATTTCCAACCCACAAACACTTTAAGACAAAAACTCGTCCACCCAAAGGACAAAACACTGAGCCACAAACAAAGCAATGTGGTCTACTCCATTCAGTGTAGTGAAGACTGCAGTGAGCGCTACACTGGAGAAACAAAACAGCCACTTCACAAGAGGATGTACCAACACAGGCGGGCGTGCCAGAGTGGACCGTCATCGGCCGTACATCTTCACCTAGAAGCCACGGGCCATTCATTTGAGGACAGTGAGGTTCAGATCTTGGCCAGGGAAAAGAATTGGTTTGAGAGGGGAGTTAAAGAGGCTATTTTTGTCAAAAAAGAGAATCCTTCTCTGAACAGAAATGGTGGAGTCAGACATAATTTGTCTCCCATCTATAATTCCATTCTTAAACCTAGATCAAACAAAGAAAAGAAACAATAGGGCTAGCCAGGTCAGGGCCAGAGGTGTGAAAAACAGTCGTGTAGGGATGAATAGTTATGCTAATCTAGACGCCAGAGAAACAAAAGACAGAAACCAATAGACGAGATAGTTTCGGAAAGTAGTTAGCTAGTTAGCTCCTCCCTGCAGCAAGATATAAGCAAGTGTCTTACCAGCACCCTAACCAGAACTGACGAAGCCTCTCGGATGAGCGGCGAAACGTTTTCGACCAAACAAACTTTGTCCAGTTGACAAATTTGAATTTCTTCTTTTATCACTGATTAAACAAGGCTATAATTAAACATGAGATTAAGCTTTGAAGGAACACCTTAAGCTTAGTTTGACAAATTCCTTGTTTCTTTATTTTAAAATGTGAACGTATAATAACAGACTTGAAAAGAGTAGTTGACCTAATAAAATGAGATGTCACTACAGTGGTCCCTCGTTTATTGCCGCGGTTACGTTCTAAAAATAACCTACGAAGTAGGACAACTTTATATTTTACAATTATTCTACATGTTTTAAGGCTGTAAATGCCTCACCACACACATTCTACACTTTTCTCAGACTAGAATTAACATTTTCTCACATTTCTCTCTCGTTTCAACAAAAAAAATGATTAATATTGACGCGTGTATTTCACAGTTCCTCTGACCGGGCCTCTTTGTCCTGGCGCCGCTCCGCCTCGGTGCAGGCGTCTTTTTCCGAGTGAAGATCATGGTTATGGGAAGTTGTTGGCACTCTTTTTTTCTTTTGGGCGAGAAGATTCTTATAAACAGACATGCCACCTTCGATTAGATTTGAGAACGTTTCGTCGACATTGTGGGTTTTGTCGGGGAGAAAACTTGCAAACATACAGCACTTCAGAGTCACACTACGATCGAACATTTATATAAATTTGGCAAACTGAACACAGCACGGAGGAGAATGACGGACAAATCGGCAAAGGTCTACAGTCCCTTAGCCAATCAGGACGCAGAACACAATGTGCATTGATACACTATAAAAAAAATTTGAATTAAAAAAAAAAAAATCCACAAAACAGCGAGGCCGCGAAAGGTGAACCGCGATATAGCGAGGGACCACTGTATTGTATGCACATCTCCATATTGTTGTACCCTTAGCCAGTGCCTCCTGGTACTTCTCCTGGGTGACGTTGAGGTTGTTGACGTAGGTGGCGTGGTGCTTGCTGTGGTGGAGCTGCATGATCTCCGCACTGATGTGGGGCTCCAGGGCTCCG
This sequence comes from Paratrypauchen microcephalus, assembly GCA_036785185.1. Lineage (NCBI taxonomy): Eukaryota > Metazoa > Chordata > Actinopteri > Gobiiformes > Gobiidae > Paratrypauchen > Paratrypauchen microcephalus. The sequence continues at coordinate 729,473 of JAVJIX010000164.1, forward strand.
TAGTCGTACATGAGGTCGGGCAGAGTGTGCTTGTGCCTGGACGGGGCGGACGCGCTCGCCAGGCTCAGGGAGTGACTCAACCCAACCGCCGCACATCTGCAACACAAACATCACGTGTGATCAATACGGCAAGGTTTTATTACACTACCAGCCAAGGTTTGGGCACACTTTTTCATGCATGTTTGTTTATTCCCATGATTATTTACTTTCTAGATTCCCAATAATGTTGTCAAAACTACAAAGGACACATGCGGAATGTAGTAAACAAAAGAAACGCAGTGCAACTCGAAATTTACTCCAGATTTTAGTTGTTTGAAAATGACCACCCTTTGCTTTGGAGACCTGGCATTTCTTGACCAAAACCATTTCAGGAGACGTCATCATGAAGCTCATTGAGAGAAGGCCAAGGGTTTAGGCGCTGACGGCAAAGTAAAGGGTGGATACTTTGAGCATTTGAATATAAAATGAATATAAAAAAAGATTATGTTAAGTCATGCAACCTTTTTTTTTCCTTTTCTACATAATTCCATACATCTTGCTTCATATATTTGACATCTTTTGTGTGAATATCAAATGTAGAAAGTAGCAAACAAAGAATAAAAAACACTGAATGAGAAGTTGTGTCCAAATTTGTGACTGGTAGTGTACAGATTGGTGTTGTAAAATTAAGCTGTAGTAGTATCGAAAATCAGACACTACTCGATACTAAAACAAAAATTTAAACTAGATACTCATTTGAGCAGGTATCAATTCTAAAAAAGTCACATTCACATGACAGAATTGCGCTTTTCCTAAATAGTTTTAGAATGATTTTGAGCCACACAAATATATGCCCATGGACCAGTATGGAACCTACATGGTACGTGGTAATATAAAAAGTACTACGATTTAATGTTGAAAATCACATTCTATTGTCTAAGGAAGAGTGTTTTTTTATCATTGGGTCATCTTATTTAAAACTTCTGCAGCAAGGAGACAAGCCGGATGATTATTCAGAGGTTTGGGCGACATCAGGTGGCCAAAACGTGATATGCCAGATTTCCTTAGTGGTAGAGCAGTTTATTTTCTTAGTACAAAACAGAAAAATTGTCATTTTGGGCATTGCAGTTGGGCTGTAGTCAACTAAATACATGTCCTGTGCATCAATTACCGTATTTTTCAGACTATAAGTCGCACCAGCCAAAAAATGCATAATTAAGAAGAAAAAAACATATAAGTTGCACTGGAGTATAAGTCACATTTTGCGGGAAATTTATTTGATAAAATCCAACACCAAAAACATACATGTCATCTTTATTTATTTATTTTAAAATAAAAATAAAATAGAGAACAACAGGCTGAATAAGTGTATGGAATACTAACGTTACATGACAGACATGCCTGGTAATGTCAGTAACGACGTAACATATTAAGAGTTATTCAGATAACTCTAGCATAAAGAACATGCTAACAAGTTTACCAAACTATCAGAATATGACTTTCTTTTCAGTGCCATTTTTGTTTAGCCCTTCTCAGTTGTATTTAGAACGGCAGTGTTGAAATGATCAACACAGGCCTAGCGCGCCATCTTGCGGTTTGGTGTGAAAATAACATGTGAAATGATATAATAATATCATTTCACATGCGTGAAAAGTCCCTCAGTCGTCCAGGTAGAATCCATGATCAAAGGAGAAGTTCAATTTGTCAACTGGACAAATTGACAAATTGAACTTCTCCTTTGATCATCATTTCACATGTAATTTTTCCACACATAAGTCGCTCCGGAGTATAAGTCGCACCCATGGCCAAACTATGAAAAAACAGCGACTTATAGTCCGAAAAATACGGTAATTAAAAGAGGGGCATGTCATGTGGCATGACTGGCAAACGGTCATATTTTTTTCGATTTAGTACAAAAACAACTATGTACACAGAAAAATACTAGTAAACAGCATCTTCATTAGTAGAAAAGCAGATTAAACTGCCCAGTCTCCTTTCATTTGCTGCTCATATAAATCCTTTTTGAGTATAATAAAACAATTCATTAAGAAATACAAAATTTGGTTGACTGAAGAGATCACTGAGTAAATTACTAGAGTCCTAAATATCAGTACACACTATGGACGTGTTTTGTTTTAACCCATTATGATGATACTACAAAATACAAATGCTGGAAATTAATGCAAACAGAAATGTCCATTTTATGCAGTATAAAAGCTGTCCATGTGCAATGCTCGCTTACTCCCAAACTACAGAAGAATGCATCTTATCAATAAACAAATAGTATATTTGTAGACATTCTAAAATGCACTGACACAAAGCCTCCAGTTTTAGTAACAACTAGTGTGTCTGTTCTGTATTTCAGTTATCGGTCCGTTTCCCACTGAGACAAAAGAATGAGTTGATTGAAAATGCCCAGTCACAATGAGTTTATACTATTAGCTGCATAAGGCAAGTCTGTCTGCTTCCTGCTAAAGCGAACGCTACATTTCCTGCTCAGTTTCTTACTAAATTGTTAAATTTAAGAACAACATATTTGTAAGTTGTACTCCATACAACTCTGCAACAACTCACCCTTATGTAACAGACATGTCCTGTCAATCATATCATTTTTGTACTGTTTTCCCATGACCTCTTATCTATCACTGAGATTTTTAAAAACTTTTTTCATTTTATTTGGATTTGTACATAAACATTTATATAATTATGCCTTATTTGACACAAGTCTCTTGCTATTTTTTGCTACTTATTAAGATTTTATTATGTTTTTACTTAATTAGAGCTTATTTTATGTTTTTTACTCTTTGTTATTGTAACATACTGTATTGTGATGTGTGAGATACTGTGTCCAAATAATTTCCCTTGTGGATCAAAAAAAGTTTGTCTAAGTCTAATTCTAAGTGTCTAAGTAAGTTTCCAAGACACAAAAAGAAAAAATAAATAAAATCTTTATTGTGTCTCTGCACCCAAAGATTTTCCTTCCCACATTTTAAAAATTTGAGCATGTCCACGTTGACTCTTTTCCTAATATGGCCATTGTATCCTGTATTGTGATTAAACAAGGCTAAACTTTAAAGTAAAACCTTGCAAACCAATTAGATAAACGTTGCCTTGGTTGGATTCAAGTTAATTGTAATTTTATTGAGCATGCAAACACGATTTAAACACCGATATCCTTTATTTAATCACATGTCACTGTTGGTGCGCCACAGCTTTGGAAATGAATAGACAAGAGCTAGCGTCCAGGCTACAAAACAACAGTGCCAAGTTCATTTTGCTGTCCTTAATTAACGTTCTTGCACAGATTACGGTGTTGGATGGCTGTGGGTTAGTTTTACCTGCGGATCTGAGCTGCTCTGCAAAGCATGTTCATTCTAAATCCAGGGACAGACCAGGAAAAGAGAAGTAAAACAGCAAAACACAGGAGCTCCACACTGTGCTGGCTGCCCTTGAAATGTGCGACTACAGCCAAGGACCGTACCATGTGGCGAAATAGAGGGGTTCAACCTGCTAAGTAAGTTATTGCAAGTGTTATAAACCCACATTTAGACTTTTTAAAATAATGCATTCCTCTTTAAAATACGACAGCTTTTATAAAACTATAATGTAAGTATCTGTCTCAAAATAAAACCGTTATTTTAATATTTTTTGTTATTTTAATCCCCCCTATTGCATTTTGTATGTGCGTTTGGTTCGTATTCGCGTTTCTAAATAAAAAAAACAGAAAATCAAAATTAGAAAATCAGAAATCCCTGCATTTGAATATGTGGCGTTTCAAAATCAATTAAAAGCGCAAATAAGGGAGAAATTTTATTTAAAAAAAATAACCAAAACGTTTATAATCACGTGGACGTTGCTGGGCTGCGTGAAAGCAACGTGGTAAAGATCGTTAGTGGAAGAAGAGCGGAATAGCTGCGGGATTAGGTGCAAACGCAAACCTGTTTTTTAATCAGTTTAATCAAGGAAGGTTTTTTATGTATTTTCACAGAACACTAATGCGGTTAAAATAAGTATAGTAAATAAGGAATTCAAAGTGGCGATGGTGTGGGTTTGTCTCCGGGGAACCCCCAGTTGAGTGAGTGGTGTGTCCGCCCTCCGCGCTCTCCGCTCGGATCCGCAGCGCCGCGCCGCGTGCACAGCCGTTGTAGAAACATGATCCTACGCTACAATACGTGAATCTACCTTACGCCGATCCCTTTTCCGCGACTTTACCCTCTGTAACGGAACTAAACACGCCTTTTGACTTTGGAACCGCCTGATTTAACGCAGCAGGTAAGCGGCCCGGGCGGTGTGCGGGCCTTTTTCTCCGCAGCCAAGAGCGCGCTAGGTCAGGGAAGGAGCGCAAGGGAGGGAGTCGCTTCCTTCACCGCCATTTTGTGAAAACAAGAAGCTGAAAACAGAGCCGAGACCTGCGGATTGACAACATTTGCACCCGGGAAGAGCGTTTATCCAATCTGGTACTGCAAAAGCCCGTCCGGTTTATTCGAAGTGTTTGTTTTTGAGGCGGTATTTGAAGTCTAATCACTCGGTTGGCTAGTTGTGTCGTAGCAGCTGCTGTTGCTCGCCACACCAGCGAACAGCTCAGCGGCGCCCATTGAAACACGGGCTAAACGTGTTTTTATTATAGAAGAGCTTTGACTATTACTGACTCCTCACTCTTATTTGATTTAAGTTGGCGTTTGTGAACCAAATTGGCACGGCTTTCCTTTTAGTCCGAGTTGAATTGTCTGGTGGAGCCCGCATGTCACCGCTGGACATGATGCAGATCTTTGGACAACACATGTCTGACTTCTGTGTCCTTTTCTCTTTCACAGGTCTACCATGACCAACGAGGAGCCACTGCCCAAGAAGGTACGTGTACACACTCAATCTCAAAGAGGATTCAATAAGCATTGCAAAGTGTTTTTAAATATCGATTATTATTTTTCCAGATTCGCCTCAATGAATCCGACATGAAGACGCTCACCAGAGAGGAACTATGTACCAGGTACTTACACGAGCTGTGAACAAACCTGTCCTGAGTGTTTGGATGTACAATGAATATCTTTTTGCCTCCTGACAGATGGAAACAACATGAGACCTATCTCCAGGCACTGGAGACTAAATATGCAGATTTATGCTGTAAGTATCTCTTCTATTCATCACTTTTCTGACTCCCTTTTATTTAGTCGTGCTGTACTGATGTGTTGCTTTGTTTGCTCCTGGCCTGCTTCAGCTAACGATGTGCCAGGACTGAAGGAGTCAGAGGAGAAGCTGAAGCAACAGCAGCAGGAGTCTGCTCGCAGGGAGAACATCCTGGTTATGAGATTGGCCACGAAGGAGCAGGAGATGCAGGAGTGCACAGTACGTATCTATCCCATTTAGAGATTCTAGTGTGTGTCTGTGTGGACAACCCTTATCTAACGGGTTAATCTTCGTGTTTGCTTGTGACTAGTTGACTTTTTTCTGTTTGTTAAACACAGCAAGCAGTGCAAATGCAAAGTGTTATAATATTGAAGTAAAACATTGTGCATCAGTGTTTGTAGTGTTGCACTACAATTTAAGGCTCCACTGCTCTTAGCAAAGTCGCTGCAGAGTAGATCCTCTGGAATTATAGTGCACGAGCTATTCTGAGGGCGTCTGAGGTCAACACGCTGAAGGCCAAAGAAAAACAGATTTCCACACAGAGCTGGACCTCACAAGCTTAAACACAGACACTGTTGTAATTCTGTGTCAAAGCTCATTGTGTGTGTTTACCTGTGTGTAAATATGTATGGTCACACAAAAGATGACTTGAGTATAGAGACGTTACCAATGTGCTTTTGTCCTAGCCATTCTGATGACTAACACTTTATTTCTTCAACAGACTCAAATCCAGTACCTCAAGCAAGTCCAGCAGCCCAGTGCAGCCCAACTGCGGTCGGCCATGGTGGACCCTGCCATCAACTTAGTTTTCCTCAAAATGAAGACTGAACTCGAACAGACTAAAGACAAACTGGAGCAGGCCCAAAATGAACTGAGTGCCTGGAAATTTACACCTGATAGGTAAAGACAATCAAAATAACCCCATCCTCAGAAAGCCAAGATGTTGTCACGCCCCCACTCTCACTCACTGCAGCCATGCAGGACAATGGTGAGGGGCACGGCTGAGCGCTGTACTCACCGAGACTCAGACTTTACACAGAGACAGCAGCGCCATGTTTTTCTATTGTCCAGCTACATATCACATAATATGGTACGGTGAGAGACAGTATGGTCAGGTGACATTGTGTTTCAGCTCTCCCACGTACGCCTCAGCGGCCGAGTCCAAGGAGTGTGCACTGTTCTGAAGAGAGGGGTGGTCTCTGGACGGACACGCCCCCCGCCCCCGCAGCTCAAAGTGACATTCACATACTATAGGGGGGGGTAAGGACAGGCAGGGGGCACCCCGAGCCTAATAAAGACTATAAGACAGTAACTGTGGATCACAGCACACACACAGCTGTAAAGACTCTAGTGTTAAACATGAGGACAGTTCTAGGAGTAAAGCTAAGACTTCGGGGGGAAGACTCAGTAGAAACTGCTAAGACTGTGGTCAACAAAGGACTGGTTCAGACCTGAGGGTCTCGGGGCCGCTCACGGTAGAGTCAATTTACATGTTTTATTTTGTGACTTTCTTTTGATTGCATTTCATTTGCACTTTCTCTTGTTTCTCTCAAACAGACACTTACTGCAGTGTGTTGAACATTATCATTGGCTATGGAGAGTTTTTAGTCTCAAAACAAAGTTGTGCTTTGGCCTAATTTGATTCTGTAAAACCCACTGCTGTATGTCTGGAGAGTCCTGTTTTCTACTTGTGAATCCACATGTTTAACAAGTTCATGTACAAGTCTGCAAATGTATCTTTCACTGTGTTTGTCATTGACCTTATTTCCTCCCTCAGCTGTTACCTAAAGTAAAGCCGTACACTGTTGTACAGCGCAGCACAGAACACAACTAGGGAACATTAGCCACAATTCTCCAGTTACTGTGGCCTCAACTTTCATTTATGACGTGTATTGAGCATTGTGTTTAGAATATAATCTTGGTTAAACTTTAGTGACAAGTTCACTCTTCCTAGCTGAAAGACACGTCCTATTTGAATCACTTTGGGCCTTTTTAAAACCCTTTGGCCAAGTGACTGTGACGAGTGTTTTCCTGTAACCAGGGGCCTGTAACCAGCCTGTGGAGCATTAGCTCACGTAGCCAAAAGAACTGTTGTGTTCTTAGGTTTGTTCACTCTTAAAAGCATCTTGGTTTATGTGTTAAAAAAAAAAGTTCAAATATTTGTCTTTGTTTTGCTATGATGAAAGTTAATGTGATTTCTAGTGCTTTGCTGAAACATACCAGGCGCCTTTTGAGTGTCCAAAAAAACGCTGTATAAATCTCATTTATTATTAGTGCTAAATAGTGCTTTAGTTTTAGTTCATGCTTTGTTCTCTGGCTGGTTTTAATCTTTGATCTTTGCTTGTGAAACCACAAGCAGGTAAAACAACAAATGGTTGTGGTTTACTGAGCATTTCCTTGTAGTCTCTGTAATAACAGAACTTGAACATACAGATAAAATAGCTGGTATGAAGTGCTACGCTGTTCCTGGATCTTGGCGGTGTGTATCATGGCATCAGGGTGTTGCTGGTTAACATTGTCATTGAAATTGTACTGGAAGTTGATTTGTAAATGGTGTAATTGTGTTCTGAGGAGAGGGAGCCTTCTGTGTGCGGTGTGCTTCACCCTGTGATGTGAGCTTTATTTCCCTTGCAGCCAAACGGGAAAGAAGCTGATGGCCAAGTGTCGAATGCTGATCCAGGAGAACCAGGAGCTGGGGAGGCAGCTGTCCCAGGGCCGCATCGCCCAGCTGGAGGCTGAGCTGGCCCTCCAGAAGAAGTACAGTGAGGAGCTCAAGAGCAGTCAGGATGGTGAGTGTGGGGCCTCCTCTTTTACTACCATTAAATATGTTTGCCTTTACTTTTAAGTACCGGCTTTGTGTCCCCAGAGCTCAACGACTTCATCATCCAGCTGGACGAGGAGGTGGAGGGCATGCAGAGCACCATCCTGGTGCTGCAACAGCAGCTCAAAGAGAGCCGACAGCTACTGTCCCAGACACAAGGCAGCGCGGCTGGGCCCAGCAGGACTTCACTGTGCACCTCCAAAGAGCCAGTCGCTCCGGAGCAGCCCAGTACACCCAGTGAACCGGTGGGCAAAGACTACAGGGTGTCCAATGGACCAAGCAACGGGAACTCTTCACAGAGGAGCGAGACCACCACGCCCAGCCTGTACAGGGAGGTGAGCAGCACGGAGGAGGACTTCCCCATGTCCCCCAACGTGTCCAGCCCCGGAGAAGCTGAGAGCAAACTGTCCAATCACTCAGAGGAGGCAGGGGGTCAGACTGCAGCCAGGGCCCAGCTGAGTGCGGGCTACGAGAGCGTGGACTCTCCCACAGGCAGTGAGACGTCACTGACCCAACACTCCAACGATACAGACTCCACCACCGACCCCCACGAGGACAAGGCCCTGAGCCGGGCCAGCCGGACTGCAGGCTCCAGACACGCCCACAACGGCCTGGACTCGGGCACGGGAGACTCCTCGCTTTTGTAATCCACTTCATCATGTACGTTTTATACTCTCAAAACAAGGCTACAAGTCCCAACACGTTCTGTTCTCACCCTCGTTCCCCTGCCTACTGTGAGCCAGTCAGGTGTTGCTAAACAGTGATATTTAAAATGGGTTCATGTTCGATTTGAGTGGAAGTAAGTCTAATTTAAACTAGTTTGAGTCTGATGTTTCTCTGCGCACGTCTCCTCTGTTACTGTTTAAGCTCTTGACACAAATCGCGCATCATCTGTTGTAACTTGTCAAACTGTTTTGAATTACAGTAGGTTCAATAAATGCAAGGCCATTTTCAGACGGTGACCAGATTTTTTTTTTTTTTGATGCCATTTGAATTTTCCATTCAGAGAAACTATGTTCAAAAAAATTCTGTTCAGTTGTGCGTAGCTATATGCGATGTTCATATTCTTCTGACAAGTCCTCTACATGTACTGACCAAATAAAGAATTTTAATACTATTAATGTGCTCTGATTCGGGAAACAATAAACTACATGTTCTGTGACTGTCGTTTTATTAACAAAGTTTAAAGTAGCAGGTTTATAGAGTTAATTATAGTCATAAAACTGTATTTTTACAACTCTGAAATATGATTTACCTCCTTAACACAAGGAGCCGCTGCACTTCAGGCACTTTTATCACCAGGCCAGTCTAAAATCACACTAGAGCACGTGTGAATCCTGGTAGCCATGTTTTGACTGTAGGTTATTCTCAAGCTCTACTTACAATTCTAACTAGTTTAATGCAAGCTGTTATATTTGATTTTGTATGTTTTATTTTAAATTATTAAATGAAAACCCTGACAACTTAATCTACCATTTAAAAAAGTTATTCCTCACTTAACTTTATGAATGTTGAGCATCCTAATCATTCACCGCAATAAGTTTAGAATTGCTTTCCACAACTTTAAAGCCAGAGCAGTTTTGTCATTACAAAGAATGTAATTTATAAACATGTTTTAATTAAATGTGAATAGTACACAGCTAATAAAATATTACACCAAGTCAAGACATGCAGTATATACAGCTCTGGAAAAAAATATAGAGAGACCACTGCAAAATGAACAGTTTTTCTGACTTTACTACTTACAGGTATGTGTTTGGGCAAAAGGAACATTTTTGTTTGAATCTATAAACTACTGACAACATTTCCCCCCAAATTCCAAATAAAAATATTATGGTTTAGAGCATTTATTTGCAGAAAATGACAAATAGTCAAAATAACAAAAAAAGATCCATGTTTTCAGAGCTCAAACAATGCAAAGAAACAAGATCAAATTCATTTTAAAACAATATAATACTAATGTTTACACTTAAGAAGAGTTCAGAAATCAATATTTGGTGCAATAACCCTTATTTTTAATCACAGCTTTCATGCGTCTTGGCATGCTCTCCACAAGTCTTTCACATTGTTCTTGGGTGACTTTATTCCACTCCTGGTGCAAGAACTGAAGTAGCTCAGCTTTGTGTTTGTGTTGGAATTCAACAGACGCTGGAATGGAATGGCTGTAATACATGTAGAGATGCTGATTTCAGAAAAAAATGCTGTGGTCTCTTTTTTTTTTCAGAGATGTATGCTCCAGTACATAAAAAAAGTTCATATTTTTTATTCAAAAACACTCCTGCTCTATTTCAAATCACTTTGTTATAACTGTAACCTGTCAGAATGCAGCACTTCCTACAGTCCCAAGATGGCGGCCTCTTTCGCCCCGGCAGTTGTCGTACTCCCTCTAGCGCCCCGCCTCTCTCCTCCTGCTGGGCTGTCCTCGTCCTGGTCCTGGTCCCTGTCAGACTCTGTGGACACGGGACGGGGACATTACCTGGACACGACAAAGAGTCCACAAATGTCCAACAAAATGAACTCCGAGCCTGTGGTCATCGTCTCTGCCGCGCGGACACCTATTGGTAAAGAAAACACGAACCTTAGCGCATGTTTTTGTCATTTACTTACGGAATTCGTGCTCACAATTATTTTTAACGTCGTTTACGGTTACTATTTACTGCTTTATCACATTCTTCCTATTATTTATTTAAAACTGTTCATGAAAAATAACCAAAATCTGCTGCTTTTCATTCATCTCGTTAATATGTTTAATTGAAGACAAGTAACGCCGTGTCTTACGCGGGCTCTGATTGGCTGTCTGCTGGGCCTCAGGTCTTACGCGGGCTCTGATTGGCTTAGAGTCATAGTGCGACACAGCACGAGCCGTCTGTGATTGGCCAGACGGGACACGTTATGTAGGGGACAGTGTCACGGTGTCTTTCTATTTACACTGGGGAATTTGAAACTTTTTTGAATTAATTTAACATTTATTCACGTTAAAATAATATTATTGTCAAAATATAATGCTTTATTTGCTCCCCAAGGTTGTGGCTGATGGCTTATTTCTAAAGAAAACGTCTCTAATCTTTCTTTTTCCCCTCTATACTTTATGTAATAAATTATACCGAAGAGGATTAGGGCCACATGAACAGATTTTTTAAATTATTATTATTCTGAGAAGTCTGAATTTCTGACTTTTTTCTCAGAGTTTCTGAGAATAAAATCAGAAATTCTGAGGAAAAAAGAAGTAGACTAGTACGAGTCACAAGAGAGCCTTGGAAGTGGTTCATGTTTGCTGCTGACACGGAAGTCTTAATCAAGTGTTATTTTGGAATTGGATTTAATAACAAGGAGATTGTTGCTGTCTTGGCACAGAATCACAGCATTGTGATTTCTATGCGCACTTTGAAGAGGCGTTTGTCGTGAACTTGGTCTTTTCAGGAGGTGAAATCAGAGACTAAGATAACCTTCATGCAGGAGGAACTGAGGGGAAATGGCCAGATGCAGGAGGATCGTGTAGGGGGACCTTCTCATGCCATCCTATGAATGGAGTTAGAATGATTCGATGCCCCTGCCCACTTCCGCCGTTCCTGGCAGATTTCTGACTTTTTTTTTCTCAGAATTTCTGAGATTAAAGTCAGAAATTTTGACTTTCTTTCTCAGAGATTCTGGCTTTTTTCTCTCAGAATTTCTGACTTTTTTTTTTCTCAAATTTTCAGATTTTTTTCTCAGAATGAATTTTTTAAAAATCTGTTCATGTGGCCCTAATCCTCTTCCGTAGAATTATGTCTTCCTGAGACCCGAAGAAAAAAAGTGTATTTAAATTATTATTATTATTTTATTTTCTATTTGGAGGTAAATAAACACCTTTGCATTTACATTTTGTTAATTTTATTTTTATTCATAATGTAATAAATTGTCTTCTGTAATGTACTTTAAAGAGAGAGTGCGTTTTTTTGTTTTTGTTTGGTTTTCTGTATGGTTTTCCTTCTAAAAGTTTTCATGCGGTAACACTGACTTACACATGACAGCGAGATCTGGTCCTGGTTCTCCTCCGGTAACGTAGCTCGTGAACATAGGTCCGGTAAATTAGCCAGGACAGTTAATAAAGTTTGTTTTTCTTCTCAAAACAAAACATTTGTCCGAAAGGTGATATATTTGCATCCCAAATAGTTGTCCACGAAAAATCCAGCAACGTATTTCGGCATTCGCATATTTCGTCTCGATTCGTATCCCTGCCCGCATATTACCGGTACTTATTATTAGCCTGTTAACTCTTAGTGGAAGTGAACGACGGATGCGGTCTGCTGTAAGCGAAAGTTTACAAGTGAACAGGCAAAAGAGCTAACGTGGGCGCATTGATACGAATCTAGAGAGAAAATATGCGAATGCGAAATACGCTGCTGGATTTTTAGCATCCAGCTGTTTGGGACGCAAATATATAACTTTTCGGAAAAATGTTTTGTTTTGAGAAGAAAAACAAGCTTTATTTAATGTCCCCTCTAACTTACCAGAACTACGTTCACGAGCTCCGTTACCGGAGGAGAACCGGGATCAGAGCACGCTGTCATGGGTAAGTCAGTGTTAATCTCAGGACACTGTTGAAGGAGAAGCTATCACTTTATAGTGTTAAATCCATGTGAAGTTAACAACCTAACAAAAACGTTTTTTTTTTTTTTTTGATGACCAACATCTTTGACAAGCTTCTACAGCTGCCTCAAACAGTTTTTAGACTCCCTTTTAATTTCTTATTGGGGCCAAGCACCAAAGGTGCTAGGCACCATAGTGTTTCTACTGCCCGGGTTTGACGTGGAGGAAATCAGGGGCAGGTTTATGGGGATTGGGGCCAGGTTTCGGAGAGCCGAAATCCTCAGGACGGCAAGTGTTGTCCAGTCCTCTGTCCTGACGAGGTGGGGGGACCTGTTTGAGACGGGCCCCTTGGACCCGGGGGAGGTACATGGGGAGGAGACAGGCGAGTGTTCTCTGGATTTTGATGTTGTATGGGGAGAGAGGGTGTTGAGGATGTCGGAGGTGAGGGTGCGCACTTTCTACAGGCTGTTAGTGGCCGGGGTTGCTTGGCGCCCTTCTACAGAACTCAGATGGTCGCGGACTTTTCCCACACGTGACACTGCCTCCATCTGGGCTCACATATATAATTGGTACACCCCGCCCCAAGTCAGTAATTTTGACTTTAAGTTGAGACATGGGATCATTTACACCTGCACCAGGTTGCACGCAATACACCCTGACAGGTACGGCTGTGACTGTCCAGTTTGCGGTGAGGTGCCTGAAGACCTCCTCCATCTGGCCGCCCGGTGCCCTGCCGTGCAGCGGTTCTGGACCCGGCTACTGGACCTTCTCGCTCGGAGGCTGGCGTTGAGGCTCCCACCTCCGGCGGCCCATGGACTCGATGACCCTGGACTCTGGTTCTGCCTCTTCGGCCCTGCCCAGCAGCAACCTCGGGGGCCGGATGCTCCCATAGTCAACTGGGATGCCGCCCGCCTTGTCCTGTCTGTGGCCAGATATTCGATCTTCGCGGCACGGAACCGCCGCCTCCACGACGGCCGCGCAGCGGAGCACTGGCCCCTCTTCATAGCGCTCCTTCGCGCCCACGTCCGCCGTCTCCATGACGCAAGAGAAACGGAGTTTCGCAACACCTTCATCCCAGACAATACGCTTTTCTCCATCTCCCGAGCCGGCTTCCCTCGGTTGGACTTCTGACCCCTACACCCCTCCGCTGTCCCCCCTGGACCCTGGCGCCTGGACCTTCCCTGGGCGCTGCGTCACCCTTGCTCTCCCGCAGACCCCTTTCTTCACCTGGGGCAAGCCCCTTGGTCCTCTACACTTCCCCTGTTCCTCTCAGCCCTAATGCCCGGTGGTGCTTATCCCCGTACCCACATCTCCCGATGTGTCCTCTGAGCGCTTTGCGAATGTATGTACCTTGTGGTACATTTACGTACCACAGGGTACATCTTTCTGAAGAGAGAAAAAAGAAGTGCTTTGTGACTGTTATTGTGGTGGTGAAATATGTACTATTATGTGCCTGAAATGTGTATTATCGTGTACCTTGTAATATTAAAAGATAAAAAAAAAAAAAGTGTTTCTACTGATCTGATTCTTATTATACATTATTCCTCTGACCATAGGACTTTATGGCAACCCCTAGAACCGTCTGGTAAAAAGTTGTGAAATTTTGCATGCACATTCCAGCCAGTCTCCTCATTACCCACAGCAATTTATAGGCCCCCAGCCCCAACCGTCTAGTGCCACCAGCAGGTCAAAGTTGCAGGAATTTTCAGGAATTTTCTGCGTTGCTAGGCAACACAGAAATGTACCTTTGATCTGTCTTTGATGTGTCTTTGATCTAGCCGAAGTGAGCTCATATCTCGGGAACCCTTCATAGGAAGCCTGGGAAGCCTGGCTAACAGACCCTGTTAGACCCTGTTAAACCCTGTTAGACCCTGGCCTACATGCACCTTCGGTGCTTGTCAAGCAGCAATGTGGGCATTGCTGCTTGCAGCTATATTTTATTTATGTATTTATTTATTATTATTATTTTTTAACCATAGTGCAGCCCCAAACTAGAGTCGATCTCAAAACACTTCAAAGACAGACTGGTGAACTCAATGTCCACTTTAAAGGACACAAATGAATGGGTTGGTCTCAGGAGGATATTCTTGTCAAATATAATGTTTTGTTTGCTCCCCAAGGCTGTGGCTGAGGCTTATTTCTAAAGAGAACATCTCCAGTCTTAATATTTTTTCCTATACTTTATGTAATGAATTATGGTAAAATGGTAAATGGTCACATCTTTATATAGCGCTTTTCCACCTTCAAGGCACCCAAAGCGCTTTACAACAAGGAACCAATCACCCAATTATATATTCTACATTTAATTCATATTTTATCTTATTCTTTATTTTTCATAGTTTTGAATCCTTTTTTTTTTTTTTTTTCCCCTTTCTCCCAGGGTCTTTGAATGGCTCCCTGTCCAGCGTCCCTGTCCACGAGCTGGGGGCAGTGGTCATGAAGGACGTGCTGAAGAGGGCCGGAGTCCAACCGGGGGACGTCTCTGAAGTCATCATGGGACATGTCCTCACTGCAGGTACATTCAGGTCCACTCAGATACATACAGGTCCACTCAGATACATACAGGTCCACTCAGATACATACAGGTCCACTCAGATACATACAGGTCCACTCAGGTCCACTCAGATACATACAGGTCCACTCAGGTCCACTCAGATACATACAGGTCCACTCAGGTCCACTCAGGGGCTGGTTACGTTCAGTCTGATATAATGAGACTGTTAAACCTACAATAGGATAATGATTTGGAAATGTCACTAAAAACTGCTTTACTCCACAAATATGTGTCTGTGTGATTGTTATATCTGTGTCCTCTTTAGAAGTAATATGTGGACATGTTATTATTAGGGCTGTCAGTTTAACGCGTTAATTAGATTAATTAATTACACCGCAAATTAACACGTTATAAAAATTAACGCAATTAATTATGAGCGGCAATTCGATGCGCGCGCATTTTAAATTTGGCGTGCGGGGCCTTTGGACGACGAGTTTATTTATAAAAATGTGATGGAGCAGGTCCGTTCCTAAGCCCGCTGTCCTCGGGGAGAACATGTGAAGACGTGCAAGCCAGTTACCGTATCTGCTTCGCTCCGCGTGCCGAACCGAATGTTATCTCGGCTAATATCGGTATCGGCCGATATCAGCAACATTAATATCGGATATCGGTATCGGCTAAAATGTTCACATCGGTGCATCCCTACTTTTTATTGAGTAGCCATCACCCGGAAGTAGTTGGACCACAGCGCTACATAGAGTAGCGGAGCCGGCCAGGTCGCTGACCATTATCCCATTACACGAGCTTCATGTGCACTTGGATTTTAGGACAGACCACCCGCCGAGTAACGGGATCGGATTTGGAGAAATCCAATCCGATCCTACCATGTGCACGCAGTCACTGTCCAACATTCTCACATTTTCTCACATTTTTTCAATATAAGAGTATTCGTTTCCATTCCACGTTTTCCAAAGTGGTCATTTTTGTCCTCTGTCCTCCAACAGATGCAACCGGGTAACTTCGTTTACATCTCGTCCAACACTTTCCATATTCGTGCAGTCTCTTAAAGCATCATCGTGTATCAAAGTTCCTGTTGCGGTTTGGTGTTTTAAACTTTTCTGCGTGTTTCTTTTGTGTGTATGCAGGCGGCGGTCAGAACCCGGCGCGGCAGGCCAGCGTCGGGGCCGGTATCCCCTACGCCGTCCCGGCCTGGAGCTGCCAGATGGTGTGCGGCTCGGGGCTCAAAGCCGTGTGTCTGGGAGCTCAGTCCATCCAGGCGGGCGAGGCATCTGTGGTGGTGGCCGGAGGGATGGAGAGCATGAGCAGGGTGAGACATTCATTCAACCACGAGACGCTTAAAGGAGACGTGTAGATCTTTATCACAACGGACTGTAGATTTGTGGGACTTCCGGTTCATGGTTTTCTGTGGCAAAATGTTTCTGTGGGAATGTCCGGCGTTTTTTTTCTCCACCAGCTTCATAAATCTGCTCCATCACCAGATCTTCAACCAACACGGTCCACAAAGGATAAGTCAAGTCAAAGTCAGCTTTACAGCGAATCGAAATTCCGTTTCTCCCTGGCCAAGCAAATAAACATTCTTCATGAAGAATTTATCCACAACTATCAAGGGAAGAAAGACGAAAACTTAAAAGACAAACAACGACAAGCATTTTGAGCAAAACCTATGTTATGGTTTTCTAGAGATGTCTCACATTCAAACTGCACAAATCGATTTTTAATTTTAATTGTAGAATCAGTCTGAGTGAACAAGTTCCTTCTGTTTTATTCATGACCATAACGTTAGTTTTGCTCAAGTAGTTCTCTAATGCTCATCATTGTTCGCCTTTAAGCTTTCCTCTTTCTTCCCTTGATCGTTGTGGATAAATTCTTCATGAAGAACTTTTCTCCTTTGTGGACCTTTTTGTTTGAAGATTTGGAGATGGAGCAGAAAATGCCAGACATTTCCACAGACATTTTGCCTTAGAAAACCATTAACCAAGGCAAAAGAAGAAATTCAGTTTGTCAACCGGACAAAAGTTTATTTATTTTTTTGTCCAGTTTGGTCCAGTTGACAAAATTGAATTTCTCCTTTTGCCATGGATTCTACCTGGACGACTGAGGGATTCTTCACACATTGACCAGAAGTTCGGCAAACCTACAGTGGGACACTTTCGGCTGTTGTGAAAAAGATCTATTAAATATAAATTAACCTTCACTAGCAAGAACCACGCCACAGCAATGGAATACAATGAAGATATTTAATGATGGTGGATATTGATGATCAGGGTGGGGGCTCAGTCTCCTAGATGTGCGTCCAGCCCAGGGGTCGGCAACCCGCGGCTCCGGAGCCGCATGCGGCTCATTGATCCCTCTGATGCGGCTCAGTACAGTGGTCCCTCGTTTATCGTGGGGGTTACGTTGTAGAAATAACCCACGATAGGCAAAATCCTTGAAGTAGTCAATTTATATTGCGTGTATAAATATGCGTGTATTTCACAGTTCCTCTGGCCGAGGCGCCTGGTGCCGCTGCGCTGTTGCGGGTTTTGTTGGGGAGAAAACTTGCAAACATACAGCACTTCAGAGCAGTGACGGACTGGGATCATCGGCCCTGGCATTTTACACCTACAAGCGGCCCCGTAGTCTGTGGAACGGGGGGGAGGGGTTCTACAGCTCTGCACCAAACACAGAACTGTAGTGAGAACGCATCCGTGCGCTCTCAGGACTGGTTCCACCGCCTGGACTCCAGGTTCCACCAGTTCGTTATGTGGAAACACTGCCGCTACTTCCCGATGCGCATTGACCACCCGGAGAAGTGTGCACGCCGTCAAATCCGTAATAGAGCATGGCCTCGGCCCTTCTGGCATGTGCTCAAATGCCAGACCGCTCAGTCTTCAGAGTCACACTGCTCGTGATCGAACATTTAAATAAATTTGGCAAACTGACCGCATTTTGTACAGCAGACATGAAGGAGAATGACTGACAAAGACAAAGGTCTACAGTCCTTTAGCCAATCAGGATGCAGAACACAATACGCGTTGATACACTATTAAAAAATCAGCGAAACAGCGAGGGACCACTGTATTTAATTAAAATTTATTTTATTTTAGTTCGTTCATATTCAAAATGTAATTCTATGTCACAAAGGTAAAAAAAAGCCATTATATGCAGTGTTATTTCATTTTAAATTTCAAAACGGTTTTGCGGCTCCCAGTGTTTTCTTTACAGTGTGAAACGGGTCCAAATGGCTCTTTGAGTGGTAAAGGTTGCCGACCCCTGGTCCAGCCCATTCAGGACCCTCCCTCCTTGTAGATGAAGTCTTCAGGCTGAAGGAGAGAGAGCAGAGTTAGTAGGGGTGTGAATCTTTTACTCAAAATGTTTCGATTCAAATCTCGATTCACAAGCTACGATTCGATTCAGGGACAATTCATAAAATTAGTAAATGATCCGGTACAATCCGATCCGGTTTGGTTAATTTCGATTCAATACAAATTGACAACTTTACTCCCAAGTGCTTAAAAGTTATTGAGAAGAAAAAGAGAGAAACAGAAATTAAATTTCAAAATAGTATCCTTTTGTTTATTTAGTGTCCAACAGACACTAACAACAGGTAACCTGGCAATAGACAATACACCAGATAATACACCAGGCCTACTGAAAAACTGGCAATCTGCAAAACTCTGCTCATACTTAAAATACAATACATTCCTTTCCTCAAGCAACACAAAACAATAAAGTTAGATATCAAAAATAAAAAAAGACATTATAAAACAAGCAAGTTGCCTATTAAAGGCAAAAATCAGAATGAATGAGAATGATTAGTGCTTCAGTCACTCGTATGAGTTTCAGTAACTGTAAAAGTGAAACAGTTAAATCAACATGTCTTTTTATGCCTGCAATTAACTTTTCTTAACAAAAAGAAAATCAGAGAAAGCTCTTAAAGGGATATGCCACCCCCAGGTCAAATTTGGGCATCTCCCCACAGTCCAGAGACTAAAATAAGTGGTGGAAAGTGTTTTCCTGGTCACCCAGCCATTGTCCGAGTCTGTCGCCACTGACCGCCGCGGTATCTGGTGCTCCTCCGCCTTAGAATGGAGTCTAACGTAGCCAGAGAAAGATTTCGGCCAAAAGGAATTAATTTGCTCGATGCGTTTCCCAATTACTTTGTGTGTAGTGCGCATTCATATCGAGTGCAAATAAATGTGCAAATCAACACGGAGAGCTTGACTTGGTCATTTTGGGTGGGAACTATTTTCCAGTGCGTAAGAATACAGCCGTATCACGCAGCACGCTACCAGGGGAATCCCAGTTACGCACCGGGAAGGGAGTTCCCCTGTTGCACAACGTGGTGCGTGATACGGCTGTATTCTTACGCACTGGAAAATAGTTCCCACCCAAAATGACCAAGTCAAGCTCTCCGTGTTGATTTGCACATTTATTTGCACTCGATATGAATGCGCACTACACAGAAAGTAATTGGGAAACGCATCGAGCAAATTAATTCCTTTTGGCCGAAATCTTTCTCTGGCGACGTTAGACTCCAGTCTAAGGCGGAGGAGCACCAGATACCGCGGCGGTCAGTGGCGACAGACTCGGACAATGGCTGGGTGAGCAGGAAAACGCTTTCCACCACTTATTTTAGTCTCTGGACTGTGGGGAGATGCCCAAATTTGACCTGGGGGTGGCATATCCCTTTAACGCTGAATAATACTTTCTCTCCATCTCATAACATTTCCTCAGTTTCCTTTGAGACAAAAATCATCTGTGTGTGAAGTACATTTCTATACACACAAATCATAAGTATCTAAATACAGAAATGCACCAATTCTGATTATACATTGTATTATCACACAAAAGTAAATTAGCCAAGTCAATTTTAGCCCAAATCAAATACACATTGCCAATACATGAATGTTGTCTAAATAAATCACCCAATCCACTAACCGTGACAATAAAAACGCTAGTATCATACAATTGTTATGGTCTGTAGCTGCCATGGAGACTACTGAGCCGAGTGAAACAATGTTTTATCAACGCGACACAACAACGGCACGAAAGTTAACCACGCATACAAACCATGTCCATAAATAGCGGTAGCGCACCAAATTAACTTAAACAACAGCTCAATAAATGGAAACGGCTTAGCTTACCGGCAGCATAGACCTCCTGTCCTGACGAGATGACACATACAAACATTGCTCGCTTCCGCATACAGCCCGCGCCGCTCGCATGATTGGCAGTTAACCAGCCAATAAGCTTCAACCCCAGGTAAGTGAAACATCCACTTACTAACCTGTGATTTAACGAACGCAAACACACAGAGCGGCTTCTGCGCCGTGAGAGACCGCTCAGGAGCTAGCAAACCGATTCTTGGCCCTAAATCCGGTGCATCGGACCTTTCGTAGTGCATTTGGACCGATCCGGGCTCCGCTGATTGGTACACTCAGATCGCAGAGGTCACAGACCGATAACCGATCCAAATCGGT
The DNA here is from genome assembly GCA_036785185.1 of Paratrypauchen microcephalus. Classification (NCBI taxonomy): domain Eukaryota; kingdom Metazoa; phylum Chordata; class Actinopteri; order Gobiiformes; family Gobiidae; genus Paratrypauchen; species Paratrypauchen microcephalus. Next base: position 749,943 of record JAVJIX010000164.1, read on the forward strand.
TCATCTTTACACCCCTAAGAGTTAGGCTGTAAAAATAGAGCTTCTGGGTAACACTGGTCTACAAATCTTTGGACTCGATCTGCTCCCGAGATAAAAGTGGCTAAATCTCATTTATATTGATAAGATGAACTGAAAATCAATTGATAACTGTGCTGGTTAGATAATGTATTCAAGATATTTAATGATATTGTTTTACATCAAAATCGCATCTGTTTATGCAATAGATTTAGGCATTTTTGCTTAAAAATAATATTTATATTTTGAAAATATTTAACTTGCACTTCTTTATCCGTCAAGAAATAAACAAGAAATATCTTAAGACATCAGGAGCACACAATTTCGAGGCATCTCTCTTATGTGAAATCCAAAAATATTTGATGTTAAAACTGTAGACATATTAAACTGAATGTATGTGAATGTGCAGACAGGTTTTCAGATAGAACTGTTGCTTGTAGACACACTAGCTTCTGATAAACTACCGTTTTTGCCTTATTTTGCATAAATTTCCTATTTTGATCCAATACTATATCTTGGAAACTATAGCCAATCAGCACTTCTGACTTACTTTTTCTTTATTAGTGACATAAACCAAGAAAAACTTCACTACTTTTGTTTCGGAAGCATTTTGCTTGTCGACCAGTGAAACTGAAGGCGTGTTTGAGCTGAGCTGAGGAGCAGGAGGAGGTTGAGGCCTGGTCCTGCTCCTGAGTCTCATTAACTCCACGTTTTTGATTGTAAATAAAGTTTCCATTAACCAAACCTTCTTCCCCCAGGCCCCCCACACGGTCCAGATGAGAGCTGGAGTGAAGATGGGCGACGCCGCGCTGCAGGACTCGATGGTGGCGGACGGTTTAACGGACGCGTTCCACAACTACCACATGGGAATAACAGGTGCCAAATGTGAAGCGAACGAGCTTGACCTGATTTTAAAGACATGAGAAACAGACTAGTTCTTTCTAAACGGTTTGCAGTGCTCTAAAGTTCTTCCTCACTCACCTTCTGCATTCAGAGCATCCTAATTATTCACCATGATGAGTTTAGAAGCACTTTTCACAACTGGAGAGATTAATTTGTGGTTTGCAAAAGATAAAAACGCTTTATAAATTGATGCACACTTCCTACTTTTGATACTGTATACAATATAACATAAAAGAGAATCTAATTTTGCGTTTAGAACTGCTTTTACAATAAATCTGACCCAATTGTGCTTTATTACATGAAAAAATCCGGTACTTTACTGATGAGAATAAACAGCATTTATCTCACGTCTGCTCATGAAGTGTAATATATTTGTTGACTCTGTTTTCCAGCGGAGAACGTGGCGAAACAGTGGGGCGTGACGAAGGAGGAGCAGGATAAGTTCGCCGTCCAGTCTCAGAACAGGACCGAGGCTGCACAGAAGGCCGGACACTTCGATCTGGAGATAGTCCCGGTTCTGGTCCCGTCGCGGAAAGGTGAGGCAGCCATTTTGATCTAGTAGTATGATTCTGGGTGATTCTGGGGGCAAGAGACAGTTTTTCCTGTTGATTACATTGTACTTTTCCATGAAATACTGGAACTATCATTTCTGCTATTGACTAGACCCAAACCTATTCAATATTACAACAAAATCTGCATTTGAACAATATTCGTTTTACCTGCCCCCATCTGTATTAAATAATATTGGCCTATAGGATGTGACGTCACTGGAATCAGCAGTCGACTTAAAGGTCCCATGACATGGTACTTCTTGATGCTTTTATATGGCGCCTTAGTGGTTCTCTAATACTGTAAATGAATCCTTCTTCAAAATCAATCCTCGGTGCATGATAGAGCCTCTTGGAGGCAGTCCTATTGAGACTTGTGGCTTTTACACGGTCTACACAGCGTGTTGCTTGAATGCAAATGAAGAGGACAGAGACAGGCCAGTGCAGCAAGTGGGGGTGTGGCCAAATACACCGCTGTTTTCCACGTTTATCGCTGGTGCCGTCCGTATGTGTAACCGGAGGAAGAAAGGACAAGCGATTTGCAGGACCAGCTCTGTATTGCCCCATGAATGAATCCTTCTTCAAAATCAAGACATGATAGAGCCTCTGCTGTTTCAGAGGCAGTCCTACATGTAACGGTCATCCGAGCGTGTCGCTTGTAGACTCTCACGTCTAAACAGGGTAGGGGAGCTCACATTAACGTTCAGAAAGTGAAAATTTCATGCCATAGGACCTTTAAATTGGAATATTGTCATCCCTCTCTCTCTGTAACTGCTGCTGTGAGCCTCGTAATTCCGGTCTTAAAATGTTCATATTAACCTGATCCCCACTATTTTGTCTGTCAATAAAATTCCTATTCCTGACATGCAGCCTGGCACCAAATTTGTCCCTGTAACCGTAACCGTGAGCATCACGAGCTTCATTTGAGTGACTCTGAACGCTACGGGTGACGTCACACTCCCTTAGTCCACTTTTTTATTTTTTATACAATCTCTGGATGTGGACTATAAAAAATATAAAATATTAAAAATATGTTACAAACATCATATTGTATAAAGTTGTTGAACAAAGTTTCCATTAAATAAACGATTGCGTTCTACAGTACGTCATCGTTGTTCGGGTTCAGGGTTGGGGTTCCTTTGAGGTGTCCAGAGTATTACTGTTAGCTCCATGTTTGGCTGCGTGTGCAGGGCCGGTGGAGGTGAAGGTGGATGAGTTCCCTCGACATGGCAGTAACATGGAAACCATGTCCAAACTCAGACCCTGTTTTATCAAAGACAACACTGGGACGGTCACCGCCGGCAACGCTTCAGGTTCCACCCACATTTTCCTGTTTTAGTAGAAGTTTAGTAGAACGTTTTGTACATTTAGAAACACAGATATGATTTGCAGGTATAAACGATGGCGCAGCAGCTGTGGTCCTGATGAGACAGTCGGAGGCTCAGAGTAGAGGACTCAAACCTCTGGCCCGGGTGGTGTCCTGGGCTCAGGCTGGACTGGAGCCCTCCGTCATGGGGACAGGGCCCATACCTGCCATCAGAAAGGCTGTAAGAACCACCACTCCTGAAATCTGTTGTACGGAGTGAATCTGAGTTCACTGTGAACGTTTCAGGTGGAGAAGGCGGGCTGGAAGCTGGAGCAGGTGGACCTGTTTGAGATCAACGAGGCGTTCGCCGCTCAGTCCATCGCTGTGGTCAAAGAGCTCGGCTTGAATGTGGATAAGGTGAGGTTCTCCTGGTTATACACTTGGAATGTTCAGAAACAAATTGTCCTTAACTGGGGAAAAAGACGTTTTAAAAGAGAGCCAAGTCTAAAATAAAGTTAAGCCGTCCTTTTGTTAAAGATCCCATGACATGGTACTTCTTGATGCTTTTATATGGCACCTTAATGGTTCCCTAATACTGTAAATGAATCCTTCTTCAAAATCAACACTCATGAGAGAGCCTCCTGAAGACAGTCATAAATATGTCTCTCAAACACTTTATTCTGGGCGTTGTTGCTTGAATGCAAATGAGGAGGACAGAGACAGGCCAGTGCAGCGGGTGGGGGTGTGGCCAAATACGCCGCTGTTTCCTCGTTTAGCGGTGCGCTGTCACCCACTTCCGTGTTTTAAGTGTGGAGGAAGATATGAGACGCTTTCCATTAAAAAAAACAACACATTTCCACAGAAAATAAAATTAAACCACTGCTGTTTCAGAGGTTCGGAGGCTCGGATAAAGGACATCCGAGCCTGGAAACACTCTCACGTGTCTCCAGGCAAATAAAAAACTGCATCTCGTATTTCGTAGCTCGTTTGCGGTCCAAACTCTCTTGGCGTGATTTCCAGAGACGATGGGTAGACATCCAGACGGGGGGTGGAAACCTTTCCGCGAGTGTGACGTCAGAAATTTCCCTTGTTCAGAATCGCCCGTTTGGGCTGTCTTTTTTTCAAATGCGGAAAAGGATCACAAATGCTCAGTTTACACATTTCGCAACTTTTAGCCATGGGGGGGGGGGGCTAAACAGGGTAGGGGAGCTCACATTAACGTTCAAAAACCCCAGAAAGTGAAAATTTCATGCCATGGGACCTTTAATGCCTTTTCATGGGTGTGGTCCGTTTGCTTGATGAAATAAAATGATTCTGTAGGAGATCCCGTTACAACACGAGTATCTAATGTAGATTTGGTTTAGTTCTGGTTTAGTTTTGAGTTTTAGTTTCAGGTTTTGATGTGGTGGTTGTGCAAGTGTGAATACGCCCAAAAATCCTGATCCATTATATAAACGACAGTACAAGTAATTACTGTGATCTTTGAATTGTTTTGATAAGCTGCTGTCAAAGTCTATCCAACTTATTCCGGAAGTTCCTGTAGGCGCCGCCATCAAGATTTGAGTTGTTATTTTCTACGGGGCTGATCTTGACACTAAATAAGTTCAGCACGGACGATGAAGCCGTTTTAAAGCCTCCCACAGAATCGGTGCAGCGTTTTCTTAAAAATTTAACATTCTATACACACATTTTGCATCATAAAAATATATCAAATAAAAATATAAATAAACATAAACTCTAACTATAAACATAACACTATTCATGGTTGCCATGAATGGGATTCCCGTTTAACCGGAAGTGCCACCACAAAAAATATGAAAAATTAAATAAATAATAGAAAAAATAAAATATTAGAAAAATTATATTATAACATAACAGAAAAAATAAAAAATATAGATATAGAAAAAAACTAAATAAATTAAATAGAAAAATAAAAAAATATATATAATGGAAAATGTTAAATAGAAAAAATGTATAAATATATTAGAAAAATACAATAAATTACATATAATATAATAATTAAATAAATATAATAGAAAAAATTTAAAAAATGAGAAAAAACTAAATAAATATAATAGAAAAATAAATATATATAATAGAAAATGTTAAATAAATAGAAAAAAATAAATATATTAGAAAAACACAATAAATTACATATAATAATAATAATTAAATATAATACAAAATTAATATAATGGAAAGAAACAAATATGATAAAATAAATATAATATAGCTGTCTGTGTGTATATTTTATAATGTAAACCTGTAAGTTTTGTATTCTGTCTTGTGCTTTATTAATATTTTATGTTTTTGGACCCTGTGTAGTCTCAAGGGGCATTCCAATAAAATAAATATTTAAAAAAAAAAGAAAAATCATAGTGTACTCATAAGAGCTTTATTAATACTGCTTTAATTAAAATATAAATATTAAAAATGCTAATGAGGATTTGCAGAATTGCCTTAATAATGACTAAACCTGTCATTATTCACTCATTAAAGTACCACCTCTGTTTCGGTTCTTTGTCCATTCCCAGGTGAACGTGAGCGGGGGTGCCATCTCCCTGGGGCACCCTATCGGCATGTCTGGGTGCAGGGTGCTGGTGACCCTGCTCCACGCCCTCCACAGGACCGGCGGGCAGAGGGGCGTGGCCTCGCTCTGTATCGGCGGAGGGATGGGCATCGCCATGTGCGTACAGACCGTCTAATAAAGATCTGCACTTCAGCTATTGGGAATATTGTGTTTACAGAAACGAGGGATAATTTTGTTTACTGTGACGCTGCTTCACTGTGTAATTGTCAGGAATAACGTGATTTTTCTCAGGTTTACGCTCAATGTGGCTTAGTGTGTTTAGTATTTAACGGTTTTAAAGGTGCGCTACGCAACAGCTCCACCTGAAGCAACAAACCAAAACGAACACGACGACGCTGACAGACTTCAGCCTGTTTTAGTACAATTTAAGAACACGCTTTGTGCATTTGTGAAGGGAAATCTGTGCTTTTCGCTCAGCTGAATTTAACTCAAGTAAGATTTTGCAGTTTGTTCCACTGATGTGACTACCTGGAATGTTCCACAGTAAAAGATCTGGCGTTTATTTAATTACAGATGTTTTATTGCTAAGAAAAGAACAAAAAAATACAGCGGAAAAACGTGCAGTCTTACCAAGAGTGGACTCGTCTCCTTAAACAGACTATTTTAATGCGATTTACTGCAGAAAACTGAAGGCGAAACGATAACATCTCCATGAGGACGAGCAATAAAGGACATACTGCACCTTTTAAATTTAACTTTACTTATAGCAATACATAATAGCGTCACCTGTCTTAACGCAGTTGAAACAGGTTGAAATGTTTGTCCGTTGTGAAGGCTGAACACTCTTAAAGGCTTAAAACTGTCGAGTCAAACTAATGTGAAGTCAGAAAACTCGTTACTGATCAAGTAAAATGCTAAATATGGAGTAAGCTGAATGTAATTTTAAATGTAACGCACACAAAGTGTAACTAGTTTAATTTAAATACGTAAAGAGCTTGTAATTGTGAAGTTTTTATTGGGTTGCCAGATTGAAATGTGATGTCACTTTCTCAGACGGAGGCAGTAATGAACTACAGTTTTTCTGAAAGATATAATCCACAGTTGAATATTTCGGAAATTTTCCGCAACAAGACAAATTATAATACACAAATAGGCAATTTATAATAGGAAAAAAGAATCTAGATGAAGAAAACCGGGCTATTTTTTCAGTTTTCCCAGATTTTGTGAGTTATTTCCTCCCTGGAAGTCATCTGCATGTTTCCAAATGTCTTCTGGTCTTCTCAGATTAAAAATATTTCTTGCCGTCATCTCCTAGAATCTGCAGACCTATGCAATGTCATGTCATCTGTAACCCAGCAGGTATAACGATGTATTTCTGTGACTAACCCTTAACATTCCTTTAATTTCTCAATGTTTAGACCAACTGGAAGTGTCACATGTGAAATAAATCTTGTATTTTTCTTACTAACCTCAATCATGTACAATAAAATATCATGAAACAAAGACATTCAGTCATTTACAACCATTTGGGCTTTTATTTTCTTAAATGTCCTAAACAAAAATCTCAGTCCGAGTGAGAACGACAGATCAGTAAACAGGAAGTGCGGAGCGTACACTACAGATGTATAAATACAGAAATGAAACAAGACTTAAGGCTGGACCTGGACTTCAGCCCTCCAGGGAGCCGGATTGCACGGCGTCCCTGTACGAGCTGCCCCCCTCCTTGGGCTCGGGGAAGAGCTTGATGAGGTCATCGATGCGGAGGATGGTGATGGCGGCCTCGGTAGCGAACTTGAGGCTCTTGACCTTGACCATGGTGGGCTCGTACACGCCCGCCTGCTTGTTGTCGCGCGGTTTGCCGTTGATCAGGTCCAGGCCGATCCTAAACAGACACAAAAGGAAAAAGACGGGTTAGTGAGGACAGAAAATAGTGACACTTTGGGTTATACGTAATGAAGATTCAGTGAAAGCTTAAGGTCGATTAAAAGGCCTGTACCAATTTGTCTTGCCCCAGTACAGATATTTGTGTAAGCATGTTTTTTTATTTATTTATTTTAGCTTTACAGTGACGACAAAATTGGTTTAAATTGGTCTGCTTTCCACAGACCAATTTAAAGCAACTTTGAACTACTGGTTAACCTGGGAAATCCCAAGCTGCTTTTCACGATCGTTCTGATCTGAAAGACAGCCTGGCAACGAGGCTAAGCGAGGGCTCCTGAGCGGGGGAGCCAATCAGAGCGGGGAGGGGTGGAAAGACGGAGGGTCCACCTTCTCTCATATTTATCTTACACAAACGGCAGTAATCGTTCGGTGTCACTGTTTAATCGTATTTTTGTTTTGCCTTCTGTTTTCGCGGAGATTGGGGAAAATGGCGGCGTTTCCTCCTCTTCTCCCCGGTCGTCGCTCTAACTACGTCATCGAGTACAATTGACATGATTGGCTATGGGCAACGTATACGCCAAATGACAGACATTCGTAACGCCCAATAAACGGCCGTTGGCGATCGTAAACCACACCTCCACTACAAGATATTCAGTAGGTAGCTCCCAGACCATATATCACTGTACAGGTCCAGTATCATGTTTTTACTAGTGCTGTCAGGCGATAAATTTTTTTAAATTAATTACAGGATTTGTAATGAATTAATCGCATAGAGAGTGAGTGAGTGCCCACTTTACGATTGAATTTATCAGTTTTTTTTGTGGTCGCTTTGCTCATTTGTTTCCCAAATTCTGCGAGCGTGGTTTGTCGGTTTGTTGGTTTGTTGAAGTGCGTTCACGCTCGCTCTATCACCGATAACAATGGAACTTGTCCGGACGTGTTTATCGTTCAATTGATCCGTCAGGCTGAAGCAACTTCAGTGATCGGAAAATTCTTTATGACAAAAGCTCCAAATCACGGCGTTCTTGTTGATCCTGTCTTCGTTCTTTTTATAAATAAACTTGCCGTTCAAAGGCCCTGGCAGCGATTTGCTCGCCGCACGTCAAATTTAAAATGTGCATTGAATTGCCGCCCATAATTAATTGCGTTAATTTGCAGTGTAATTAATTAATCTAACAGCCCTAGTTCTTAACAGTAAAAAAAAATAAAACTGGTACAGCGCCAATAATACAAATACACTAAATTCCTGGACTATTGTGATACCTTTTCTGGAGTTTTTGTAATTAATTGTCAAGGAGTCAGTCAAATTGATTGTTTGGTTTAAACTTTACAACTAAATAATTCAAAACAGGAATCAACAACATTGACACACTAATTTTAGAGACGAGTTTATCGTATTGTCATGTTTCAGTCAAAGAACAGAATGTTGACTCCTGGCGTTTTTAGGTTCAGCAGGTTGCACACAAAACAAAGACCACAAAAGGACACACAGTTCCAATTCCCAACAGTTCGGACAGCTCAAAGCCCAATCAAATTCACAACAAAAAGCCGATTTCGTAAGTACGTCTTATCCGAGAGCAGCGTCGTGTTCTCGTCTTACCACTTGAGGTTCTTGCGCTCTGGGTTGACCTGTGCCTCGTTGTGGAAGGCTCGGAGTTTGGCCACCAGGTCCGTGGAGTCCTGAGCGGCGTTCACTGCCAGAGTCTTGGGAATGACCAGGAGGGAGCGGGCGAACTCTGCGATGGCCAGCTGCTCTCTGGAGCCCTGGACATCAAGATTCAAAAAGTACAATCATCAGCACACGATGCAAGCAGAAAACGACACAATACGTTTGACGCTCAACAACCGGTGGGCTGGAAAAGCTGGAAAACTCTAAAAAGGTGCACAACGCAACTTTTCAGGAGGGTCTACCAGCTGCTCGTCTATTTGAAATTTGTGTATCATGACAACACTAAGGAACATTCTAGGCACAGCAATAACATCTCCATGGAGACTAAAAGGCAACCGAACCCACACCAAAAATGTCACGTAGTGCACCTTTAACCACAGAACGGTCTAAAATATTTACAAACTGGATTGACATGATGCAACACAATTTAGACCGCGGAAACAAACTGATCCTACACATTTTTGTCGACACATTTTGCTCTTGTGGCTGTCTGGCTCACACGCTGAGCAGATTTTAAAGCTTTTTGTTGTTTTGTGCTCAGTTTTTAACATCATATCATGGGATTTTAACCAACTAAGAAGGGCAGCATGTGCAGTTCAAGGGACACAAGGAAAGGACTGTTGGATTTTGTGAAATGAGCCGTTTGTTTTTCTCGTATCCATGGAGGCCTTGCAAGAGGTTAGTTGGAGAGATGGCGAAGGAGCTAATTATCCTTATCCTTATGTCTGGGACTGCGGATGGAAATTAGCACTGTGCTAAATCCGGCATATTTACGTCGGCTTGTGTGATCTTATACAAATTGTGCGTTCATTAATATGCATTGTCCCTTCCAAATAAACGAATAAATAAATAAATGGATGGATGTTCAAGATGCTACAGGTTTTTCTTTCTTTTTTTTACATCTTATGTGGCAGAAGATCTTCAAGAGAAAACACTTTTAAGGGAAAGGACCAGTTCAACAGAACACGAGAGCGGAGTAAGAGTGAGGTCTTTCCTGTTGTGTTCACCTGGCGCCCCCTGGAGGCTGCTGTGATGCTGCACGACACACGACTCCTCAAACTGCCCTGACACAGATCTGCTGACCCTCCCTGACCAGTCCTCCTGATAAACTGCACTGAGACGCAGTGGAAATGTTACTGCAGCAACATCAGCTGCAACGGAACTTGAATTTCTCTCCGGATTAATAAAGAGTCAACAAGAATCTACTGTAAGTTGAAAATTTGTCAAGGTAATAATATGTAAAAGGACAGCATAAACATGATTCACAAATTGAATCTGTCTTTATATAAATACATTGTTCCATAGTAGTTTGTTTTTTCTGTATAAATAGTTTTTGCCTGAACTCTCCTGTAGGTGTCTTGTGAGTGCTGTTTGGGTCAAATATCAATAGCTTTTTTAGTCGAAAACAGTTGAAACGATGAAACGTGGAAAAACACGGAGACAAACTTAAATAAGCCGGTTCTTACCATACTAGTGGCGTAGTTCTCCAGGTAGATGGACAGAGCGGCCTCCACAGCGCCCCCTCCTGGCACCACAGACTTGGACTCCAGCACCCTCTTGACCACACACAGGGCGTCGTGAACCGAGCGCTCTATCTCGTCGCACATGAAGTCGTTGGCCCCGCGCAGCACGATGGAGGCGGAGGTGCGAGCTTTGGTACTGGAGACGAGGGGAACGGTTATAGAGCAACACGTATAAAAGGAGTTTGTGCTTCTATTACAGAATATGCTGTCTAGAAACTGCCTGGCTCTCACACTGAGCAGCTTTTGAAACATTTTGTGCTCAGTTTAACATACGTTCAGGCTACGTTCAGACTGCAGCCTGAAGTGACCTAAATCTGATTTTTCCACCCCTGTGCGGCCTGTATCTGATCCTTTAATGGCAGTCTGAACGACACAGATCCGATTTTTTCAAATGTGACCCAGGCCACTTGGATATGTGGTCCTAAATCGGATACATATCCGATCTTTTGACATTTTCAGTCTGAACGGCCAGGTCACGTTCATCTGACCTACACGTTATCAACAAACGTCACTATTCTGCGCTGAATTAGGCAGAAACTGAACAGAACTGGACCGTATTTTAGAAGACAAGCGCAGCGTTGAGCCGATAGAATTGCTGGATAGCTGCGTTACTGAAGAGGAACCCACAAAACGCCGTGGCCAAAAACCTTCTTCTCCTTCCCAATCTCCTCCCTGAAACAAATAAGCTGAACATGTTCTGGCTCTGGTTCGACAGCAACTTTAAAATCTCCATGCGCTCAATTCTAGTGTCCGTCTTTAGGCGACTTCCGTAAACATTGAGCACGCTCGCTGCATGTGATGTCGTGTCCTCCAAGGCGCATGCGGGACACTTTTGGGGCGTTTAAAAGTATTTCACAAAATAATCCGAATTCAGCTTTAAAGGAAAAGTAATGTTTTTTTACAATTTGAGCCTTATTTCGGTAATAAAACAAGATGTTTTACTCACCCACAGCACTTTGGTGTCATAAGGAGCACTTCTGGAGATGTTTTAGATTAGCGTTAGCCTAGCGCGACTTCTAGCCATAGCTCGGGGCATATAATATATTCCCCGAGCATGTAATATGCCCCATGCGGGCTCCAAATAACACAAACTTTAGCACTTTTCAAATCATAGAAGCTCAATGTCTTAGTCTATGATTTCGTTTGAGTCAAAAGTGGCCTGTAATCTGAGATTTAGCCATAATTTACAGCTTTGCGTTTCATGTTTGGGTCCCAAGAGCTGAGAGCGAAATGAGCTGTGACTCCGCACATGCGCACTGGCGTCCTCATCTACTCGAAACTATGGCTAAATCTCGGATTACAGGCCACTTTTGACCAAACGAAATCGTAGACCAAGACATCGAGCTTCTATGATTTGAAAAGTGCTAAAGTTTGTGTTATTTGGAGACCGCAAACATATGCCCCGAGAACTCACATTGAGATCGCAAATCTAAAACATCTCTGGAAGTGCTCCATATGACACTAAAGTGATATGGGTGAGTAAAACTTGTTTTATTACCGAAATAAGGCTCAGATTGTAAAAAAAACGTTACTTTTCCTTTAAGCCCTGCAGTGTGAACGTATCCTTAGTGAGGGACTGTTGGATTGTGTGAAATTAAATGTTTGTTTTTCCTGTATCCATGGAGACGGTGCAAGAGGCCAGCTCAGAGATGCTACGGGGTTTTTATCAAATGTGGCAGAAGATCTTCAGAGAAAACACTTTGAGGGAATGACCCATTTCACCGCCAACCGAAACACCAGAGCGGACTAAGAGTGAGGCCTTTTCCGGTTGTGTTCACCCGGCGCCCCCTGGAGGCTCCTGTGACGCTGCAGGACACACAGGAGGGACACTTTCGGCTCGTCCTCTCCTCAAACTGACACAGATCCGCTGACCCTCCCTGACTAGTGCTCCTGTTAAACTGGAACAGTTTTCTGCAGCAAAACTTGAATTTCCCTCAGGATCAATGAAGTATCTCTCAACATTTCAGCCCTCAGGTAGTTTTGCATCTAGACCACGGGTATTCACAGCGAAGAGCCACAGAGCAGTGGATAACTGACACTTGAGGATACCTGAGGGTGTGATGCTAAACTATAATTTAGCTTTTATAGTAACACAATCTGACCACAAAGAACTGACTTAGCTGGAACTACAATAGGTGACCTGATTTTGTGCTGTTAAATAAGTCATTTCAGGTCTGTGTGTCTGATGTTTGTGATGTTATTGATGTTATAGTGGCAGGATGACTTAAATTTCTGTTAAAGTACTGACAAATCAGCAGGAAGAATCGATCTGAGGACTATATTTATCTCCCAGGCCACAGTTTAGACACTCTAGGTATATATATATATATATAGAGAGAGAGATTTTGCGGTCTTACTTCTTAATGAGGATGAGCTCGTCATCGCAGATCCGGTCCTGGACCACCTCCTCGGCCTGGCCCAGCATGGTGGCCTCAAACGTCTCCTCCCCCTCCAGGTTACTCAGGGACGAGCACATGGTGGCTACGACACAGACACGAGCACATCTTCAACATTCATCAGACACGGGTACGTTTACAAGGCTATTAAAAATCAGATAACCCAATAATTAGATCTGATTTTGGTGTGTTTACGGCACAAAAGAAATGTGAGCAGTGAATTTTTAGAGGAACTGTAGGATTTTGAAGACAAAGTCCAATGGATTTTGAAATAACTAATAACTTTTTGGGCAAATTTGTCATTTCTGTTATGACTGCACTAATGTCATGTGGATAAAACTCTGTTCCATTGTAAAATGTAAATTTGCTTACCTACACAAAATAAATACATAAATGAAACTCAATCTTTAACTTTTTTTTTTTTTCATTTTGCACAGGTGTGAACTATCAGAAAGATATCAGATTACGTACACAAGAATGAAGAAAGCATAAAAATGGCATTTCAAGGCCTGTCACAACACATTTTGAAGTAAATATTGATAATAATATTTACTAACCAAAACATAAAGCAGAATTATCCCCAAAACAGTATTCTAAATGTACAGTGGCCAATCATGAAAAAAGCGGAAAGTCACGGCTACAATTGTAGTCACCACTACAATTGTTTAAAAATGTGTTTTATTGCTCTTTATTAAAGTTTATTAAAGTCAAATCTCTTTGTAATACAGAAAAATAACCACTATTTTCCCACTAGTACAAAGAAAAAGTCCCCTAAAAAGTCCTGTTTCACGTAAACTGAACCAGAAGTCAATATAGTATTTATCGTGACAGGCCTGGGCGTTCCAAATAATCAGATAATTCCAGAAATCGGACAATGATCACATTTCTGGCGTGCGTGTAAACACAGAAGAAAACATAAGCTGGGCAGATGTTTCCCTCCTCACCTCCCGTTGCCTTGGCGATGCGTTTCAGGTCCCTCTTAAGCACCCGCCTCACGGCCATGGCGCCCACTTCCACAAAGTACTTGAGGCACATGTCGTCAATGCCCCCGGTGGTCAGGACCACGTTGGCGCCCGTCGCCAAGATCTTCTGGATCCTCTCCTTGGTGATGTCGGACTCTCTAGATTAAATTAAAGAGACTGATTGGAATTTAAGTCCAGGTGGATTTATGTGAAACAGCAAAACCAAATATTAAAAACTATCAATATATTTACTGTAACAAAACTATTAAAACAATTAGAAATACGCTTAAAGGCACACTATGTAACTTTATTTGGGGCTCCGTCACCTGCTTGTTTCTATGGAGATATCATTGATCTGCCTAAAATGTTCCACAGCTCTACTTTGTTTAGGCTACGTTTATACGATGACGGTCTGAACAGAAGACGCAAAAGTGGCATCATGTCTTCACTTTTTATTCCGCGTTCAGACGAGCGTTTTCGGGAGGAAATCTGCGTGCATACGGTGACGCAAAAGTGTGTGGAATTGGATTGGGTATGCATGCCAGGCGGCTAGGTGGCGCTGTGATACATTATCACTATCTTCCTTCTTCTCATTTGCGCCTTCTCATCTGTGCTACTGGTAGCAAAAAAAAATTAGTGTGGTCAGACGAAGTTCAGCTATTGCTTCAGACCACGTTAGACTACAAAGCAACGACTACAAACTGATATTGATATGGACCAATGTGACGTAAACGTGTACGCGACGTCAGCAGATTTGACCAGACTTTTGCGTCTTGGGCAGTGTTGACGAAAACGCTACGGCGGAGCGTATTCAAAGTTTTCCACTTTGGAGGGCGGTTTCAGTTTTTTACGTTTTTAAGCCCCCAAAACGGCATCACCGTCTAAACGAAAGGCACTTCCGCTAAAATATTTTGTCGTTTTTACCCGCAAGAGTTCTCATGTAAATAGACCCTTAATTGAAAGTGGGTTTAAAGCTCAAAAACAAGTAAAAAAAACAACATTCTGACTGTGAGTGGGGTCACTTGTCCACAGATCTGACCTGTAACTTGGTCTGGTTTGGTCTCCATGAAGATAAAAAGGTTTAAAGCCAAATTGAGGAACATTCCAGACAAAGCAAGAACATCTCCATAAGGAAAACCATTTGAAGGACTCTCCACCAGAAAAGTTACACAATGCAATGCAATTTTTCTTTACGGAGATGATGTATTTTGCCAGAACAATTCCACAGTAGGGCATTAAACTTGTCCATCTAACTGGACACAGGTGAGCAGGGGGTTCATCAGGTCAAGTTACAAGTCAGATCTGTGGAAAATTAAGCAGTAACATGAGGCAAGCAGGTAGGAAACCCTCCACCAGAGAAGTTCCACAGTACACCTTCAAGTTCATGATGTTTTTAGGTTGTCCAGTGCTCCAAAAGCTACAGGAGCTGAGGATTTGACTTGGGACGGCTCATGTTTTCTCCCACGCGTATCACCATGAAAACTACCGACCGAGAGTCACAGGAAATTTAACGGGCACAGGTTTCAGAGGCTCTCAAGAGTGTGAACCCTCACCTCTGTCTGATGAGGTCCAGCTTCTCGGGGTCGTTGATGATGACTTGGATGCCCATCTTCATCTTGGTCTTCTGCAGGCTGAAGTCCAGACAGGCGATCTTGGCGTTCACCACGCGCTTCACCATGGCTTCAGAGACAACAGAGAGTTATTTACCAAGTTGTTTATCATTTGGTAACGCTTTATTTTAGGGGACACTTTTTAATGCGAGTGGATAATTCATTCATTTATTTATTAGAATTCAATTGAGCCTCATGACACAAAAGTACATTGAGGCCGGCTGCATCAAGTGACGTGGGGCCATCCTCCCGTGGATTTGTAGCTTTTGTCAAAAAGAATTTTCCCATCACCGAAGCTGCTCCAGCCTAATGGATCATTTGAACGATAAACACGTCCGTTCCATTGTTACCGGTGATCAACAAACAATAATTATAATTAGGAAACGAATGAGCAAAGCGACCACAGAAAAACTGATGAACTCAATCGCAAAGTGGGTTGCCTCTCTCTCTCTCGAGATTAAAATGCGATTACAAATCCTGTAATTAATTAGATTCATTTTTTTAATCTCCTGACAGCACTAATAATTAAGAATCAGTGTTACAATTGTTACCAGTAAAACCAATACTTGATTTGAAATATAAAGTGTTTAGTAATTGTTTGACCAGAAAAGAGCTGCCAGTTTATAAAAACCTGCAACATGTTTTCAGTCGTGCTCCCGTCTCCCACGCGTATCACCGAGTACGCCACGAGGATGGGCGTAGCAGCAAATTAAATGAGGTGTTGGCAGAGGCCCCGGGGTGGAGCTCAAACGCACCTTGTGACCCCACGGTGCAGTTGAGGGCGTAGCCGTTGACCAGGAAGCTCTCCTTCTGGCTGCGCCCGTGGGCCTTGAGCACGTTCACGGAGTTAATGGGGTACTTGGCCACGCCCTTGCCGTCTGTGAACTTCACCGCCAGGGCAGCGTCCACCACAATGTTTGAGAAGAAGTCTGAGTCACTGAGAGGGTGCGGTTAAGGGATATATTCAAGTGTCTTTTGCCATTTTTATACAATTTTACCACAACACAAAGAGAAAAAAAACACAGACAATTGTTTTAAAGATATAGTATGAAGCTAGAATCAATTAAAAATGCACTGTGTAACTTTTCTGCCAACCTCCTTTGCTTATTGCTTCACTAGAATGTTTCACAGTAAAGCAAAAAACGTATCCAGCTTTTATTTATTAATTACAAGCGTTTCTATTTCACAAAATAAAAAAAAAATAAAAAAAAAGATGCAGTCAACTATTCTGTACTTCGGCCTGGTCTTAATGGAGATGGATGGTTTTAATGCCATACTGTGGAACATTCAAGGCAAATCACAATCAAATGAATCAATAACAGTCTTTTGAATATGTTAATTCTAGATGTATTGTCATATTGCCCAAACCTACTGTATATCATTCCATTCCAAGACAAGCAGATAAAGGATACACTCCGATGATTTTTGAGGACATGGAAGTCTTGGCTGCATTGATTAAACACTCTCTGCCCAGTTCATCTGTTCCGATTGTGAGGTTCTCATTTATGTAGCGCACAGCCTCCCTGCAACACAGAACAACCGTCAAAACCTCACTGATGTCAGAACTACATGAATTCAGTTTCAGTCTTTTAGGGGAGTCCACATTCTCTTACGATGTAGGGCTAGGCGGTATACCGGTTCATACCGAATACTAGGGCTGGGCGATATGGAGAAAAAAAAATTATCTCGATATGTTTTTGCTATATCTCGATATACGATATGTATCTCAATATCTATGCAGGGGGAAAAATTGTAAACATAAAATCTGAGGGTAGACAGTTCTTATAAAGTGCTTCTTTAACATTTAAGATAAAAGACAAAAAAAAAAATCCCTAATTTCGTTTCCAAGTCCCTAGAGGTAGACGGGTACTAGTAACAAAGTGCTGTGCTTGTGTACCAATTTTAACATTATCAAACCAAGGAAGTAGTATATTGCCTTATTTAATTGTAAACCTAAAATCTGAGGGTAGACCGTTATATAGTGCAAAGATAAAAAAAAAACGAAAAAAAATTAAGATGAGACAAAAAAATCCCTCATTTCGTAATTAATTTAAAAAAGGTACAGACAGCACATCCTAACCTTCCTTACCCCGTGGCACTAACCTTTTATTGGTGTTATTACATATACTTGTTTGTTTTTTATTTGGTTTTTATTTTTTAGATATTTTTTTTGGAGCTGTAGTCCAAGATCTATAGCTTGCTTTTTTATTTTGTGTTTTTTTTTTGTGCTGTAGTTTAACTAAAGCTTTTTATTTCTTATTTATTTTGTTGTGCTATAGTGGGCAAACTATAGCTTTTTATTTTTTGGGTTTTTTTGGTGCTAAAGAACTAGCTTTTTAAAAACTTTTCTGTGCTGTACAACTAGCTTTTTAAGCGGTGCTACTTGTGACTTTGTGTCGCCAAAAAGAAAACAAATCAGAGCGCATATCCATACACTTATTGAGAATCAGAGCCTATGGCAGAGGAATGACCAGACTCCGAGGCGATCTGACGAGATGGGAGGGAGCAGAGGAGAGACGTGTGTGTGTGTGTGTGTGTGTGTGTGTGTGTGAGAGAGTGAGTGAGTGAGTGAGTGAGTGAGTGAGTGAGTGAGTGAGTGAGTGAGTGAGTGAGTGAGTGAGTGAGTGAGTGAGTGAGTGAGTGAGTGAGTGAGTGAGTGAGTGAAAAAAACAAGGAAGCGACAGTCCACAACAGTCCACGCTGTTCTCAACTCCACCCCCGCCCCTCTCTGCCTGTCTCTCTTCCACTGCCCCACCTGGTCCCTCTGTCTCTTTCTCTGAACGGGGAAAGAGAGAAAACGGCGCAATTATTTTTTTTCCCCCTCCCGCGATCTTGGAGCCTCTGATCACTAAAAAAACTCGCTAGATTTGTCGCTAGTCGCTTTTGTCTAATTTTCTCGCTAGGGGGGTCCAGAAAGTAGCTAAAAATAGCGACAAAGTCGCTAAGTTGGCAACACTGGTTATCAACAAACACACGCGGTGTGCGTATGGGGAGGGGAGGGGGAACCACGGCAGTGAAACACAAACGCAAGAAGGAGGCGGGGCGGACAGCTCCACAAACAGTTGAGGAAAATAAGCAGAGTGGCGAAATCTTATTTAACTTAGTACTGTTGAGAATGAGAAGAGTTGAGAGGTGCTTCAAGGAGGTGATTAAAGCACTGGACCCAGAGATGTTTTACCAAGACGAATTTACTGCAATAATTACTCAGTAATAGTTTAAGTAGTAGTTTAGAGGATAATTATAAAGTAATTATTCTCAAAATTATTAGGAAATGGGGTTAACACCTAGTCCTGCATGGGGAAAAAAAAAAAAAAAAAGTCAAATACTGTGACACCTAGGGCTGGGCGATATACCGGTGCACACCGAATACCGGTGCGTTTTTTTTTTTACGGAAAGAATTTTTCATTTACCGCAGTACCGGTGAGTGTGCCCGTACAGAACGTCGGGAACGCGGAACGTCGCGAAGCGAGATATTGTTTGAGGGGGGACTGTTTCGCAGTGGTACCAAACAAACTGCATGTGGCTGCATGAGAGCGGTGAAAGCAGTGTGTGTTGAGCGTTGACCATACATGTTACACAAAAAAAAGAGGAGCCGTGTCCATTGTTTGGAGGTACTTCTGGTTTAAAATATCTGACGCCGATCAAACAACAATATTCTGTAAGAGTTGTCGGGCTAAAGTTGTAGCCGCAGGAGGCAACACGAGCAATTTGCTTCACCACCTCCGTCACAATCATTTACTCGAATATGAAGAATGCATGAAACTAAGACCTGCTGCCTCTTCCACGTCTGCGGGTAGCATTAAAGTTGGCACTGCAGCACAAAACGCGAATCAGCTGGCACTCAAAGACGCGTTTGCTAAGGGTAGCGCCTACGACAATAAAAGCAAACGGTTTATAATAATAATAAATCGTGGCTCCTGGAACGTCCAAATGACGATGATAATAATAATAAAAATTATGCCTGCAAGCCAAGCTGCACTTCTTTTATATCTTTGATTGAATAGTGTACTGTTCCTGGGCTTCAGCAGTAGTATTACTAATGCAAGATGCATACTTTTAGTTTACTATTTATTATTTGTTTAAATGTAAGTATACTGTATACCTCATCTTGAACCAAAGTCCGTATGGATGCAAGTTGCTTTAGTGAAGGTTTAGTTGTTTGAAGTCTTCAAGTTAAACTTTTTTTATATTTTAAATAGTTGAATACTACCTGGTTGGACTTGAAGCAATATTATTAATGTTTCACAAAGTGAAAAGTTTCACACCTGTTTCAGTACTGTTTATTGTTGCCTTAATGAAAGTTCAGTGGATAAAGTCTTCACTTTGCAGTTACAAGGGTTTTGTTTACATTGTAGCCAACTTAAATATGTTTTAAAGTTGCAAAACTTGCACAATAAAGCTTTCCATATTTTGATTGCAACAGTCATGCAGTCTGATTTCTTCTCATTACAGTTATGAGTGCCACACTGTCACCTTTGTGAACAGCAGAATTTTGTGGGACCATTTAAAACTTGGGTTAATACTAGTCTGGTCATTCTAAGCCAATTTACTGCAGTAATTATTCTCTAAATTATTAGGAAATGGGGTTAACACCTATTCATGCATGAAAAAAAATACCGTCAAATACCGTGATACCAATAAAATGTTGAAAAATACCGTGATATGAATTTTTGGTCATACCGCCCAGCTCTAGTGACACCGTTATAATTTTGAAAAATACTGTGATATCAATTTTTGGTCATACCGCCCAGCTCTATTACGACGACTACAAAAGCATAAATGTGAGATAAAACCCAAACATGTACGTACTTGCAGGCCAGACGATATCCACTGATGACCGACGTGGGGTGGATCTTCTGTTTGACCAGCTCGTCTGCGCTCTTCAGCAGCTCTGCGGCCAGAATCACCTGCACAGGGCACGTCACACAGTCAAGGCCAAGAGCATGAAACACAACACAGGAGTGAACCTGGAACCTCACACGTGTGGAGGTTTGTGCCATCGTTTCATTAGGGGTTTGAAAAAAATCAGCTTCTAAACTCCTTCAGACACCGAGGGACAGTTTTTTTTTCCTGTTAGTATAGCCACACATCTGTAGGAGGCAGAGGCATGGTTCTAGAACAGGATGGGCAAACAACAACTATTATTTTGACTTAGTATAAAAGTATGTCGAGTTCGCATAATTGTAATCAAATGTTATTAAATCAAACTCTCAGACTGGAGGTTGCGAGCAGTAATGTACCAAAGGCCAAACAATCCTCCAAATTGTGTACACTTACCACAGAGGTGGTCCCATCCCCGACCTCCCTGTCCTGGAGTTCGGCCAGCTCACACAGGACTTTAGCCGCCGGGTGCTCCACCTCCAGCAGCTTCAGGATGGTCGCCCCGTCGTTTGTGATGGTCACGTCCTAAAAACAACACACTTTAATGAGCCATGAAGAGTTGGAAGAATAAACTGTGGCTTACAAGTCCACACAGCATTTATTAGATTTTCCATTTTTATGGCCATTACAGTTTCGCACCATGGTAGTTAAAAAGAGGATCTCTTCATGTGGGATATTTCCATACTTAAAACTGCAAACTAAAACTCACCCCAATATCATCCACCAACATCTTGTCCAGGCCGACTGGTCCCAGGGAGCTTTTGACGATGTTGGCGATGGACGATGCGGCCAGGACTGTAAAAAAAAACACATTTTTAACAAGACAGAACCTGGAGTAAAATGAAAACGCTGGTTTTCTGAGCAGCAGCTCCAAAAGAAAACACTACACAACAGAATAATGATGATTAATCATTAATTTAAATGATTACCTAATTAAGAAAATGATTCCTGGACTGGACAAATCTTGCATAGGAACAATAAAGACTTAGACAAACTTTAGTGATCCACAAGGGAAATTATTTGGATACAGTAGCTCAGAAATCACAATATAATAACAAAAACAGATGGTATAACAAAAAAGATAGCAAGAGGCCGGTGTCATAGGAGATATAATTATAAAAATAAATGTATATGTACAAGTCAAAATAAAATAGAAACATAATAAAATATAAAATCAATATCATAAAGAGCAATATAGAACAAATTGTTTAGTTTAAATGAAATGAATGAAACCCCCTCCTCATCTGCAAATATGGCATAAGTCTAATGACATCAACATTATTGTGTAGAAATGTTTATATCCATCTGTTGTTTAACATATAACGGGACATTTGATCATTTTGTCCTGGGTTTTTTTTCTACATTTACGATCAAAACTGCCACGAATAAGAGAAAATAACACGATCTACTCATACTGACACTTCCATACAAGTTTACGTTCCTCAGTTAAATCCTAAATAGTCTTGTTTATATGTTCTGTCTTATTATTAAGCGTGGTTCATAGAGACAGCCACACCTTCAGATCAAGACAGTGTCTCTGTAGCCCATTAGCATAGCCACCCATTCAATGCACACAAATGGAAGGTACTAAAATGGGCCAAAACATAGAAATGCACAGATCAAATACGATAAGCAGTGTCAAAGGTTTCATAAATATTCTATGATCCAAAAACAATAACAATTCCTGGGCTGAGATGAAGTTAGCCGGTAGCATTAGCCACACGTGTGATGCAGCATGGATGAGATTAGCGTTTTCTGCGCACACAAAAAGCACAATTTTGCAGTTTCATCGGTCCGAAATAAAGCGAAGACTGCGGACGTCACTGACCATTCTGCGAGCGGACGGACTCGCCGGTTGTCCTCATCCCGAGCACGTTTAGGGGACCGTCCATGAGAGACATTTTGGACAAATGGCACAATCTGCGAAGAAAGGGAAGCGCTGCGGTGCACTGTGGGTAAACCGGTCTGAACTCCGAAGCTTCGAGAAGAAAATAAATGTAAAATGGCGCTGGTAGACGTTTTCAGAAAATTATATTAAAGTTATTTCTTTGTTTTTGAAGGACACTATAACGTCGTGTTCAAAACAAAGCCTGGTTATAACGGGAAGTGCCTTTTTAAAGTTTAAATCATTTAGAACACCATTTCCCAGAATGCAACAGAGCAGCTTTTCTTCTTCGTAAGTAAGCCTATGCGTGTTTCACGCGTGCTGTAGAGCGCCACCTGCTGCTTTGATACTAACACATTCAGTAAACGGCAAAAGGAGAAATTCAATTTGTCAACTGGACAAAGTTTATTTGGTCGAATACGTTTCGCAGCTCATCCAAGCTGCTTCTTCCAAGCTAGTTCTTCAATTCTGAACAAAGATCAAAGATCAAATTCAGCTTTCTGCCATATGTGTTCAACATACAGTGAATCGAAATTTTCTTTCTCTCTGGCCAGGTAGTGCAAAATACAATTTAAAGACAAAACATAACAAAAAATATCGAAGACAAAAATCTGAATCTAAAACTAAAATCTAAAAGCAGAAAATCTGAAACCAGTGCAACATAATAAATAAATACCCATTTACAGATGTCCAAAAATGTGCATTATGCATCAAAAATGTGCAATGGACCAAATAAACTTTGTCCAGTTGACAAATTGAATTTCTCCTTTTGCCCTGGATTCTACCTGGACGACTGAGGGATTCTAC
Source organism: Paratrypauchen microcephalus (assembly GCA_036785185.1). Lineage (NCBI taxonomy): Eukaryota > Metazoa > Chordata > Actinopteri > Gobiiformes > Gobiidae > Paratrypauchen > Paratrypauchen microcephalus. The sequence goes on from JAVJIX010000164.1 coordinate 772,859, forward strand.
ACATATTCAATAAATAATAAAGAGTACAATGCTTAACACACAATGCTTATAATAATAATAATAATAATACATTATATAATTATTAGGCCCGAGTGATAAAGTGAAAACGCCGCAAATTTCAGGTTTGTTTTTGTAGCTCGCCATCAAATTTCGCCAAGTGATAATCCGTGCATACTTTGGCCAATTTTACTCAAAATGTAGTGCGAGGGCCGATCATCGCCGCTTGCGGCTATATTTGTTATTATTTTTATTATTATTGTTGTATTTGCCTCAAAAATGTATGTAATCATGTCTAGCCTCTTTACAAGAACAAACTTTGACATCCAAGACATAGATATAATAGACACAGCCTGTATGAAAGTGGTGTGCGTGTTTGTGATGATAGTGGTCAGAGGGGCCAATGGCGCAGATTGGCTGCCTTGATTGTCAGTCTGCCCCAGGGCAGTAGTTTATGACCACTGAGTGTGGAGTGAATGAATAATGATCTGTAAAGCATCTTTGAGTGTCGAGAAAAAAAAACACTATATCATTTGTATAGATTGTAAGATTAAATACATTTGTTATTGTTTATTATATCACATTTATGTACCCAATATAAATATATTTTAAACCATGCCCCATTTTATTCTCACAGCCCAATAATAACACACACACAGTTTTTATATAGTTAAAATTTACTTTATATTTATTTCCTGCAGTACAGTTCTGTTGAGCAAAGACAACGAGGCAGTTACAAAATTCAGTACACTTAACTTAAAAAGACAAAAAAAAAAAAAAAGAAAACATTAAATCACACCTATGGCAAACGAGAATAATGTTCCTAATGTACATCTATACAGAGAGTTTACAAATAAAAGTAAAAACAACAGAAAAAAGTGCAAAAAAGAGTCAATGATACCTGCCCAACCCCACCAGTGAAACAGAGACTCACATGGACATAAACTTACTTCATATTTCAAAATATTCCATCATTTGAATCTACATCGTTAACAAAACAAGACCAGATTTCGCGATTTCGTAGTTTCATTGTGTAACAGAACTGGAGTCAATTTTGTGAGTCTCAAAGTTTAAATAAATACATTTAACTTGCATTTACAGTTTGACGTGACAATGGTGAAGAGACGTGCTAACATATAAATAGAATACATTTAGTGAAAATTTGTGGTTTTGAGTGTGAACTTCAATTGAAATGTGCGAATTGGGTGTGGCTTCAAATTTAGCAAAAAAAATAAAAAATCTTGTTCAGTAGTGCGATATCGTGTCCCTTTAAACAGAAATTGTAAATTAAAAAAAGAAAAAACAGTACTGTAGAATTTCAACTACCGCCAACATGCTCCTTCCTGGTCCCTTTGTTAAAACCATTTAAAACTTCAACCCATAAGATTTACTCACATATTGAAAATAAATAGATAGCTCTTATAGATATTTTTAAAAGCAGGATACACTATCGACAGTAAGACTTATAGTTTAAGTCTAATTTCACTAGCCACAATAGATAAGAGTGAATTCCTTATTATTGCTAAAAGCTTGTCAGTAAAATGCTAAATTAAAAGCGTTATATTGCAAGTTTGATAGCGAATAGAAACACAAGCCAATGTATGTTACCGTTTAAAGGTCCGATATTACGCAAAACTAACTCCTGTGAGCTTTAAGTCATGTTAAAATGTTGTTACCTCATTAAAAACATACCTGGAATTGTTTTTTTTGTTTCATTCACACATGGAAGCGTATTTTTCGGACTATAAGTCGCATGGTTTGGGTGGCCTTACATGCCTTTCAAGATGAAATCCTGCTTCTTGGTCTCTGATTTTATAAAATAAATTTCCCCCAAAAGGTGCTTCTTATAGTCCGGTGTGACTTATATATGTTTTTTCTTCTTCATTGTGCATCTTTTTTTTTGGCTGGTGCGACTTATACTCTGAAAAGTCCAAAGTATAGTAGTACGTATAGTCCGAAAAATACATAAACGTTTATTATTAGTCTGTCCACATCTCCAAAACTCAAAATGCTCTGTTCCACCTTGGGATTTTTCAAGTTAACAGCTGCTTTTTACATTTTATTTACTAGAATTCCAGGCAATTCCAGAGCAGAAATGTTCCAAGTGGTTCTAGTGAAAAGATACGAGTTTACAAAACCCATGGAGCACTTCCTGATTTGCTGCGTGACATCACAAGGTGGAACAGAGTGTTTTCAGTTTGAGAGAAGAACTCAGCCTAAATATGCAGGATTGTCCATTGGGTTAAACATGTGCGAATGAAAACAAAACACAACTCCAGGTGTGTTTGTGATGACGAAACAACATTAAAACGGTTTTTAAAAAGCGTAATATGGGCCCTTTAACTTAAAAGTAATACGAAAAGTTATTATTTGTTGAAAATGGCATTATTGTTATGCCAATCTAGAATATATTTATGAGAAATACTATTACAAATCCCGAGAAGTACAGACCAAGTTGCAGTGAACAGTAATCATTGTACACATGAAAAGTGCTAAGGCAAGATCAAATATGGCACAGTCAACCTACGAAAGCCCTGTAACGAAGAGATAACTAGTTCCTTTTTCTATGTCGAAAGATACTAGAGTGGACTGTATATTGTTTAAAACGTATAAGCAGGTCTAAATCTCTTTCTCTTCGATTCCTCAGCTGCGAAACCCTCCCACTGAAGAAAGCAGCCAATAGGAAAGAGGCAAACGGCGCTTCCTGTTGGCTTACCTCGCTTACGTGGGCGGGGTTTCGCTTCGCCCGTAAGTCCGACACGCTGTGAATACATTTACGTTATTAGGCAAAACTACTCGAGCTAAGACACTGCAATTTGTCTCTCAACGACTGGACGATTTTGGGTTGGTTGTGATGTTGCTGCTCGCTCCACAGGTACTTCTCCAGGTGGTGGCGCTCTACGGACCTCAGTGAATCGCACGTACGGACGGGCGTGTTCGGCAAGCTGTGTGACTGCGTGACCCGACCCTTGGGGAAGTTCTGCGATCCAAAATTGCTGTTGCGGTCGGGTTCGCTTTCGTCTTCCGATCGGATCTCTACGTAATCGTCGTCATCCTCGCCATTGTCCTTGAAGTTGGCGAGGTAGTTTTGCGTCGCGTTTAGAATGCTCAACGCCGAATTACGGTTTAGCACTACGACCTGCTGCCCGTCTTGCAAGGTGATGTCCGTGCTTTCCGGAAGGCTGTTGTGCCGACCGGTGCGCCCCAAGCTCGGGTAGTGTCCAGAAGACCTGTTACTTTTAGGTTTCTTCTCTTGCTCGGATACGTTTTTCGCGGGCAAAGATGGCGCGTTGAACGATGTGTGTCTTTTAATAGTGCTATACACGTGCTCCTCTTTTTCGGACGGGGCGGACATGCAGGAGCTCCAGCGTTGGGAAATGGGCATGGACGTTTTGGAAGAGGGACTGGGGGGAATGGGAGGGCGTTGCGGGGTGGAGGAGGCCCGGAGCTGGGGGGTTTCGCCGGACAGGGAGTTGATGAAGCTGGCCAGTTCGCCATTGCTGTAGGTGGAGTGGAGCCAGTCGTGCTCGGAGGTGGTCTCAGGCAGGGAGGGGGAGGAGGGGAGGTGGTAGTGGTGGTGGTGGTGATGGGGGGCGGGGGTGGCGGGGCCGGAGGGGGAGGAGCCTGGGGGGAACATGACCTGGTCGTACAGCTGGGAGTACTCGGCGATCCGGGCACCTTGGAGAGAGACATGTAAGAGGATTGTGAGGTTTTGTTTTTTGTTTTCATGTTTTTACTACCCAAAATACACCAAAAGTAATTGCCAGCACCATAAGATCTGGTCCACACACAAGTGCATTAAGAAACTTCTCTGGTAGAACCTTCTTGTCCCCCTAGAACTGGCATTTCTTTGCCTAAAATGAAGACCACATAGACCAGTATACACCGGACTACTATGGAACTACTTGGAGAACTGAGGGACTGCACATAGTAATACAAAAGTACTACAAGTTAATGTTGAAAATTACAGTGGTACCTCACCTTACGAAAGACCCAACAAACGAAAATTCCAAGTTATGAAACGCCTTCACGTTAAATTTTGGTCTCTAGATACGAAAGAAAATTCAAGTTACGAAACGCAAAATCTCAAAAATTCAAATAATGCGCGCTCAGCCACACACATTATACGCTTTTCTCAGACTGGATTTAAACTTTTCTCACATTTGTCTCTCGTTTAAACACTCAAACTTTCATAGATTTTCAACAAAATGTGTGTGCGCGCGGACACGTGCATGACCCGGCGTGGGGCTGTGAGCACGAGACCAGGTCTAAACCAGGATTCAACCACCGCGGCTCTTGCCTGCGTTCGTTCATGCGCTCAGACTGTGTGCGGTCCCGAGGGGAGGCACATCCCCTCCCCTCCTCACTGCTCGCCTCAGCCGTGACTCGTGAGGTACACCGGCAGAGCTAGCACGAAACCAGGAAATAGACCCGCACGCGGTAGAGGTAAGATCGGGCCTAAAAAATCCAGCCCGACCCGACTCGGCCCGTGGGTATTAAAGCCCAACCCGGCCCGAGCCCGAAGCAAACCCGAAATTTCATATTTTATTTGTGAGGACTCGGGAGGAGGAGGGGTGATTTATGATAACAAATTAAAGCCTGTCTTTTGTAACGAAATCTAAGTTAAACAAGACATCTTTTATATTTCTGTTTCTGCAGAGGGTACATTAACCGACAATTTTCCATCATTGACGGATTTTTTAAAGAGTTGACGGGAAAAATGTAAGGCCATCCGTCATTTTGACGGGTTGAAAATTGGGCCATAAACCACAGCAGCAGTACGTCCTTAAAGGTCCCATGGCATGAAATTTTCACTTTCTGAGGTTTTTGAACGTTAATGTGAGCTCCCCTACCCTGTTTAGGCCCCCCCCCATGGCTAAAAGTTGCGAAATGTCTAAACTGAGCATTTGCGGTCCTTTTCTGCGTTACACAAAACCAGTGTTCAAACGGGCGAGTTCGGACAAGGCACCTTATTGACGTCAGATCGGCAAATGCAGCTCCAGCCCCTCCCTCTGTCTCCGCTCAGCGTCCCTGTATATCCCGCCCATAGAGTTTGGACTGTGAATGCGCTACACAATGCGAAATGCGTTTTTTTATTTGCCTGGAGGCACGTTCGAGTGTTTCTAGGCTCGGAAGTCCTTTATCTGAGCCTCTGGACCTTTGAACAGCAGTGGTTTAATTTTATTTTATGTGGAAATGTGTTTATTTTTCAATGGAACTCTTCAACTCTCTCTCCCCGTGCAAAAACAAGGAAATGGATCAGAGAGCGCTCAAAGCAGACAGCGGAGCGTTTAGCCACGCCCCCACCTTCTACTATTGGCCAGCTTTTTTCTCCTCATTTGCATTCAAGCAACAACGCCCATTATAGAGTGTTCTTTCTCAGCTTATCTCTGTTTCTCATGCACTAAGTGTTGATTTTGAAGAAGGATTCATTTACAGTATTAGGGAACCATTAAGGAGCCATATAAAAGCATCAAGAAGTACCATGTCATGGGATCTTTAAGAATCTAGCGCGGCACTTTAAGAGAGAGAAGCAGAGAGCATTTTCAACAATCAATTTGAAGCTTTTCCACACCTCACTCTTACCGGTGCGTGTTTGTCTTTTCAGTTCTCCTGTCTTTAGTTTATCCTTAACTTCTTCCTCCTCCATATTGAGGATACCAGGTCAAAATAGATGCGGTCTTGCGGAGGGGAAGATTATTAAGAGGGGGGCGTTCACGTGCTCAGAGCATGCTCTGGCTCTGCTGCTCCTGTTTAGTAGTTAAATAGCAATTACATTACAGCGCCTTCTGTTTTATCCAAATTATTTATTTTAAAACAAGTATTCCTTAGTTTAGTATCCACACATCGTTTTAGTATACATTTTTATAAACATATATTTATTTTAAAAAAGTCAGCGAGAGAGAAACCCGGCCCGACCCGACCCGAAGCAATGATTGACATTTTAGGCCCGACCCGAATTTCGGGTCGGGTCGGGTTGGGCTCGGGCTTGGGCTTAAGATCTTACCTCTAGGCAAGTGGTGGTTTAATCCTGGGCTAGACCTGGTCTAGAGGAGGCACGGTTTGAGCACGGGTCTCGTGCTCGCAGCCCCGCGCCGGGTCATGCATCACACATGTGTCCGCGCGCACACTTCTCCGCCCTCCCCCTTCCCCCCACGCATGCAGTTGCTGCTCGCCTCAGCCGTGACTCGTGAGATACACCGGTGCTGCTGCTAATAGAGCTAGCACGAAACCAGGAAATAGACCCGCACGCGGCGCTTTAATCCACCTGGTCTAGTCCTGGTTTAGCCCAGGTCTAGACCTGGTCCAGTCCTGGTTTAGTTCAGGTTTAGTCCTGGTCCAGTCCAGGTTTAGACCTTGGTCTAGACCTGGTATAGTCCACGTTTAGTCCTGGGTCTACAGTCTCTTACCCAATCAGGACGCAGAGCACAATGTTACACTATAAAAAAAAAATGGGGCCTTGGAACGAATCAGGCTTTTCCCATTGAAATAGCTACTCAACTTACGAAAAAAATCACGTTACGAAACCACTTCTGGAACTAATTAATTTCGTAAGGTGAGGTACCACTGTACATTGTAATTTCTAAAGAAAGGGTGTTTTATTATTATCATTGTGGTATTGGAATCGTTATCGAGTCTATTCCTTAGTTTTGAAATCGAGTTAGAAATTTTTGCACTTGAGGAACCCCTTTCGAGAACTACCCTGTTAGACCAATAATCAGGTTCTTGAGAGATTCCATCCATAACCTCATATTTTGCATTACCTATAGCTGCACCTCCTTGCTTCTTCTCCTCCAAGATTGCCGCCAAGTCCTTCTGCTTCTTCTCGGCTCTGGCTCGGGTGCATGTGTCGCCGGGGTCCATGCTCCTCATGCGCAGGAGCTGGTTGGCCTTTTTGATCTTCTGACTGTACTGCCGCGCCATCAGGAACACCCTGCTTTTGGTTTTGTCCATCATCTCCAACGGAAATTCCACAGAATCGCCCAATAGCAACGAACTGGAAGCTAGCGGCGAATCAAGGCTCGCCAATTCTCCTGGGAACAAGAGGTCTTTCGGAGATGGAGACTTTGGTGGAAGTTCTACAAGGTCATCGTCCTCGTCCAATCGGAAACTGCCACTGCTAAGGCGTGCTAGCCGGTTGCGTATACTCTTGACCGTTCCTTGCTGGGGCTCTGGAGTTGTTGTAGTTGGTGTTTGACTTGTTGCACTAGCTAGTTCCTCTTCATTTGTTACTTCAATATCAGGTATGTTGATAACAGGAATTTTAAGCAATGGCGTGGAAGGCTTTCCTGAAGGACTTGAAGTTTGAGGTGGACTTTTTGTTTTGCTCAACTTTTTCTTGGGCGATGATTCGTTAACCGGAAATGCCGCAGGTAAACGATCGGGTTTCTTCTCGTTGATCTTGATGTAGTTTTCCAAATCATTCCAAATTTCATCCACCCGTTCTGACATTTTATCCCCCTTCTGTTTTGAGAAAGTTTCAGAAGCATTTGAAGAAGACAGATCTACTTCAGAAGAGCATGGATTGACATTGTTGTTTGCCTCATCTTCGAACTGCAAACTTTCTTCGGACACAAAGCCCTTTAGACTTTCGAGCAAGTCCTGCTCTGATGCCAACAAACTGTCCCGCTCTTGCTCAATGCCAACTTTTGAGTCTTTCGTTGGTGGTTCTCTAAAACATATCGTATCATAGATGTTTTCCTCTTCGACGTTCATCTCAAAAGGTCTTACTTCTTGCGTTGAGGACCTATTACTTTCCGATGACGATTCTGGTTCGATTGTGGGCACGGGGCTCTCTGCATGTTCCTCTTTGACATCTTTTTCCTCCAGTTCTCTCCTCACCAGCCCCATAGTCTTGAGATCTTGGTAGCTGATGTTGTCGTAAACGTTTTCAATATCGTCCAGAGTTAGCTGTTCAGCTGAAGAGGAAGCAGATAGGTCATTGCTTGAAGACTCTGTGTGGATGATTTCGAGGTTGCTAGATTGGTCGCTTTCCGGACTTTGCTTCGCTTCCGTAGCCTTCTCCCCCACGCTGCTCGCCCTACGTAAGACCCGACCACCATCTGAGGGCGGGGGGTCCACTTGCACTGTTGGGACTTGCTCCACGTGCCAGCTAACAGGTCGGGCTGTTCTAGGGGGAGACTGAGTTTGCGGTTCCGGTTCAGCACAGCTGGGTTCAGACGGGACAAACATTTGGTAGATATCTTCATCCTCGTCGGGCTGCATGGTCCGCTGGCGGGTGGGAAACATGGCGCGGCGAGCCCGGTGGTCCGCCCAGATGCTGTTCACTGATTGGTCGGTCTGCGTGACGATCACAGTGGGGATGGGCGAGTCAGGGGGCGTCTCAGTGACCCGTGATGACCGACGCAGTGGGGGGTGCCGGCTGCTGTCCCGAGTCAGGGACTCTCTGGCTCGCTGAAGAAGAGAAAAAACAGTTACTTTCAGCAAGTGTGCAGCAATGTTGAATCTGCAACATTTGAAACCTGTTCATAATTAGAAGAAGACATGCTTTATTTATCCCCGTAGGGAAATTATCTCTCTACATTTGACCCATCCTTCAGGAACAGTGGGCAGCTCATCTTTCAGGCGCCCGGGGGCTTGGACAGGACCTAAGCTGGAGGATTTTACCTGGAGCATGTTTTTTGGGTTGATGGGGGAAACCGGAGTGCCCGGAGGAAACCCACCCAGAGACTATTCATTTAAATTTGGGTGTCACCTTCTCCATCATCAGTTTTTTCTTGCACCTTTTTTTCTTGTAGCCGGCTTATCAAAGACTGATCTCATCAGACACTAAGCAGGGCTGGGCCTAGTTAGTACTTCAATCGTTTAACTGTTTAGTAACCATTTGGTCTGGTTAACGTATTGTAGGAGCATAAGGATACAATAGCACTTCGAGACTTCATTGAAATGTAAAGTGCATTACAAATAATCATATCAGAAGGCTGTACCTGTAGGTCAGAGGGGCTCATGTTGAAAGCTTTCCACTGCTCAATGTTGTCCACGGAGCCCTGAGGGTTCAGCCTCTTCCTGCTGCCTTTCCCGGGGACCCTGAGCTTCTTACTGCCTCCCTGCACAAACAAACACAGCAATTCAACTTCAAATACCATCAAATACCATACCTTACATTAAAAAGTGATTACACTTACGATGCCGCTGTCGTCCTCGTCATCGGCGTCCTGCTGGTGGGGCTCCTCCCCTTCCTCGCGGTCACTATGGTAATAGTGGTCACATGGGTCTAAGGACTCCTGTGATTGGTTGATGAGGCTGCGGCTGCGGCCGATGGTGCCCAGAGCCAGCTGGGACACGGGGGACAGCAGGGTGGCCCCGAGACTGCTCCGCTGGACATACACAGTACATCTTTAAACTTCTGCTTCATAATTCTTTACTCTTATATTCAACAAAAGTGAGGATTTTTAATTTAAAAAATAATTTGTTGGTGGTTTTGTATATTAAAGTACTCAAAGTTATCTCAGCGTTACCTTTTCTCCATCAGAGTTGGCAGCGTTCTGTTTGGCGTTCTTCAGTAGTTTGGATAGGGGCTCTGCAAAGGCCAAAGCAGTTGAAGTTTATGATTAATGTTTTTAACATTTGAAAAGGAACTTGGCACCACATGACAGAACCTCCGATTTCACAATAATACGTCAAACATCCAGAGCAGGGCCACTCCGGGCGATGCCAAGTCCCTCACACAAACACCACGAAAACTGATACAGACACAGACGTCAGACCAAAATTAATCAAGTCAAATTAGGATGAATTTAGATGAAGATTCAGTCATTTCTAATCATTGATCATCTTGGGTCATATTAATGGAGATGTTTACTTCCAAATTAGAAGGACTTGAACAAATTTTTCCACGCACAGATATATTACAAGTCTGAATATGTCCACTGTGTTCTGTCTGCATCTTATTACAAAATGAGATTATTAATATCAGGTAGGGATGCACTGATGGCTACCGATATTAGCCGATACCGATATTTATTTATTTTTAATTCTGAGATAACATTTTATACAGACTGAAAATCATGCAAAATTAATTTTTGAATGTCTTCTTTTATTTTCAAAACGTGGTTTGATTTTTTCTTTTTTTTCCAATTTCAATTTTTTTTTATAGTGTAACATTGTGTTCTGCGTCCTGATTGGCTAAGGGACCTTTGCAGATTGATGTTATAGATGGGGGACACGGAGGGGTGGGTGGGACCGGGACCAAACTGGAACTAAACCAGGACCAGACCGGGACTAGACCAGGACTAAACATGGACTAAACCAGGTCTAGACCAGGTCTAAACCTGGACTAAACCAGGACTGGACCAGGTCTAGACCTGGACTAAACCAGGACTAGACAAGGTCTAAACCAGGATTAAACCACCGCGTGCGGCTCTTTGCCTTTGCTCTTTTCGGACTGCGTGCCTCGGTCCTGAGGAGGAGACATGCAGTCCGAGCACATCAAACCTCGACATGAACGAACGCAAGAGCCGCACGAAACCAGGCAAAGAGCCGCACGCACTGGTTTAATCCTGGTTTAGACCTGGTCTAGAGGAGGCACGGTTTGGGCACGGGTCTCGTGCTCGCAGCCCTGGGTGGGATGCGTGGTCTCGCGTCGGTCATGCTGCGCTATCACGGATTTGAGCACGATGAGGGCACATGCCCCCCCCCACCACGCTTCACTATTAATACATTTTGTTAAAAATCTACAAAAGTTTGAGTGTTTAAACGAGAGAGAAATGTGAGAAAACGTTAATTCGAGGGATTATTGTACTGACAAATATCGGTCGTTAATATCGGCCCACTTTTACACATCGGGCCGATACGGATATGTTAAAATTTGGCAATATCGGCCGATACCGATGTTAATGCCGATATATCGTGCATCCCTAATATCCGGAAGTGTGTGTGTTAGCATGCTAGTTGATGTTAGCTGGGGAAAAAAAGTCCGTATTATTCATAGAAATTAGTTTAAAAAGGCTTTTCAGAGCTGTTATAATCTGATAATAATCCTGCTAACGTGCGCTTCCTGGGTACAGGTACAGCACCTTTAAAGTCTGTTTTCCGAGAATTTAAACCAAAAGTATTTTAGTAATTTAATAAAAATAGAAGCTGAAGTAAAAACATGCGCATAAAGGACATAAGTAGTACTGAATGTATTTATTGTGTACCTTTCCTGCGTCCTCTGCGTGGAGTGGGACCTTCCTTAGTTTGGGGAGAGTCCTTCTTGTCTCCGTCAGGACTGTAGTGGAATCCTGGGTGGTCTACACAAATTAAAGACACATTCAGAGACATTCTTTTTAATTATAATGAATTCAGTTAATGTACATGTTACTTACGGACTGCATCCATTTCCAGAATAGCTTGCTTGGCCTGGAATGAAAACAGGAAATATGAGTTGAGGCCACTAGAGGGAGCCCTGGCACAGCACTGACCCTGATTAGAGGCACTTTTCAGTCTTTCCCTCATCATTTAATACAAACAGCTCTGGACAAAAATAAGAGACCACTGCATTTTTTTCTGAAATCAGCATCTCTACATGTATTTCAGCCATTCCATTCCAGCGTCTTGAATTCCAACACAAACACAAAGCTGAGCTACCACCAGGAGTGGAATAAAGTCACCCAAGAAATGTGAAAGACTGGGACTAAACCCGGTCTGAATCAGGACTAAACCCGGTCTGAATCAGGACTAAACCAGGTCTGAATCAGGACTAAACCAGGTCTAAACTAGGACTAAACCAGGTCTGAATCAGGACTAAACCAGGTCTAAACTAGGACTAAACCAGGTCTGAACCAAGACTAAACCAGGTCTAAACTAGGACTAAACCAGATCTGAACCAGGACTAAACCAGGGATGAACCAGGACTAAACCAGGTTAAAAATGGGACTAAACCAGGACTAAACTAGGACTAAACCAAGTCTGAACCAGGACTAAACCAGGACTAAACTAGGATTAAACCAGACCTAAACTTGGAATGAACCAGGGCTAAACCAGGATTAAACTAGCACTAAACCTGGTCTGAACCAAGACTAAACCAGGTCTAAACTAGGACTCAAGAACAATGTGAAAGACTTGTGGAGAGCATGCCAAGACGCATGAAAGCTGTAATTAAAAATAAGGGTTATTGCACCAAATATTGATTTCTGAACTCTTCTTAAGTGTAAACATTAATATTATGTTCTTTTAAAATAAATTTGATCTTGTTTCTTTGCATTGTTTGAGGTCTGAAAACGTGTATCTTTTTTCTTATTTTGACCATTTGTCATTTTCTGCAAATAAATGCTCTAAACAATAATATTTTTATTTGGAATTTGGGGGAAATGTTGTCAGTAGTTTAGACTCAAACAAAAATGTTCATTTTTCCCAAACACATACCTATAAGTAGTCAAATCAGAAAAACTAATAATTTTGCAGCGGTCTCTTATTTTTTTTACAGAGCTGTATATACATATTTTAACTAAATCAATCATAACTAAATTTAATCACAACTTAAAAGGTGCACTATGTAACTTTTCTGATACTGCTACTTGTTTGTCTCCATGGAGTTGTTATATGCAATATGGTATTAAATTTGCCTATCCCTACGGAAAAACCAAGTGGAAGGTGATTATCTTCGGACACGTAACAAACAATGCATGTTTTTCTAGCTATTTTTGAGTGATAAAACAACTGTAACTGAAGAGACGCAAGAAGATATGTTTAATGCCATACTGCAGAACATTCCAGGCAAATTTTGAGAGTCACAGATTGTTTTTTTTGTGGTAACTTTATACAGCAAGATGGGATTCTCTCCATATTTTGAGTTCACAGACTTATGGGAATCCATCTTGGCGTTCATCCACTGGACCCGACAGGTGGAGGGCGACCAATCACGTCGAGGTTTGGGGTTTGTGCAGAACCCGACGATTAAGCGCCCAAACAAACCAAAACAAACGTGGCAACGCCGACAGACGCGCAATTTCGTTTGTGAAAAATGGGCAGCGCTTTGTGCATTTGTGGAAAGGGAAGATGCTTTTCTTTCAAATGGACGTATTAAAAGTTTGATTTTTGGCTTAGTCACTGTTGTTAGACTTGAATGCTTTTTTTTTTTTTTTTTTTTAATTTATGCTCTTTCAAAAACAAAGGTATAGAACAAAACAAAATCTGTGGGGTTCTAAAAAAACAAAAAAGCTATACATTTCTCTTATTCTTCTTATAATTGTAAGTAGAGCTGTCAGTTTAACGCATTAATTAGATTAATTAATTACACTGCAACTTAATGCATTATAAAAATTAACGCAATTAATTATGAGTGGAAATTCAATGCGTGCACATTTTAAATTTGGCGTGCGGCGAGCAAATCGCTGCTCGGGCCTTTGAAAGGCAAGTTTATTTATAAAAACGAAGTCGGGACTGTCAACATTAACGCCGTGATTTGGTGCTTTTGTCAAAAAGAATTTTCCGATCACCGAAGCTGCTCCAGTCTGACGGATCATTTGAACGATAAACACGTCCGGACAAGTTCCATCGTTACTGGTGATAGAGCGAGCGTGAGCGCACTTCAACAAACCACACTCGCAGAATATGGGAAACGAATGAGCAAAGAAACCACTCGAAAACTGACAAACTTAATCGCAAAGCGGGTTCGTTCATTCATTCGCTCGATCGATCACTCGCTCACTCACTCACAATCTCCCTCGCTCTCTCTCACACACTCTTAAAATGCGATGGATTAATTTTTTAAATTGCCTGACAGCACTACTTAAGTGCTGACAGCACCACTAAGTAATAACATAGTAGTACCTCATAAAAGTAGTCGTAAACTAGTCGAATTCTCATTTCCCTAAGGCCTCAGGAATAGGGGTTTTGTCTGTCTGTCTTTGTCTATTATTTAATGTTGAAAATCACATTGATTTGTGAAACGTTAGTATCGTGACAGCACTAGCCCGTACCTTGGCTGGGATCTTGGCCGGGTGGTTTTCCAGAATGAGCCTCTTGAGATGCAGAATCCACATGCGCTTGTCCTGTTGAGATTTAGCCTGTAGCGACACATCGTGAACAGAGATAACATCAGGCATTAGAGACGGTTAAGAACTACTTTGAAAACCTTCACGGTCTTATGTAACACTATTATTATGACTTCTTCCAGGGCATGTCCAGGAGCTGCGGTGAGGAGTCGACAATGGGTTTATCAGACTGTAATACTCGACAAGTCTGAGCACAAACGTTACAAAACAATCAAGTCTCCTGCATCGAGCCAAAACTCTCTCAGACTATAATTATGTTATACAAGCACACGTGTGAGGAAGAAACGGCGAAAATACAAATAAAAATGTATCCAAAAATGTATTTAAACAAGTGCGTTTGAAGAACATGTCAACTACAGCATCACAAATAAATTCTGTGAAAATGCAAACAAGTTAACGTTAAAACATTGTGTTGAATTTGCATTTTTCTTAAAGTTTCAGGTTGTTCATAATAATATAATATTTTGTAAAAGAAAAAGTTCATCACATAAAAAAGACTTCTGTAATAGATTTGCGTTTCTCTGCACAAATATGTGTACTTTTTTTACTATTTTTGGGGTATATTTGCCATGAGTTTTCTGATCCGGTCCCTTTGGGATCAAAGTAGGTGGATACGGCCCCCGGACCAGAATGAGTTCACACCACTGATCTAAAACCTCTTCATGGCATGTTTTTGATTAGGGATTATAATCAATTTTGCAATTTAAAGATCCCATGACATGGTACTTCTTGATGCTTTTATATGGCTCCTTAATGGTTCCCTAATACTGTAAATGAATCCTTCTTCAAAATCAACACTCAGTGCATGAGAAACAGAGATAAGATGAGAAAGAGTATGTTTTCTCCCTCAGAACAGGTCATAATGGGAGTTGTTGCTTGAATGCAGATGAGGAGAAAAGAGCTGGCCAATAGTAGAGGGTGGGGGCGTGGCCAAATGCTCCGGTCTCTGCTGTAGCTCACAGCTCATCCATTTCCTTGTTTTTGCACGAGGGAGAGATTTGAAGCGTTCCATTGAAAAATAAACACATTTCCACATAAAATAAAATTAAACCACTGCTGTTCAAAGGTCCAGAGGCTCAGATAAAGGACTTCCGAGCCTAGAAACACTCGGACGTGCCTCCAGGCAAATAAAAAAACGCATTTCGCATTGCCTAGCGCATTCGCAGTCCAAACTCTCTGGGTGTGATTTACAGAGACGCTGAGTACAGACAGAAGGGGGTGGAACTGCATTTGCATTTCTTTTTTTGATCTGACGTCAATAAGGTGCCTTGTTCAAAATCGCCCGTTTGAGCTCCGATTTTTTGTATCGCAGAAAAGGATCGTAAATGCTCAGTTTAAACATTTCCCAACTTTTAACCATGGGGGGGGGCTAAACAGGGTAGGGGAGCTCACATTAACGTTCAAAAATCTCAGAAAGTGAAAATTTCATGCCATGGGGCCTTTAAGTTAAATTATTGCTTCAGAATAATATAACATTGTTTAAGTAGACTTTATAAACAATAATAAAGAAGACAATTACGTAAAATGCTTTTTTATAACTGAAAAATATATTATTTATATTATTACAGTTTTGAAATAGTATGAAGAAATGGCATAGTTTGATTTATTTTGATGCTGTAGTTAACATGTTCTTCAAACGTGAAAAGTCCCTCAGTCATCCAGGTAGAATCCATGATAACAGGAGAAGTTCAATTTGTCAACTGGACAAAGTTTGTTTGGTTGAAAACGTTTCGCCGCTCATCCGAGAGGCTTCGTCAGCTCTAATAAGAATACTGGTAAGACACTTGCTTATATCTTGCTGTAGGGAGGAGCTACCTAGCTAACTACTTTCCGGAACTATCTCATTGGTTTCCGTCTTTTGTTTCTCTGGCGTCTAGCTAACGATCTCTATTCATCCCTACACGCCTGTTTTTCACACCTCTGGCCCTGACCTGGCTAGCCCTATTGTTTCCCTGTTTGCTTGATCTAGGCTTAAGAATGGAATTGTAGATGGGATGCAAATTATGTCTGACTCCACCATTTCTGTTCAGAGAAGGATTCTCTTTTTTGACAAAAATAGCCTCTTGAGAGGGGAGTTAAAGAGGCTATTTTTGTCAAAAAAGAGAATCCTTCTCTGAACAGAAATGGTGGAGTCAGACATAATTTGCATCCCATCTACAATTCCATTCTTAAGCGTAGATCAAGCAAACAGGGAAACAATAGGGCTAGCCAGGTCAGGGCCAGAGGTGTGAAAAACAGGCGTGTAGGGATGAATAGAGATCGTTAGCTAGACGCCAGAGAAACAAAAGACGGAAACCAATGAGATAGTTCCGGAAAGTAGTTAGCTAGGTAGCTCCTCCCTACAGCAAGATATAAGCAAGTGTCTTACCAGTATTCTTATTAGAGCTGACGAAGCCTCTCGGATGAGCGGCGAAACGTTTTCAACCAAACAAACTTTGTCCAGTTGACAAATTGAACTTCTCCTGTTATCATGTTCTTCAAACGTTTCTCTGCAGTACCTGGACTGTGTGTTGGAGTTTTGGGTTCTTGTAGTGAAACACGCTGAAACTCAGAGGCTCTTTAGGAATGACCTCCACCAGCATCAGATTACAGCACTGAAACGAGCACACACACAGGTTAGCTTCGCTCTAGCACATTTCACGCTCACACGAACACTGTCTGGGTTAGTTTGACGGACCAGAATGTGGGCCTTGTACGTGTAGGTCTCCTCGCGCTTCTTGGTGATGAGCAGCAGTTTGTCGAACAGGAAGAGGGTGCGTTCGTTTTTGGCGCGCTGCAGCCGGAACGTTCCCTCCAGGACCAGCTCCCCGTAGCCAATCAGGTCAGGACCTTTCCAGTTGGTCAGCAAGCTCTGGATCTCCTGGAATCGACAACAACAACAACAAAAATATGATTATAAACACAAAGCAAAGAGTGTATTTCAGCCCAGTGGATTTTCTTCTGTAACGCTCTGCTCTCTCTGTGCTAATGAACGCTTGTATAAGGAGCTCCACAGTCTGGACCAGTGTTTATCTTGGATCCTTCGCTACATTCGGTTGAAATTAGTTTAACATTAACACATAAGATGCACAGATGCATTCTGTTGTAGGCAAAGTGTCCGTTTTTTCTTAGTTAAGTTGCAAAATATCCAAAGCCATTGCTGTGTTGCATAAAGTAAAGTTCTCACTAAACACTGCAGCGTTATTAACCTTGTATAACTCTATAATCGCACCATATCTGATGTGCTGTGTGGAAATTTGGGGATCGACATGTAAAACTCACCTACAGCCATTATTTATTTGACAGAAAAGAGCTTTGAGAATGACCACCAACAGTCATTATAGAGAGGCATCCAACCCATTATTTGTTAAACTTAAAGTGTTGAAAATGTCTGATATTGTCGAATTAAGTCTCCTCAAAGTCATGTATAAAGCAAATGCAGAGTGTTTCCTGTAAATATTCAAAGACTGTGAACCGACATGTTTAAAAAACCCAGATTCAGAACCGAGGTGATGGAGCGAAGCGTCGCTGTGAAAGGAGTTCATTTATGGGAAAGTCTTGACAAAGAAATCAAAGAATCAAGTACAATAACGGCATTTTAAAATACATAAAATCTAGTGTAATGTGTAGGTATGAAAAAGAAAACTAAGTGAAGCTTTCTGTTTAGAACTGATTAATAATTGTGATTGAAATGGAATGTATTGATGAAATGTTTCGGTGTTATTGTCTGGAAAAGGGAAGGGGGCAGATAACATAAGATTACTCTCCTTTCTGCTCCTTTTCATTCAATATTTTGTATTGCTATCACAATGATGATCTCTTTTTATACTTTATGAATGAAATAAAATAAAATAAATAAATAAATAAATATTGGCTGCAGAGCAATACACTGTATTGAACAAAATAGTACTGAAATTAACTAGATAGATAATAGATAGATAAGTCTTTATTTGTCTCACACAATGACACACAGTGACACATGGTCCCCCCAGGGGAAAGTCAGTGACTTGCCAGTTGAGCTAACCAGCTGGTCTACAAGACTACAAGAAACACATAAACGGGACACATTTGGACCTTTTGCAACAGTCTAGATCTATATCTAGATCAGAACTAACTTGAAGCACCACACTGCACATCTGAAACACGTCCTTGACCATTAAACCTTGTGAAGCCATCTGACATGTGAAATATGAACGGCATGAATCCCGTGCGTTTCAGAACATGTTTCCATTGGTCCAAATTACAGGGTTAGCACTAGCAGTGCTAGCAGCTTTCTTTTACATAAGAGGACAATTTACTATGACTACTGTTTTTCACACCAAACATTTGGGCTCCCATCCAGAAGCACTCTTCCCTCTGGCCGCAGGACCCAGAGTCTCAGAGCAGCACCATCAAACTGAAAATACAGCAGCTCCTGAATGTTGCCAACAGTGTCCAGATGATGACCTCCGACTACCTTTTTTACTTTGGATCACTCCAATCCTGGACAAATGAGGACTCCTGCGACCTGTCCACCATAGTACCTCTCCTCCCCTTTACCCTCTGTACCTGCTGCTCAGCTCCAGTGTATATCCCCTATAGTGGCCATACCTGCCTGTCAAAGCCTGATCCCGTCAGATCTCAGAAGCTAAGCAAGGCAGGGCCTGGTTAGTACTTGGATGGGAGACCGCTGGGAATTCCAGGTGCCACAGGGGGGCGCCAGTTGCAAAAAACTGTCGCTGTGTCCTTAGGCAAGACACTTTACCCACGTTTGCCTAGTATGAAAGTGGAGTGTGTGTGAGTGTTGGAGGTGGTCGGAGGGGCCGATGGCGCAGATTGGCAGCCTCGCTTCCTTCAGTCTGCCCCAGGGCAGCTGTGGCTACAGAAAGTAGCTTACCACCACCAAGTGTGGAGTGAATGAACAATGAACTGTAAAGCGCTTTGGGTGTCATGAAAGGCGCTATATAAATGCAATGAATTATTATTATTATTATAGTCCCTCTCTCCTCCTCCACACTAGCTCCTCCCTCCTGACTCCGTACCTGCAGCCTGACGGCGTGCTCGTGCTTCCTCTTCATGTCGTTGATGTGCCACGCCACCCTCTGCATGGTGTCGATGGCCTCCTGGACCACCTCCAGAGTCTCGGTGTCCTTCTCCAGGTGGTTGGCGATCTCCTGCACAATAACAAACACAAAACATGAGGGTTAGAGTCAGCGTGAGGATCTCTGCACAGACGGGAACACTCACACTGGGACCATATGGCTCCTGGTTCAACATTTGGCCTCTCATGTTGGGGGTTATGCACAAGTATGGCTTTTAAAAATGCAATAAAATGCCCTTCACTGTTGACTCGGCCTGTCACGATAACACATTCTGAAGTACAATATATTGTTGAAGTTAAAATGGTATAAAAATATATACTCAACAAAAATATAAATGCAACACTTTTGTTTTTGCTCCCATTTTTCCTGAGATGGACCCAAAGATCCAAAATTCACTCCAGATACACAACACTACCATTTCTCTCAAACATTGTTCACAAATCTGTCCAAATGTGTGACAGCGAGCACCTCTGCCCCGCCGAGACAATCCACCCCACCTCACAGGTGTGCCACATCAAGATGCCGATCCGACATCATGACCAGTGCACAGGTGCGCCCCAGACTGCCCACAATAAAAGGCCACCCCAAATGTGGACTGGAGTCTAATGTCGCCAAAGAAAGATTTCGGCCAAAAGGAATTAATTTGCTCGATGCTTTTCCCAATTACTTTCTGTGTAGTGCGCATTCATATCGAGTGCAAATAAATGTGGCGATCAGTGCTGACAGACTCGGACAATGGCTGGGTCACCAGGAAAACGCTTTCCACCACTTATTTTAGTCTCTGGACTGTGGGGAGATGCCCAAGTTTGACCTGGGGGTGGCATATCCCTTTAAGTTTGCCGTTTTTTCTGTGGTCGCTTTGCTCATTCGTTTCCCAAATTCTGCGAGCATGGTTTGTTGGTTTGTTGGGTTGGTGGGTTGGTGGTTTGGTGGTTTGGTGGTTTGTTGGGTTGTTGGGTTGTTGGGTTGTTGGTTTGTTGGGTTGGTGGGTTGGTGGTTTGGTGGTTTGGTGGTTTGGTGGTTTCGTGAAGTGCGCTCACACTCGCTCTATCACCGTTAACAGTGGAACTTATCCGGACGTGTTTATCGTTCAAATGATCCGTCAGGCTGGAGCAGCTTCGGTGATCGGAAAATTCTTATTTTACAGAAGCTACAAATCACCGCATTCTTGTTGATCGTCCCGTCTTCGTTCTTTTTATAAATAAACTCGCCGTTCAAACGCCCTGGCAACGATTCGCTCGCCTCGCCCCCTGAGTTGAGTCCATGTCAGTTTCCTCCAGGATTTATTTATTTGATCAGCGACGCAAGTGGAAGTGACGCCACTGCCAAGTCGCCTACAGGTCCTTCAGTGGGACAAATTTAAAATGCGCATTGAATTGCCGCTCATAATTAATTGTGTTAATTTTTATAATGTGTTAATTTGCAGTGTAATTAATCAATCTAATGAATGCGTTAAACTGACAGCCCTAAGAAATACATTTAAAAAGTCTTTTGAATGGCTCTTGATCCTAAAGATTCGGATCTCAGAAGAGCCAGAGGGTGACTGAGGGCACCCTACATAAAGTATAGTTATAAATCAGTCGCAATAGTGGGCCAAATCCATCAAATGTAATGTGTTTGCAGTATTTTTCAATCTGATTTATGATTTGTTTATTTAATAGCGAGAGAGAAGTTACTTACAGTGTACAGAAACAAAACAATAGCGTCTCCCCTAACAGTATCTACGGCTCTGCTTTTAAAAGTCTTCTGAGGTAATCGAATCCAGAGCTCTGATCCGACTGTAACTCAATTCATTGGGAAAGCTTTTCTGTGAAATGTGATTGGATAAATGCGGGGCCCGTCTGCAGCTCAGAGAAAACGGAGCAAACTCTTTTCAAGCCATTTAGTTTGAAGTTAATCAAATACTAAAAGTATGTTTACGGACATTTTCATTTGTATTTCATGTTTTAAACTTATAATAATGCATACAACTGGATAAAAGTAGTGTTTGATTGAAGATAAGACAACAGTATTTTGTTTTTTTCAGCTACTTCGGAAAAATAGCTCATGTTTTTTTTAATTAAAGAACAATGTAAACATCACATGTGCTTTCCTTTAAAGGGTCTGTACTTGATTTTAATGTATTCTTGTCAAGATAAATGCTTTTACATCATGCGCTATAAGGCAAAAGATGCAAAATAAGAAAAGGCAATCATGGGAAACAACTGAACCAAGACTAAACCAGGTCTAAACTAGGACTCAAGAACAATGTGCAAGACTTGTGGAGAGCATGCCAAGACGCATGAAAGCTGTGATTAAAAATAAGGGTTATTGCACCAAATATTGATTATTGATTTCTTAAGTGTAAACATTAGTATTATGTTGTTTTAAAATGAATTTGATCTTGTTTCTTTGCATTGTTTGAGCTCTGAAAACATGTAGGGCGGCAGTAGCTCAGTTGGTAGAGCGTTTGTCCACTGATCCAAAGGTTGGCGGTTCAAATCCCGCTCTTGACATAAGAAACATCAGTGGTTGTTGTGTTGTGTCCTTGGGCAAGACACTTAACCCTCCACGCCCCCGCTGTCTGCGTACACTGGTGTGTGAATGTGTGTGTGAATGGGTGATTGGTTCCTTGTTGTAAAGCGCTTTGGGTGCCTTGAAGGTGGAAAAGCGCTATATAAAGATGTGACCATTACCATGTATATTTTTTGTTATTTTGACCATTTGTCATTTTCTGCAAATAAATGCTCTAAACGATAATATTTTTATTTGGAATTTGGGGGAAATGTTGTCAGTAGTTTATAGACTCAAACAAAAATATTCCTTTTGCCCAAACACATACCTATAAGTAGTAAAATCAGAAAAACTGATAATTTTGCAGTGGTCTCTTATTTTTCCCAGAGCTGTATGTCTTAGAATAGAGCTTATATTCTAGTGCACCTTTTAATGAAAAAGCCTCAGATGGACCGGCCCAATCGTGGCTCATTATTTATTATTAACTACATGACCGTATCCTACACAGCTGTTTCTGTGTCATGGCCATAAACTGTACAGTATTTATAAATGGAAATAGCTAACGCACTAGCAGGTTTGTTTTATTCACACAGGTTTGAGTAATCGCTTATTATTACTCTGTCTCCACGGCTCAAAATGCTCTGTTCCACCTTGTGATGTCATGTAGAGGAAGTCAACAGCTCCTTTTACTTTTTGTTCAGTAGAGATGGGCAGTTCCAGGGCTGAAATTATCCAAATTGTTCTAGAGAAGGTGTATGGAGTTAAACACAGTGGAGCATTTTCTTTATTACCCCATGACATCACAAGGTGGAACAGAGTGGAGCAGCTCTAAAAATGTCTGAAAAAACAAACAAAAACAAAACAAAACTAGGGCCCATATTACAGTATTTTCTGACCTGTGTTATAATGTTCCTCATCAAAAAATTACCTGGAGTTGTGTTTGTTTCATTCACATGTGGAAAATTACTGCGTCATGACATCACAAGGTGGAACAGAGTATTTTGGGCTTTGGAGATATAGACAGACTAATAATTAAGTGTTACTCAAACACAGGGCTGGACTGGGACAAAAAAACAGCCCTGGCATTTTTGTCTTAGACCGGCCCCTCATAATAAACGGAGCACAACGGACTAATTTATGTTTGTGTTCCCCGAAGTATTTTACTATTGTTACGTCTTGGCCTCTTGGGAACCACAGGATCTCGTCTCTGCTGTTTGCGGACGATGTTGTCCTGATGGCTTCATCGAACCGGGACCTCCAATGTGCACTGGGGTGGTTTACAGCCAAGTGTGAAGCGGCTGGGATGAGGATCAGCTCCTCCAAATCCGAGGCCATGGTTCTCGACCGGAAAAAGGTGGCTTGCCCTCTCTGGGTGGGTGGGGAGTCCTTGCCTCAAGTGGAGGAGTTCAAGTATCTCGGGGTCTTGTTCACGAGTGAGGGGAGGATGGAGCGTGAGATTGACAGGCGGATCGGTGCAGCGTCGGCAGTGATGCGGTTGCTGTATTGGACCGTTGTGGTGAAGAGGGAGCTGAGCCGAAAGGCGAAGCTCTCAATTTACCGGTCAATCTACGTTCCTCGCCTCACCTATGGTCATGAGCTCTGGGTAATGACCGAAAGGACGAGATCACGGATACAAGCGGCCGAAATGAGTTTCCTCCGCAGAGTGGCTGGGCGCACCCTTAGAGATAGGGTGAGGAGCTCAGTCACACGGGAGGGCCTCGGAGTAGAGCCGCTGCTTCTCCACGTCGAGAGGAGCCAGCTGAGGTGGCTCGGGCATCTGTTCCGGATGCCTCCTGGTCGCCTCCCTCAGGAGGTGTTCCGGGCATGTCCCACGGGGAGGAGGCCCCGGGGAAGACCCAGGACACGCTGGAGGGACTATGTGTCCCGGCTGGCCTGGGAACGCCTTGGGGTCCCCCCGGAGGAGCTGGAGGAAGTGTCCGGGGTGAAGGAAGTCTGGGAGTCCCTGCTTAGACTCTTGCCCCCGCGACCCGGCCCCGGATAAGCGGAAGAAAATGGATGGATGGATGGACGTCTTGGCCTAGGGGAAACCAGGGCGCAACATTTAAAGGAAAAATCCCCAAAACCACCAGCAATCTCGCAGTAACTACACATTCAACAGTTTATTTAAAATGCATCTTTCACCTTTTTACTGAAAGGTGAGCGATTTTCCTGCCTGTCTATCACCTAAAGTCCCGGTATTATCCTAACATTACTACCTTCTGACCTGCTGACCTGGTCACTCTGTCCCTCGGGTTCCCTCGGGTTCCCTCGGGTTCCCTGTCCACAGTCTCTGGCTGCTCCTCTCCCTGTCCACCTTCAGCCTGGGCTGCAGAGGACGTGGAGGCTCCAGCCCCTCCAGAGAATATGTCTGTTATTTTACAACATTTTGCAGCGTCTGTAGTGAGATTTTTTTTATCTTTTATCCCGTAACTTCTCCACACCCCATTTCTGCCGCTTCTCCATGTTTCCACGCTCAACACTGAAACTGGCGGGGATCAGTGCAGAGAAAGGGGCGGGACCGCTCTCGTAAGCTTCTATATCCTGATTGGTTTAGTCCACTGTCTGTATTGAAGATGGACCAATGGGACGCCTCCTCTAAATTGTGTGCTGGTCTCCAAGTTAAAAAAACAAAAAAACAAAAACAAAACAGCATCGGTTCCTCGGACTGTCGGCCCACCGGGAAAATGCCCGGTATGCCCGATTACCAGTCCAGGCCTGCTCAAACATGTGTAAATGAAACAAAACACAACTCCAGGTCTGTTTCTGAGGAGGCAACATTATAACATGGCTTTAAGCTCTCAGGAGGAACTGTGGCGTAATCCAGGCCCTTTAAAGTGTCTCCTGCCTCTCCCAGTGGAGCTTTAACAGTGTTACGTACGTGCAGGAGCAGGAGGAGCTTTAGCAGTGTTACGTACGTGCAGGAGCAGGTGGTACTTGAGGATGCGCTGCACTGGCTTGAGCAGGTACGAGCCCAGGGGCAGGGAGTGCTGCAGACGCTCCTGACGCTCCCGGAACAGCTTGGCCAGGGCTTTGTTCCTCATGCACTCGGTGAGAACAGCCACCGACCTGTGGAGACACAACACACACACACACGGATATGAGGCAAAACAGTTCAGGCAATTATATAAAGAAATAAACACGGTAACTAAGTGCCAAGATCCTGGCACTGATCTATGTGCAGCAAGTTACTGGAGATCTTCTACCAGTCTGTGGTGACCAGTGTGGTGGTCTGCTGGGGGAGCAGCACCAGGAAAAGGAACAGTGATCGGGCACGTGATCGGCTGTGAGCTGGAGACATTTGTCACAGGGACAGGAGGACACTGGACAAACTGCTCTCCATCATGGACACTCCTGCTCTCCCACTGCACCAGACCATAGAGGGACAGAGGACACAGACTATAGAGGGACAGAGGACACAGACTATAGAGGGACAGAGGACACAGACTATAGAGGGACAGAGGACACGGACTATAGAGGGACAGAGGACACGGACTATAGAGGACAGAGGACACAGACTATAGAGGACAGACTATAGAGGGACAGAGGTCACAGACTATAGAGGGACAGAGGACACAGACTATAGAGGGACAGAGGACACGGACTATAGAGGACAGAGGACAGACTATAGAGGGACAGAGGTCACAGACTATAGAGGGACAGAGGACACAGACTATAGAGGGACAGAGGACACAGACTATAGAGGGACAGAGGACACAGACTATAGAGGGACAGAGGACACAGACTATAGAGGGACAGAGGACACAGACTATAGAGGGACAGAGGACACAGACTATAGAGGGACAGAGGACACAGACTATAGAGGGACAGAGGACACAGACTATAGAGGGACAGAGGACACAGACTATAGAGGGACAGAGGACACAGACTATAGAGTGACAGAGGACACAGACTAAAGAGGGACAGAGGACAGACTATAGAGGGGCAGAGGACACAGACTATAGAGGACAGAGGGCACAGATTATAGAGGACAGAGGGCACAGATTATAGAGGACAGAGGACACAGACTATAGAGAACAGACTATAGAGGGATAGAGGACACAGACTATAGAAGGACAGAGGACACAAACTATAGAGGACAGACTATAGAGGGACAGAGGACACAGACTATAGAGGACAGAGGGCACAGATTATAGAGGACAGAGGACACAGACTATAGAGAACAGACTATAGAGGGACAGAGGACACAGACTATAGAGGGACAGAGGACACAGATTATAGAAGGACAGAGGACACAAACTATAGAGAACAGACTATAGAGGGACAGAGGACACAGACTATAGAGGGACAGAGAACACAGACTATAAAAGGACAGAGGACACAAACTATAGAGGACAGACTATAGAGGGACAGAGGACACAGACTATAGAGGGACAGAGGACACAGACTACAGAGGGAGAGAGGACAGAGACTATAGAGGACTGACTATAGAGGACAGAGGACACAGATTATAGAGGACAGAGGACACAGATTATAGAGGGACAGAGGACACAGACTATAGAGGGACAGAGGACACAGACTATAGAGGGACAGAGGACACAGACGATAGAGGGACAGAGGACACGGACTATAGAGGACAGAGGACACAGACTATAGAGGGACAGAGGACACAGACTATAGAGGGACAGAGGACACAGACTATAGAGGGACAGAGGACACAGACGATAGAGGGACAGAGGACACGGACTATAGAGGACAGAGGACACAGACTATAGAGGACAGAACACAGACTATAGAGGGACAGAGGACACAGACTATAGAGGGACAGAGGACGCAGACTATAGAGGGACAGAGGACGCAGACTATAGAGGACAGAGAACACAGACTATAGAGGGACAGAGGACACAGACTATAGAGGGACAGAGGACGCAGACTATAGAGGACAATGAATGACAATGTCCACTATAAAAGGACACAAATGACTGGGCCGGGACTCAGGAGGATATATTGATAAATTGATATTAGGCCATTCACTACAAACACCCATTCCCAAACCACATTCGTAGTAGGAAATACGGGTGTGTGTCTTTCAAATGTCTTGCCCAAGGACACAACCTCTCCTTGTTGTTGCACCTTGTTTTTCTAGTCGTCTCCCATCTACTAATAAGTACTAACCTGACCCGGCCCTGCTTAGCTTCTGAGCTCAGACGAGATCAGGGTTTAGCAGGAGTTTTGGCCACTACCGGGTGTAAGGAGTGAATCAATACGGAATAAATAATTATGGATTAATAAGGATAATTAAGGATCATCAGGGTGGAGTGTAGTGAAAAGTTTGTCAAACCTTCTGACACCAGACCTTTCTGACCTTTCAAACGCTTTTCTCCATGGACATATTATTGCTTTTTTTGGAATGTTTCACAGTACGGCATTAATGCATTGTAATTGTATCTTCAAGGAGACCAAACCAGACCAAGTTACAGATCAGATTTGTGGAAAGGCGACCCCGCTCACAGGCAGAATGTCGGTTTTTATAGGTATTTTTATGAGCTGAAAATACAGTCATACCTCACCTTACGAAAGACCCAAATAACGAATAATCCAAGTTACGAAACGCCTTTACGTAAAAATTTCGCCTCTGAATACGAAAGAAAATTCAAATTACGAAACGTGAAATCTCAAAAATTCAAATAATGCACGCTCGGATGCGCGCTCGGCTTCGCAGCCGCCCCAATCCCCCCGTAACACTTGTAAATACACTCTCCCAACACCCTGCTGGCCTCCCATTGGCTAGGAACGAATCAGGCCTTTTATATTGTGACTCTACTTACGAAAAAAATCACGTTACGAAACCACTTCTGGAATTTAATTTCGTAAGGTGAGGTATGACTGTACTTGCAATTGAATAAATGTAAAGTAGAGCTGTTTAATGTCATACTGTGGAACATTCCAGGCAGATCAATGACGTATCCATAGAAACAAGCAGGCGACAGAGGCTCCACCAGAAAAGTTACACAAAATCGTACAAAACATCCAAGGAACATCGAAGGATTTCAACACAACATGTTCTCCTTTGTAAATACTAACAGTTCCCTTGCAAAGTACTAATTTCATTTTATTTTTGCAGTACAGTGAACCCTCGCTGTATCGCGGTTCACTCTTCGCGGCCTCGCTGTTTCGCGGATTTTTTTTTCAATTTTTTTTTTTTTTTTTTTTCAATTTTTTTTATAGTGTAACTTTTTTTTTTTACAGTGTAACATTCTGTCCTGCGCCCTGATTAGCTAAGAGACTAGACCAGGACTAAACCAGGTCTAAAGCAGGTCTAAACCAGGACTAAACCAGGTCTAAACCAGGACTAAACCAGGTCTAGACCAGGGATGGTAGGGACAGAGTCTCAGATTTCCTTCACGAGAGCGCCTGGGTGACAGGAGGTGTGGCCTTTGTTTACTTGCACGAGCCATGGAAGAGAGTGCGAGCCGGACCATGGAAGAGCCAAGAATCAACATGGAGCCGCAGCGGGGAGAGGACACTCGCGCGCACAGAGGAGACAGTGGCTCTTCCCCGTGAGAGGACGAGAGGACGAACCCAATACTCCACAATACTCCACAGCTCTCTAGGACGGGGCCCCGTCCTAGAGAGCTGTGGAGTATTGGCGACGCATTGATAGCGGACTGATTTTGGAGCCGGGGTGAAATGCAACCAACTCTTGTGAGCGCAGGTTGGTCTTACCTGGTCTTGTGGTGCTCAGAGGCGTCTGTTAGCAGTTCGGCACTGTTAGCATTGGCTTGAGTCTTGCCCAAAATGATATCCAGGTCGCTTTCCACTCGACTTTCGCACATGGCATGGATATGTGGTACCAAAACAAACACACGTGTCCGCGCGCACGTGCCCGCGCGCACGTGCCCGCGTGTCACGTGCCCCCGCCCCACTATTAATATATTTTAATGAAAATCTACAAAAGTTTGAGTGTTTAAACAAGAGAAAAATGTGAGAAAATGTTAATACCAGTCTCAGAAAGGTGTATAATGTGTCTGGTGAAGCGTTTTCAGCCTTAAAACATGTAGAATAATTGTAAAATATAAAATTGTCCTACTTCGCGGATTTCACTTATTGCGGGCTATTTCTGGAACCTAACCCCCGCGATAAACGAGGGTTCACTGTAAACCCGAAATTGTTTGGGTTTGGAATAAAAACGGAAATCGCAGATAAAACATCACGCTAGCTACATGCCGGATCTTTTTTATTTTTTATTGGGCAACTCGGAAGTCATATTAAATCAATGTTTCCCCTGTAAAGCCTATTAGGACTCAATTTTCTGGTGAGTGAATCGTCCCCACCCCCTTCCCGTCCCTACACTTCCATGCGCTGTGTCTGAATTCCTACGCGCTCGGAACAAGCCCGTCATTGTTGTGGAGGAAACCGGAGAGAGCCAGGACATCTGCGCCGGGTCTGCCCAGCGTGTGTGCCCTTCGGTGGGGTCACCAGCTGCGGAGGGCCGGGGAAACGCGCCATTCACTTTTCCGACGCCGGGGACAATGGGCGGTTCATATTGACGCAGACACAATCGCGGTCCGAAATAGGATGTGACGGGAAAGTCCAGATATGTGTGAAGGACCGTATAGGATGAAGTTTGGACGAGCTGGCTCAAAGTCCAACTCATTTAAAGGTTTTAATTGTGTAACTTTTCTCGTGGACGGCCTGTCAAATGCTTTTCTCCATGGAGATGTTATTGCTTTGTCTGGAATGTTTCACAGTACGGCATTAAACCTTTCTATCTTCATGGAGACCAAACTGGACCAAGTTATAGGTCAGATCTGTGAAAAAGCGACCACACTTGCAGTCAAAATGCCTGTTTTTCCTAGATATTTTTGAGCTATAAAACCACCTGTAATTGAATGTAAAGTAGAGCTGTTTAATATCATACATTCCAGCTATATAGAAACAAGCAGGTGACGGACCCGCCACCAGAAAAGTTACGCAATGCACCTTTAATGTGTTCCGTCTTTCTATAGAATGAAAACTACAATTGATTTTTAATTGATCAGTTGTTGCTCTCTGTTCTGTTTTATCTATTTATGATGCTTTTTATCTTTATGCTTCTGTTTTATTTTTATACTTCTGTAGCCGAGAGTCCGTCAAAATTTCGTTACGCTTGCATAATGACAATAAAGGATATTGAATCTTGTTTGTTCGCGCAGAGTTTGGAAAAAGGGCTTTTGTCTTCTTTGCCCCCTCGACATGGAACAAGCTGCAAAAGGACTGGAAATTAACATAACTTACTTCATTGAATGGCTTTAAATCCAGACTGAGAGCACTTGAGACAGCCTCCATAAATTGTACCTGTTTTAACTCATTTATGTGTTATTTTAATTGTGTAGTAATTATCTTTTTTGCTGCCTCTTGTCCAGAGCTCCCTTGAAAGTGTTTTTTTAATCTCAATGGGATTTCCCTGGTTAAATAAAGTTATAATAATAAAAAAAAAAATTGTTACTCCGCACTGAATCATGCTGGGGGTGTTCTATGTGTATTTGTATTGGCGGAATGTTCAGCAGTTACTACGGAGATACTGTCAGATAAGATTAAGGTCATCTGAAAACTCAAGAAAAATTACAAAATGGATCTAAACAGCACATTTTCAGGAGCTTGTGGTCAAATCCGAGCGTTCATGGTCCTGTTTAGGAGTTTGATTTTAATTCTTATACCTGTAATGTTAACATTGATGTTATTTAACAGACTTCCCAGTTAAAACCGTTCTTTCTGGTCAGATTGTGTTAAAATAAAACTCCGATTACATTCCAACAAAGCCTCAGACAGAACAGTGGCTCCAGTTAGCTTCACACCCCGAGGGAATGTGGATGACATCAGCTGCAAACTCTCAATACTCTGATGACGGAAAACAATAGAAACCAAAGGTGAACGGAGCAATCCCTTACATTTAAGTGAGGGTCCGCACCTTCATACCCCTGAATGAACCCCCGTCAAAAGCTGTTCTATATTGGACATGTCAATAACATCTAGAGAGAGGTCGTAATGAAGGGATGTCGGAATAGAGCGTTTTCACGAACCCAGAAAAACAGGACGATTACCCGGATGTGCGGCCATCTTGAAAGGTTTACGCAATCAAAATTAAACGTGTTTATATACCAACCATGCAGAAAAAAAATGTTAATTTTGCGATAAATGTTTAACACCAGAATCCAAAACTTCTGATACAGTTGACCAGCTGTATAGGGATAAGTTGGATGCCAAAGAAAAGGAGCGTTATATGAAAAAACTCAAATTAATTGGGCAAGAAGATCCATATGAGATGGATTCAAGTTTGTTCAGTGACGGTGGCGATTTTTGCGATTCTGCTGCTCTAAGCGATCCCAATATTGTCAACTACCTGGTCTTTTCCCATCCAAGTTCTGTTGGAGACTGGTGATCCACAATCGCCTCCTTTCCTTTGATAATCGCTCTGTTCACTCTGGACGGTCACTACTTTAGGTAAACGATAGAACTGCAGGTGTTTTTCTCTGTCCGGTCTATTGTGACAGCTTGGACCGCACAATAGTTGACCATTTTGCTTTTTTTTTTTAACTTTGCGCCATAAATGCACTGTTCACGGTGCTTCAAAAACCTCCAACATGGCCGACTTCCGGATTATGACGTCACGTGAAAACTAGGGTTATAACTTTTTACAACCTCTATACCCTGTATCATATCTTGATGACCTTTTGCTAGTAATGAAAGGAATTGACCTTCATTTGGTCATATTTTTGAAAAAAGTCCCCCCGCACTCAAAATGAAGTTTTGGTAAAGCCTACCAACCACCTCTACAGTCTACAAGGCTTATACAGTGAAAGTGAAACTCCAGGATTCTGGGAAAGCTGTAGGATACAATATATCACTACTAAACGAGACAGATTTCCCCAAATTTACATGGCTTATAAAGTGAAAAGAATAGAAACTGAAACTCCAGCATATTATGATGGCAGTACAACTTATCATTGATCCATTTTCAGTCAAATTGACTTGTAATGGCCCTTGTGATAACTTAGCACGGTTTCACATTTCATATCATTGGCTGTAATGTGTATTTAATACTTTTTTGTTTCGGGGGGACTTTTTAAAAAGAGAAAATGAGTTGAAACTTTTTTTCAACTCTTGAAAATGGAGTTTGGTTTCTTCAATTATACCAAAAAGTTCATCCAATCATGATGCAGGTCTTTGATTTTGGAAAAAAAGTTCAAAAAGTTATAACCCTAGTGAAAACGCTCTATAGGCCTTCAACTTTGAAACAAGCAGCTATCGTTGGCCACTGAATGAACTGTACAACTACTGCTTAAGGCTACTAAAACTACTAAAACTAGCGCATGTAATAAAGATATGAGCTAATAAGCATTTATGCCTTTTACTACTGTATTTTGAAAAGGCCTATTACCTTTATTCTCTAGTTTCTGGTGTCACATTTCTCACAATAGAGCATCAATTCGCTCGGTTTGACATTACATTACATTGTCATTGTTTTCCGTCCACGTGCCCCCCCACATCGTCCCGAAGGTGGTAGTAAATCTTCGTTAGCATCAGCACTAGCCTCACGTTTCAACCCATTTAACAGGCTGGCCCCGCTGTCGTGCTACGGTTAAATAAAGCGTTAGTCGTGTACGGCACAATGCGGCCCTGTCACTGCGCTCGCTGTAAGTCTGTCAATGGCGAGGGGATAATAGAAAGTAAATGGAGCAGGGAGAAGGGCGGTGCGCAAAAGTCTCTCAGGCAAAACTGATGCGAGACAAGACGACTCCTGCAACTGTGGGTGCAGGAGGAAAGAAAGGAAAAACGTACAAGTGGGCCAAGTGTCAACAGGTTCATACGGGGATTACAGTAGGAGCAAACAAAACTAAACTTTTCACTTCTTCAGAGTTGCTAAAGAGATGCTTATCTGCCAAAACTGATCTTATTAAGCCACTTTTCACCGCTAAAATATGATATAAAGTAGGTTGATTTGTGAAAAAAGGTTCAAAGTTCATGTCCAATTTTTTTTTTTTTTGGGATCCGATACAGACATTTAGCCTTAGTGTACTTGCCAATACCGATACCACATCTAAATTTAAAGCGTTTTACTGTCCCGAAAACTAGGATGTGCATGTTAGCATCAGTGTTTGACCTTTTTATACGTTTTTCCAATGTGGTTTTTAACTACAAATAGCAAATAAACTAACCCGATTTAAAGTAAAAGTATCTAATGGGAAAGTCTAATCCTCCCGTGGACTCACCACCCACGGAAGAATTCATGGGGGCTGGTGCATTGTGTTCTGGGCAGCAGATCTGCTTGGACTGCTGCTCCCGCGACCCAGAAATGGAAAAGCGGAAGAGGATGGATGGAAAACAAAGACAGATGACTTACTCTTAAAATTAGTAAAATTAGCAGTAAAAGGCTCAATATTCATGTTAGTGTTGTTCTGATACCGATACCACATCTAATTTTAAACCGTTTTACTGTTCCGATAATCAGGATGTGCATGTTAGCATCAGTATTTGACCTTTTTCCAATGTGGTTTTTAACTACAAATAGCAAATAAACTAACCCGATTTAAAGTAAAAATATATTTAGTGGAAAAATGACCCTGTGCAACAAAGATAAATGACTTATTCTTACATTTCGGAGTAAAATGCTCAATGTTCATGTTAGTGTTGTTCCATTTTTTGGGGGATCTGAAACTTGGGGATCTGAAACTTGGCCTTAATGTACTCGCTGATACAGATACCAGACCAATACCACAGAAGTCGACTAAGGTTTCTCAATTTTGTTACAGAACAAGAGCAATAAATAACTCCACTAAAAGGATAAAAACGACAGTAAAAAGACGCTCGTCCTTGAAGCACGTGGATGATTCTGCAGAGTAAACAAAGTCCGAGTTAGCGGTTTTGCAGCTGTTGTCGGGCTGCACTCTCCGAAGTGCAGTTTTTCCATGTTCAGTGTCCACACTAACGGCCAAATGAAGGTTTCAAAGAGGTGACGCAAATGTCTTTTCTGTTATTATTAGGGTGTTTTAAGAGTCTGCAATGCCTCCACAGTGTTTAACCTGCTATGCCACTGATATAAACATAATCTCTTATCTACGGGTCCATAAAACGGAAAATACAGAGTGGTATAAGATCGGTGATTTGGTCTGAGTACTCGCCGATACCGACGCCTGAAAAATGTGTGGTAGCTTTTGCAGTTACTAGTATTGGTATCAGAACAACCCGAGTTCATGAGACTACAAGCATTTGATCCATCCTTCAGTGACACAAGGGCAACCACCAGAGCTAGTCTCGTTCAGAACCATCGACTGAATAAATGGACATAGCTAACTAGGAAATAGCTAAATAGGAAATAGCTAGCTCAAAATAGGAAGCGAACATGGGGGCACTTCCAGCTCCATCAACTTTACACTGAAAATTTGTTGTCCGTCTGTTTGTTACTGCTGCTGCGAGCCTCGTCATTTTGGTCTGAACAGATTTTCAAAATTAAAAACTATAACACGCCTGGTTTGGGGAGGATAGTAATAATAAAATTGTGAGTGCGTATTTAAGAACATTATTGGGCACTTTGTTCAATCTTCTGTCAATTTTCAAGCACTGTTTTCAACCAAACAGTGCTGAAAGTTGAGAAAATTGTTGGTGAAGTTCACAGAATGTCAATGTTACTTCAGGGAACAATAAATATTTTGCATTTTTTGACATTTTTGACATTAGCTGCATGGTGGCAACATATGTGACACCACAATTTAGGAACTGTATTTGAAAAAGCAGTATGGGGTATGTCTAATAATGTAAAAATACATGTCAGATTGGAATTTGACAGCTCTGGTAAAAAAAAAAAATTCTATGCAAGAAAGGGTTAAGAACATTAGTGGGTACTTTGGTCAGTCTTCTGGCAATTTTCAAGCACTCTTATCTCTATTTAGACAAAAACATTTGGCGATATATTCCCCTCTTTACTGTTGACGGGAATCAAACTGGTCAAAAATTAGGACACCTGCGACTTGTCTTGTATAAAACGGGGACAAATCACGGGATTTGTATAAATCTGCTGGGACAGGGGACACAGGGCTCAAAACTGGGACTGTCCTGGGTAAATAGGAACATCTGATAACTCTTTATTAACCCACTCTACATGATCTTGATGTTTTTATTTGATTAAATCCATTACTTGATAATATGATGTGCAGTTATCCACAGGAGGAGCATGCGGCGCTTTGTTGTGATGATGTTTACGGCACGGGAGTCAGCGGATTTGTTTCGTTTATTGAGTCATTTTAGATGAATACTGCGATTTAAAAGGTGCAAATTATAATCTAACAATCCCCGGGTGTCATAGATTATAACTGTATAACAGATAGAAGCTCAGTATGTTTTCTTTGAGATCTGTCTTTAAGTTCTGTCAAGTCTGGGGACACAGTTATGTTCATCGAATTTTAAATCTAAACCTCGACTTCGATTAACTCTATAAATGTATGTTACACCCACAGTCCGAGCACCCCAAGGGCCCCCTCCTCTTTCCCAGAGCCGGTTCGGGAGCAGATTCTGGGACAATAGATATGAGATATGAGCTGCTGATGGACGTATGCAAAGTACAGGAGGGCAGAGGAGGATCAGGTGACAGCAGTGCATGATGGGATGGCAGATACAGAGCAGGGCTGTTGTTTAGAGCGAGGAAAGGAGGACACTACATAAACAGGAGGGGGAGGAGGCTCACCTAGGGTAGTTGGTGCAGTACTGGGTGTAGATGTGGAAGTCTTCGCTCTGGAAAAGACAAAGAAGAGAAGTTAGATGGATGCAAAAATTGTAAGTTTTGGGTTTTATGCTTTATAATAAGGGTTGGGGGATTATACAATTAAAAAAGAAATTGGCAAAAAACTGGTGATTTTTGTGTTAATCAGTATAATATTTCCCTTGTGGTTCAAAAAAGTCTAGTGCAATATCAATCTGATACAGATAATGAGTTTTGTGTTAAAATGCATTGAATCTCCTCTATAAAAACATTTACCTTGGCTATGCTTATTTAAAGGTGCATTGCGTAACATTTCTGGTGGAGGGCCCGCCGTGCTCATCTCCATAGAGATGTTACTGCTCCGTCTGAAATGTCTCAGTATGGCATTAAATGTATCTATCTTGCATTCGCGTAATATAACAAGGGTTTTTATTGACCTGAAAATGCATTCTATGAGGTGAGTGGGCTCATTTCTCCAAAGATCAGACATGTAACTTGACCCTGTGGCATCACCTGCTGCCAAGGTAGAGATAAATAAGTGTAATGCCATGCTGTGGAACATTCCAGGCAACATGTCCATGGAGAGAAGCACAGTGCACCTTTAGATATAGATAAACACTTTATCGACCTAGAAGGAAATTTAAAAAAATATATTAAAAATATATATAAAATAAAAAATATTAAAAAATATATAAAATTAAAAAATATTTTAAAAAAATATAAAAAATATGTATATTATATATGGAAATAAACCAAGTTACTAGTTAATACGGAAAATATCAAATATGGTGCAAGATGCGTGGAATTATGTAGAATTATGTATTTTTAATATTTTAGATCAGGGGTCTTCAACGTTTTTCAGGCCAGGGACCCCCAAACAGATGGCGAACTGGGCCAGGGACCCCCTACTATATATACGGCATAGAATTGTGCTTTATATTAATTAAATTGAGCTTAGTGTCATGTATAAACATTGCTACTCTGTTATGGTACATCCAATACAAGGAAATAATACACAGGTTAATACTGTTTACTGTTGGTAGGAATCAAATTGGTCAAAAAATGGGGACACCTGCGATTGTCTTGTATAAAACTGGGACAATAAATGGTAAAAGTGCAAAAAAAAGGGGGGAGTTCAATGCAAAGGGTGGCTATTAAAGAAAAATAAGTATGTGCTTTCTATATGTGTCATACCATTTTGAATTTTGATGCCTTCCGTGAGAATCTACAATGTGAATAATCATGTAAATAAAGAACATGAAAAAAGTGTGTCCAAACTTTCGGTAGTTTCAAAGGCCTCCACACACACGTTTAACTAGTTTAACAAAGTCAATATTCTGCAAAAAGTTCATTTGAGTCCACAGAACTCCAACTCAACTCCAAAGTGGATAGAAATGCAAATAACTAGAGTGTCTGCAGAGGGTCAAAACTCAAATCGGGGACACCAGACGCATAAATTCAGATTAACTACCTGTACACTGTTACCAAACTATTTCAATAATAAAGATAAATGAGCAGTTTGCAATGGCAGACGTAACAAAAACCTACACTGTTTAGAATTCCACTACCACCGTTTTGACGACATACGCGTAATTATCAACACTTTCTCTATAAAATAATACACTGTCAAAAATGTTTCCTTCTGGTACATTTTTAAGAGACTTATAGGTCGTTGGCTTGTCATATTTATATTAGTGCTACCCATGTACGTATTCTACTAAAATTTTACAACAAAACATCCTCATTTATTAACAACTCAGTCTGCAAATGTGTTTTTATTACCCGCATAAAGTGAATTTATTGTGACGAGCAGAACCTTAAAGTGGCAGTCTGGGGTGTAGTCAAATAAACAGGGCATAAAAAGTCCGTAGCAGGGCAGTTTGCATTTTCACACACGTCATTGGTTGCGTAATCTGTCTGTAATAGTATACAGTTAGCAGGAATGGTTTGGTTCAGATATAAACATACCTTAGTACATTTTTACCAAATTATACTTAAAAATCCCATGACATGGTACTTCTTGACACAATTGAAACAATATTTGTCCAAAAAGTGATATATTTGCGTCACAAACAGTTAGCAGCCTAATTCGTATTGTGCTATTTTCTCTCGAGTCGTATCACTGTATTTTTGAAATGTGTGCCTTGTATGGTGCTTTGCATTGAACATGTATGTGTGACTCTGTGAGAGTGTCTTTATCTGTGTTCCTGTGTGGTGTGAGAATGTGTCAGTGTTAGGGATGCAAATTATCGATTAATTCATTAATTGATAGTTGATTGACCTTATCGATCGATTAACAATTAACTGATAAGCGGCGTTTTTCACCTGAATTTTAGTGTTTCAATAGGGTCTTTAAGAATATAAGCTATAGTAACATAACACTGAGCCATAAATATATCATAGTATTATTATATTGTATATTTCTCAATTAATTATTCCTTAGTAAAAAGCAGACAAATGTATTGATGCTGAATAACAACATACAGTAATCCCTCGCTCTATCGCGTTTTGTTTTTTTTTTTTCAATTTTTTTTTTTATAGTGTAACAATGTGTTCTGTCCTGATTGGCTAAGAGACTAGACCAGGACTAAACGTGGACTAAACCAGGTCTAGACCAGAACTAAACCAGGTCTAGACCAGGTCTAAACCTGGACTGGACCTGGACTAAACCAGGACTCGACCAGGTCTAGACCTGGACTAAACCAGGATTAAACCACCACGTGCCGCTGCTGGTTTCGTGCGGCTGGTTTGTGGCTCGAGCTGAGACTACACATTCCGGGCGCCGCGGTTCGATCTCACCTCGCGCGTACTCCAGGCAGTGCCGTTGGCGCCTGCGGCTGGCTGTGAGTTGAGCTTGGCGCAGCGCGGTGCACGCTTGCCTTGTTTCGTGACCACGCGGGTGCGCGTGTCCGCGATTAATTACAATTAATGCATTTTGTTCGACCAACGTCTTGATCGACAATTAATCGTTAATTGATTAATTGTTGACATCCCTAGTCAGTGTGAATGTTTCTTATTGTTGATTGAGATTTTTCACTGTAATTTATTAATGTAACAGGGACTGCAGATGGAAACTAGCTCTGTAGCTATAATCTGGTGCTGATCATCTTTGTTTTATAAGCTTAATGTCTCTGTACATTGTCCCTTTTCAAATAAAGACTAAACTAAACTAAACTAAACTACGCGCCTATTACTTATTATTAGCCTGTTCACTTGTAAACATCCGCTTAGAAGTGAACAGGCTAATAATAGCTAATAGGTGCGCAGTGACACGACTCGAGAGAAAATAGCACCATGCGAATTAGACTGCTGAATTTTTCGCGGACAACTGTTTGTGACGCAAATATATCACTTTTTGGAACAAATGTTGTTTTGAGAAGAAAAACAAGCTTTATTAAATGTCCCTGTTAACTTACCAGAACTACGTTTGCGATCTACAGAACCGGAGCGGAACTGGGCCCAGACGACGCTGTCATTGGTAAGTCAGTGTTAATGGACGACACTGTTGAAGGGGACGCCATACAGATTCACATTTTTAAAAAAAAGCACTATCCCTTTAACTGTTACTCAGTACTTTTCTCACATATAGTTTCACTTTTATTTGATTTCATTTTATGGACTTCTACCTTTTACCTTTACTTATAATATGATAAAACATTTTGAAGTAAAAGTGCTACTTGAGTGCAATTTGTAACTCCTCTCTCCTCTGATAGTGGCAGCTCAAGGTCTATAAGCTGAAGGTGAAATCGCGTGATCCTTCTAATTGAAAGTGTTTGTAGATGATGATTATTCTGGTCCTCTTGAGTCTACAGTCTAACATGTAAGCCTTCTAATTTGGCCCTCACACGTTTCTGTAACATCAAAACGGCACACAGACACAGCACTATCAAAGGGAGGCTTACGAGGCTTCAGTAAGGGGCCACGGCAGCAGAAAGTACACTGGAACCTTTGTCTTCAGTATTCACGCATGCTTTGGCTTTCTGTCACTTGTCATTAGCCTATTCCTTACCCCAAAGTGAATTTCCCACGTACACAACGACAGTATGTACTATTTTCTGTTGGGGAAGTGAGTTTTCAGCATAATCAGATCTTGGATAATTAAACCATTTATGGCAAAAGTAGGTTAAATTAAGGCATCAGGACAAAGGTTTTTAGAGTGAATGGATTTTGCGACTCATCCAAGACTTCCTCAGTTCTGACACAGCTCTGAATGAGACGGCTTTAAGATTTAGACACTGGACATGATGGTCAAGTTGTTTATGCTCTACAGTAATTTGGTGTTTTGTTCTCAAAGCAAAATCAGAATCATGCTAAAACTCAGATGGTTTAAACCTAAAATGCCTTTCTCTGATCTGGTCACTACCTAAACATACATGAACATTCACACAGACAGTGGCTCCCTCTTTTCTGCAGCACTCAAGGAAAAACTAACCTACTCCAGTCCATCTTTCCCACAATCAGCAGGCCTGGACTGGTAATCAAGCATACCTGGCATTTTCCCCGTTGGCCGACAGTCCTAGGGGCCGATGCTGGTTTTTTTTTTTGTTGTTTTTTTTTGTTTTTGTTTGTTTTGTTTTTTAGAGACCAGCCCACAATTTAGAGGAGGCATCCCATTGGTCCATCTTCAATACAGACAGTGGACTAAACCAATCAGGATATAGAACCTTACGAGAGCGGTCCCGCCCCTTTCTCTGCACTGATCCCTGACAGTTTCAGTGTTGAGCGTGGAAACATGGAGAAGCGGCAGAAAGGGGGTGTGGAGAAGTTATGGGATAAAAATCTCACTATAGATGCTGCAAAATGTTCTAAAATAACAGACATATTCTCTGGAGGGGCTGGAGCCTCCACGTCCTCTGCAGCCCAGGCTGAAGGTGGACAGGGAGAGGAGCAGCCAGAGACTGTGGACAGGGACCCCGAGAAAACCCGAGGGAACCCGAGGGACGGAGTGACCAGGGAAGTGTCG
The DNA here is from genome assembly GCA_036785185.1 of Paratrypauchen microcephalus. Classification (NCBI taxonomy): domain Eukaryota; kingdom Metazoa; phylum Chordata; class Actinopteri; order Gobiiformes; family Gobiidae; genus Paratrypauchen; species Paratrypauchen microcephalus. The sequence goes on from JAVJIX010000164.1 coordinate 813,062, forward strand.
CACAGGCACAGCAGGTCAGCAGGTAGTAATGTTAGGATAATACCGGGACTTTTAGGTGATGGACAGGCATGAAAATCGTTCACCTTTTGGCAAAATTCACCGTTTTGAAGCCAAAACAGGTGACCTACGTGAATCGTGTAGATTCGATGAGAATTTTTTTTTTATACGTGTGCAAGATGCATTTTAAATAAACCATTGAATGTGAGTTTGCAGGTGGTTTTGGGGATTTTTCTGTTAAATGTTGCGCCCTGGTTTCCCCTCGGCCAAGACGTAACAACAGTAAAATACTTTGCTTCGGGGAACACGTACATAAATTAGTCCGTTGTGCTCCGCTAATTATGAGGGGAACTGTATTTGAACTGCAAACCCCATCATAAGATACTCCTCTGAATTTTTTGTTGGTACTGACATTTACACAATAATGGTACAAGAACTTTGCACTAATTCCTGTATTAATCCTTCAGCAATTACAAAACTGACCTGTCTTGTTGGTACTGAATTACCAACTTATTTTGTGACTCAGCCTTACTCCCCACCGGCTAAGCAGATTTAGCTTCTCTCATTTCCTGTTCAGCAAAAAAATAAATAAACGCTCTAAACATTATTTACTGTGAGCGTCATACTCCAACACAACTTACATAACACGGGAGTCTAAACGAGCTCCACAAACGGCAGGAGGTCCGAGGAACACAGCAATCATCTGCAAACTCATGATTACACAAACAGGAAACGGCCTCACGCATCCAAAAACATAAAACTGCATGAGCTTTGCCGGGATAATCCTCCTGTATGTGGAGGGAGATAAATAGGTGTATTCAAAGTCGTGCGAATGTGAGGGGAACGTGCAGAGTCAGCAGTGCCCCCAGGTGCTTCTGGGAAATGGAGTAAATTGAAGAGCAGCGCTGACTTGTGAGTCTCTCTGAACCTAAACGCAACCAGATGTGCCAAATGGCCTCTGTCCACTTCTGATGACACGTACAGGCGAGTTCAACATATATATGCAGATACTAAAGTACTTCACGTAAGCATTTTGTATAGATTTTAAAATTCTCTAAATTAGTGGTTCTTAACCTTGTTGGAGGTACTGAACCCCACCAGTTTCATTTACACACTCACCGAAACCTTTATTCAAAAATAAAATATGATTTTTTTTTTTTCAAATTGAGGACATAGGTATATGTTTTACTGGTGCACAAAATGAACCGTGCATTAACATCACTGTGTTCAGAACAAAACCAACACAACAAATGACAGAGCTTTTCACAAAAACATGACCTTTTTTAACATTACCACACTGAAATGGTTTCATTTTTAACCTTATGTATTCCAATAATGAACTTATTGTACAGTCATGGCCAAAAGTTTTGAGAATGACACAAATATTACATTTTCACAAAGTCTGCTGCTTCAGAGTTTTTATATGTTTTTTGTCAGATGTTTCTATGTTATAATGAAAAACAATTAAAAGCATTTCATAAGTATCAAACGCTGTTATTGAGAATTACACAGAATTCATGCAATAAGTCAATATTTGCAGTGTTGACCCTTCTTTTTCAAGACCTCTGCAATTCTCCCTGGCATGCTGTCAATCAACTTCTGGACCAAATCCTGACTGATGGCAGTCCATTCTTGCATAATCAATGCTTGGAGTTTGTCAGAATTTGTAGGTTTTTGATTGTCCACCCGCCTCTTGAGGATTGACCACAAGTTCTCAATGGGATTAAGATCTGGGGAATTTCCTGGCCAAGGGCCCAAAATGTTAATGTTTTGTTCCCTGAGCCATTTTGTTATGACTTTTGCTTTATGGCAATGAGAGGGGGTACACAAGACAAAAAAGGTTGGGAAACACTGCTATAGAGCGCACCTGACTATAAGCCACACCAACCAAATTTTTTTTTTAAATTAAAATTTGTACATATAAGCCACACCTGACTATAAGCCGCAGGTGTCCACGTTGTAACTTGAGATATTTACACAGAAAGATGGTACACAACAGTTTTTTTTTTTTTAATTAACGTAAATACCGGTATGTGCTTTCTTCGAACAGCGCCTACGGCAGTAACACGGCAGAAACACGGCAGTAAAACACCTGTAAAATGGCCAGCCTGTAGCCTCTGGAAGCCTTAAAATAAAGTTTCAAGTTTAACTTTAAGGGTAAACCCCCTGAACTCAATCTCACGGAACTGTTGATACCTGTAGGAGATTTTAAGTAGCTTAAACAAGGCTTCATTAATTCATGAACTCTCCTCACTTATTTACCGTCTGATGTCTGCTGTCGTGATAAAGAATTAATCCACACATAAGCCGCACCTGTCTATAAGCCGCAGGGTCTGAAGTGTGAGAAAAAAGTAGCGGCTTATAGTCCGAAAAGTACGGTATTTATTATTTTTAACATTTTAACACACACCCATCACCTCATTTCCATCAGGCTACAATAATAATGAATATTTACTGCAAACCAGTGCGACTTCTGCTGTTGCCTTTGAGGACGAGTTCAGAAATGCTTCACTTTGGCAAGTGCCACTCTCACATCATTTTCACAGCAAAGTCTGTTCCTTTTCTTCGTTTTTATGTCCAGCATCCTCGAAAAGGATTGTTCGCAAACATATGTGGTAACAAACGGTATAAAAATATGAGTCTGGTGCGTATCTTGACCTCCACCAAACCCCTGGTGGTAGCAGTTGTTGTAGTTTTAGTTGCAGTAGTACTAGTACTATTACAGGGGGTCCTCGGGTTACGACGGTCTCGACTTATGACGTTTCGTGGTTACGAACGCGCCCCCATTAAAAAAATATATATATATATTACGCGTCATTCCGTCTTACGCGGTATCGTGGTAAGCGACGTAAACAAATGCGAACGGCGGGCGGCGCACGGCGGAAGAATACGCTTTGTTGTGGTTGTAGGCGAAGAAGACGGCCTCGTGTGCGTGCCCAATGTGGGTGGAAGTACCTGATGTGGGCTCTGATCTGCTCCTATGAAAGCGGCAGTGATAACCAAGCAGCGTAGTGGTCTAATTATTGAGATGGAAAGGTTATTGGTGCTTTGGTTGGAAGATCAAAGGCAAAATCCGACTTACGACGAAATTCGGGTTACGACGCGTCTTAAGAACGGATCAACGTCGTAACCCGAGGACCCCCTGTAGTTGCTAGTGGTAGTTTTTATAGTAGTGGTAGTTGTAGTACTGCTAGTAGTGGTAGAAATAGTAGTAGCTGTAGTAGTAGTTGTTGTCGTAGTGGTAATTGTAGTAGTAATGGTGGCGATAGTAGAAGTAGAAGTAGTAAACTTAGTAGTAGTAGTTGTAGTTCTTATTGTTGTAGTAGATTCAAGATTCAAACATTCAAATCTTTTATTGTCATATGCACAGTAAAGAAACACGTTTCCCTGTACAATGAAATTCTTACTTTGCTGCCCAAGTAGTAGTAGTTCTTATTGAAGTAGTAGAAGTAGTAGTAGTTCTTAGTGTAGTAATAGTAGTAAACTTAGTAGTAGTTGTAGTATTGTAGTAGTTCTTATTGTAGTAATAGTAGTAGTAAACTTAGTAGTAGTTGTAGTAGTTCTTATTGTAGTAGTAGTTGCAGTAGTAGTTGTCGTTGTAGTGGTAGTTGTTGTAGTAGTTGTTGTCATAGTAGTACTTGTAGAAGTATTTGTAGTAGTAGTGGTAATAAATGAACCATCACCACTATAAGCAGAGGTGGAAAGTAACGAATTACATTTACTCACGGTACTGTAATTGAGTAGTTTTTATGAGTACTTTGTAATTTTCTAAGTAGTTTTTGAAATGGGTAATTTTACTTTTGCTCAAGTACATTTTAAGCCAAGTAATTTTACTTCGCTACATTGGAAGCCGCCCACGTTACTGAGTAAAATAATATTGATGGAGAAAAAAAAAGCGGGAATAAAAAATCTACCAGAATGCATTGCGCAGTTTCCGTGCGGCAATTCCATTGTTTCACACAATCATCATTGAAGGCGTTTGGACAAGATGGCTAGTACGGAGCCAGATGCGGAGATGGAGGATGAAGGACCAGAAAAAGATTCTGGACAAAACCTCGAGGAATTATTCACGTTTAAACGCAAAATAGGCAACAACATCATCATCATGCAATGTAAAATGTGTCTGCCCTGCCGAACAGAGCTTTCAGCTTACAAGACCTCAACATCGAATCTGCGAAAGCATGTGGCGGTAAGTGTACTACAAATATGTTTTACCTATTATACCCAAGCGGTATGTATTGTTGTTTGGTTAACACCTAGTTTACGCTGTTAAGCACAATCTGTCTTCATGTTAGCCTGATTAGGCCAATCGTCCTGATAACTAACTGCCTCGGAAAATATGGATCTCCTGAACTCTCTTCCAAACGTAAAACACTGAAACTCAGCACAGGCCTTCCAGCCTCAGCCGCATGTGAGCGTCTTTTCAGCACTGCTGGCTCATTGTTCACAGCAAAGAGCACGTATTAGTGCTACAAACTTTGAAAATCAACTCCTGCTCAATCTGAACAAGAGCTTTGCAGGTCTAATGCTGTAGCATCCATTGGGCCGAATAGTGTGTGGGATGTGGCACTTTTTTTTTTTTTTAATCAGTTTGCAATATTATGCAAAATGTCCAGTGTTCCGCTGTGTTCCAGTGATTTTGGTTTTATTTTCTTTACTTTGGTTGTAGTGTTGTGTGTTGGACCATATATGGACCATATGACCACCATGTATATGCATACATACAGTACCTCACAACAGATTGTGACTGGCCTTGTGTGTGTTGTGGAACAAAGAACTAAGAGCACAATGTTACTGAGCTCAGTTATGAGCTGTGTGTTTGGATATGCACGTTATAGAGTTTGATTAAAACAACTTGTGCTGGATTTTGATTTATGACTCGTCCTTTTTGCATCAAATAATTGAAAGTAACTAAATAACTTTTACTCAAATTACATTTGAAATGAAGTAATTTTTTACTTTTACTCCAGTACATTTTCAGATGGGTATTTCTACTTTTACTTGAGTAGGATTTAAGCAAAGTAAAGATACTTTTACTTAATTACAATTTTTCAATACTTTTTCTACCTCTGACTATAAGTAGTAAATACAGTAGGTTCTACTTTCTTCCATAACTGTTGCAAATCCCGTACGGTGAATATCCGGAAAGTTGGTCCCACTTGGAAAAACAAATCTTCCCCAATGCAGGAAACCTTGAAGTAACCAAAGTGTACGATACTGTACCTCAGGAAGTATATATTCTCCACATGATTATATAATAAAGTACTGCGCCTCTGCGAGTCCATGTAATGACAGACTGCACTTCCCGATGGTGGAACAAACACGACCCAATGGACTGCACCTACGGTATCTTCAGAACACGGCTTTTATGAAATGATGTCATTGAATTTGGAAGAAGCGTAGACTGCTTAAGGAGTGGTTAAAAATGGCTAACAACAATAGCTGCTAGTTTCAAAGTTTAATTGGTTTTTGGGTGGAAATTTGAAATGACCAGAATGAGTGCAGTGATCGTGTCTACAGTCATATTATATCGCTGTCCCCTCGTCAAAAACATACCTGGAGTTGTATTTTACTTCATTCACACTTGTTTAATTAATCCATTCATCCAATATCATCTTCTCTGAGCACTCAAATATTTTCATTTTTCCTGGATTGTTGCGTCACAGGCAAAAATACAGACTTCAACGCAGGTTACCATAAACCATAATGGTACAAGAACTTTTCACTGTGCTCATTCCTGTATGAATCCTTCAACAATTACAAAACGTCTACGCAGGTTACCATAAACCATCTCCGGACTCATTCTGCGGACGCTAATTGAGCATACAGCTCTATTAGCGTAGCATTCGCAGGGATAAAGACTTCATTTGTTTATTTTTCCATTGTTCATTCCCATTGCGGACAGCAGAGGGAGCTCCAAAACCCAATACTTCACTGGAAATGGAGCTGTCATTTATAAAGTGTTTTCTAAATGTAGATATTATTTTGAATACTTCTCGTAAGATGCCCAAAATCAGGTTTAAAAGGGAATGAAACAAGAATTCATAATATGTGTTCTTTAAAAACAAAGAAGCACTTTGTGGTTTACTATCTAAGAGGGGTGTGCAAAAATATCGATATACTGTACATCGCATCATTTTAATTTGAGATTTGGGCAGCCGATCTGCTTAAACTGTTGCGGAAGAAAATGGATGGAAGGGCGTTTAATTTGATGATACAATATTGATATCGTGGGCTGCTGTATCAATATATATCGACATATATCGTATTTTTTTGGTATGGTTTTACCAAATTATTTTGTGATGGTGTTACAATTTAGTAAACATTTGATGATTGAAAGGGTGTATTTCATATTAACTTTGCACAGGTAGTGGTTTAATAAAGACTTTTAGTATTGTAGCCATGATTTAGACTTGATTATTTACCGGACCGCATCAAATGGATTTGAAATATATCGTATCGGATTGTATAGAACTGAAAGTACAATGTCGAAAGGTAAAAGGTATCGAGGTATCGTATCGCCAGTTTCTTAATACTTAATGCCATCATAAGGTGGATTCAAGCGTTTTGAGCTCTGAAAAAAAAGTCAAAATTAATGCAAAATACAGGATTGCTAAGGAATGTGTGAATTAATCAAAACTAGGGCTTTCAGTTAAACTACTATGCTAAAAATAAGACGCATACAGGGGGTCCTCGGGTTACGACGGTCTCGACTTACGTTTCGTGGTTACGAACGTCCCCCCATTTAAAAAAATTAATAATATTACGCGTCATTCCATCTTACGCGGTTTAGCGTGGTAAGCAACGTAAACAAACGCGAACGGCGCACGGCGGAAGAATACGCTTTGTTGGGATCATTGGTAGAACAGAACGGCTCAACATAAGTTCTGCGATACTGCTCCAATTGACACCAAACTGCTATGGGTGAGTAAAACTACTTGGGCTCTGATCTGCTCCTATGAAAGCGACAGTGATAACCAAGCAGCGTAGTGGTCTAATTATTGAGATGGAAAGGTTATTGGTGCTTTGGTTGGAAGATTAAAGTCAAAATCCGACTTACGACGAAATTCGGGTTACGACGCGCCTTAAGAACGGATCAACGTCGTAACCTGAGGACCCCCTGTATACACATATCTACACACATACAGCATACTGGGTAGAGGTAGAGGAAGAGGTAGTCCAAAAGTCAGTGCAAATGGCAGTTCTTAGTGCAGTTGTAGTTCAGTATGGTGACAGCTTTGGGAAAGAAGCTGTCCCTGAGTCTATTTGTCCTGGCTGATATGGACCTGTAGCGCCTGCCAGAGTGCAACATGTTGAAGAGATGGAAGCCAGAGTGGATATTCTCCTTCAGAATGTTCCTGGCTCTGGTTGAAGGACCTGTACGCAACTTGGCAGTGGCGCGTCACTTCTACCTGCGTCGCTAATCAAAGAAATAAAGCCTGGACTCAGGGGGCAAGGCGAGCGAATTGCTGCCAGGGCCTTTGAACGACAAGTTAATTTATGAAAAGAACAAAGACGGGACGATCAACAAGAACGCAGTGAGTTGTAGCTTTTGTAAAAAAATTTCCAATTGCCGAAGCTGCTCCAGTCTGACGGATCATTTGAACGATAAACACGTCAGGAGAAGTTCCGTGGTTACCGGTGATAGAGTGAGCGTGAGCGCACTTCAACAAACCACCAAACCAACAAACCACGCTCGCAGAATTTGGAAAACGAAAGAGCAAAGCGACCACAGAAAAACTGACAAACTCTCTCTCTCTTGATTAAAATGTGATTAAAATAGATTAATTAATTACCAATCCTGTAATTAATTCGATTTTTTAAAAATCACTTGACAGCACTAATCAACAACTCCATGCATTTTTGATGAGAAAACTATAATTAAAGTTCTGAAAAAATTTGCTGGCATAATACAGGCCCTTTAACTAGAATTAAACAAGAACAGCTTTGGAACAGTTTTACTCTCGCAGATTGAGCAATTTCTTCTTTGGAAAAATACCACTCCAACACAACATAAGGGAAAACTGCAAATGTTTCGAAAGCTAGATTAAGATGTGAAAAGAACATTTTTTCAAGACGGGTCACAGTGACTCACAGGTAGGGGCTGAACCTTGGAAGAAACGACTTAAACCAGTGGACCTTAGTCAGCAAGTAGCAACCCATAAACACATCCAGCCTCGCTCAACAGAATGAAACAGTCGGGCAATTATCGAAAAAGGTTTACAACTGGGCCAGTACATTCTTGCTTTTTGTGATTTGTGGCGCTGTGGACAAAAGAAAAGCGGCTAAAACGTGTGTGTTTGTGTGTGGAGAGTGAAAGAAGGGCTCAGTGGTTTGGCAGGGAATTATCCGCTGCGGCTAACCTAAAATAACACAAAGGAGCTAACGGCTAAGGGTAATGGCTGGGTGTTGGGTTACCAGGCGTTTTACCGGAGGCTAACGTGAGGAAACAATACAACGAGGGGTTCAATGTCGAGAGGAAGCTGTAAAATAAAGTTAAATTCCAGTAAATGTGGAGCAGAGGTGGCTTCGGGCGTTAACAGTAAAATAGGCTACGATATAAGAATAGGCCACAACAGGATACTACGATTTTTATTGTGCGCTCTGTGGGTTGTTTGTAAATGCTAAACGGATCAGGTATCTTTGCATTTTCTTATGATCGTGTGTTATTTATAGCCCTTTAATCAATGAAATGTTTTTAAAGGTCCCATGGCATGAAATTTTCACTTTGAGGTTTTTGAACGTTAATGTGAGCTCCCCTACCCTGTTTAGGCCCCCCCATGATTAAAAGTTGCGAAATGTCTAAACTGAGCATTTGCGATCCTTTTCTGCGTTACAAAAAATCGGAGCTCAAACGGGCGATTTTGAACAAGGCACCTTATTGAAGTCAGATCGAAAAAAGAAATGCAAATGCAGTTCCACCCCCGTCTGTCTGAACTCAGCGTCTCTGTAAATCACGCCCAGAGTTTGGACTGCGAATGCGCTAGGCAATGCGAAATGCGTTTTTTTATTTGCCTGGAGGCACGTCCGAGTGTTTCTAGGCTCAGAAGTCCTTTATCTGAGCCTCTGGACCTTTGAACAGCAGTGGTTTAATTTTATTTTCTGTGGAAATGTGTTTATTTTTCAATGGAACGCTTCAAATCTCTCCCCCCATGCGAAAACACGGAAATGGATCAGCTGAGAGCTGACAGCGGAGAGCGGAGAGTTTGGCCACGCCCCCACCCTCTACTATAGGCCAGCTCTTTTCTCCTCATTTGCATTCAAGCAACAACGCCCAGAATAAAGTGTTTGAGAGAGATATTTATGACTCTTTCTCATCTTATCTCTGTTTCTCATGCACTGAGTGTTGATTTTGAAGAAGGATTCATTTACAGTATTAGGGAACCATTAAGGAGCCATATAAAAGCATCAAGAAGTACCATGTCATGGGATCTTTAAATGTGGCAACAAATGTTAAAAGCATAGAGTTTGATTATAAGTAAATCATTGTTAAAAGTTTCATGTTGGATTTTTTTGTTGTTTGTTTTTAAAGCTACACATTTAAAGCTACAGTATCTAACATTTAAACCCACATAATGTAATTTTTTAATAGAAAATTTCACTAAAATACAAGCACAATTTTTGAATTTGTGTTTATAAAATTAAAAAACATGTTTCCGTATAGTGAGCAGGCTTGCATCTCCACAAACCTGACTCTTATTTTGAAACTCTGCATATTTAGGTAGGTTAGGTTCTTCTCCCAAATGAAAAACGCTCTGTCCCACCTTGTGATGTCATGTGGTAACACAGAAATGCTCCTCTGTGTTTTTAAACTTCACACACCTTCAGTAGAATCATTTGGATAATAATTTCAGCCCTGGAATTGCCAATTTCTACTAAACAAAACACAAAATGTGGATTGTAACTTGAAAACAACCACTTCATGACATCACAAAGTGGAACATAGCATTTTGAGCATAGACAGTTGATGTAAGGGCCTGTTTACACGCTTACGGGTAAAAACGACCAAATATTTTATCGGAAGTGCCTTTCGTTTAGACTGTGATGGCGTTTTGGGGGCTTAAAATCGCAAAAAACTGAAGCCGCCCTCCAAAGTGGAAAACTTGAATAAACTCCACGGTAGCGTTTTCGTCTACACTGCCCAAGACGCAAAATTCTGGTCAAATCTGCTGATGGCGCGTACGCATTTACGTCACATCGGCCCAGTGGTATATCAGTGTACTTTGTTTGGCAGGACTCCCAGTACACACCTTTTTTTGTTTTGCTTTTCGCACAGATGAGAAGAAGGAAGATTCTACGCGTGGACATAGTGATAATGTATCACAGCGCCACCTAGCTGCCTGGCATGCATACCCAATCCAATTCCACACTCTTTTGCATCACCTTATGCACGCAGATTCCCAAAAACGGTCGTCTAAACGCAGAATAAAAAGTGAAGACGCGACGCCACTTTTGAGTCTTCTGTTCTGACTGTCATCATATAAACGTAGCCTAAACTAATAAAAAGCTTATTTATACACATTTGAATGAAACAAAACACAACTCCAAGCATGTTTTTGATGCGTCAATAACGATATAACATGGCTAAAAGCTCACAAGAGTCAATTTTGCGTAATACCGGCCCTTTAATGTGTATTTGATCAAATTCCTATACTTTGTTTTTGCAATACAACACAGCTGAGTGACACTCCAACTCTGCAGTCACCATCTGCACGCTACACCTGCATGTTTCTTTACCAAAACCCCAAGCTCAGCAACTTTGTCATAAACAATACTTCCCCTACCTCTTACCACATGTTACAACCCCATCCTCCCTGCTCCCTTCTGCCTGTAAAAATAGATGAAGTTCTGTGATAACGCCTCTTGTCTATTCCACCATTTCCTCCCCACAAACCAAGCCCGTCCGCCCTCGCAGCGAACCGCCTGACCAAATGCACAACACAACAACATTAAACGCTGCGCCGGTGACTCATTTTTCAGTTTCAGAGCGGCTCCCGATGCCAATTTACATAATGAGTCCCAAAGGACAAACTTGTGCAGATGTCTGGAAGCAGCCTATACGGTCCGGATGGGAGAGGGGGCGATGGAGAGATAAGGAAAATATTAGGAAGCAGAGCAGAGCGGTAAACATGGGGGTGATGTGGGCTCCAAACACTTCCTGCTATTGTATAGAGCTTGTGATGTACTCTTGTATCATAGATTGTGCAGAGAAATGTGTAAAAGATAAGTTTGTTAGTAGTAGCAGTAGTAATAATATCTGTGAAAGATCGAAATTGACATCATGCATACTAAAATAGAATATTACGAGTGGAAAAAACAAAACAAAAAACTACTTAAAGGGCCCATATTTACGCAAGCCGACAGAGGCCATGTTCGTAATTTTCCGTGATCTCGAGAAAACAAACAATTTGTCCGTCTCAAAACATGAAACATTCTGGATGTTGTAGTTCTAACATATCGCCACTAGATGTCACTGTAGAGAGAGTTTCGAACTGTGTTTCAGCGCTCCGGCACAATCGCTTCAACTGCTTCGGTGTTTCATGAAGCCTCACTTTGCCCATCCCTAGTATCTCCGTCGGTAAAGACGAAGCCGGGCCAGTCTTCTGCGGAGGTGCTGCGGACTAATCTTGAAATTATCCCGAATTAAAAGACGGAATGCAATCTCCCCCTGTGTCAACCCCTGATCAAAATATTGGCTTATCAGCTGATCGATTATTATTCCAGACATTCTAATGACCAAAAATGCGTCTATTCAGAATGAGAAATAGCCCCGAAGTCAGCCTGTCACACGTGGCCTTAGACGTTTCAGTTGTTTTCTTAAGATTGTTTAGTTTTCTCAAGATCACAAATTAATGATCTCGTTATCTCGGGATAACAAGGAAAAATATTGCTTATGAATATGGCCTCTGTCGACTTCCGTAGATATTACTCCATTATCCATAGTTTCGAGTAGATGAGGAGGACAGTGCGCATGTGCGGAGTCACATCTTATTTCGCTCTCAGCTCTCGGGACCCAAACATGAAACGCAAAGCTGTAAATTATGGATAAATCTCGGATTACAGGCCACTTTTGATGCAAACGAAAGTGTAGACTAAGACATTGAGCTTCTATGATTTGAAAAGTGCGTGAAAAGGTTGTGTTATTTGGAGACCGCAAACATATGCCCCGAGAACTCACGTTACGGATATCGCTAAACTAAAACATCTCTGGAAATGCTCCAAATGACACCAAAGTGCTATGGGTGAGTAAAACAACTTTTATTACCGAAATAAGGCTCAGATTGTAAAAAACGTTTATTCTCCTTCAACACTTTTAACTAACCCTGTGCGTACCATATGATTAACTCCTTGCATAACTCTGTGTGTGTGTGTGTGTGTGTGTGTGTGCGCGCGTGTGTGTGTATGTGTGTGTGTGTGTGTGTGTGTGTGTCCATAAAGCAGCTGTGAGCGTGGACAGGCTCAGACAGGCCTGGTACTCTCACATTTAACAACAGAAACCCACAGAGGTCAGAGGTGAAGCCATGTTTTACCTTAGACACGAAACACTCTGCGATCGCCACGGGGTCCGCGTCACACCTCTCCAGCTCCTCCAGGAGAGTTCTGAAACAAAAAGTAAGACGTTACACATGTGGAAAAAAAAATTATCTATAGTATTTGTTATGGAACTTAAACTAATTTTGTTCCATCTTTACCATGTGACTATTGTCAGAGCCAGTTTATATTTAAGAAATTATTAATTTGATAAATTCATGCATTGTTAAAATGTACTTTTCTTTATTATTCAATGTGAGCTTAATGCATTTATCCTGATCTCTTCTCCCCTCCTCCCCTGTAGCAGCAGGGCGGGGGAAGCAATGCCAGCAGCTAGAGACTTTTGTAACCACTAAAACTGTTTTGTGACCACTAAAAAATCTATTGAAAGTCAACCACGGAGAACATAATATTTTTGGTCTTTAGCCCATAAGAACCCAGACCCATTTTTCCTTAAAGGACAATTATGTGGGATATACCACAGACCATAACTGTCCATGACCATGTTAGTGTGACAAATCGGTCACATCAGGTTTTATTTTAAAGGTCCCATGGCATGAAATTTTCACTTTCTGAGGTTTCTGAACGTTAATGTGAGCTCCCCTACCCTGTTTAGCCCCCCATGGCTAAATGTTACGAAATGTGTAAACTGAGCAATTGCGATCCTTTTCCGCGTTTGAAAAAAAGACAGCCCAAACAGGCGATTCTGAACAAGGGAACTTTCTGACGTCACACTCGCGTCTGGATGTCTACCCACCGTCTCTGGAAATCACGCCCAAAGAATTTGGACCGCGAACGAGCTACGAAAATGCGAGATGCGTTTTTTTTTTTGCCTGGAGGCACGTGAGAGTGTTTCCAGGCTCAGATGTCCTTTATCCAAGCCTCCGAATCTCTGAAACAGCAGTGGTTTAATTTTATTTTCTGTTGAAATGTGTGTGGTTTTTTTAATGAAAAGCGTCTCATATCTACTTCCTCCGCTCTTAAAACACGGAAGTGGGTGACAGCGCACACCGCACCGCTAATCCAGGAAACAGCGGCGTATTTGGCCACAACCCACCCGCTACACTGGCCTGTCTCTGTCCTCCTCATTTACATTCAAGCAACAATGCCCAGAATAAAGTGTTTCAGAGACATATTTAGCCTCATGAAGACAGAGTCATATGAAGAGAGACAGAGTCATATCTCATGCACTGAGTCTTGATTTTGAAGAAGGATTCATTTACAGTATTAGGGAACCATTAAGGCGCCATATAAAAGCATCAAGAAGTACCATGTCATGGAATCTTTAAGGCCAAGGGCCTGTTTACACATACGCGGGTATCTGTAAAAATGGAGACTTTTCCCTTCGTTTGTGCCTTTCGTTTACACAAATAGAGATTTTTCCTCTGAAAATGGTTCTTTCTAAAAACTCCGGCAAAAGTGGAGATTTTGGAAAACAACAGTTTTGTGTGTGCGTGTAAAGTGAGATGAACGGAGTTTTAGGCACTTGACGCACCAAAAGTGTGATTCTGATTGGCTTGCAGAGCGTTCTTCGTTTTCAGAGGCGAATTTGCCATTTGCCTGTAAAAGATGGGTACAAACGAAGGGACATGTCTCCATTTTTAAAAATACCAGTGTACGTGTAAACAGGGCCTTATTTTGGAAAACGGAGGGAGAGAAATATTCGTTTCACAACATACCCATAGCCTAAAAGCCCAGCCCAGACATATTTGTAACTATATTTCCCTAACTGGTTTTGATATTACTTTCTTCGACAAATCTGGTCAGACCAGGTTGAATGAAAACACCCAAAAAACAGCTTTTAGAATTGAGCTGCTTCCTTGAAATTTGCACACAGGATATAGCTGCATTTTGGAGAGCCCACTTCCTGTTAGTCACATGACTGTCACATGGTCATACCAGGATGTATTTGTTGCTGAGGGACTTAATGAGTTAAGGTCAGACATAAAGTTTTATAAGGAAAAGCCTGGGATATTCAAAGTGTTCACTGGTGTCACCGTGTGTTCTTATGGAGATCAATAAATTGATCTCTGCGAGTGCTTATTTTTTATTATGTGAGTTACAAAACCTCCTCGAGTAAAACAACTATTATTAAAAAGTATCAAGCTCCTGAGTGAAGTGTCATGCCCAGTGACACAATGGCAGGTTCCTGTAATGTGGCAGGTTCCTGTAATGTGGTTTTAACTGGAACTATTTGATGACCAAATTCTCTGTCCGACGTCCAAGCATCTTGAAATCTCAGTGAGTTTAAAGTGAGCTGATTGTGCAAGGTGGACTTTTACTTTCCTCCTCACTGACCGTCTGAAGTTTTATTTTGGCTTTATTTAGAATTTCTGCCTCTTTGAATGAGCTTTACTCTCCATTTTTGTCAGATGTCATTGCTCAGATCTACCCATAATTTCACTCACTGCGTGCACATGGTAGGATCGGATTGGATTTCTCCAAATCCGATCCCTTTACTCGGCAGGTGGTCTGTCCTTAGATCCAAGTGCACATGAAGCTCGTGTAATCGGATAATGGTCAGCGACCTGGCTGTCTCCGCTACTCTATGTGGCGCTGTGGTCCAACTACTTCCGGGTGATGGCTACTCAATAAAAACACAACCAACGATGTGGTGGTATACAAAGATGGCGCTCAAGGAGATTGTTGTGCATTCTTTCTTCGCAGCCATGATTTCGTCTGACTTTTCCGGCAACAATCGCTACTTATGACGCCGTTGGCGCATCCTGCCACTTCCAGATGAAATCCCTGACAAAAATTCCCGCACATCCGATCCGATATTGTGCACACGGCGGCACCAAGCGGATTACTATCGGCCTAAGCCAGAGGTTCCAATCGGATTCGGGAAACCAATCCCTATACGATCCTTAGCCTGTACACATGAATTCGATACGATCCCAATCCGTTTGCAATCAGATTACACTCGTCCATGTGCACGCAGTGACCGTCTCCAATACACGCCCACTGCACTTACTTTGTTCTACTATTTTCAGAGATATGTGAAGGATTAAATAGTCATTTTGGAAACTACAGCGACAGTTTTCTAACAGAAATCGGAGGACTTGTTTATTTTATTAAGTCATTTTAGTTCAATATTGTGATTTAAAATGTCCAAATTCCAACATAATGATCCACGGGTGTCACAGATTGTAACTACACAGCAGATACAAGCACAGGATGATTCATGAGGTGTGACGGGCCCTTTTCTCCGGACTAATCCTCTAATATCTGACATGTCCGAGCTTCGATCATCTGCGTCATCCACATTTAGTCCAGCCATTCTTCACCCACTTCCTTCAACTGAACCGACGCGTCACTCTTTGTTCTGTGGAACACTTACGCTTACATTTATTGCTGCATAGTTGTAGCATGAGGTCACTGAAACTGTTTTAAAACCACTTCCTTTTTACTGGTTTAGTCTGACAAATAGTCTCACAAATAAGTAGGTGCAGGCAGTAATGGGATTTGAACCAGGTTGATGGTTAAAAGGGACGGTTTCTGATTTCGTTCATGTACAAAAGTAAAATTTGTTTTGCTTCGGTATAGAGTGTTTTCACGGACTTGGAAAATCCGACCATGACTTGGATGTGTGGCCATGTTGGAGATATCGCTCACTCAAAGTAAACACGCTTTTAAAGCAACCGTGCAGAAAAAAATCTAAATTTCACGATAAACCTTCCACATCAGAATCCAAAACTTCTGATACAGTTGACCAGTTGTACAGAGATAAGTTGGATGCCAAAGGAAAGAAGCGTTATATGAACAAACTCAAATTAATTGGGCGAGAAGATCCGTATGAGATGGATTCAAGTTTGTTCAGTGACAGTGGCGATTTGTCGATTCTGCTGCTGTAAGCGATCCCGATATTGTCGACTACCTGGTCTTCTCCCCAAGCCCTGATACAGCACAAGACCTTCAGAGCTCTAAAGGTCTGGAGGCAACAACCAGTTTGTTTGTGGCTGGTACGAGAGCGGAAAGTGCGGAAAACTGGAGACAAGCATATTGTGATGGCAAAGGTCGGCATACTTATCGGCATACGTATCTCATGTGTAACGTGTTTAAGTAAAAGTATATCGTTTTCTATTATTCACGTTTTGCAAAGATTAAAATATGAACATCGTCTTTCCGCCTCCGTCGCCTCCTTTCCTTTGATAATCGCTCTGTCTGTTCACCCTGGTTTAGTCCAGGTTTAGTCCTGGTTTAGTCCTGGTCTCCTTTCCTTTGATAATCGCTCTGTCTGTTCACCCTGGTTTAGTCCAGGTTTAGTCCTGGTTTAGTCCTGGTCTCCTTTCCTTTGATAATCGCTCTGTCTGTTCACCCTGGTCGTTCACTACTTTAGGTAAACGATAGAACTGCAGGTGTTTTTCTCTGTCCGATTTATTGTGACGCAGAGGACCCGACAATAGTTGACCGTTTTGCTTTTTTTAAACTAAAGTGCAATGGTTGTTTTGTTTCGAGTATCTCCAACATGGCCGACTTCCGGATTATGACGTCACATGAAAACACTCTATAGATGTTTTGGTTATAAACTCATGGCAGTGAATACAGTAGTTAGAATGTGTGGACCACTACAGACTATTTCAAATAAACGAGTTCTGTTTTTCATGTTTTAAGGAAAACAAGAACAAAAAACTCACTTTTTATTGTCTTAAAATGTAAAAAAAAAAAGTTTTTTTTAAACAGTTTGTAGTGGTCCAAAGTTACTTCTCACTTACTTCATGCATTCTAAACGTCCTAATTATTCACCACAATGAGTTTATAAACGCTTTTCACAACTCTGACCTGAGCGAAGTTTTGCCATGACAGTAAGGCTAACAACTAGCATGCTAAGCCACACACTTCCTGATTATCGGACATTAAAACACTTTATAATTAGCTGCAGACGGGTTCTACATTACACAAAATGGACTCTTGCGTTTTGTTTCATTCACGCATATTTGTCTACATCTCCAAAGCTCAAAATGTGACCGACTGTGGCAAAACCAGTCACACGTTGTCCCCGAGGCGTTTTGAGTTATTCACAGATTCTGAAAGTGTAGTTTCTAAGCTTTCCAACGATGCCTTACACATGGAAATCTGAGAACATTTGAAGAATTTGTGGCCATTTGAAAGCAGCACATTTGAAAGACGAAACCCAGGAAAAAGCCTGTTCAAGATTTGGCAATTGTCACCGCTCTGTTCCACCTGAGTGTTTTCTATTTGAGAGAAGAAGAACTCAGCCTAAATACGCAGGGATTGTGTGTTTAACGTGTGAATGTAACAAAACACAACTCCAGGTCTGTGATGAGGAAATAACATTATAACATAGATCAGAAAAAATTGTAACATGAGCCCTTTAAGATTTAGGATATTTTGGTTTTCTCCATGTCTTTTATAACAACAATCCTGTCACTTTATATTGATGTGGTTGGGTAAATATATTGCTATAATACTTCTTTCTACTGCTCCACAAACGAATAGGTGTGGTCAGGAACATGTGCACTTAAAGCGAAGGACCACCATGGCTGTGTTTGAGTGACCACATGAGCGAGCCCTGCAGACACCAGTGTGGAGGAGGAGATGATTACAGCTCCACCTGATCATTATAAAGCCTGAGATGTTTCCCAGAAGTCCACAGGTGCGTAGAGGAAGCTGGTTTTACGACCCCAGACGGAGAGGCTTTATTGGTTATGAAAAAAAGGGTTATTTCTGGAGCAAAGGGTGTTTTAGGTGAATGCAAAACTTATGTCACAGACTAGAATTCAAAGCGTAAAGGTCCTGTTTTACACAAAATGGAGTCTTGTGAGCTTCAAGTGATGTTGTACAGTAATCCCTTGTTTATCGTGGGGGTTAGGTTCTAAAAATAACCCGCAATAAGCGAAATCCGCGAAGTAGGACAACTTTATATTTTACAATTATTTCACATGTTTTAAGGCTGTAAATGCCTCACCACACACATTATACACGTTTCTCAGACTGGAATTAACGTTTTCTCACATTTCTCTCTCTTTTAAACACTCAAACTTTCGTAGATTTTCAACAAATGGCGGCACGGTGGCTGAGTGGCTAGCACTCACGCTTCACAGCAAGAAGGTTCCGGGTTCGATCCCCGGGTCGCCCAGGCCTTTCTGTGTGTGTTCTGTGTGGAGTTTGCATGCATGGTCTGGGTTCGATCCCCGGGTCGCCTGGGCCTTTCTGTGTGGAGTTTGCATGTTCTCCCCGTGTCTGGGTGGGTTTCATCCGGGCACTCCAGTTTCCCCCATCAACCCAAAACATGCACCATAGGTACCTCCAGCTTAGGTCCTGACCAAACTGAAGCAAGAAGATCATGGAGATATATATATATATATATATATATATATATATATATATTAGGGATGCAAATTATCGGTTAATTCATTAACTGATAGTTAATTATCGATCGATTAACGATTAACTGATAAGCGGCGTTTTTCACCTGAATTTGAGTGTTTCAATAGGGTCTTTAAGAATATAAGCTATAGTAACATAACACAAAGAGTCAAAAATATATCATAGTATTATTATATTGTATATTCCTCAATTAATTATTCCTTAGTAAAAAGCAGACAAAAGTATTGATGCTGAATAACAAAATACAGTAATCCCTCGCTCTATCCAATTTTTTTTTTATAGTGTAACATTTTTTTATAGTGTAACATTGTGTTCTGTCCTGATTGGCTAAGAGACTAGACCAGGACTGAACGTGGACTGGACCAGGTCTGAACCAGGTCTGGACCTGGACTGGACTGGGACTAGACCAGGATTAAACCACCACGTGCTGCTGCTGGTTTCGCCGCGGCGAAACCAGCAGCAGCGGCACGCATTCCGGGTTCGATCTCGCCTCGCGGTACACCCGGGGCTGCTGAGCAGTGCCGTTGGCGCCTGCGGTCGGCTGTGAGTCGATCTTGGAGCAGCGCGGTTGCCTTGTTTCGGGTGCGCGTGTCCGCGGTTAGCGGTTAATTACAATTAATGCATTTTGATCGACCAACGTCTTAATCGACAATTAACCGTTAATAGATTAATTGTTGACATCCCTAATATATATATATATATATATATATATATATATATATATATAGGATGGGTTAAAATGCAGAGAAGAATTTCTCCAGTGCGAGATCAATAAAGTCACTTCTTCTCTTCTTCTTCTTAATAGTGAAGCGTGGGGGGAGACACGGCTCCGGAAGCCCCCCGGACGCGCAAGGGGAGCGGAGACATGAGTCACTGGATCCGCAGGAAGCACCGCGCTCATCCAACGGCGCTGCCACGCCCCGGGACGCGACGCGCACCAACCCCTGGAGAAATGCGTGACACGTGCATCCGCTCATTGTGGTCAAATCCGTGATAGAGCAGAATGACCGGCGCAAGACCGCGCGTCCCACCCGGGGCTGCGAGCACGAGACCGAACCGCGGCGCCCGGACCGTGCCTCCCCCTTGGGACCACCCGAGCCACAAACCTAACACGCACAAACCTGGACACGAACGCAAGAGGCGCACGAAACCAGGCAAAGAGCTGCACGCGGTGGTTTAATCCTGGTTTAGATCTGGTCTAGACCTGGTTTAGTCCTGGTCTCGACCTGGTTTAGTCCGCATTTAGTCCTGGTCTGGTCCCGGTCTAGTCCTGGTCTGGTCCTGGTCTAGTTCCAGTCTGGTCCTGGTCTAGTTCCAGTCTGGTCCTGGTCCCCCCGCATCCCCCTTCTATAACATAAATCGGCAAAGGTCTACAGGTCTCTTAGCCAATCAGGACGCAGAACACAATGTTACACTATAAAAAAAAAAGTTACACTATAAAAAAAATTGAAATAAAATAAATAAAAATCCACGAAACAGCAAGGCCGCAAAAAGTGAACCGCGATATAGCGAGGGACCACTGTCATGTTGTTACCTCCTCAAAAACATACCTGGAGTTGTGTTTTGTTTCATCCCACACTTTATTATTAGTCTGTCTACATCTCCAAAGCTCTGCTCAACAGTTTTTAACAGCTACGTTTTACCTTTTGTTGATGAGCGTAGTGTTTTTAAAGGAAACTTGTTAGATGAGCAATTCTAGGGCTAAAAGTATCCAAAGTGATTCTAGTGAAGCTGTATGGAGTTTAAAAACTTCCTGTATTACCACATGACATCACAAGGTGGAACAGAGAAGAACTCCTACACATGTGGGGTTTGTGTGAATGAAACAAAACACAAATCATTATACATTATAAACATCAGAAAACAGTGTAACACGAGCCCTTTAAAGAGCCTTTACCTGATTTCTATTTACTCTTGTCAAGATAAATGCTTTTTTCAGGTACTAACTAACTAATCATAGGAAAAAAATCATGGGAAACCAATTGAATAGTAGGCAGAGACTGGAGAACTATGAGGAAAAATCCCCAGTACAGACAAATGTTTAGTTTTGGCTGACCAGCTGTCCAAAGAGTCCTCATAAAGCTTTATTTGAACACTTCAGTGCAAAGTCATAACTGCACAAACGCGACGGCTCAGCTCTTGTACAAACTTGTAGTAAATAAGGGCTGAGTTTGCAGAACATTTAAATTGGTTCATTGCTTTGTCTCTTGTGAACCAATTAAAGCTGAGAAAATAGTCCTAGCAGTGTATCTGAATCAAATATCTGAATCATATGTTAATAATATTTTGTCCATGTATACTTATTAAATAATTCTAAATGGTCTGTCCATGTCTTTTTTTGGCGTTTCCAATGGTTATGCTGCTTCCAGACATGTATTTTCATATTGGAGCATTTAACCAATCACATTTCAGCTATCCTTTGTTGCCAGGCAGGGTCAAAGTCAAAGAGGCCTATCCGTTCTGCAGGCCCTCTAACGCCAAATCAATGTCCATACTTCAGCCAATCAGATTTTGAGTTGGTGTCACCAGGGCCCTGTAGCGGGCGTAGGCAACGTCACCGTATTCAGACCCACTGATTGGATAATCGGAGAGCGTAGCTACGCAAGCTAGCAAACTGCATTAGCCGCGCTTTGTTGATGACCGACAGTACGCTAAAAATCCCCGTGCCCACTGCCTCTGTCGAGCGGACACTTTCGGCTCTAAAGTGAATTAAAACCTACTCAAGAAACACACTAGGACAGGCTCGGCTCTCAGCACCGGCCTTGATGGAACAGAAAAGGACTTCTTGACAGAACTGATGCGCGATAATCTACATGACAGGGTGATTGAACCGTTTTGGAGGAAAAAGGAGGATGGATTTTGTCTTCAAATAACCTGATTTTTTGGTGAGTGATTTCACTCACCAAAAAATCAGGTTATTTGCTATCAATCCAAAATTATGAGGTTATTATTAAAGTTTTTTGCCGGCTGTAGATGCAGAACAAGACTTGTTCACTCTTGGTTCGTTTATTCAGTTGAGGCATTTATTGTGGCTATATGCAACCCAAGGCTCATTTCTGCATAGTAAAATGTTTTTTATAACGAAATGGTTAATGAGCGGTTGAGTGATTCAGACGGAGCACTACTGAAGGCCTAGGTGTGAAATGCACGGTCCGCCACTGAGTCCTAGATTAATCACTTGGCGATGAGAAAGAATGAAGCGCTGACCTGTTGAAGTGGTAGATGTCCTGGATGTTCCCAAACAGCGACCCTTTGTCCTCGGGGCTCAGACCGGACACGGACTGCTCACTGAGGCTCTCCAGGTAGTCCTGCACACACACCACAGAGATATACAACATTTAACAGGAAGTGAACATCGGGCTGCTTCCGGCTCCATCGACTCTGGCTCCAACTGACTTTATATTGAAAAATTGTTGTTCATCTCTCTGTAGCTGCAGCTGTGAGCCTCGTTTTTAAAGACGGAATCAATATTGTATATCCCTACACACCAAATACAGACTGCAATTCCATTCGTTCCATTTGATATCATTGGTCTACAAGCAAAACGCTTCTGGAACAAAAAAAGTGACATTTTTAGTGACATTTTTTCACCAATAAAGAAAAAGTAAGTCAGAAGTGCTGATTGGCTATAGTTTCCAAGATATAGTATTAAATAAATAAAAAATATAAATTTATGCAAAATAAGGCAAAAACGGTAGTTTATCAGAAGGTACAGTGTGTCTACAAGCACCAGTTCTGTCTGAAAGCCTGTCTGCACATTCACATACATTCATTTTAATATGTCTACAGTTTTAACAGAAAATATTTTTTGATTTCACATAAGAGATGCCTCGAAATTGTGTGCACCTGAGGCCTTAAGATATTTTTTGTTTATTTCTTGACGGATAAAGAAGTGCAAGTTAAATATTTTCAAAATATAAATATTATTTTTAAGCAAAAATGCCTAAAGCTATTGTATAAACAGATGCGATTTTGAATAATAATAATAATAATAATATCATTAAATATCTTGATTACATTAGCTAACCAGCACAGTTATCAACTGATTTTCAGTTCATCTTATAAATATAAATGAGATTTAACCACTTTTATCTCGGAAGCAGATCGAGTCCAAAAATTTGTAGACCATTGTATTTTATTTGATATTTGATATTTTATTACTTATTTTTCTATTTTATTTTGACTTGTACATACACTTTATTTTTATAATACGGCTCATTTGACGACGGTCTCTTGCTTTTTTTTGCTATTACATCTATTTTTTGTTCTTCTCTATTATATTATATTGTGATTCCTGAGCTACTATGTCCAAATAATTTCCCTTGTGGATCAATAAAGTTTGTCTAAGTCTAAGGTCCTATATTACGCGGAAATGGCCTCTTGTGAGTTTTAAGTCATGTTAGAAAGTTGTTACTTCACCGTTTCATTCACACATGTTTGAGTAACACTTTATTTTTAGTCTGTACATCTCCAAAACTCAAAATGCTCTGTTCCACCTTTGGACGTCCTGAAGCAGCTCCTTTTTAGCTTTTGTTCAGTAGAGATTGTCAATTTTACGGCTTAAATGATCCAAATGATTCTAGTGAAGGTGTGTGGAGTACACAGTAAAGTACTTCCTGTATGTCATCACAAGGTGGAATAGAGTGTTTTGTGTTTGCTCAGCCTCAGAAATACGCAGGGTTTGTGTGTTAAACGTGTATGAATGAAACGAAACACAACTCCAGGTGTGTTTGTGATGAGGAAATACCATAATGTGGATAATTTTATTTACACTTTCATTTATTATTTTACTACCCAGAGGAACCGTGGGCATATTGTCATCACCTGACCTCACGGGACTTTTTTAAACAGCACGTTACGGTTAGAATACATCCGTTAAAACGTTGTATACGGCACTGGGTCAGACGTTACATTCTACTTTCCAAAACTCCCGCTGGGGCTTGAGAAAAACAAACAAAAAGTGTTCATTTAGAGGCAAGAAAAGAAGAGAAATAAAGGTGGTTTTTAGCTGGTTCTTGCCCCGAGCATGTTTGCTAATACCCGTCTACCGCAGTGTCTTATGTTTGGTAATGCCCCAATTACCCCATTATTACAGCCACATGGAGCAGAGCCAGAGAAAGTACAGCGCCAAAGCTGAAATGCAGCAGCTTGCGTTGTTCAGACTGCCAAAAGTATCGGAAATCGGTCGATAATCGACGCCAAAGCTCGTATCTAAACTTGATACTCATTTGAGCAGGTGTCGATACTAAAAAAGTCACATTTGCAGGACAGAAATGAACCTTTCCTGAATAGATTTAGAATGATCTGGAGCGGTTTCAGAACAAGTATATGGACCACTGAGGGATGAATGTTGAAAAATTACATTCTACTTTTTAAATAAAGCGTAACCATCGAAAAAGTTTGAAATCTTAGTATTGTGACACTAATTCAGACTTGCTAAACCAAATGAAATAAAAAAAAGTTAAAATATCAACATGTACTCGTCAAAAGTGATCAAGTTTAAAAAAAGTTATGTTTTTGTCATATACATATATATATACATATATATATGTTATGATTAACAAAAACTATCATAAGAGTTTAGAAAAGCCTTTGATTTGAAAAGAACACAACTCTTCCCATTTTTTTTTAAGCACTGACTTAAAACGTTCACTTCGTAACTTTTCTGGTGGAGGGCAATGAAATAAATCCTAGATGCATGTTTAATGCCATACAGTGGAACATTCCAGAAACGGCAATCACCATGGAGACAAGCATGAGGCGGAGCATGATCGTGTATGTGTATATATATAATACTTTTAAGCTTTAAGAAACATTTTCTATGCAGTTCCCAATCGCAAAATAAACCGTATATGCACAATAAAATGAATCTATTACTACTGCTACTGCTACTGCTACTGCTGCTACTACTAATAATACTAGTACTACTGCTACTACTACTAATAATAATACTAGTACTACTGCTACTACTACTGCTACTAATAATAATAGTACTGCTACTACTACTACTGCTACTGATACTACTACTACTACTACTACTAATAGTACTACTACTACTGCTGCTACTGCTTCTACTACTAACAATAATAATATTGTCATTACCCCATCATTGTTTAAAAAAAAAGTAGGAGGGTTTTATCTTTTACACATACACCTGTTCAGAACTCTTTCTGCATAAACCCTACATCTTTAGGCTGAATTCTTCTCTCAAACAGAAAATGGCAATAGAAGTGCTCCACAGTGTTTTTAAACTCTATGCACCTTCACTAGAATCATTTGGATGATTTCAGCCCTGGAATTCCCCATCTCTACCGAACATCACAAGGTGAAACAGAGCATCTGGAGTGGAGTCAGACTAATAAAGGATTATCCAAACATGTGAATGAAACAAAACACAACTCGAGGTCTGTTTTTGAGGAGGAACATTATAACGTGGCTTAAAGTTCAAAAGTCAAATTTGCATAACAAGTTTCCTTTAAATACACTACGATATCTTCACTTTTATGTATTAGATCTCATTAACTTTAATAATAATCTAATTTTGAATTACTCTATGTACATGTACATTGTTTTTTGTTTTTTTCGAATAAAGCAAACTAAGACTATGACTATGAATAATAATAATAATTCATAGCATTTATATAGTGCCTTTCATGACACCCAAAGCACTTTACAGTTCATTATTCATCCACACTTGGTGGCGGTAAGCTACTTTCTGTAGCCACAGCTGCCCTGGGGAAGACTAACAGAAGCGAGGCTGTCAATCTGCACCATCTGCCCCTCTGACCACCTCCAACACTCACACACACACCACTTTCATAGTAGGCAATGTGGGTGAAGTGTCTTGCCTAAGGACACGACAACAGTTTTTTGCGACTGGTGCCCCCACAACTTTACACTGACAAAGCAAATATTTCATTTTTTTCATTTATTTAACAGGACGGTGTGCAGCCACATAATGCCAAAGGTAGAGATGCTTGTACCAGATTATAGCTTGAAAGCTCATTTCCATCTGTAGTACTTTAGGGAGAAGAGGACAAGGGACATTATATACAGTACAAAAAACATACATACTCCATACTGTCAGACATTAGTATTAGTAGTAGTAGTACACATACTCCCATTCATCCTCGTCATACTTTGTATTACAAAGCAGAAACTGCTTACATTTCAAATTCATTATGCTAAAAAATTTACAGTTATAGCTCAGCAATCTAATGTTTGTACAATAGAGACCAATTCATATATATATTTTTCTTTTTCTTTTTTTAAAGTTCACTATAATAAACATACTTGCGTAGTTTTGCAATATTATTTAGAGCATTTATAATATTAATTTAAAATGTTTCTGTGCGTGCATCTCTGGTTTTCAATGAACCACTTCCTTACTTCTCTAGAAAAGTTGCTAAAGTTATTTTCGTGTCTCAGCTCAGTTCCATTGCTTTGTTGCTTGGTATATAATTACTCTGTTGTCATATTACATTTGAACTCTTATAATCTGAATAACTGCGATGCAGAATGAACGCCATCCGGTATTAGCTTTGAGCAAATATTTAGTACAGAGGATTAAGGAAGTGCAGCTAAGTCACACTGACAGGTAAGAGGGTAAGGGTCAAGCTCGGGGTCGCGTCGAGATTTCTGCCCCGATCGGCCTCGCCATTTGTAAAGCGATGCCCCATTAGCCGCGGGGTCGCGCATTTGACCCGCCCTCGACCCAGTCACTCGGCAGCTCGAGCCCGCCAGTCCCAACAAAGGCCAGCATTTAGCTAACGCACGCCGACTCCAGAAGACACAACATGCAGCGGCTTGAAGCGTTCTCACGTTAACCATTAGCGGAGGAGCTTTGTCCTGCAGGAGAGGGGAAGGAAGTCGAGACAATACGCGAGGCAAACATTAAGCGCAACGTTGAACTGGTTTAAAGAGTGTGTAGATTTATGCAAGATTTCATTAAATGCTTGTGTTTTTTTAAGAAATAGGTTTTTCACATTCCATTAAATTGGACCAAAACAGTAAAGAGTACAAGACCTTATATACAGAGGTGGGTGGTGTACTCAGTAACGTTCAATTTGTCAACTGCACAAAAGTTTATTTTTATTTATGATTTTATTTATTTATGTATTCTTTATTTGATTTATTCTTTAGTTTTAAAGAAATTGTACTTTTCAAGCTGCATACTTTTACAAAATTGTTGTAACAAAGTAAAAGTAGTAAAGTAAAACAGGCATTCTGACTGTTGCCTCTCCACAGATCTGACCTGTAACTTGGTGTGGTTTGGTCTCCCCACAGAGAAACAATCCAAACAAAGCAATAATATTCACATGAAGAAAATTATTTTAAAAGTAGAAACAATTTATTTTTACTTCAATACATCTGAGAGTAGGTATCTGTACTTTCTAGTCCAGTAAATATTTAACAAATCTGAAAAGAATTTTTTTTTATTTTTATTATTGTGTGAGACCGGCTGAAAAGGCTGAGGGTTTATTTATTTTTTAAAGGTCCAGTGTGTAGGATTCGTGGCGCATAGGTGGATGGTGGCTATTGCAATTCCTGTTCTAGCTACGGCAGACCTCGAGGGTCACCCGGGCGCGCCGTAACGTGGACAGCTCGCGTACCCGCGCACGAACCGCGCCGAGTTGCCGACAACTACTGTATAAATAAAACGCGGTCCCGTTCACGTTTTTTTTTTTCTTTCCGCATGAGAGCACACATTCCCGATCATGCACCATGACAATCTACACATCAAATGAAACCTTACAGTCTCCTCTTTTTGACTATGCAATTCATTTCCCGGCACAACAATCACTCCCCGAGCACATGGGGCTTTTATACGGAAAAGCACAAAACGAGGTTTGTTACTTTGCTTACCTTTGAAGGCTCTGGACAGGTCAAACTTCAGTATTTCACCATAAACTTGGTCTCAATCTGTCCGTAAGGATCCAGCAAATCAAATCCAGTCAAACAATTTAGTCCAAAACACGTGTTAGATCCATTACGACGTGTTTATCCAAACGCATACTATTTCGTGTGAAAACAACGGCCCTTGCCGAAGGCGAAGGCGGAGCCCAAATGTCCTTTTCTGCGGCTCTCGTAATCAAAATGGCTGCCTCTATATGGGGACGATCCCCCTTTTATGCAGGTATATCTAAGTCCAACAGAATACTTTGATTTCATGAAGGAAGTGAAAAGGCTTGGAAAACACTGTATTTTTGAATGGGTATCTTCAATTTCGGTAATTAACGGGTAAAAATCTTACACACTGTCCCTTTAACACATGTATAGTTTGAGCAAACAAACAAAAAAAAACGGCTAGAAAAAATATTCTGTTGTTTCTGTTGAACAAATTTTGCCTTTTAATTTATTTTATTTTATCAAACTCACACATTTGAAGCTTTATTGTTATTTATTATTATTTTTATTTATTCTTTATTTTATTTATTTATTCTCTTTTTTTTAAAAGAAATTCTACTTTTCAAGTGGCATACTTCTACAAAATTGTTGTGTCTACCATTGAAAATACCAGATTTTGTGCGATATTTCATGTTTTTAACCTAAAAAGAGTGCCTGAAACAGGACTTTTAAGGGCAGAAATGATCAGAGGGACGTCCTGAATTTCATCTTGATGACATCATGCAGTGGTACCAGCCAGTCTGAACTTTATAAAGGGACACTGTTTAAACCTTTTTGTTGGGGGTCTGTCACCTGCTTGTTTCTATGGATACGTCATTGCTCTGCCTGGAATGTTCCACAGTGTGAAAATAAACAGCTCTACTTTACATTTATTCAATTATAGATGGTATTTTAGCTTTTTAACAGACATTCTGACTGTGAGCGGGGTCAACTCTCCACAGATCTGACCTGTAACCTGGTCTGGTTTGGTTTCCATGAAGATAAAAAGGTTTAATGCCATACTGTGAAACATTCCAAACAAAGCACTAACATCTCCATGGAGAAAAACGTTTGACGGACGCTCCACCAGAAAAGTTACACAATTCACCTTTAAGTAGTAAGAAAAAGTTATGTGTTTGGATTTTCCCAGGATTGTTACGTCACAAGTAGAAACCCTGGAAGTCCATAGCAAAGCAAAAAACATTTGACAAACTTTCCACCAGAAAAGTTACACAATGCACATTTAAATCTCACAAAGAGTTTTCAAAATACTAAAATTTCAACCTGGGAAAGTGTTATTCTTATTTTCACTAAATAAAAATTCTAAGCTGTAAATCATTGAACCAAATAAACTAAAACACTTTAAATATACACTATAACTTTACAGTAGTTGTATTGTTTCATTAATATCATAGTGTTATTATATTATACGCAGAGTGTCTTAAAATGTATCGAAATCAAATCGATAGAGTTACATACATACATAGATGAAGTTTTCTGTTTACAACTGATTAATAATTGTGATTGAAATGGAATGTATTGATGAAATGTTTTATCGTCACTATCGGTGTTATGGTCTGGAAAAGGGAAGAGGGGCAGATAACACAAGATTTCTCCTCATTCTCTCTGTTGATGTATTTTTATACTTTATGAATGAAATAAACAAACAAAAACAAAAAACACATCAAATTGTGGAAAAACTATCGTTGCATCCCTAGTTTTAGTATCTGATTTTCGATACTTTTGAAAACACTAAGGAGGACTTTGAGGTTTGAAGCGCTTACAGAGATAAAACCTCAGCTGATTGAGCTGATGTCCTGCCGCAAAAATAAACCAGAAGTTTGTGCAAACAGGAGGAACCTTTGTAGATCTGTGGAGAAGTGATCGTCTTCAGTCATAGATCAAACGGATAAGCTTCAACCCGATCAGATACGGGACTATTTTTACGTCAGAAACTAAAACCTTATCTCGAAAAGTTAAAAAGTACTTGCGCGTGTGATTATGTAATTGGTGTGGCTGGAATGTACAGTTCAGTAGTGCGGGATTCAACGTTTTGTTACATCTCCATGGTCAGTCTCTGCTGAACAAAAGGAAGGTAGCCGTTATAACTTGAAAACTACCGCTTCATGACATCACAAGGAGCAATTTGAGCTTTGGAGATGTGGACAGATGAATAACAAAGGCTTAGTCAGACGTGTGGATCAAACAAAACACAACTCCAGGTCAGTTTTTGATGAGGTAACAACATTCTAACATGGCTTAAACCTAGAACACTTTCGCTATAAAAAGTAACACCATCACTTTTGCCGGGTCATTTTTACCCGATATAATATACCCAACAAAAAGTACTTGTCATGAAAAATAGATCAAAATATGACAACACATGATAAATTAGAGTGGTTTTCTTTTATTTTCAACTGTGGTATGTGTAACAAAATGGAAAAAAAACATAGGAAGACCCTAAAAACATGCTCCAAAATTGCTGAAAAATTAGGAATTTGAGAAAAAAAAATCCTAAAAAAAAAAAAAAAGATGCTGTAAACTTGGTGTTTGGTCCACCCATTCCTGGGACATGTGAGACTTCCCTGGTGAAGCACAGACTCCAGTTGCAGGAGAGAGGAACAACAAATGGTATTTTTTCAGTGGGTAAAAATGACCAGTTGACTAAAATATTGTTTTCACCATAAGAATTCCCTTTGAAATCACCACTTTGTGATATTTATTCATAACCACTGCACTAAATTAAAGATTTCAAGATTGTTTATTTGTCATATGCAGAATCAACACAAGGTCAACAATGCAATGAAATGTTTAGGATCAGAAGAACCGTTGACTCGCTAAGATAGTCAGAAGTACTAATAGCAGCAATAATAGTACATGGTAAAAAAGTGTTCCAAAAGTGCAGGGGAAGTAAACAATATAATAAAAATATGTAATAAAATGTATTAAAAATACAAAGTACAATGTACAAAGGTGCAGGTAGGATTACATAAGGAGTAAGTAGAATATTTCTCAGATTGCACATAATATGGTGTAGTATAAGTATTGCACGTGGGTTATTGCACAGGTAACAGTAGTTTACAGTGAGGTAGTGACAAACATGATACATTCATATAGAGCAGCAGCAGTAAACGTGTTATGCATAATGATAAATAAGGATAGATACACATTCCAGGACCACTCTTACTTACCTATTCCTTATTCCTTAGGCCAAAAACACACACAATTAACTGAAGAATAACAGCTTCGGTAAAAAAATAAATTAAAAAAACACTTGGAAAATGGAAGATACACAAGTTTTATGCCATACTGTGGAACATTTCAGGTAAAGCAATAACATCTCCATGGAGACAAGCAAGGAATAGTGACTTAGGCTAGTGAAGTTTTAAGGCATTGTCATTTTAGGACAGTTGTAGGACACATTTTGGTCTCCGTCTCCATCTGAACCCATGGGTGGTCTGGGACACTTGTCAGTTTTATTAGGTGCGGTCGCTCGGCTCTGCTCAGTGTTTTTCTAACCCACTTTGCGCGCAGTTATCTTGACAGTGAAATCCCTCTTCCTGTCTTCCTCTCCTCCTCCTCCTCCTCCTCGGCTTTTCTTCACCTCCGTCCCCGTGAGAGAAGGAAGGCGGGGGGAGTGGGCGAATCATCCATCAGAGCGACAGGCCAAAAACACCAAAGATTAAAAGGGCCTGTTTGACTCTGTTATAATGTTTCCTCATCACAAACAGACCTGGAGTTGTGTTTTGTTTCATTCGCACATGTTCAACACACAAACGCTGCAGTTCTTCTCGCAGACCGACAATACTCTCTTCCATCAAGTGACATCATCATGTGGCAACACAGGGAGAGCTCCACTGTGTTTTCAAACTTCACACACATTCACTAGAATCATTTGGATCATTTCAGCCTTGAAATTGGAAAGTAAAATGCAGCTGTTAACTCGAAAACTACAGCTTCATGACATCACAAGATGGGACAGAGCATTTAGAGCTTTGGAGATCTTAAACATGTGTGAATGAAACGAAAGACAACTCCAGGTCTGTTTTTGAGGACGGAACAACATTGTAACATGTTTAAAAGCTCACAAGGGTCAAGAGAAGAATACTCAAACATGCACAAAATACAAATGAAATAGAACTCCAAGAGGGTAAGTGAAAAGGGAAACAAAGGGCCCCGCTGAGTGTGCTGTAACGCTTATTGTATGTCTTTGTGTTTGTTGTGTTGTTGCTGTGTGTGTCAAACAGGCTCTGTGTACGTGAAAATGAATTTCCCCTTGGGGACAATAAAGTCTAAAGTCTAAAGTCTATTTAGAACAGGGGTGTTCTCCCCTCACCTATGGTCATGAGCTCTGGGTAATGACCGAAAGGACGAGATCGCGGATACAAGCGGCCGAAATGAGTTTCCTCCGCAGAGTGGCTGGGCGCTCCCTTAGAGATAGGGTGAGGAGCTCAGTCACACGAGAGGAGCTCGGAGTAGAGCCGCTGCTTCTCCATGTCGAGAGGAGCAGCTGAGGTGGCTCGGGCATCTGTTCCGGAACGCCTCCTAGACGCCCCGAGGTGTTCCGGGCATGTCCCACCGGGAGGAGGCCCCGGGGAAGACCCAGGACATGCTGGAGGGACTATGTCTCTCGACTGGGCTGGGAACGCCTTGAGGTCCCCCTGGAGGAGCTGGAGGAAGTGTCCCGGGTGAAGGAAGTCTAGGAGTCCCTGCTTAGACTGTTGCCCCCGCGACCCGGCCCCGGATAAGAGGAAGAAAGTGGATGGATGATGTCAAACATGCAGCCCAGGGGCCAGATCCGGCCCTCCAAGACCTTTAATCTGGCCCTTGGCTGATTTTCTATTAAAATGTTTTAATTATATTTGAATTTTCTATTAAAATATTGTTAATTTTCTGTGCCACTTTTCTACTTTTTGCTTTTCCCACCAGAGCATCACAAATGAAGACTCGCCTCTTTCCAAACGCTCTTAAAGGACCATCGTTTTGACTGTTGACCGAGACACCCTCATCAGCAAAATGTCAAAAATGAGAAAAGTGGACGCTGAGTGCAGGATTTTCCAAGAAAGTTATTAATTCCTATTTGTTCACGGAGGTGAATGATAAACCTGTATGCTTGTGTTGAAATTGCATTTTTCTTAAAGTTTCAGATTGTATAATATTTTGTAAAAGAAAGAGTTCCTCAAATAAAAAAGACTTCTGTGATAGATTTGTGTTTCTCTGCACAAATATTTGGACTTATTGTTATTTTTGGGGGATATTTGCCATGAGTTTTCTGATCCGGCCCCTTTGGGATCAAAGTAGGTTGGACACGGCCCCCGGACCAAAATGAGTTTGACACCCCTGATTTGGAACATGGTTAAAAGCTCTAAAAAGTCAATTTTATTATGGTTATGGTTTTGGTATTATGGTTATGGTCATAGTATGTTAAGATTTTTGACAATAAAGCTGACTTTGAAATTTTTGAACTTTGATATTGCATTATAGGTCTGCTTTAAACACACGTCAGATTGGACCTGTGCCGTTGCATTGCAGAGCCACACTCCGCCCCTAGATAAAACTCACAATTAAAGGGATTTAAAATTGCTGTACGCATTTTCTATTTGATTCCCGCTTTAGTGCACATGACCCGCAGAGAATAGAAAAGGGTGTAACATTTCAGACCGGGTTGGACAGAAAGGCCTCGGAGCTCAACTTGAAAATGAGATCTTTTGACGGCACGCTGAGGCGGAATCTGGATCAGTGTCAAGACGGATTTGGGAATTTCGGAATGATTGCGAACTAATGCTAGCAGACAAATCACTGAGGAGTTAGAAGAACGCGTTCAAAAAAAGTGGGTTAGCCAAAGAATTACCGAGGAGTCGTCTCAAGTCATGAATTGTGTTGATACCTTGCAGTTGGTGTCGTCAACATTGCCTGAGGGTGTGATGCTAACTGTAGGCATGCTCTGTCTGGGGCTTTCTTAAGACTTTTGAGTTAAAGTTGAGTGAAAGTTAAGAGTTTTGTTTAACACAATCCAACCAGAAAGCACTGCCTTAGCTGGAACTACAACAGGCGAGCTGATTTATGCTGTTAAACGAGTCTCTCAAACATAAAATTACAGTTTTGCCCAACAGTTTTTCAGTCACTCTCAGCTTTTTGTTGAAAATCAAACTCCTAAACATGACCATGAACGCTCGGATTAATCACAGGCTCTTGAAAATGTGCTGTTTAAACCTATTTCGTATTTTTTCCCCTGAGTTTTCACCTTCGGCGTGATGTCACTGCAAAGTATCAATAGGAAAAATAATAGTGATTGGCTGTAGTTATAGCTAGATGAACGCCTACATCAGAAAATAAACGAGAGTGACAACATTTTGGGGAAAAAAACATGACCAATATTAAAATTTTTGTTTTTAAATCCGAATTCAGTTGACAGTGCACATTTTAACACTTAAGAACATGAACATTTGAGAGAATTCTGAAATATGAACTGCTAAACGAATCCCATGCATTTCATAATAGGTTTGTAGAGATATGAATACGGCATTAGCACATTTTATTCGATTTTATTCCACAAGAGTCCATTTTGCGTGCGTACTGTGACAACATTACTGGCTAGCAAGATCTAAACAAATCAAAATTGCAATTTAAATTAACACAAGTGTCAAATCTCAGAGAGTTTTAATTAGGCTGTGTCCCATTACTCTGTCTTAGCCCTTCCCCTACGCCTTTAACTACGTCTTTGTCTTGGCCCTCGATGACGAGCTGAGAGGGCTCGGGGTACGAATGTTCCCCTAAGAAATGGGACACCACTCGATTACCGTTTGCGTCAACATCCCTCGCCTCTACCTGAGCTGCTACGTCTACAGAGGCAATAACAACTAACGCAAACAAACGTAAACAAATGTCAAGGTTTATCAGGTACCTCAGCTCGACAAAAAAACTAGCTTGTTTATACATGAAAGTTCGATGAAAACGATAACGTCGGCTGGACATCACTATAATTAAAACTGCAACAGCAGTTCACTAAAAGTAACGTAGAACATAAGCGTCATAATTGTAAACCTGCTAAACTGTTCATCAATAATTACAACTGCTGAAAATACATTTATGAGACTCCTTGGCTGGTCGATGTGACGCTGCCATCCTGATCCCAAAACCTGCCTGAGCTTGTAGGTGTACCACTTCGTTTCAAGTCTGGTCGGGAGCTTACTTTGTTTCAAGGGGTATTTCGCCCGAGGTCGTGGCCCGAGCCCTTGATCAAAATTAGAATCGGGACACCCCTTGCCCTCACATGAACGCGCAAAACCAAGGGGTAGGGGTAAGACGAAGGGGTAAGACAGAGAAATGGGACGCAGCCTTAGACTGTCTGAGTCTAATTAAAACTCTTTGCAATTTGACAATTGCGTCAAGTTAAATTGCAATTTCAATTTGTTTAGATCTTACTAGCTAGTAATGTTGTCACAGTTCAACAATTTCCAACTCTTTTGATATTAAATGTCCTATATTACGCAAAATGGACTCTTGTGAGCTTTAAATCATGTTATAATGTTGTTATCTCCTCAAAAACACACCTGGAGTTGTGTTTTGTTTCATGGGGTTTAAAAATATGTGCAGGATTTGTGCGTTAAACGTGTGTGAATGAAACAAAACACAACTTCAGGTCTGTTTGTGATGAGAAAACAACATAAGTTAGGAAATAACGTAATATGGGCTTTTTCAGGAATAGACTCTATACCGATCCTGATATCACAATGATAATAACAAACACTGTTTCTTTAGACAATAGAATGTGATTTTCAGGATTAAATCATAGTACTTTCTTTTATATTCCCATGTGGTAGGTTCCACAGAGGTCCATGGGCATATACTTGTCTATGTGCTCTGATACTTGTTCTGATTCAGCTCAAGATCATTCTAAAACTATTCAGAAAAGGTTCATTTCTGTCCTGTGAATGCGACTTTTTTAGTATCAATGCCTGCCCAAATGAGTACTTTCAATACTAGTTTCAGAAATTATTAGCATCTGATTTTCAATGCCTTTCACAACCTTATAAGATACAAGATTTTTCCTTTTTTTAAATCAATG
The DNA here is from genome assembly GCA_036785185.1 of Paratrypauchen microcephalus. Taxonomy (NCBI): domain Eukaryota; kingdom Metazoa; phylum Chordata; class Actinopteri; order Gobiiformes; family Gobiidae; genus Paratrypauchen; species Paratrypauchen microcephalus. Next base: position 848,895 of record JAVJIX010000164.1, read on the forward strand.
GTGGGAAAAAAGTATTAAAAATGAACAAAGCCATGTAAAACGATTATTCTTACGAGAGACCGCGTTTTATGAGTTTTCATGCGCAATTTGAATTAAAAAATATACACAACCCCCATCTGTGCACCAGACAATGGCGAAACTGAAAAGCCCCTGCAGAAAAACAAACACTCACAAACAGCTTTGATTCCAGTGAAATGAGTTCCCATCACCAGACAATGAAAGCAACGTGTGGCAACTGCCGTTCAAAGCGGAGGACACAAAAACAGTTCATGTGAAGGGAGTTTGCTGAAAGGTGCGTAGCTAGAGGCACAAAGGCAGAGCTAACATGTAACGTGAGCGCACCACACCCGGGAGCCAATGCAGGTGACTTTATTGTTGAGAAGAATCAAGAGCTAAAAACAAAAGGAGGGAGAGACAGATTGGAGTTCATGTGTACTATACTGTTCTGTATTTAAAAGTCCTAGATTAATCAAAATTGACTCTTGTGAGCTTTAAACCATGTTATAATGTTGTCACTTCCGCAAAAACCAACCTGGAGTTGTGTTGTGTGTTGTGTGTGGAGAAGAACTCAGCCTAAATATGCAGCGTTTGTGTGTTAAACTAAAAGCAAAAGTATTTACATGATTTTCATTACGTTGCATTTTTCTGAGTGTCATGGGTCCCTGGGGAGATTCACCATTGTTTTTGACATCTTTGAAGGTGTAGGTGTTTCCCTACCCCAAAGCCCACTTTTTCTTACAGGCTTTCAGGTGATTTTCACCCGGCGACAGTGAAAGAGGAATGTAAGAATGTAATGAATTTAATGTAAGAGGATGTAAGGAATAGGTAAGTAAGTGTGGTCCTGGAATGTGTATCTATCCTTATTTAGTGCAGTGGTTATGAATAATTATCACAAAGTGGTTATTTCAAAGGGAATTCTTATGGTGAAAACAATATTTTAGTCAACTGGTCATTTTTACCCACTGAAAAAACACTATTTTTTGTTCCTCTCTCCTGCAACTGTTTGTGTGTCGAGGAGTCTGAGCTTCACCAGGGAAGTCTCACATTTGTTCTCAAATTCCTAATTGTTCAGTAATTTTGGAGCATGTTTCCTATGTTTTTTTTTTCCATTTTGTTACACACACCACAGTTGAAAATAAAAGAAAACCACTCTTATTTATCATGTGTTGTCATATTTTGATCTATTTTTCATGACAAGTACTTTTTGTTGGGTATATTATATCGGGTAAAAATGACCCGGCAAAAGTCATGGATTTACTTTTTATAGCGAAAGTGTTCTAGGGTTAAACGTGTGTGAATGAAACAAAACACAACTCCAGGTTTGTGATGATAATAACAGATCAGAAAATAGTGCAATATGGGCCCTTTAAAGATGGGTGCTTTGATGTGAAAATAATCTCTGTACCAAAAATATCTTCTGAAAATGTACTGACTCTAAGAACTAAAGTGTTTTTAAGTTTGTGTGAATGAAATACACGCTATGCCAAGTATGTTTTTTAGTGTAGAAAGTTCAAATAAAGCCGATTCCCTTGGCAATCTTATTCCATATCTAAAATTGTTTGTCAGTCATTAAAACATTTTGCTCCTCATAATGTTTTGACCTGATTCTGCTTTTTTATCGTCGTACCAACGCTCCATGCTCCATCTTTGATCTCCTCTGCTCCCGTGTCCCGTTCTCTGCATCTGCTGCTTCAGTTACTCCATTTCTTACATCACTCTTACCCAAAACTATGACCAAAATGTTTAGTCAATGTCATAAATTTTGCTGACTAAAATAACTAAATAAAAATCATAACTATGACAAAAATTACATTAATTTTCATAGACTAAGGCTACGTTTATCTGAACAGAAGACGCAAAAGTGGCGTCGTGTCTTCACTTTTTATTTCGCGTTTAGACAAGCGTTTTCGGGAGGAAATCTGCGTGCATACGGTGACGCAAAAGTGTGTGGAATTCGATTGGGTATGCATGCCAGGAGGCTAGGTGGCGCTGTGATACATTATGACTATGTCCGCGCGCATGTGTAGAATCTTTCTTCCTTCTCATCTGCGCCGCTTACATACTTACGTGTACGCGACGTCAGCAGATTTGATCAGAGTTTTGCGTCTTGGGCAGTGCAGATGAAAACGCGACGGCGAAGCGTATTCAAGTTTTCCACTTTGGCGGTTTCATTTTTTTGCATTTTTAAGCCCCCAAAACGCCGTCACCGACTAAACGAAAGACACTTCCAATAAAATATTTTGTTGTTTTTACCCATAAGCGTTCTCGTGTAAAAAAAGCCCTAAAATTACTAAATCAGTCTGGTCACCCCTCCTCCTGTAGCACCCTGAGCCAGACACAAACACGATCATCCAATCAAATTTATTTATTTCAGTGACGCATGTGAAATGACGGAGCTCATTGGTCACACATCGTTTTAAACAAAATCCCATTTCTCTCACCTCAGATTAAACGAGTTTATTGTTTCACTCACTGATTCCGCAGAAATCCGCAACATTTTTCATTACATTTTTGGTTTGTTTTCCTGCAGCCATGTTTGTTTGATATTGACAGACGATGCATGTCCCTGATTGGCTAATCCACCTGTCAATCATGCCCATCTGAAATCAAAGAGGTTTGCCGGTGACCAGAACCACGTCTTCGTATTGAAGAAGTGCAGGACTGGGCATGTTAGTGCGTTTTATTGCGTTAACAGCATTAATAATCAATTGTGATCAATTTTTTTTTTGTTATTTAACCTTTATTTATCCAGGTAAACTGTTTGAGAACCACTTCTCATTTACAAACATGACCTGGATAAATATTATGATGTGTGCGAATGCAGATCACGTTTATCCCTCAAAAAAAATAAAATAAATAAATAAATAAACTGTTGATTTAAAAAAAGTTACAACTCCAAAAGGTTAAAGCATGTGAGTAATCGGGATTTAAAAACGTAATCACTGCCCAGCTCTAATATTTTCTTGTTGACACTTAAATGAGACTGACACTGCTGCTTAAATGACACTGACACTGCTGATTAAATGACATCATTTGAGCTTTATTACGCTCCACATTGTGTGTTATATACAAGTTTACTGTACTTTAGCTACGGGTATATGTGATGTTTTAGTCATGGTGTTTATTTTCTTGTTTATCAAATGTTTTATGTTTTTGTTTTTATGTTTTTTGACAATAAAGTGGACTTTGAACTTTGTTGTTTACTAAAACTAAAAATAACTGACTAAATAATTTTCATGAAAGATGATACTAAATCCAACAGTCTTACCTCTACAATACTCTGCAGGTCCCGCACATACGTCCTCTCCGTGTCCAGTATCTCCTGCACCACCCTGTCCACATACGTCCTCTGTCCCTGTCCTCCTGTCCCATTCGTGGACACCTCCTTCATCTCTGTCGTAGTTGTCGTCTGTGGGTTACTCTGTCTCCTTCTGGACTCCCCATCGCTCTCCTCCTCCAGCTGTTTGGTCGGTACCAGCTCCAACCTTATCGCCCCGGAATCTCTGTCTGACACGGGGGCGGAGACCAGGGTGGAGCGGCTCCCCAGCGAGCAGTGGCTGTCCCGGGACGACGCGGAGGACGAGGTGGAGGTGTAGCTGACGGGCCGGTCGGTGGCGTCCAGGGCGGAGTCCATGCTGTGGGAGGAGCTGTAGCGGGAGGGGGCGTGGCGGTAGGCGGGGCTACGCAGGCACCGTGAGCTCAGGTCCGACACGGAGTCCGGCACTTCAGGCAGAGGGGGCAGCACATCGGGGAGGTAGGTGTAGTCGTCTGAAAAACAGAGGGAAGAGAAAATAAGGAAATGTCAACATGCTAAAATTTCACTCAAAACGTATCGAAAATCAGAGACTATTGATAGTTAGGCTGCGTCCCATTTCTCTGTCTTACCCCTTCGTCTTACCCCTACCCCTTGGTTTTGCGCGTTCATGTGAGAGCAAGGGGTGTCCCGATTCTAATTTTGATCAAGGGCTCGGGCCACGACCTCGAGCTACATACACCTTGAAACGAAGTAAGCTCTTGACCAGACTTGAAACGAAGGGGTACGCCTACAAACTCAGGCAGGTTTTGGGATCAGGATGGCAGCGTCACATCGACCAGCCAAGGAGTCTCATAAATGTATTTTCAGCAGTTTTAATTATCGATTAACAGTTTAGCAGGTTTACAATTATGACGCTTATGTTCTACGTTACTTTTAGTGAACTGTTGTTGTGGTTTTAATTGTAGTGATGTCTATCAATCAATCAATCAAACAATATTTATAAGGCGCTTTTCATACAAAATTGTAACACAAAGCGCTGAGCTGACGTTATCGTTTTCATTGAACTTTCATGTATAAACAAGCTAGTTTTTTTGTCGAGATGAGGTACCCGATAATCCTGTTGTTTACGTTTGTTTGCGTCAATTGTTGTCACCTCTGGAGACGTAGCAGCTCAGGTAGAGGCAAGAGACGAGGACGCAAACGGTAATCGAGTGGTGTCCCATTTCTGAGGGGAACATTTATACCCCAAGCCCTCTCAGCTCGGTATCGAGGGGCAAGATGAAGATATAGATAAAGGGGAAGGGGTAAGACAGAGTAATGGGACGCAGCCTAAAACTAGTACCGAAACTATATCCTCATTTGAGCAGGTATGGATACTAAAAAAGTCACATTGACACGACAGAAATGAACCTTTCCTAATCTTTACAATGATCTTGAGCTGTAACAGAACAAGTATAAGAGCACATAGATGAGTTTACGCCCATGGACCACTGTGGAACCTACAGGACCACTGAGGATTACACAGATATAAGGCCACATGGTATAAAGGAATATAAGTAAAGAAGAAAATACTATATGCTAAAGTACATAAGAAAAAAATTGCAACCTTTGCGATTTGCTGCATCAGAATGTTGATATTTCAGTACTTAATAGCCAGAGCACATATATGGCAGAGTAGCCAAAAATTATATTCAAGTGAGAGTAACGTTACTTCAAAATTCATTTATTTATTCATTTCAAGCAGGTCAACACAAGGAAATAAAAACATGTAAACAATATACAGTCAAGTACATTTGTTTTTTGCTCGAAAAGGAGTGGGAAGAAGAAAACTTATTGAATCCCACCCGTCTTCCAAAACATAACTTAAATTAGTGATTAAGCTTCCTTGTAATTTGTAAAACAATTTTACTAAAGTACAAGTACAAAGTAGTGGAAGTAGAAAGAATAAGAAAGTATTTGGTAAAACTGCAACTCAAGAGTTACTCCAAGAATAACACAAAAAAAGTTCTTGTAATTGAAGGATAAAATCAGCTTTATTTTATTTTTTTAAGTTTAGACACAAAAATGAAAACGACTACATTATACCTTAAAGGGATATGCCACCCCCAGGTCAAACTTGGGCATCTCCCCACAGTCCAGAGACTAAAATAAGTGGTGGAAAGCGTTTTTCTGGTGACGCAGCCATTGTCCAGGTCTGTCAGCACTGACCGCCGCGGTATCTGCAGCTACTCCGCGTTAGACTGGAGTCTAACGTCGCGTGGTGTGTGCTTCGGCTTTCTTTTTCCGCACTGAAAAATAGTTCCCACCCAAAATGACCAAGTCAAGCTCTCCGTGTTGATTTGCACATTTATTTGCACTCGATATGAATGCGCACTACACAGAAAGTAATTGGGAAATGCATCGAGCAAATTAATTCCTTTTGGCTGAAATCTTTCTCTGGCGACGTTAGACTCCAGTCTAACGCGGAGTAGCTGCAGATACCGCGGCGGTCAGTGCTGACAGACCTGGACAATGGCTGCGTCACCAGAAAAACGCTTTCCACCACTTATTTTAGTCTCTGGACTGTGGGGAGATGCTCAAGTTTGACCTGGGGGTGGCATATCCCTTTAAGGAGCGGTGCAAGAAACACAAATGTTCAAATAATTTCAGTCAACGTAAAGCTTTTGTCGCTTGTACACTTACTCACAGTGGGATTAATCACCAAAACTGGGACTCACATAAGAGTACTGTCAATCATATTTTATTGAAGTATTACTGAAGGAAAAGTATGCTAGAAAGTACTCTGAAAAGCACAAGGCTCAAGTATATAATTTGTGTCCTTTATTGTGGACACAGAGTTAACCAGTCTATCTTTTTGTGTTTTCAGATAGACTCTAGTTTGTGGCTGCACTATGATTGATAAATAAGTAAGAAATTAAAAGGAAGCCTAAAAACTTTTTGAGGCGACTGTGGAAGCTTGTCAGAGATGTTGGTCATCAAAAAAAAATGTTTAAATGTTTTCCTTAGGTTGTTAACGTCACATGGATTTAACACTATTACAGTCCATTACAGAGGACACATTAACACATTATGAATAAAAATAAAATTAACAAAATGTAAATGCTAAGGTGTTCATTTACCTCCAAATCCAACAGAAAATCACACAAATACACTTTTTTTCTTCAGGTCCCAGGAGGATATAATTAAACGTAGCTGAGTACAATCCGTCCTCATCTGTCCAGCTGTTTAAATACATTACTCACAGACTTTAATACAGACTTAACTCATTCAAATGTATGCACAAAACTACTGCACTTTCCACTCTGTGCGCTGGGCTAAAAGGGCCCACTGTGGACCCCTGGTACACTCACAATCCACACTCAGATTCCACCGCCTTGGCCTCTGAGTAGTATTTGGCAAAGCAATTCTCAGCATTCCCAGCGACCGCAGGCTAATAGGGCAACAACTGTCCAAGGAGCTTCATCATTTGTCCTCAATTCAACTCAAATTAAAGTTAAAAAGTTCAGATGGTTTTACTTACTACATTAAAGTACTTTGGAAATTCTCTAAGTTGAAGTAAAAGCTTGGTTACTGCTACTATGGCTACAACATTTTAGTGTTTATTTTACAAAATAGCTACTCATGCTGATACTACTACTACTGCTACTACTACTACTACTTTTACTATAAGATAAATTAATAAGACCCATTTGTTTGTCCTTGTGATGTTTTTGCACTACTATCAGTACTACCACTACTACCAATACCACCTACTACTACTTCCTACCCAACTACTTCTACTACTACTAACAATAACTACTACCATCTCAACTACCACCACCACCTACTACTGCTGCTACTACTGCCTAATTCTACAGCCTACTGCTACTACTGCCTATTACTACTACTGCTGCTACTGCCTACTACTGCTACAGCCTACTACTGCTTACTACTGCTGCTACTACAGCCTACTACTGCTTACTACTGGCTACTACTACAGCCTACTACTACTACTGGCTACTACTACTGCCTACTACTACTACTGGCTACTACTACTGCCTACTACTTCTACTACCTACTACTACTGCAACGGCGACTACCCTCTTCCACTCCCCTGACATAAATTACACCAAAAAAAACAAACCAAAAAAAAAAACTTTTCATTGTAGTAACTGGAACAAGTCCCATTTACTCGATGTTTTCCAAAGCATTACCACAAAACAGACTGAGCTGACAGGATTACTATGCTTCGTCTCGAGTCCTGGATGCCCTGGTGAATGAGGCACTATTTTCCTGATTGTGAAGAAGCGTGTCTCTGTGGTGGATATACCGACAGGACAGGAGGCTCTTTGGCTCTTGGGCTCCGGGCTGGTGCCAAACCTCATGTCCACAGAGATCCGTTAGGAAGCATCGGGCCAGCTGGCAGAAGACGGGAACACACACAGAGGGACAGTGGAGATACTAACAGAGACGGCATGACATGGTTTCATGGTTTAATATGAGTTATTTTCGTTAAGAGCTTGGTTGAATGAAGGGATCCAACTTTCTAATCATACTAAGGCTGCGTCCCATTACTCTGTCTTACCCCTTCCCCTTTATCTACATCTTTGTCTTGCCGAGCTGAGAGGGCTCGGGGTACGAATGTTCCCCTAAGAAATGGGACAACACCACTCGATTACCGTTTGCGTCATCATCCCTCGCCTCTACCTGGCTGTTACATCTACAGAGGCGACAACAATCGACGCAAACAAACGTAAACAAATGTCAAGGATTATCGGGTACCTCAGCTCGACAAAAAACTAGCTTGTTTATACATGAAAGTTCGATGAAAACGATAACGCCGGCTCAATACACATCACTACAATTAAAACCACAACAACAGTTCACTAAAAGTAACGTAGAACATAAGTGTACTCCTTGGCTGGTCGATGTGACGCTGCCATCCTGATCCCAAAACCTGCCTGAGCTTGTACCCCTTTGTTCCAAGTCTGGTCGAGAGTTTACTTTGTTTCAAGGGGTCTGTAGCCCGAGGTCGTGGCCCGAGCCCTTGATCAAAATTAGAATCAGGACAACTCTGCTCTTCTTGTCGAACAAAGATTAACAAAGATTGCCCGCTGCTAAGTTGTAACTCAATTCAGTTTTTTTTTTCCAATTCACTACAACACAAGCTCGCTCATCTCTGTCTCCAGCCATCGCATTTACACTCGCACCATTATTGTTCCTACTGTAGCCCTTGAGAACCTAGAGCCTGGTCCAAACTACCTGATTACTATTCTTGGGTCAGGGGTTACACTATGGTTTTACATTCTTCAATAATCAAGTTCAATACCATTAACTCAGTTGCACATATTTACTGCAGATTTGCTAAGTAAATGTGATTTTTTTTTTTTTTTCCCGAACTGCAAAGAGAATGAGAGAAATTGATGCATTCAGTAGAACCACTGGAACATGACTGAAAGCCTTTAAGCCAGGAGTCTCCAACCTGAGCTCAGAAAATACCAGTAGCTCTCCACCCACTTCCAAGTTGCTCACCATGGGATTTCTGAATTACACGTATTGTAATGAATAAGTAAAATTTGATTTATTAAAATAAACATGTATTATTTTGATGCCGAACTTTATACACTAATAAATGGATAAAGTAAGGTGTTTAACCGGGTTTGCGCGGCTAGCCGCTAGGTAGCTAGCGTTTAGCTAGTCGTTTAGCGTTTAGTCCTGGTTTAGTCCTGGTTTAGTCCCGGTTTAGCCCCGGGTTTAGTCCTGGTTTAGTCCTGGTTTAGCCCCAGGTTTAGCCCCAGGTTTAGCCTCAGGTTTAGCCCTGGTTTAGTCCTGGTTTAGTCCTGGTTTAGTCCTGGTTTAGTCCTGGTTTAGTCCTGGTTTAGTCCCGGTTTAGTCCCAGTTTAGACCTGTACACACACGCCTATGTTGACACAAGCCGCTGTTTTCACCCAATATCTCATTTGATGCAGAAATAATATAATAATATGACTCACCCCGTGTCGCTGTGTTGTCGGACGTATAAACGCATATCGTGTATATCCATAGGCTTTTGGAGCTAAATCGCACTCTAAATCGCACAGCTAAATCGCACTCTGTACACGAAACGGACGTGTCCCGAACCTGTCCCGAAGGTCTCCCGAACGTGTCATGTGTCCAAGTAGAAGTTAAAAGTCCATTTTCATGTCCTTATTGTCTCGCAGTGCGGCGTACATATGCATGAGCTCCTCACAGCTGATACGCGAACAGGGGAACCCCCTTTGGCACTTCTCACAACGGGATTGGCGGACGCGCGAGTGTGGGAAAATATGTTGATACACGCCCCGTTTCTTTCCGAAAAACAAGCCAATTTGAAATGAAAAAATGTACGTTTTTAATGTCACTAATGCTGTTACCTGAAACATGGAGTGGCTTCTTCATGATCTCAACTAACACATTCTGCAAAAAAACAACAACTAAATACTCGTTTATCTCGGATTCCCTAATCGCGAGTTGTGGACTAATTTGCCGTGGTGGGACACATTTATGTTTAATAGGTATCTAACTGAACCTCATTTAAGGCTTAAATATACTCCATTTCTTGTGGACGCTAAATCTAGTAGCTTTAAACATCTTGTATCCAATTCCATGTCCGATTTCCATAACAAAGCTGAGTATGTGAGGGGGGAAAGCCGAGCCGATTCCACCGGCAGTCAGAGTTCACCATCAAAGCGAGTGGAGAGGTTCTGGCCCAGAGCCCGTGTGTTGTGAAAACAGTCAGATGCCCTGCAGGACGGTCCCACAGATAGAAGTCTGAGGGCACGCGAAGGTTCTGTCACATCAAAGCTCGGCACAGTAACAGATCAGGGTCAGAAACGTGAAACGGAAAACTAAAACAAATGTAGAAGGACATGGAGACGTCTCACATTTAGACGTATGATCCAGGCTTTAATAGTTTAGTTTTTAGTTTAGTTTTAGTTCGTTTTGACTTTTTTTCCCCCTCTAATTCAGTTAGTTTTAATTAGTTTTTAGAGTGGCTCTGATAGTTTTAGTTTAGTTTTTGCTCATTTTTAATTTAGTTTTTATTAGTTTTAGTTTTTGGGTTTTTGTCAAGTGCAGGATTCAAAAAGAAAATATTGTGTTATCAAACTTACAACAAACAAATACAATTTTAAAACATTTATTCAGGTTTACCCCCACAACAACCATAGCCGTCCACAAGCTGCAGCCTTAAGCGCAAAAACAAATAAAAATACACACCAAAACTTCCACATTTACCAACTTCAAAAAAGGCTTAGAAATAAATTAAAAAACAAAGAGCGATTTATCTATAATTTCAGGTAGTTTTGGAAACGCACAACACAGTTTCAGTTATCATTTTTTTCTTTTAATTGTCCTAGTTTAGTCCTGGTTTATTCCTGTTTTAGTCCTGCTTTAATCCAGATTTAGTCCTAGTTTAGTCCTGCTTTAGTTCTAGTTTAGTCCTTGTTTAGTCCTGGTTTATTCCTGGTTTAGTCCTGTTTTAGTCCTGCTTTAGTCCAGGTTTAGCCCTAGTTTAGTCCTAGTTTAGTCCTGCTTTAGTTCTAGTTTAGTCCTACTTTAGTCCTGGTTTAGTTCTTGTTTACTCCTGGTACAATCCTGGTTTAATCCAGGTTTAGTCCTAGTTTAGTCCTGGTTTAGTTCTAGTTTAGTCCTACTTTAGTCCTGGTTTAGTTCTTGTTTACTCCTGGTACAATCCTGGTTTAATCCAGGTTTAGTTCTAGTTTAGCCCTTGTTTAGTCCTGGTTTATTCCTGGTTTAGTCCTGCTTTAGTCCAGGTTTAGTCCTAGTTTAGTCCTGCTTTAGTTCTAGTTTAGTCCTACTTTAGTCCTGGTTTAGTTCTTGTTTAGTCCTGGTTCAATCCTGCTTTAGTCCAGGTTTAGTCCTAGTTTAGTCCTGCTTTAGTTCTAGTTTAGTCCTACTTTAGTCCTGGTTTAGTTCTTGTTTAGTCCTGGTTCAATCCTGGTTCAATCCTGGTTTAGTCCTAGTTTAGTCCGGCTTTAGTCCTGCTTTAGTCTCTGTTTAGTCCTGGTTTAGTTTATCTATAATTTCAGTTAGTTTTAGTCAGTGTTGTAAACACACAATACAGTGTCAGTTATCATTTTTTCTTTTAATTGTCGTTATTTATTTCAGTTAACGGAAACATTTTTTCAATTTTAGCTTTTGTTTTTTTTTAGTTCATTTTCGTTAACTATAATAACCTTGGGTACGATGAGTATGACTGACAGAAATTATGGTATACAGTGCTAAATATCTGAAGTAAATAAAAAAATATATAAAGTACATTAAAAATCGAATTGAAATTGCTATTTGAATTTGTCACAATCACTGAAATGAAAGCTGCAATAGTTGCGTCACACTCCCTTATTCCACTTTTTTTATTGGTCTGGTCTCAAGTACAAATGACCAAGTTAAACGTTTGAGATATTTCGTGGCAGTCTGAAAACTGGCTCTTGTTCCCGTCTGGGAGCATGACATCATCACATCAGAATCTGAAAACCGCCAGTTGCACTTCCCGCTGAGATGCTCCTCTCATGTTTGACAGTAAAGTCCAAAGCGAACATCATTCGAATAGAAAACTCCGTGTTAATCCTGAGGGCAGAGGGCCAAATACATGACACTCCCTTTGAACAATCATCTCAGCGGCGGAGGGACAATGGAGAAGTTCATCTGATGTGGTGGAGGGTTACATGTGTACGGGAACCAACGAGAAACTAAACAAAACCACATTCACTATTTACAGCCATCTATTGTATTAACAACATCCTGAATATAGGTGGGGAGCGAGTGAGGAGAATTGTACCTTAATGGGAAGTTTTTCTATTGACTTTTGCATAATATGAGATCGTATAAGTCAGACCTGGGGATTGTACAGTTCCCGAGTCAAATACGGCCCTTCGGTTGACTCTGACTGGTCCGTTTAAGCTAATATGGAATACAAAATAAACATATTTTATAATTTAACTCATGCATGGACTAAAGCCACATTCCTTTTATTTTAATGACATTTTTTGTACAGCAATCTCACTTTTTCATTGCTTAGTCATAAGATATACTCGTCAAAACAATGTTGTTTACTGCTTTTTATAAAGAAATACAATTAATTATACAGAATTATGAGTTAAAGGGACAGTGTGTAGGATTCGTGGCGCATAGGTGGTTAGTAGCTATTCCACTTCCTCTTTTGGCTATGGCAGACCACGAGGGTCACCCGGGCGCGCCGTAGCGCCGCCAGCTCGCGTGCACGAACCGCTGTATACATAAAACACTTTTTTTTTTCTTTTCGCATGAAAACACACAATCCCGATCATGATTCATGACAATCTACACATCAAATGAAACCTTACAGTCTCCTCTTTTTGACTATGCAATTAATTTCCCTGCAAAACAATCACTCCCCGAGCACATGGGGCTTTTATACAGAAAAGCACAAAACTTAGCTTACTTAGCTTACCTTTGAAGGCTCTGCACAGGTCAAACTCTGTATTTCACCATAAACTTGGTCTCAATCTGTCCATAAGGATCCAGCGAATAAAATCCAGTAAAACAATTTAGTCCAAAATACGTGTTATATCCATTACGATGTGTGATCCGGCAGCATGCTTCTTTACACGAGGCTCCCCCCTTCCCCCCTCCCCTTCTCTCCTTCGCTCCTCTGCTCCCACATGCAGCCGCGGAGCAGAGGAGCGAAGGAGAGAAGGGGAAGGGGAGGGGGGAAGGGGGGAGCCATATGCAGCGCGGCTGAGCAGCTGCTAGCAGGAGCCTCGGCGAAGGATGAGCCCAAATATCCTTCTGCGGCTCTCGTATTCAAAATGGCTGCCTCTATATGGGGAAGATCCCCCTTTTATGTGACTATATCTAAGTCCAAAAGAATACTTTGATTTCATGATGGAAGTGAAAAGGCTTGGAAAACAATGTATTTTTGAATGGGTATCTTCAATTTCAGTAATTAACGGGTAAAAATCTTACACACTGTCCCTTTAAGCATTTTGGGCTGGTGCTCCACCATTCAATATTTTCTGTTTCTCATATGGCCCCATGGAAAAAATATTTGCCCACCCCTGGTATAAGTGATAGGCGTTGGCAATGTTTGAAGATTTAAAAAGGTGTGATACCTGATATAAAAACTTGAAAAACAGAACTAGTTATTTTAAGCTAGTTTGCAGTGGTCCAAAGTTATTCCTCACGCACTTTATGCATTCAGAACATCCTAATTATTCACCATGATGAGTTTATAAGTGCTTTACACAACTTTCAGAGACCCACTAACAACAACAAACAATAAAATGCTTTAAAAATGGATGCAGGCAGTACACAGCAGACATATTTGGGATTAAGAATTGGTTGCATGAAGATTGCCTTGAATCTACACATTAATGCTCCAATAATGCAAGACACATATTGTCACTTCTAGAAATTACTACTGTTGCACATTTATTTTTATCTTTAGTTTTCAATGCACATTCTATTACATATTTTACTACATCTGTAAATAGGTATTTATTCTTTGCACTGCTTTTAGAATTTGTCGTAGATAGTTTTTGTATTGTCTCTTATTGTATTTTGTACTTTGTCTTTTTTGCACTGCTTGGCCAGAGAGAAACGGAATTACAATTCACTGTATGTCAAACACATGTGGCAGAAATGACAATAAAGTTGACTTTGACTTGACTCATACAATTCAAAATTATACATTGGCTTCACTATTCAAAAGTGAAACTGCATCACATTTACTCCTGTGTCTCTTCGACTTGTCATAAATGTGAGAACTTTGATGCAACTTTACCATGCATTTGTCTCTTGTTCAAATGTGGCCGCCTATTGGTCTTTTTTCCAAGATTCAAGATTGTTTATTTGTCATATGCAGGATCAACACAAGGTCAACAATGTAATGAAATGCTTAGGATCAGAAGAACCGTTGACTCGCTAAGATAGTCGAGAAGTACTAATAGCATGCAATAAAAATACCAAGGAAAAAAAGTGAATATAATAAAAAATATGTAATAAAATATAATAAAATGCATAGGTACAGGTAGGATTAAATAAGGTGTAAGTAGAGTATTTCACAGGTGGTAATACGGCTCAAATGAATTTTGTATTGCACATAATATAGTATAAGTATTGCACATGGATTTTCGTGATTTGGTGTTTAATATATCACAGATTGTTAAAGATCCCATGACATGGTACTTCTTGATGCTTTTATATGGCTCCTTAATGGTTCCCTAATACTGTAAATGAATCCTCCAAAATCAACACTCAGTGCATGAGAAACAGAGATAAGATGAGAAAGAGTCATAAATATCTCTCTCAAACACTTTATTCTGGGTGTTGTTGCTTGAATGGAAATGAGGAGAAAAGAGCTGGCCTATAGTAGAGGGTGGGGGCGTGGCCAAACTCTCCGCTGTCAGCTCTCAGCTGATCCATTTCCGTGTTTTTGCACGGGGGGAGAGATTTGAAGCGTTCCATTGAAAAATAAACACATTTCCACAGAAAAAAAAATTAAACCACTGCTGTTCAAAGCTCAGATAAAGGACTTCCGAGCCTAGAAACACTCGGACGTGCCTCCAGGCAAATAAAAAAAACGCATTTCGCATTGCCTAGCGCATTCGCAGTCCAAACTCTCTGGGCGTGAATTACAGAGACGCTGAGTACAGACAGACGGGGGTGGAACTGCATTTGCATTTCTTTTTTCGATCTGACGTCAATAAGGTGCCTTGTTCAAAATCGCCCGTTTGAGCTCCGATTTTTTGTAATGCAGAAAAGGATTGCAAATGCTCAGTTTAGACATTTCGCAACTTTTAACCATGGTTTTGAACCATTAACGTTCAAAAACCTCAGAAAGTGAAAATTTCATGCCATGGGACCTTTAAAACTACATTATTGCTGGAACCCTTGTTAATTATCCTTGGTACGTCGGACATCAGTATAGTTCATTTCTCATCTTATTATTGCAAAGAAACTACTTTTAATGTCATGGAAGGAACAGACAGTACAAAGCTCTAAAAATACTTTACATCTGGAGAGAAAAAGAGATTTGATGATGGATAAACTACTGTGGTCTTATATCTGTGTAATCCTCAGTGGTCCAGGTAGGTTCCATAGTGTTCCATGGGCGTATACTCGTCTATGTGCTTGTATACAGCTCCAGATCATTCTAAAGCTCCAGGAAAGGCTCATTTCTGTCCTGTGGATGGGACTTTTTTTTAGTATCGATACATTCTCAAATGAGTATCTAGTTTCAATACTAGGGATGGGAATCGAGAACCGGTTCTCAACAGGAATCGGTTCCGTGTGTTTCAATTCCACGGAATCGATTAGCAGTTTATCTAACGATTCTCTTAACGATTCCAGCCAGCACGAATTACGCACAAAAGTGGTGGGATTGATTCGTGCTTCGCTGCTTCACTGCTTCACTGATACGGCGTTTATATACTATTTTCACATGGCGAGAAGAACGTTTGTGAAAATGGACTTTTAACATCCACTTGGACACATGACACGTTCGGGAGACGTTCGGGACAGGTCCGTTTCTTAGCAGCAGAAAGTCCAGGGATATAAACGAATACGCGAATACACGTGGAGACGCGCAAATTTTCCGACAACAGAGCGACACGGGGTGAGTCATATTATCATATTATTTCTGCATCAAATGGAGATATTAGGTGAAAACAGTGGCTTGTGTCAACATTAGACTGTGCACTAAACCAGGACTAAACCTGGACTAAACCAGGACAAAAACAAAACTAAAACAAAATTAAAGCAGGACTAGACCAGGACTAGACCAGGACTAGACCAGGACTAGACCAGGACTAAACCTGGACTAAACCTGGACTAAACCTGGACAAAACCTGGACAAAACCTGGACTAAAACAAAACTAAAGCAGGACTAGACCAGGACTAGACCAGGACTAGACCAGGACTAGACCAGGACTAGACCAGGACTAAACCTGGACAAAAACAAAACTAAAGCAGGACTAGACCAGGACTAGACCAGGACTAGACCAGGACTAAACCAGGACTAAACCAGGACTAGACTAGGACTAAAACAAAACTAGACCAGGACTAGACCAGGACTAGACCAGGACTAGACCAGAACTAGACCAGGACTAGACCAGGACTAGACCAGGACTAGACTAGGACTAGACCAGGACTAAACCAGGACTAAACCAAAACTAAAGCAGGACTAGACCAGGACTAGACCAGGACTAGACCAGGACTAGACCAGGACTAAACCAGGACTAAACCAGGACTAAACCAGGACTAGTGCTAATCTAGGTGCTAATCAAACAGTTTGCTCTCCTTTTTCCCCCAAATTAGAATCGATAAAGAATCGAATCGTTAAGCAGTATTGATAATGGAATCGTAAAAATCTTATCAATTCCCATCCCTATTCAATACTAGTTTTTGTATCGATTAGTATCTGATTTGACACTTTTGAGAACCCTAGCTCGTACCTCTTGCTGCATTAGAATACCTTACGTCCCCATGTTTAAAAGCTCAACATTTTTCAGTAAAAATAATAAACACAAAGTACACACGTTGAGTTTTTCCCTCTTTCATCTGGCCCTGTTGATTTGCCAAGAAAATAAAGAGGGAAGTAAAGCGTCGAGAATGCACCACGCCATGAAACGCTTCTCCAGAACAAGACTACTTGATTAGGAGCACATGTAATACAGCCCCCGCTAACATAATCTGACCTACTTTTGAACAATGTCAGTCCAGCAACATAACGCACAAGTCTACGCTGTGGTAATGTCAATCGGTTTCCTGGCGTCATAACTTTTTACTTGGTTTTGGCTTAATCGTACTATATTACACAAACCTTTTTGAGATTTATATCATGTTTGAATGTTGTTACCTGAAAAACACACCTGGAGTTGTGTTTTGTTTATTCACACTCACAGAAATTCTGTATCATTAGTCTGTCTACATCTCCAAAGCTCAAAATGCTCTGTTAGTTAGTTTTCAAGTTAACAGTTAACTTTTACCATTTGTTTAGTAAAGATTGGCAGGTGTATGGAGTTTAAAAACACATTGTAGAGTGTTTTCTGTTTGAGAGAAGAACTCAGCCTAATTATGCAGGGATTACAACTCTAGACTTAAACTTTATTGATCCACAAGGGAAATTATTTGAGTACAGTGGCTCACTCATCAATATAAAGTATAACTGAGGGTAACAAAAAATAGATTAAATAACAAAAATAGAGCAAGAAACCGGCGTCAAATGAGACATAATTATACAAATAATAAATGTATAAGTACAAGTCCAAATAAAATGCAGAAATAAGTAATAAAAAATCAAATAAAATATCAAATCACATCTACAGCTCTGGAAAAAAATAAGAAACCACTGCATTTTTTACTGAAATCAGCATCTCTACATGTATTACAGCCATTCCATTCCAGCGTCTGTTGAATTCCAACACAAACACAAAGCTGAGCTACTTCAGTTCTTGCACCAGGAGTGGAATAAAGTCAATGTGAGACTTGTGGAGAGCATGCCAAGACGTATGAAAGCTGTGATTAAAAATAAGGGTTATTGCACCAAATATTGATTTGTGAACTCTTCTTAAGTGTAAACATTAGTATTATGTTGTTTTAAAATGAATTTGATCTTGTTTCTTTGCATTGTTTAAGCTCTGAAAACATGGATCTTTTTTGTTATTTTGACCATTTGTCATTTTCTGCAAATAAATGCTCTAAACGATAATATTTTTATTTGGAATTTGGTAATATTATATGAAAACTACATTCCATCACTAAAAAAGGAGAATTTTCATCTTTATTGTCGTAAAGTAATCGGTATTGAGTGAATTCCTGGATATCGAAAAATACACTTTGAAATTTGAACACGTTAGTCCTGCTTTAGTCCCGGTTTAGTTCTGGTTTAAGTCCTGGTTTAAGATCTGGTTTAGTTCTGGTTTAGTCCTTCTTTAGTCCTGGTTTAGTCCTGGTTTAGTCCTTCTTTAGTTCTTCTTTAGTCCTGGTTTAGTTCTGGTTTAGTCCTGGTTTAGTTCTGGTTTAAGTCCTGGTTTAAGTCCTGGTTTAAGTCCTGGTTTAGTTCTGCTTTAGTCCCAGTTTAGTCCCGGTTTAAGTCCCGGTTTAAGATCTGGTTTAGTCCTGGTTTAGTCCTTCTTTAGTCCTTCTTTAGTCCTGATTTAGTTCTGGTTTAGTTCTGGTTTAGTCCCGATTTAAGTCCCGGTTTAAGATCTGGTTTAGTCCTGGTTTAGTCCTTCTTTAGTCCTTCTTTAGTCCTGATTTAGTTCTGGTTTAGTTCTGGTTTAGTCCTGGTTTAGTGCTGGTTTAGTCCTGGTTTAAGTCCTGGTTTAAGTCCTGGTATAAGTCCTGGTTTAAGTCCTGGTTTAAGTCCTGGTTTAGTCCTGGTTTAGTCCTGGTTTAGTCCTGGTTTAGTCCCGGTTTAGTTATGGTTTAGTCCTGGTTTAAGTCCTGGTTTAAGTCCTGGTTTAAGTCCTGGTTTAGTCCTGGTTTAGTCCTGGTTTAGACCTGGTTTAGACCTGGTTTAGTTCTGGTTTAAGTCCTGGTTTAAGTCCTGGTTTAGTTCTGGTTTAGTCCTGGTTTAGTCCTGGTTTAGTCCCGGTTTAGTCCCGGTTTAGTGCTGGTTTAGTCCTGGTTTAAGTCCTGGTTTAAGTCCTGGTTTAGTCCTGGTTTAGTCCTGGTTTAGATGAATTTGATCTTGTTTCTTTGCATTGTTTGAGATCTGAAAACATGGATCTTTTTTGTTATTTTGACCATTTGTCATTTTGTGCAAATAAATGCTCTAAACCATAATATTTTTATTTGGAATTTGGAGGAAATGTTGTCAGTAGTTTATAGACTCAAATAAAAACGTTCCTTTTGCCCAAACACATACCTATAAGTAGTAAAATCAGAAAAACAGATCATTTTGCAGTGGTCTCTTAATTTTTTCCAGAGCTGTATGTACAAGTCAAAATAAAATAGAAAAATAAGTAATAAAATATCAAATCACAGCTATAAACAGGAGACATGAACGGCAGTGCAATAATGTACTGACTGACAGAGCATAAGGTTATCCATTTCTCTAACTCTAGGCATGTTTGTGATAAGGAAACAACATTGTAACAGATCAGAAAATTGAGTAATATGCGCCCTTTAGGACAGTAAAAACATGCTTTACTGCCCCTCCTGTTGCCATCAGCACAAAGCTCTCCCTTATTGCCTCTCACAGTAAATCGCTAACTCTGATATCTCCCGGCTTATCGGCAGTGTTTGAAAACCGTGTGTGTATTTCACCGAAAATGCATTAGTTTTTATCAACGCGCAGATAAGGCTAAGTGAGCGAATAGTTTAATGGTTCCTGGGCGGGCTAATGCTACCTGATAGGAGACAGGTCAGTGTGTGCACGTGCACCAAACCCACCGCAGAGCAAATACAGCGGCCACATGGGTTTCCGCTCACAGTGAAACCCAAACACGAGTGCTGATACGGGACCATTCCAACATATTTGACAGTGTGGCGTGCACCCTGGCTCCATACTAGGACCATTGGTTTTCATATACAGCTCTGGAAGAAAATAAGAGACCACTGCAAAATTATGATTTTTTTCTGATTTTACTACTTGTAGGGCAAAAGGAACATTTGTGTTTGAGTCTTTAAACTACTGACAACATTTCCGCTAAATTGCAAATAAAAATATTATTCTTTAGAGCATTTATTTGCAGAAAATAACAAAAAAGATCCATGTTTTTAGAGCTCAAACAATGCAAAGAAACAAGATCAAATTCATTTTAAAACAACATAATTCTAATGTTTAGACTTAAGAAGAGTTCAGAAATCAATATTTGGTGCAATAACCCTTATTTTTAATCACAACTTTCATGCGTCTTGGCATGCTCTCCACAAGTCTTTCACATTGTTCTTGGGTCCTAGTTTAGACCTGCTTTAATCTTGGTTCAGACCGGGTTTAGTCCTAGTTTAGACCTGGTTTAGTCTTGGTTCAGACCGGGTTTAGTCCTAGTTTAGTCCCTGTTTTAACCTGGTTTAATCCCATTTTTAACCTGGCTTAGTCCTGGTTTAGTCCCCTTTTTAACCTGGTTTATTCCTGGTTCAGCCCAAGTTTAGGCCTGATTTAATACTAGTTTAGTCCTCGTTTAGTCCCCTTTTTAACGTGGTTTAGTCCTAGTTTAGACCTGGTTTAGTCTTGGTTCAGACCGGGTTTAGTCCTAGTTTACTCCCCGTTTTAACCTGGTTTAATCCTGGTTCAGACCTGCTTTAGTCCTAGTTTAGACCTGGTTTAGTCTTGGTTCAGACCGGGTTTAGTCATAGTTTAGTACTGGTTTAGTCCCCGTTTTAACCTGGTTTAATCCCATTTTTAACCTGGTTTAGTCCTAGTTTAGTCCCCTTTTTAACCTGGTTAAGTCCTGGTTCAGACCTGGTTTAGTCCTGGTTCAGACCTGGTTTAGTCCTAGTTTAGACCTGGTTTAGTCTTGGTTCAGACCTGGTTTAGTCTTGGTTTAGACCCAGTCTTTCACATTGTTCTTGGGTGACTTTATTCCACTCCAGGTGCAAGAACTGAAGTAGCTCAGCTTTGTGTTTGTGGTGGAATTCAACAGACGCTGGAATAGAATGGCTGTAATACATGTAGAGATGCTCATTTCAGAAAAAATGCAGTAGTCTCTTATTATTATTATTATTTTTCCCAGAGCTGTAGCACATAAAAAGTCTCGTCTTGACTCTCCACAGATCTGACCAGTAACTTGGCTTGGGAGTGTCCACCTGCTTGTCTTTACGGTGACTGATGATGTTAATACCAAACTGTTCAAACATTCCAGGCAAAGCAATAAAATCTCAGAGACAAGCAGGTGGAAAACTCTTCACCAGACAAGTTACTGTGCTAAGACTTTTCAACTTGAATCAACTAAATCATGAATAATCACTCAATCAATTGTTTATTTCACGCAGTTCATGTCATTCTGTTGAACTGTTTCACCGACAGATACGAACAGCCAAAAACAAAAAGTGTTAATTATAAACTTTACATAGATGAAGCCATTTTAAAAGTATAAATCTGTCGACAAAATATGCAACTTAAATGATTTAAATCTATATTACTGAATGAATCCTTTCAATTCTTTCTCCTACTCCTCCTACTACTTTCTCCTACTCCTACTACCATTTCTCCTGTTCCTACTACTACTACTCTTTCTCCTCCTCCTACTCTTTCTCCTCCTCCTTCTCCTTCTCCTCCTCCTCCTCCTACTTCTTTCTCCTACTCCTACTCCTTCTCCTCCTCCTCCTACTCCTTTCTCCTACTCCTACTACTACTTCTTTCTCCTACTCCTACTACTATTTTTTCCTCCTCCTACTACTACTTCTTTCTCCTACTTTCTCCTACTCCTACTACTCCTCCTCCTCCTCCTACTACTACTTCTTTCTCCTACTTCTCCTCCTACTACTACTACTTCTTTCTCCTACTTTCTCCTACTCCTACTACTCCTACTACTACTCCTACTTCTCTTTCTCCTACTCCCATTACTACTACTTCTTTCTCCTACTCCTACTCCTACTACTACTACTACTACTACTACTACTACTCCTCCTTCTATTTTTACTACTCTTACTCAACTTAAATGATTTAAATCTGTAATACTGAATGAATCCTTTCAATTCAGGCAAAACTTGTCATTCTTTTGCACTGCTCCACTGACAAAGACGACAAAAGACATACAAAAGACCAGATTTGTTCAACTGACAGTCGAGTTTGCACAGAAGCCTTTTCTGTGGGAGTAATCCAAAAGCGTTCTCTGTGAAACTGAAACCAGATCAGGTGCTATTTTAATATACTTATATACTTATTTATACATTAATCATAACCCTGGAGTTCTAAGGTATATGTTTTGCATGTTGCTGTAGTGAACATAATACAGATTTTGTTACAAGATTACGCTGAACCTGATCTCTGTAAATGACCCATAATACCTGCACTGTTTTCTTGTGTTTGTGTGCAGGGATTAGCAGGGTGTGCAAGAGGAGCATGAATCCGGGAGAAATGGCCTGCGTCCAGTCCCAGTCTGGCCCTCATTTAACTTCAGAGAGCCGCGACGCATTAGCCGTCCGTCCGAGTTTAATATGGCGATCATCGGGTCTGTCTGGACACAAAGGGAACGCAGACTGGAGCCAAAACAGACAAATAAGTCACGTGTTTTACAGAAAGTGGTCTTTGGCAACTGCCTCGATCCAATCACGATGGAAATACGAGTTAGAGATTTTAAAGTACTTCTAGGAAAAACTCTCCAAAATGAGTCCGACTCCAGTTCTGATTCACTTTAAAGTAGTGATGCAAATTATCGATTAATTCATTAATTGATAGTTGATTGACCTTCGATTAACGATTAACTGATAAGCGGCGTTTTTCACCTGAATTTTAGTGTTTCAATAGGGTCTTTAAGAATATAAGCTATAGTATACATAACACTGAGTCAAAAATATATCATAGTATTATTATATTGTATATTCCTCAATTAATTATTCCTTAGTAAAAGCAGACAAATGTATTGATGCTGAATAACAAAATACAGTAATCCCTCGCTCTATCGCGGTTCGTGGATTTCAAATTTTTTTTTTATAGTGTAACATTTTTTTTATAGTGTAACATTGTGTTCTCCGTCCTGATTGGCTAAGAGACTAGACCAGGACTAAACGTGGACTAAACCAGGTCTAGACCAGGTCTAAACCAGGTCTAAACCTGGACTGGGCCTGGACTAAACCAGGACTAAACCAGGTCTAGACCTGGACTAAACCAGGTCTAGACCTGGACTAAACCAGGATTAAACCACCACGTGCCGCTGCTGGTTTCGTGCGGCTGGTTTGTGGCTAGGACTGAGAGTACGCATTCCGGGCGCCGCTGTTCGATCTCGTGCTCAGCAGCCCCGGTGTCCGCGCGGGCTGCTGAGCAGTGCCGTTGGCGCCTGCAGCAGGCGGCTGTGAGTCGAGCTTGGCGCAGCGTGGTGCGCGGTTGCCTTGTTTTGTGACCACATGGGTGCGGGTGTCCGTGATTAGCGATTAATTACAATTAATGCATTTTGTTCGACCAACGTCTTGATCGACAATTAATCGTAAGTCGATTAATTGTTGACATCCCTACTTTAATGCATTTCATTTTAACTATATGGGCTAAAATGGATACTACTAATACTCCTGCTATACTACTACTACTACTACTACTACTACTAATTTGACTCCTACTACTACTACTACTACTACTCGTACTACCAATACTTCTCCTACTCCTGTTATCAACTGCCAAAACTACCACTCCATGTACCACCACTACTCACTACTATGAAAAACGAAAGTATTTTCCATAGTACTGCTGCTGAACTTCTGCTTTACAGTAGTGATTGTGCAAGTGCCCTCCTTCCGTAGGGTTGCAGGTTCGGTACAAACACGTCTCTGGTTCGACACTACCCCCACACTGACCACTCCAATTGTATATATGTATCAGTGGTTGTAACAGAAAGGGCATCAGGTGTAAAAATTAGGAACAGTTACTTAAAAAAAAAAGAAAAATAACAGAATTTTGACAATTTCCACAATAATTCTATACTGTCCTATAGTACTGTCACATACCTGAAATTACAAATACTCAAGATGTGGCTGAATATTATGAATTTATTTATTTATTCAGTATCAACACTTCAATTCAGTTCATTGTTACTAGTTTTTAAAGCTGTGGTCCACAACACATTTAGACTTAGACAAACTATTGATCCAAAAGGGAAATTGTTTGGGTACAGTAGCTCACTCATCCAATATAATATAACAAAAAATAGATGAAATAGCAAAAAAAGAGCAAGAGACCGTCTAAAAGGCACAAAAATATGGCAAAAACTCTTAAAACTGTATTAGTATTTGACCCTAAACTGCACTTACAAGGCTACACCGGCACTGGAGTTCATGCAAAAGCTACTATTTGCACAAAGTATTTATATAAAGACAAATTGTTTAATCTGCGTTTTAAATATCAGCTAATACCACTTCTCCTTTCTGCGATTGTTCCATAGAAATCCTTATCATCTAAATATAAAACGCTATAAATAATTAGCCATCGACCGATTAAAGCTGCATTGTGTAACAGTATTGTATTAAATCTTCACGGAGACCAAACCAGATCAAGTTACAGGTCAGATCTGTGGAAAGACGACCCCGCGCACAGTCAGAATCCCTGTTTTTCGAGGTATTTTTGATCTATAAAACCACCTGTAACTGAATAAAAAGGACAGGGAAAAGGGAGCTCTGTTTAAAGCCCTACTGTGGAACATTCCAAGCAGGAGTAATGACATATCCACAGAAATAAGCAGGTGACGAGCCCACAACCAAAAGCATCTTTAAAATCGACTAAACTAAGACCTACAGCCTCATTAGTTTTAAGTATTGATTAAAACAGGGGTTTCAAACATGTGGCCCGGGGGCCAGATCCGGCCCTCCAAGACCTTTAATCTGGCCCTCGACTGATTTTCTATTAAAATATTTTAATTATACAGTGAACCCTCGTTTATCGCGGGGGTTAGGTTCCAGAAATAGCCCGCAATAAGTGAAATCCGCGAAGTAGGACAATTTTATATTTTACAATTATTCTACATGTTTTAAGGCTGAAAACGCTTCACCAGACACATTATACACCTTTCTGAGACTGGTATTAACATTTTCTCACATTTTTCTCTTGTTTAAACACTCAAACTTTTGTAGATTTTCATTAAAATATATTAATAGTGGGGCGGGGGCACGTGACACGCGGGCACGTGCGCGCGGGCACGTGCGCGCGGACACGTGCGTTTGTTTTGGTACCACATATCCATGCCATGTGCGAAAGTCGAGTGGAAAGCGACCTGGATATCATTTTGGGCAAGACTCAAGCCAATGCTAACAGTGCCAAACCGCTGACAGACGCCTCTGAGCACCACAAGACCAGGTAAGACCAACCTGCGCTCACAAGAGTTGGTTGCATTTCACCCCGGCTCCAAAATCAGTCCGCTATCAATGCGTCGCCAATACTCCACAGCTCTCTAGGACGGGGCCGACCCCGTCCTAGAGAGCTGTGGAGTATTGTGGAGTATTGGGTTCGTCCTCTCGTCCTCTCACGGGGAAGAGCCACTGTCTCCTCTGTGCGCGCGAGTGTCCTCTCCCCGCTGCGGCTCCCCCGGACGCTCCATGTTGATTCTTGGCTCTTCCATGGTCCGGCTCGCACTCTCTTCCATGGCTCGTGCAAGTAAACAAAGCCCACACCTCCTGTCACCCAGGCGCTCTCGTGAAGGAAATCTGAGACTCTGTCCCTACCATCCCTGGTCTAGACCTGGTTTAGTCCTGGTTTAGACCTGGTTTAGTCCTGGTTTAGACCTGCTTTAGACCTGGTTTAGTCCTGGTCTAGTCTCTTAGCTAATCAGGGCGCAGGACAGAATGTTACACTGTAAAAAAAAAGTTACACTATAAAAAAAATTGAAAAAAAAAAAAAAAAAAATTGGAAAAAAAAATCCGCGAAACAGCGAGGCCGCGAAGAGTGAACCGCGATACAGCGAGGGTTCACTGTATTTTAATTTTCTATTAAAATATTGGTAATTTTCTGCGCCTCTTTTCTACTCAGTTTAGCATAGCAGTGTCTCCAGCGCCTCTGTGCGTGGCCCCTCCCACCAGAGCAGCACAAAACTGGTAGCGCTCTTGCATTTTCATTTTTGTAAAGTAAATTATTCGCTCTCTTGTATTTTCATTTTTGTAAAGTAAATATGTAGCTCTCTTGCATTTTCGTTTTTGTAAAGGTAGCTCACCAGAGGAAAAAGGTTGGAGGCCTCTGTTATATATTATATTTGATTCCTGAGCTACTGTACCCAAAACAATTTCCCTTGTGGATCAATAAAGTTTGTCTAAGTCTAAGGTCTTTTTCACACCAGGAAAGTCCATTAGTTCACTTGCTTTGGTCCGGACCAATTTTTTTTATTATTTTGGTGCGGTTCGCTTTCACACTGCAGTTTTTTCCCCAAGCGACCAACGTCTATAAACAAAACCACGTGTGCTGAGGTCGCTCAGCCACTGGACAGAAATGAGCCATGTCAAAACACCGTGTCCAAACACGGGAGGAGGAGAATAACGGTGTTACGTGCTGTTTTCAATCTAGCCTTAGCGATGTGGTTTGCTCATATTGCTATGGTAGCGATATGTTGTAAGCCTCGTAAGTTTCGTTTCGTTTCGTCAGCCTCGGGTTCCCATAATGCTCGACATACGACGGGAGCTCGTTAAGTACAAAAAGTCGT
This sequence comes from Paratrypauchen microcephalus, assembly GCA_036785185.1. Lineage (NCBI taxonomy): Eukaryota > Metazoa > Chordata > Actinopteri > Gobiiformes > Gobiidae > Paratrypauchen > Paratrypauchen microcephalus. The sequence goes on from JAVJIX010000164.1 coordinate 875,430, forward strand.
GTCGGATCGATTCCGGTCTGCATTCTCACCTCAAACGAATCGCACCAGAGTTCGAATGGAACCGTGCCGAGACCTTTTTAGGTGTTCGCTTGTTTGGATCCTGATCAAGATTTTTGGTTTTTATTCACACCAGCCCAAAAGGTCCGAATCAAAGGAGCAAATGAACTCTGGTTCACTTTAAACGAACCAAACAAGGCAAGTGTGAAATCGACCTAAGTCTAAGATACGGCCCCTGGACCAAAATGAGTTCGACACCGCTGGATTATAATATATGGGGATTGATTTCTTGAACTACCCCCTATACTTTACATCTTATATTGACGACGCCGTGTTACGACAAAGGACCCTAATTTTATGTTAGCATCCCGACATGCTTTATGAACCCCAGTATTGATTTAGCAGTTAAAATTACATCTCATTTACTTTCTTTTAGCCCCCCCGGCTCCATCTGCTCTTTTAAAGCACACAGACGGCCACGCTGAGGACCAGCCCTTTGTCCAGATAATAGTAATAATAAACACTGGTCACTTCTGGTTTGGTTATCTCGTTCATTTCCTTAACACTGATTTGCCTTGAGAAACTGTGGATCATTTCCTGTGAGCTGTAAAAAGTCATAAAGCATAACACGGTCAAAGGGATGAGCAGTGATCTTGGAAATGGATCCGGCGATGTCAGCAGTTTTTCTTCGCCGCACGGTCTAGTAAAACAAGTTGAAACCGGGAGACCGCAAAATGGATTGTGAAATTATGTCAAAATCAGCCAACCCAGTACCAATATTTGAAGAGACTTGTATATCGCAGAAATGTTGACAGTGGATTACATCTTTTTCTTTTTTCAACTTAGACTTAGACTAACTTTATTGATCCACACGGGAAATTGTTTTACAGTAGCTCACTCATCAAATATAACAGAGGGTAACAAAAAATAGATGGAATAGCAAAAAAAAGAGCAAGAGACTGGTGTCAAATGAGACATAATTATAAAAATAAAAAATGATAATAAATGTATTATGCACAAATCAAGAATAAAATACAAAAATAAGTAATAAAATATAAAATACAATATCAAATAAGATGTCCAATCACAGCTATATACAGTTGTAGGGAGTATTATCTAGGGACTATTGATTTTTGTATGCATAATTTATTTAAAAAAATAGGGCTAGTATTGATGAATAAGTTGGCAAAATAAAATACTAAGGATGGGACAAGATCTCGCGAGGAAATTGCCACAAGATCGTGCTCGCATAGTAAAAATTATCTTGTGAGATTATTATTTCCTCATGTTTTTATATGTTTGGATTGACAAAATAAAATGCTGGAGAGTAAACATTTTTGAGCATGCGTAGGCCCAAAAAGCAGAGCTACAATGACAGCAGAAATATTAAATAAAGTAAATCAAAAATGGCTAAAACTGGGAAATTGAATAGACAATGTGTTTATTATATCCTAAATTGTGTTATAATCTCATTTTGCCTCATTCTCGTTTCTTGTGGAAATTGTATCTTGTCCCACCCCTAAATGTTGTTATCCTTATAGCTATCCAACAGGAAGATCACAATATTATGGCAATCCAACAAAAATATGCTAAATTGTCATGGTTCAAGTCTGAGTATTGCACAAAATGTACACAAATAATGCCCTTATTTGACAGATTACAACTCAGGTTTATTATATTTTGTATTTGTTTATTTTGTAGTCTTTTTAGATCATTTTGCTCCAAAATAAAATTGCAATTTGAATTTTTCCGCCTTGTACCACGTTCACTCACAGTCAGATTTATTTATTTCAGTGACACATGTGAAACTAAGGAGCTCATTGGTCATCCGTCATTTACAAATAGAAAAAAAATCACATCTCTCAAAATTCTCTTTTCTCAGACTATCAGTTTAGTGCAGGGATGTTAAAATCATTTTGGTCCGGGGGCCGTATCCAACCTACTTTGATCCCAAAGGGGCTGGATCAGAAAACTTATGGTATATACACCCCAAAAATAGCAATAAGTCCAAATATTTGTGCAGAGAAACACAAATCTATTACAGAAGTCTTTTTTATTTGATGAACTCTTTCTTTTACAGAATATTATGAACCTGAAACTTTATGAAAAATGCAATTTCAACACAATGTTTTAACATTAACTTGTGCATTTCACAGAATTTAGTTATGCTTTCTTTTTGCTCCTGAAACTTGGGATCTTTTAGCTGCACAAGTGCATCAGTATCAGGAGGAGCTGTCAACTTCAGAATGTCATTCAAGTGCTCGTGTGTTCGCTTTGAGCGCAGCTTTGTGGGAGGGGCCACGTACAGAGGCGCTGGAGACGCTACTATGCTAAACTGAGCAGAAAAGAGGCACAGAAAATAACCAATATTTTTATAGAAAATTAAAATATAATCAAAATATTTTAATAGAAAATCAGCTAAGGGCCAGATTAAAAGGTCTTGGAGGGCCGGATCTGGCCCCCGGGCCGCATCTTTGACACCCCTGATTTAGTGCTTCACTTGTTGGTTCCGTATCAATGTTTTTCAGTCACCGTGTAAGCACTTATATTGGCTTAACTATTTATTTTATTTTTTTATTTGATAGGGACAGTGCATATTAATGACCTTCGGTAATTACAGTGCAAATATGCCAGATTATAGTAAAAATGAACAATACAAAATACAAAACAGTTTAAAAGAGACATAACAAAACAATAAAAGGCCAGATTCACAGTTCACAGACTCGTTTTTCCTTCATCTACAGTTTAAGTGCAGTTTAAATATAAGTAGAACATAAACTGAACAGCTCCTATTGTGACCCGGCATTACTTGACACATATAACCCGTTATTTGCTCGTTTTAATCCAGGCCTGTACGCTTTCAAAGATATTTAACTCATTGGCTGCCGGAGTTAGCCAATCAACGTTCGGGCGAACCCAACCGTTGATTGCCAGAACGTCTATAGACGTTCAACACGTTTTTCAGCGGGGGTTGCTAGGATACGGCCTGGAGCAACTTTTGAGGTGTAATTCACATCTCTCAACCTGTAGATGGCGATCTTGTATCATTATTTGCCGATCAGAGCCGGGGAAGAAAGGAGGAGTGCAGTGTGTGTATAGATGTGTGTAAGATGGCGAGGCCAGAGAACCCGGAAAAGCAGACAACTGTTGATCAGCGCCTATGGAGCGATCAGATCGCTCTTGGGACCCAGGATCCTGGATCAGAGGATCGCAGAGACAAGCCGGATCAAGCAGCGAGGTCTGAGCAGAGATCTGCTGTGCCCGAGGAGGGGGCGTGTCATGTGTGCGCTGCGCGGATCAGGGAGTCTCCTCAGAACTACGACAGCTCCAAAGAAGAAGTTTACTGACTTGGAGCAGTAATGCTGCTGTGCTGTGTGGTAATTGTAATGAATGAAGTTGTGTGTGTGTGTGCGTGCGTGCGTGCGTGTGTAGCTGTGTGTGTGTGTAAAGGTTTATGCATGGGCTTGTGTGTATGTACATATATATATATATGTGTGTGTGTGTGTGTGTGTGTGTGTGTGTGTGTGTGTGTGTGTATATTAGTTTTTATTATGGGTCTGTACTCTGGGCCTCAGACAAAGCCTCAACAAAGTTCTATTTTATATGAAAAGATATTATTATATCCTGTAAACATCTCTTGGCACTATTCACAGAGCCTTATATTCTTATATTTGTAAATAAAAATGTACTTTGTCATCAAAAATCTCTTTCTCTGTTATTTTAGATGTTTGAGGTGTCACTAAATCAATAAATATTGATGTCAAAGTCACTGATCTGCTCGAAATCCTTCTCTGAACTCAACGCTCGTTTTCTCCATTTCTTGCTCAAAAACCAGTGTTTTTGCTGAAACTTCCCTATGTTCTACTATCAGTTATTTGAGAACCGAAAAGGTTAGAAACATAATTTTTTTCCAGGTGAAAGAAGAGAGTCTAGGCTTTATTTTGATGTGTGCCATGTTTATATAGTCAAAGAACTCAGTATTCTGTGAGTCTTGTAAAATCAGTGAAAATTCTCTGAATCTCTGGCACTCTACAGGCTTAGATTTTGAAAACAGGCTGGCAGTGAAAGAGTTAACCTGTCCACTTCAAACTGGACCCTCCCTACAAAGTGCACTTTAGCTTCAAGTTGTGGACAAACACCTCGGCCTACCCTCGTAACCTCAGCGACTCTTAAAACACCACTCCGAGCCCTGGTAATAGCTGTGTACACATGCAGGCTTCACCATCGCAAAACATGCCTTATGTCACAGATGTTGGGCCGAAAATAACAGCCAATAGCGGCGTTTTTGCCCGTGTGGTGGACGTAATGACTGGGTCTAAGCTGGAGTAATAAAATGTGCAGTGACAAAACAGACATGCAGTTTAGTTTAGTCGTGGAACAATGAAACACACGACTTTGGGACATTAAAAAAGGGAATTTCTGCGTAAAAATGGAATCTGGAAAATACCCATGAGTAAAAACGGGATGACCACGCTGACCAATGAATGCGTTTTGCTTATACTATGGGCTTTTTTTTCTCCACGATACGCCCGTTGTGTACAGTCTGCGTCTGATTATGAAGCGTTTTACTGTCAGATAATCAGGGAGTGCACGTTTGCATGCTAGTTTTCATCTTAACTGTCACGGCAAAAACTCAGCTCCGGTCTCTGAAAGTCGTAAAAAGCGTTTATTGTAATTTTTAACCGCGATGAGTTTATATTCAGAATGCATAAGGTAAGTGAGGAGTAACTTTGGACCACTGCAAAATGCTGCTTTTCATGTTTTTCAGAAGCAAAAATCAGGTACAAAAATGATTACACTGGTCTACAATTTTTTGGATTCGATCTGCTTCCGAGATAAAAGTGTCTAAATCTCATTTATATTGATAAGATGAACTGAAAATCAATTGATAACTGTGCTGGTTAGCTAATGTATTCAAGATATTTAATGATTTTTTTTTACATCAAAATCGCATCTATTTATACAGTAGATTTAGGCATTTTTGTTTAAAGGTCCCATGGCATGAAATTTTCACTTTCTGAGGTTTTTGAATGTTAATGTGAGCTCCCCTACCCTGTTTAGGGCCCCCCATGGCTAAAAGTTGCGAAATGTCTAAACTGAGCATTTGCGGTCCTTTTCTGCGTTTGAAAAAAAAAAAAAACAGCTCAAACGGGCGATTCTGAACAAGGAAACTATGTTACGTCACATCGAAAAATGCAGCTCCACCCCCCGTCTGGATGTCTACCCACCGTCTCTGTAAATCACGCCCAGAGAGTGTGGACCGCGAATGAGCTACGCAATGTGAAATGCGTTTTTTTATTTGCCTGGAGGCACGTGCGAGTGTTTCTAGGCTCGGAAGTCCTTTACCTGAGCCTGTGGACATCTGAAACAGCAGTGGTTTCATTTTATTTTCTGTGAAAATGTGTTTTTTTCATTGAAACGCCTCTCCTTTCTTCCTCCGCGCTTAAAACGCGGAAGTGGGAGACAGCGCAGCGCTAAAACAAGGAACCAGCGGCACATTTGCCCCCACCCCACCCACTCCTCTAACCTATCTCTGTCTTTTTCCTTTGCATTCAAGCAACAAGGCCCAGAATGAGTTGTTCAGAGAGAGATTTTCTGACTGACTCTGTACATGTGTCTTTCTCATGCACGAGTGCATGCATGAGTGTTGATTTTGAAGAAGGATTCATTTACAGTATTAGGGAACCATTAAGGAGCCATATAAAAGCATCAAGAAGTACCATGTCATGGGACCTTTAAAAATATGTATATTTTGTGTTAAAGAAATTATAAGATTATGTTCAAATATATCCCATTGTTAAACTTATTATTGCAATCTTGTTCTTAATCTCTAAGAACATGGTTGACATGGTTAGATTTGTGAAACAGGATATGGAAATCAGCTGTAAGACCACTGTTGGTCTCACACACTATGATGTCACATATGACATCATCACTTATGATAAAATGTGTTCCAGAAAGATAAGCCCCTGATTTCTTATATCTTGTTTCAGTTACAAACTGTGTATGTTAGTGATTTATGTGATCTGTGTGTCATGTGATTAACTCAATAAAAGGTGCTGTCAGTCTCTCTGTTCCTCCTTGCTGACTAGTAAAACTTCAACCTGGTGTCACTGGTTGTTCTTTTAGTAATACTGTGGCAGTATTGAATCTGTGATCTAACTCTGACATTTTGAAAATATTTAACTTGCACTTCTTTATCCGCCAAGAAATAAACAAGAAATATCTTAAGACATCAGGTGCACACAATTTTGAGGCATCTCTCTTATGTGAAATCCAAAAATATTTGCTGTTAATAGTGTAGACATATTAAAATGAATGTATGTGAATGTGCAGACAGGCTTTCAGATAGAACTGGTGCTTGTAGACACACTGTACCTTCTGATAAACTACCGTTTTTGCCTTATTTTGCATAAATTTCCTATTTTGACCCAATACTATATCTTGGAAACTATAGCCAATCAGCACTTCTGACTTACTTTTTCTTTATTGGTGACCTAAACCAAGAAAAGTTTGTCCTTTAAGCATTTTGCTTGTAGACCAGTGTTATTAAACCTTATTCTGAAGAAACCGAAAGCACTTTTTTTGTTTTATGAGGTTTGATGAGGCCATACCATCTAGAGCAGACCCGGGCATTTCAAGGCCTGGGGGCCAAATACAGCCCGCGAGCCGACTCTGACCGGCCCGTGAAAGGTTGCTTGGAATTAAGAAAATAAAACCTACTTTCAAAATTGTACATAATGCATTTGTACTGATGATCATCTGTCTGTGCTTCACATCTCCACCTCAAACATGAACCTGACTTTGATGCACTTGTTAAAGCTCAACAGAGGAGAGATTTCTCTCACTGATCAAGAAAGAAAACACTAAACATGCTAAGTTTGACTTTTTTTCTACACAGTTTGGCAGTTGGACAAAAAAAATGTTGTGACATATCTTGCATTATATTATTATATTTATAAACAAAGACATTGTGGTGTCTTAATACAAAGTTAAGAAAATTTAACTAAAAAATTGTGGGGTTAATGTGACTGAAAAAGAGTTACAAATGTTTCACGTTTACCATTGTTTTGAATTATTTTACTGAATAAATTCAGTTTTTGGAAAACCTCACTCTCTCAGTTCTGAATAATAACACAGAACTTACCAGCTTCTGTAAACAATGACATTTACTGATTTCAACATAGAAATAAAATTAATAACCAGAGTAGACTTCAAACTTTTGGCCCGGCCCTCCACAATATTTTCTGCTTCTCATTTGGCCCCTGGGGAAAAATAATTGCCCCGTCCCTGCTCTGGAGAATGCCCCGATCTCATCTCATTTCAGAAGCTAAACAGGGTTGGGCCTGGTAAGTACTGGGATGGGAGACCGCTTGGAATACCAGAGGGAATAGTGGAGCAGGAGTGGCTCAGTGGGAAGAACCGATTAATACTGTTGCTGTGTCCTTGGGCAAGACACTTCACTTACATTACATCCAGTGTTTATGTACATTCAGTACTTTCACACGTGAATGGGAAGTACTGCCTTATATTTGAACTGCGCCAGGACTAAATACAGGCTAATCTCGATCTAAAATCTAGACTAAGTAGAACGAGCGCTGCAACATTAATCACAAATGAATCGAAACCGCAATCTGAATCATACAATTAGCAAATCGCAAAGGCTGCCAGTTTGTAAATACCACAATTTCCTCTTCAAACAATAAAATATCCCGTCTTATTCTGCATTAAAACGGGTACTAGTTTAGATCTGTACAGACGTGTCCTGAAATGTGATTTGCCAGTTCATATTTCAGTTCTTTTTGTCAGTATTTGTAGTGGTTTGAAGGTCCTATATTCTGTTAAATGTTCTCTTGTGAGCTTTAAGAGAGGTTATAATGCTATTCTTTCATTAAAAACATCCCTGGAGTTGTGTTTGGAAATGTAAATTGGAAATGTAATGGAAATGCATGGCTGAAATTATCCAAATGATTCTAGTGGAGGTATATGGAGTTTAAAAACACAGTGAAGCACTTCCTGTATTACCACATGACCTCACTAGGTGGAATAGAGGTTTTTCTGTCAGAATAACTCCTAAATATGCAGGGTTTGTGTGTTAAACATGTGTAAATGAAACAAAACACAACTCCAGGGCTGTTTTTGATGAGGAAAATAGCTTTAAAAAAAAAGCATAAATTTGGCCCTTTAAATGTGAACTTTGGACAGAATCCTATTATTAAAACCTAAAACGCAAATCTTGCCAGTAAAATCACCATTAGATATTTCCCCAAATCCTTCAACCCTCTCTGGAACTGCCAAGAATTCAACGTAGCATCCAAAGAAACTCAAACGTCACAGTTGAAGGATCACTGGCCTCTACTACAAAGAGGTGACAAAGAAGAATAGATCACTTTACTTCCAAACAATGTGTTTTTGTTCTGGTGTATTCTCACTTTCCAACCCTTATCTCCATCTAGTATTGTCAAAAATCACCAATATTGTTTCCATAATTCTCCATAATCATCTTCTGCTTTTTTTTCCCCCAACACCTTTTGGCCCATTTGAGCAGGACATTCCTATAGGCTTGGCCCAGGCCTTCTCCAGTATATACTTTTCTATGTAAAAATACACAGCAGTTGGCACTCGGACCACCGCGGCTGGGTTTTGCATTTGGAGCACATGTGTTCAGAACAGGCCCGGCCTTCTCCACGGACCATTTCACGTCGCAAACATCACCGTGGGCTTTGACGGATGGCTTTGCGGTGATCAAAAGTTCAAATTCCAGATCTCGTCCAGGGAATCTTTAAAAATTGTGAATAATGCGTACTATAAGGGCTTTAAAGTCATCATTTCAACGCTAAAAAGCAAGCAAGTATAACATTATAAGCTTTGTTATGAAATCAACATCCCATCGTTGAGTTGAAGTTAAAGGTCCCATGGCATGAAATTTTCACTTTGAGGTTTTTGAACGTTAATGTGAGCTCCCCTACCCTGTTTAGGGCCCCTCCCATGGTTAAAAGTTGTGAAATGTCTAAACTGAGCATTTGCGATCCTTTTCTGCGTTGCAAAAAATCAGAGCTCAAACGGGCGATTTTGAACAAGGCACCTTATTGACGTCAGATCGAAAAAAGAAATGCAAATGCAGTTCCACCCCCGTCTGTCTGAACTCAGCGTCTCTGTAAATCACGCCCAGAGAGTTTGGACTGCGAATGCGCTAGGCAATACGAAATGCGTTTTTTTATTTGCCTGGAGGCACGTCCGAGTGTTTCTAGGCTCGGAAGTCCTTTATCTGAGCCTCTGGACCTTTGAACAGCAGTGGTTTCATTTTATTTTATGTGGAAATGTGTTTATTTTTCAATGGAACGCTTCAAATCTCTTTCCCCCCGTGCAAAAACACGGAAATGGATCAGCTGAGAGCTCAGAGCCGAAAGCTGAGAGTTTGGCCACGCCCCCACCCTCTACTATAGGCCAGCTCTTTTCTCCTCATTTGCATTCAAGCAACAACGCCCAGAATAAAGAGTTTGAGAGAGATATTTATGACTCTTTCTCATCTTATCTCCCTTTCTCATGCACTGAGTGTTGATTTTGAAGAAGGATTCATTTACAGTATTAGGGAACCTTTAAGGAGCCATATAAAAGCATCAAGAAGTACCATGTCATGGGATCTTTAAAGCAGGTGTTGTTCCTTCCAATTTAAATACTTAAAAGGGTCCTATATTAATAAACTGACTCTTGTGAGCTTTAAGTCATGTTATTATTATAAAAAACGACCCAGAATTTGTGTTTTGTTTCATTCACACATGATTGAGTAACACTTCATCATTAGTTTGTCTACATCTCCAAAGCTCAAAACGCTATTTTCCTCCTTGTGATGTCATGAAGCAGTAGTTTTCATGTTAATAGCGACCTTTTCCCATTTTTTTCAGTAGTGATCAGCAATTCCAGAGTGTTAAACCTGTGTGAATGAAAAAAAAAAACACAACTCCAGGTCTGTTTGTGATGAGAAAAGAACATAAAATAAATCAGAAAATAGCGTAAAATGGGGCTTTAAAGTCAAACGTGTCAGGTAAATTATATAAACAGCTCTTTAGGTCAAAATAAGTCCAATGTGCACCATCTGCAGCTCATTAAAATGCATTTTATTGTCCGATAATCAGGAGGTGCACGTTAGCATGCTAGTTGTTGGTAGCCTTTTGTTTACATTTTAAAGGGATAGTGCGTTTTTGTTTTGTTTTTTTATGCGTGAAAAGTCCCTCAGTCGTCCAGGTAGAATCCATGATCAAAGGAGAAGTTTGTTTTTTTATGTTAATCTATATGGCTTCCCCTTCAACAGTGTCCTGAGATTAACATTGGCTTACTCATGAGAGCCTGATCTCGTCCCTTTATTCTCCGGTAACGTAGCTCATAAATGTAGTTCCGGTAAGTTCGCGGGGATATTTAATAAAGCTTGTTTTTCTTCTCAAAACAACATTTGTCCGAAAAGTGATATATTTGCGTCCTAAACAGTTGTCCGCTAAAAATTCTGCAGCGTATTTCGCATTAGCATATTTTCTCTCTAGAATCGTATCAATGCGCCCACGTTAGCTCTATTGGCCTGTTCACTTGTAAACATCCGCTTACGGTGGATGTCGCCGTACACATCCGCTAAAAGTTAACAGGCTAATACAGCTAATATGCGCGCAGTGATACGAATCGAGAGGAAATATGCGAACGCGAAATACGCTGCTGAATTTTTATCGGACAACTGTTTGTGACGCAAATATATCACTTTTCGGACAAAAGCTTTATTAAATTGTCCCCACAAAGTTACCGGAACTATGTTTACGAGCTACGTTAGCGGAGGAGAACCGGGACCAGATCACTCTGTCATGGGTAAATCAATGTTAATCTCAGGACACTGTTGAAGGGGAAGCCATACAGATTAACATAAAAAAAACAGACTATCCCTTTAAGATGAAACAATAAAACTGTTTCTGCAAATGTAGGCGGAAACGTCAAGGGCGTAGGCTCAACGAAGTCTTTGCTTCTGCCTCGTCCTTTTGAGCATTGCGGTCACTTTGTAGTATTTTCTTTTAAAAATGTTTTCTTTGTGTTACACTGTGTAACAAATTAAAAATAAAATAATGAATTAACTTTAGATGTACATCACTTATAAACTCATGGTGAATAGTTTGGATGCTTGAAGTGCAAAAGGTAAGTGAGGAACAACTTCCGATTTACAATGGATTAGTTCTGTTTGTCACGTTTTTAATACAGTAAAAATCAGGTACAACACTTTAAAGATGCATTGTGTAACTTTTCTGGTGGACTAGACTTGTCCATTTCCATAAAAAGGAGCCTGTGCCGCCACCAAACTACGTTACGGGCCAGATCTATGGAGAGATGGACACGATCAGAGTAACAATGCGTACTTTTGAGCAGTAAAAACAACTTTAAATGAATGAAAGATGGATATATTTAATGCCGTACTGTGGAATATTACAGACAAAAGCAATGTTGTCACAGAAACAAGCAGGTGGCGGACCCTCCCCGTGAAAAGTTACACAGTGCAGCTTTAAGAATGTTTTCCAAATAACAAAAAAATGCATTGTCATAAGTGAAAAGTACAAAATTTGCAGCTCTTTTTAGATGATTTTTCTTGAAACAAGAGGATTTTGGACAATGGAAACGAGGAGGACGATGCGGCGGAATGACAAAGTAGGACGAACAGATGAAGGATCAGAGGTCAAACGCCACCCACCGCCTGCAACTCTCTCCATTCTCCGTCTCTCCCGCTCATCCTCTTCTACATCTGAATCCTCCCTTTTGTTGGAATTCAGCTCTTTACACCTCCTCTCAGCCCGCGGCCGGCGATAGAGACGCCAGTTTGATTCGCGCTGACGTTAACGGGCACAGAGTGTCACGGGGGATTTCACAGAGTGGACGAATGACCAAAAGGCGACGGGAGAGGACGAGCTGAGGGGAATAAGAGAGGAGCAAGGGGGCGGCCTTGGCGGGTGTCACCACCAAAACAATGGGCAGCTGCCTTCACCATATGTTCCGAGCTGTTGCCAGACTTTGAAGCCAAATAAAGCGTACAAAAGCGTCAACTTTTCTCAAAATGGTTGGAAATGAAACACATATGCTTCGAAATGTTATTGTGAATGATTTTAATTGAAAAACCTAAAATGGGACATACAACACTAAACCCAGTTCTTTGTACTTTTAATTAAGTTATCTTAAATTGTGTTTTTTCCACTTTTTAAACACCATTTGGTCTTTTTATGAAATTAAGTGCTCAGTTTGAACAACGTACACCACCAGTTAAAAGTTTGGACACACTATATTGATGTTTTTTCTTTATCATGACTATTTATATTGTAGATTCTTATTGAAGGCATCAAACCTATGAATGACGGAATGTTGTAAACAAAAGATAAACTCAAATTTGTGGATGTGTGTTTGGAGGAAGGGGTGGGCAGTTTTTGTTGTAGGTATTGTCCTATGTTTTTGTTTTGTTTTTAAGTTTATTATTGTATTTTGTTAAATAAAAAAAACAACTCAAAATACCTCAAAAAACTTGCTTTAGATTTTAGATTTTATTAGTAAATTATATTATATTTATATAATAATATTATAATTAAATATTGTATTATTTATTCATGTATTAATTTATTTAATATTTTATTTATTTTATTTTATTTTATTTTAAATTATAAAAAAATATTATTTTATTATATTTAAATAAATATATATTTAATTTAAAAATAGCTGCCTTTTGCTTTGGTTTTAGATTCACATAAAAAACGCACTATTCGTTTAAATTTAAAAAAAAAGAAACTCGAAATACAGTGGTACCTCACCTTACGAATGACCCAACAAAAGAAAATTTCAAGTTACGAAACGCCTTCACGTCAAATTTTGGTCTCTAGATACGAATGAAATTTCAAGTTACGAAACGCGAAATCTCCAATCCAATCCAACTTTATTTATAAAGCACTTTAAAAACGACAAATCTCAAAAATTCAATTAATGCATGCTCAGATGGAAGCCCCGAAATGTAAATACACTTTATCAACACACACGGGGTTCTAGAGGTGGCCCGCGGTGGGAGAGGTCCACGAGGTAGGACAACTTTGTATTTGGCAATTGTTCTACATGTTTTAGGGCTGTAAATGCCTCACCACACACATTCTACACTTTTCTCAGAGTGGAGTTGGGCTTTTCTCGCATTTCTCTCTCGTTTAAACACTCGAACTTTCATAGATTTTCAATGGAATGTGTTGGGGGGGACACGGCTCAATATAGCACAGAACGTGCGATGGAAGCGGAGACACAACAACACATCATCAGTATGGTAAAACTCACCTGTCTCACGATGGTCTAAACCCAGCTCACTTTCCCTTAGTGAGTGAACAATCCAACGGTTGGTGAATTCTACTTCACAATGATGGGAAGAGCCAACATCCAGCCCCCGCGGGGCTGGCAAGGAGCGCTGACACGAGCACCGCGCTCCTCCAACGGCACTGCCATGTTATAATAACAACAGGTCCAATCCAGGTTTAGTTCTGGCCAGACCTGGTTTATTCCACGTTCTTTTAGTCCTGGTCTAGTTTCTTAGCCCGCCAGGACGCAGAATACAACGTTACACTATAAAAAAAAATGTTACACTATAAAAAAAAAAAAAAGCCTTGGAACGGATCAGGCTTTTTCCACTGAAATAGCTACTCAACTTACGAATTTTTCACGTTACGAAACCACTTCTGGAACGAATTAATTTCGTAAGGTGAGGTACCACTGTACTTCAAAAAACTTGCTTTAGATTTTAGATTTTATTAGTAAATTATATTATATGTATTTATATAATAATATTATATTATAATTAAATGATTTATTATTTATTTATGTATTCATTTATTTCATTTATTTTTATTTTATTTTATTATACATTATTTTAAAAAATGTATATTTAAATAAATAAATATTTATTAGTAAAGAGCCTCCTTTTGCTTTGGTCACCGCTTTGGACATTCTTTTACGATCACATAGTGCAGCCTGAAGTGAAAACCATTTCAGGAGTCAAAGCCAAGTGTGGATACTGTGATTTGAATATAAAATAAACCAAAAATATTTAGTTTTCACTTTTTTCTTCGCTACATAATTCTATATATCTCGCTTCATATATTTGATTTCTTCTTTGTGAATATAAAATGTAGACTGAGTATGTGCGTGTGTGTGAACTTTTGAACCTGAAAGTGTCCCTGAATGGTTTTAAAATGTGTCGTAATTTCAGTGTTTTAAAGCTGTCTTCACTATAAAGCCATAAAGTCATGTTGCTAATGGCCGATATAGGAGAAGAGAGACACACAATCCAAGCGTTCGGAAAGTGAAATTCTTCTAAACATGACCAAACCGTCCAAAAGCATCAAGCCATTTCTCTTTTTTCCTTTCCCATTTCACCCGCACAGGTCTTAAGTGATTCCCAACTCCACATTTAAACCTCCCAACTTTATTTGTAGAAGCAGGAGACAGCTGCTCATTCAGACCGAGCACTTCCACATGTCCCAACCGCTCCAACACGGACGCCTCAACCTGCTCCTTCACTAAACGTTAAAGGTGCACTCTGTAACTTTTTGGTTTCTATGGGTACGCCATTGTTTTTTCTTGTTAAACAGCTCTTTTAACTTTACGCCATTCGATTACAGGTGGTTTTATACTTCTTTATAGCTCAAAAATATGTAGAAAATACCTAGGCTGAGCGGGGTTGCCTCTCCACAGATCTGACCTGTAACTTCCATGAAGATAGAAAGGCGAAAGATCTCCATGGAGAAAAAGAAAAGTTGCGCAATGATCCTTTAACTACTGCAATAAGAACGATAAAGACTTTTTGTTGATAAAGATTATTATTGTTAATATATTTGTGTCCGTTCAGCCATTTAAAAAGTTGCTAAATATTTAAATTGTGCTCTTTATATTTTCAGTTTCCAAAATCATATCTTAAAGCTGCACTGTGTACCTTTTCTAATAGAGGGTCCACCACTTGCTTGGCTCCATGTTTTTTTGTTTTGTTTTTTTTTTTACCTGAAATGCTCTACAGTACGGCATTTAATTTAACTATAATTTAACTATCTCCATGGAGACAATCACGGCAGCCACGTCACTAGGCCAAGTCACAGGTCAGATCTGTGGAGATCTGTGGATGCAGGTTTTTGCAGCAGTTTTGAGAAATAAAAACACCTGTAATTGAATATATCCAACATATATTTGTTTAATGCCACTGCGGAAAAATCCCAGGCGAAGCAGTAACATCACCATGGAGACAAGCAGATAGCGGACCCGTTTTCTTCACT
This sequence comes from Paratrypauchen microcephalus, assembly GCA_036785185.1. Lineage (NCBI taxonomy): Eukaryota > Metazoa > Chordata > Actinopteri > Gobiiformes > Gobiidae > Paratrypauchen > Paratrypauchen microcephalus. The sequence goes on from JAVJIX010000164.1 coordinate 890,735, forward strand.
ATTGTAAAAGCTCGAGGTCAAAATGATGAAATAGAGCGTCTATCATTATCCGAGCATCAGTAAGTGTGTTGTTAGCATGCTAGTTGTGACTGCAGCGCTCCAATCTGGCCTCTAAAACGTGTAAAAATCATTGTGGTGAATAATTAAGACGCTGGGAATGCATTTCAAAAGTGAGAAATAACTTTAAATTGTTCTGTTTTCCTGTTTTTCCATGTTTTCAAGATGATAAAAATCAGGTGCGGGGCTTTCAAGATTCTTTTTCACACCTCAACAGCTAAAGTCGCAGGTCAACACTCTTCTCGTTCCCGTGTTTATTTATTCTAGTTAAGCACAAGCGACATGCTGTAGGAATGCACCGTTTAAATCCTGATAGATGACAGGCCCCATGTTCGGCGGCTGTGGGAAAATATCCTCCCTGTGAACCTACAACACCCTATTTCTGGACTGTGGCACCCACCCATGGGAGCCCCGCGCCCACCCCGACACACTAACCCCGTTCTGGGATACCGCGCTCAGGCTGCAGCGCACGGGACCCTTCTCCGATAACCGAACCCCCTTAAGCAGCAACGTGAGGTCAAACACGAGGCTCACGTGTGCACTGCGGAACGTTCTCGTCGAGGGTCCATTACCTGCTCGTTTCTATGGATACGCCATTGATCTGCTTCGAATGTTCCAAAGTATGACATTAAACCGCTCTACCTTACATGTGTTACAGTTCAAATTACAGGTGGTTTTATAGCTCAAAAATACGTAAAAAACAAACAGACTGTGAGCGGGGTCGCCTCTCCACAGATCTGACCTATAACTTGGCCTGATTTAGTCTCCATGAAGATAAAAAGGTTTAATATCATACTGTAAAACATTCTAGACAAAGCAATAACATGAAGAAAAGCATTTGATGGTCCCTTCACCAGAAAAGTTACACAATACACCTTTAAACAACCAAAAAAAAAAAATCATAATTAGAGGTAGATTTTTTACAAAAACTGACGAGAAGAAAATAATCTCGCAAAATGTAAGATTTATTAAGACATGCAATGTTTTGGCACTAGGCCTTCCATCCATCCATTTTCTTCCGCTTATCCGGGGCCGGGTCGCGGGGGCAACAGTCTAAGCAGGGACTCCCAGACTTCCTTCACCCCGGACACTTCCTCCAGCTCCTCCGGGGGGACCCCAAGGCGTTCCCAGGCCAGCCGGGAGACATAGTCCCTCCAGCGGGTCCTGGGTCTTCCCCGGGGCCTCCTCCCGGTGGGACATGCCCGGAACACCTCCCGAGGGAGGCGACCAGGAGGCATCCGGAACAGATGCCCGAGCCACCTCAGCTGGCACTAGGCCTTCATCAGGCAAAATAGTAGTTTCTGGGGCTGTTCCCTCTCCTCCAACGCACCCGTTTGAAGAAATTGAAGTGCGAAGTGCTCATTCTTACAAAAACTGACAAAACTTAGTCTACTAAAAAATGTATTTTCAGGAAAAAAGGACAAAATGTGAAAACCATATGTAGACAAACTTAAACTAGGTCTAAACTAGAACTTAACACGGTCTAAACTTGGACTCCCCAGAAGCTTATTTACCATGGCAAAGTTAAAAAACTTATTTTCATGTAAAAATTTTTTAAAAATTACACCCATTAGATAGACAAATAACACGAAACCACATCTGGAACAAATTAATTTCATAAGGTGAGGTATGACTGTATGTGTTAAAACTGTAGACATTAAAATGAATGTATGTGAATGTGCAGACAGGTTTTCAGATAGAACTGGTGCTTGTAGACACACTGTACCTTCTGATAATCTACCGTTTTTGCCTTATTTTGCTTAAATTTCCTATTTTGATCCAATACTATATCTTGGAAACTATAGCCCATCAGCACTTCTGACTTACTTTTTCTTTATTCGTGACCTAAACCAAGAAAAATGTCACTACTTTTGTTCCGGAAGCATTTTCCTTGCAGACCAGTGTATTCATCATGTAAGTTACACTTGTTTTGCTCCAGCGATGGCCTTAAGGAGCACCCCCCCTCCGACACCATCACCCCCCCATAGCCCCCAACCCCCACCCCCACCCCTCACCCACACCTCTCCAGTTCCCATGCACGTGAAGGCTCCTCCACTTGGGGGGCAGATGTCCATGCAAGGTAAAGAAGCTGAAAACTGCTGAAAAACACAACTAGTTCGATTCAAACAGTTTGCAGTGGTCCAAAGTTATTCTCCACTTACTTTATGCATCCAGAGCATTCTAATTATTCACAGTGAAGAGTGGAAGTGCTTTTCGCAACATTCAGAGACTAGAGCTGTGTTTTGCTGATAAGAAAATGTCCTGAAGTGGAATACATGAACTGCCGAGTTTCACAACATTCTACAGGCCAATCTTATTTCATACAGTTGTTGGTCAGCTAAAATAAATACACAGCTCTGGAAAAAAAAAAATTAAGAGACCACTGCAAAATGATCCGTTTTTCTGATTTTACTACTTATAGGTATGTGTTTGGGCAAAAGGAACATTTTTGTTTGAGTCTATAAACTACTGACAACATTTCCCCCAAATTCCAAATAAAAATATTATCGTTTAGAGCATTTATTTGCAGTGTTTTCAGAGCTCAAACAATGCAAAGAAACAAAATCAAATTCATTTTTAAACAACATAATACTAATGTTTACACTTAAGAGTTCAGAAATCAATATTTGGTGCAATAACCCTTATTTTTAATCACAGCTTGGATGCGTCTTGGCATGCTCTCCACAAGTCTTTCACATTGTTCTTGGGTCCTAGTTTAGACCTGGTTTAATCTTGGTTCAGACCTGGTTTACTCCTAGTTTAGTCCTGGTTTAGTCCCATTTTTAACCTGGTTTAGTCCTGGTTCATCCCTGGTTCAGTCCAGGTTTAAGTCTGGTTTAATCCTGGTTTAGTCCTGGTTTAGTCCCCTTTTTAACCTGGTTTAGTCCTGGTTCATCCCTGGTTTAGTCCTGGTTCAGATCTGGTTTAGTCCTAGTTTATCCCTGGTTTAGTCTTGGTTCAGACCTGGTTTAGTCCCAGTCTTTCACATTGTTCTTGGGTGACTTTATTCCACTCCTGGTGCAAGAACTGAAGTAGCTCAGCTTTGTGTTTGTGTTGGAATTCCACAGACGCTGGAATGGAATGGCTGTAATACATGTAGAGATGCTGATTTCAGAAAAAATGCACTGGTCTCTTATTTTTTTTCCAGAGCTGCAGTTAAAATGCAGAGTTCTGAAGAGAATTTATGATCAGGTTCAACATTTGTGGATTTACCATTTGGATATTTCATGGCAAAATACAATGTAATTAACAGGGAAGTCTGTCTCTTGCCCCCATCTGAGAGTATTTTCAAAATGTACTTATTTAGACAACATTTCAGACTAGTTTAGTGCTCCAGTCCCGACTCTCCTGCACGTGATGGCTTCTTCTTGGGGGGGCAGATGTCCAGGGCGACTAGGCGTAGCGCTGGAGGAGGGGTCTATTGTTTGCACCTTCAAATCAAAACTTCTAAACAGTCATTATTCACCCCCGATGGTCTCTCTCCCCTCTCTTCACTCAGGGCTTTTCCCATTTGTAGCCAACACAACACAACACAACACCCCCTCAACCAGTCCCACCCTCCCACCCACCGCTCCCCCAGCCTCTAATTTGGGTCACGGGCTGCAGACTGGCATCCCGATACTTTATCAAAACTACCCGAGAAGGAGCAAAGCAAAAACATGTGCGCTGGCCCGGGTTTTCAGCGCATTTGTACGGAATGACAAGGAGACATAAGACTACTACTTATGTACTTATGTACTTGCCATAAAGTAAAATATAATTTGTCTACTTTTAGATCCATACAAAATTCCCTGACAAAACAAGGAGCAAAAATCTAAATGCAATGATACTACCTCACTTAATCTTTGGTGTTTCATGCTGGTCACAAGCCAACCAAACCACAATAAAACCTTTAGAATCTCTTTATAAACACTTAAGATTCCAGATCGGAAACCACGGAAATACCATCACTGTCAGATATGAACTAAACATAAAAGCTAACTACTTGGAAAGTAGTTAGCTAGGTAGCTCCTCCCTACAGCAAGATATAAGCAAGTGTCCTACCAGTATTCTTATTAGAGCTGACGAAGCCTCTCGGATGAGCGGCGAAACGTTTTCAACCAAACAAACTTTGTCCAGTTGACAAATTGAACTTCTCCTTTGATCATGGATTCTACCTGGACGACTGAGGGACTTTTCACGTAAACATAAAATGCTCAACTTTAATACAATTCAACTGGCCAATCTAAGGTTATTATTCAAATTTATCAATCACTGCGTGCACATGGTAGGATCAGATTGGATTTCTCCAAATCCAATCCCGTTACTCGGCGGGTGGTCTGTCCTTAGATCCAAGTGCACATGAAACTCATGTAATCGGATAATGGTCAGCAACCTGGCCGGCTCCGCTACGCTATGTGGTTCTGTAGTCCAACTACTTCCGGGTGATGGCTACTCAATAAAAACACAACAAACTATGTGGCGGTATACAAAGATGGCGCTCGAGGAGTTTAACGGAGCAGCATTGGTGTATGTTGTGCATTCTTTCTTCGCAGCCATGATTTCGGCTGACTTTTCCGGCAACAATCGCTACTTATGATGGCGTCGGCGCCTCCTGCCACTCCCGGGTGAAATCCCTGGCGAAAATTCCTGCGCATGCGCAGTACGCCAATCCGATCCAATATCGTGCACAAGGCGGCCCCAAGCGAATTACTATCAGCCTAAGCCAGGGGCTCCAATCGGATTCAGAAAACCAATCCCTATACGATCCTTAGCCTGTGCACATGAATTCGATACGATCGGATCCCAATCCGTTTGCAATCGGATTACACTCGTCCATGTGCACACAGTGATTAATGTGGCAGCACCACCAATGAAAAAGTTTATCTATTTAACATCTGATCAGACGGTCAGAACAACCAGGTCAAAGATCAGTGACCAATGTGCAATACCAAAATGGAAAACATCATTAGGACAATCTGCATTTTCAACAACAATCTCAGAATGGAACAAACTTCCAACGGAGCTAAAATTATGCAAATGCTTAAAAAAATGTAGGCTGGAAATTAAACAACAGTTTGTAAGAGTGCAGACGGGTCAGCGTTAAAGAAGCGGAACAGGTATCAGGAAAAGAGTTTTAATTATTTTTTATTAATTGATGAAATGTATCACCGCCACCACAGTAAAGGGAAATACTACAGCAATGGGAAGTACTACAGTAAAGGGAAGTACTACAGTAATGGGAAGTACTACAGTAATGCACTAACAGTACTGAGTGTGCAACAACATGGTCACAAATCACTAATCAGTAATTTTAGAAGCTCAAACTATGTACATTTTTGCATTCATTGTTAATTATTTTTAGTACTTTTTATTTATTTTTTTGTTAAGTGAAAGCAACATTTTATAGCCAACAACAAGCCACATTTCACTTTTGAATTTGACTAATTATTGTAACGGTTGAAACTTAAGACTTTAGGGCTGGGCATTATGACAAAAAATGAATCATGAATTTTCTTCCTCATATTGGTCAACCGTGATTTTGCATTTGATTTTGTTAAATTAAACACGAATAAATGAAAATGTCTTGCAATATCGATTCCTCAAACATAAACGCAGACTGCAGATTAAATAAACAAACCAGACTTGAAATTATGGCAATTAAATAGTAAAAACAGCTCAGATTTCTTCCTCCAAAGTGTTCCGTCTGCTCCAAACCACATGCTTTTACAGACGATTGGCGGTAGACCTCTACATTAAAAAGACAAAAGACACCAAGTCTGAATCAACACACTTCATCAGGAAGTGCAATCATCACGGCAAAACTCCACATTATTCTCCAAGAGTTGTGAAACGATTATACTTTTAAAAAAAAATAATATTTGAATTATACAGAAGTCGACAGAGGCCATATTCATAAGCAATATTTTTTCTTACTTGTTATCCCGAGATAATTAATTCGAGATCTCGAGAAAACAACACAATTATTCCGTGATCTCGAGAAAACAACTGAAACGTCTACCTCCACGTTGTGTCAGGCTGACTTCGGGGCTATTTCTCATTCTGAATAGACGCGTTTTTGGTCATTAGAATGTCTGGAATAATAATCGATCAGCTGATAAGGCAATATTTTGATCAGGGGTTGACACAGGGGGAGATTGCATTACGTTTTTTAATTCGGGATAATTTCCAGATCAGTCCACGGCGCCTCCGCAGAAGACTGGCACGGCTTCGTCTTTATCGACGGGGATACAGTGTTTTCTTGAGATCACGGAATAACTCTTTGTTTTCTCGAGATCACGAATTAACTGTGTCATTTTCTCAAGATCTCAAGTTAATTTTCTCATTATTAAGGTGGAAAATAATCATTACGAACACGGCCTCTGTCGGCTTCTGTAGAATTAGGATGTTCTAAAAGCAAAAGGGAAGTGAGGAAGAACTTTGGACCACTGGAAACTGTTAAAATTATCTATATTATGCTTTTTAAATTATTATTATTTTATTTTATTCATGTTATAACGTTGTTTCCTCATTAAAAACATACTTGGGAGTTCTCTCAAGCAGAAAACAAGCCCTGGAATTGCCAATCTCTACTGAACTAAAGGTAAAAGGAGCTGTTAACTTGAAAACTGCCGCTTCATGACATCATTTTGAGCTTTGGAGAAGTAGACAGACTAATAATAAAGGATTACTTAAACGTGTGAATGAAACAAAACAACTCCAAGTATGTTTTTGATGAGGTAACAGCATTCCAACACGGCTTAAATCTCATCCGGGAGTCACTGGCCATGTTTCCATGATGTTCCAAATTAAACAGTTTGGAGTTAAAATATTTTTCGAGTTTACATGGAAATAATAATTCCGAATTGAAGTTTACATGGAAAACTCATTAAATTAGCTTTATTTAATTCTGCTCAACGTCTGGGGGTCAGAAAGGGTGCCGATTGGACAGGGACACCAACGGATTTACGTCGACCAGAAGAAAACGGTTTGTGTTTTTATGTTTTCTTTTCATTTTTTGTCATTCTTCCAGTGAACGTATTAAAATAATTGTGTCAGTTCGAGACCGACGTTTGCTCCGGGCCGCCATCTCGCAAAAAAGTCAATTTCGCGTAATAAAATAGCTTTAAAACTTCAGTCTTCTTGCGTTACAGGTGGCGGTCCGAGCAGGGGGCAGTGTGTATGGTCTTTACATGCATTGGGACGGGGTCGGTGCTCGGTGCGAGAAAGCAAACAGAGAGGGGACGTATGGGCCGGGGGCTGGAGTGAAAACAAGCCTGTCCACACAAGAGCTTCAAACACACTATACGCACAGACAGCTGCACACGGGCCGCCATAAACAACACAACAGGCCGGGAACACTCACACTCTACGATTTGGTGATGTCAGGTGAGCAATAGCCTATATAACTCCACTGGAGATTCCACATGTGCAAAAATATCAAAATAGCGATATATTATGATACTAAATTTGGTGATGCAATATTGTTATTGTATTATTCTTCTATAGTTAGAAGTTTTTTGTTAGTTTTTTTTCCAAAATTTGTGATTTTCGTTCAGAACCTTTTCGTGCTTTAAAGGTCCCATGACATGGTACTTCTTGATGCTTTTAAATGGCACCTTAGTGGTTCCCTAATACTGTAAATGAATCCTTCTTCAAAATCAAGCCTCAGTGCATGAGAGAGCCTCATGAAGACAGTCAGAGTCATAAATATGTCTCTGAAAAGCTTTATTCTGGGCGTTCTTGCTTGAATGCAAATGAGGAGGACAGAGACAGGCCAGTTCAGCGGGTGTGGGTGTGGCCAAATACACTGCTGTTTCCTGAATTAGCTGTGCGCTGTCACCCACTTCCGCATTTTAAGTGCGGAGGAAGATACGAGACGCGTCCCATGAAATAAACAAATTTCCACAGAAAATAAAATTAAACCACTGCTGTTTCAGAGGTTTGGAGGCTCGGATAAAGGACACCCGAGCCTGGAGAGACTCTCATGTCTCGCATTTCGTAGCTCGTTTGCGGTCCAAATTTTCTGGGCGTGATTTCCAGAGACGGGGTGGACATCCAGATGGGGGGTGGAAACCTTTCCCCGAGTGTGATGTCAGAAAGTTCCCTTGTTCAGAATCGCTCGTTTGGGCTGTCTTTTTTTCAAACATGGAAAAGGATCGCAATTGCTCAGTTTACACATTTCGCAACTTTTAGCCATGGAGGGGGGGGCTACCTAAACAGGGTAGGGGAGCTCACATTAATGTTCAAAAACCTCAGAAAGTGAAGATTTCATGCCATGGGACCTTTAAAAACATCCATTTTGTCTTTGAAATGTGCTAATTTTTCAGAAAGAAACAGGGCATGTGTAAATGACCATAATTCCCATAACAGCCCTCCTGGCCATTCACGTGACAATTAGCGCTCTTTTGTTTACTTTTGTTCGCCTGTCAGCTTTGAGCAGCTTGTGAATATTTACGCTGCATTTCAAGAGAATAAGGACAGTGAAAATGGATTTTAAATACTACTTTGACACGGGACACGTTCGAGACACGTCAACATGTAGAGAATGCAGTCGGATTCTTTAGCTGCCGAAAGACCGTGGATACGCGAATAATTGGAGGTGACCGCGTTCTCTTTCTTTTGGGGTGAGTAAAGTGCCTCTAAACTTTGACACTACAGACTTTAGGACATGTTTAAATACTTCAGTTTTCGTGTGTAGCCAGACTGTTTTTTTTTGTGGTTATTTTAGCTTTTTTTTTTTGTGCGATAGCGCAACATTTTTGTTGCTTATGTAGTTGAAGGAAACTTGCAATACACTTGACATATTCATTGTTTAGAAAGTAAAATAGAGGTTTTGCATATTAACTTTGCACAAGTAGTGGTTTAACAAAGAAACATTGTTGCTAAAATGTATTTAGTTCTCAAAAAACTGCAGTATATAATGCGTAATATATCGATTATCGCCATATTGTGGTCATATCAAACCGCCAAGCCATGTATTGTGTATCGTATTGAATCATTAGGGACCAATTCCCAGCTCTATTGGAGATTCAATGTTTTTGGAAGAAATATCCAAAATAGAAATAGACAAATATTGAAGGTTATCATTTTTTAGGTTTTGTGCTCACATCCATACCTTTTTTCCCCAATTATTTCAGCAAAAATCTCAGTACAGAGTCTGTTGCGTGCAATTATAACACGTTTTATCATTTGAGAATCAGGAATTGCACGTTGTTAGCTTTACCGCCACAGGAAAACTATATTCTCACCTCTGAAATTTGCAAAAAGCACTCATCCCTGTGACTACTTAGGATGCTCTGAATATATAAAAAGGTAAGTAAGGAATAACTTTGGACCACCGCAAACTGTTCACGTTTTTAAGACAAAGCAAAGAGTAAGAATCAGGTACAGGGCCTTTAACTAATCTCACTTGTTGTTTTGTTTGAGAGAGAAGACGTTGAACTTTGTTCCAGTTTTTGTTTCATGTGGACAGGCCCAGTAATTACAGAGATATGAGCCATAAACCAGGTCAACAAATCAGCGACACGGCAAACTGAGAACATGAGAATTCTGACCTGTCCAGCTAAGAAGTTTGGTAATGAGCAATCAAGAGGAGAGCTAGTCAAATAATGAGTTTTATGGGCTGCCGGTTGGCATGCGCATGTAATGTTGTTAATGTTATAGGAGGTAATAAAAGACTAAAAGATTAGAGGGGACAATGTGTGATAAAATAAAAGTGGAATTAAGACGTTCAAATATTTACTTGAGTGCAAAGGTATTTGGGGAAAATCCCGTTCAAGTACGAGTACCAAGTAGCTGGACATACTGAAAGAAGAGTTAATGTAATGTGGCACACAAAACTTCCACAAATTCTGGTATTTTCAAAAAGCTAACATACATTTTAAAGGGTGAAATCATATTTGAAGGTTAAGTTTCAGAAATATAAAACAGATCTTGTCACAACCAGCCTTGAGTTGACAAAACTAGGACTAAACTGGGACTAAACCACTAAAACAGGACTCAATCAAGTCTACATTAGGACCAACTGGGGACCCAACAAGATCAAACCAAGACAAGTGCAAAAACGGCTACAATTACACTGAGTAGAAGTTCAAGTATGGCTCTTGAAAGTACAAAAAAGTATCTGGACAAATGTGGTATTTTCAAAAAGTTAACAAACATTTTAAAGGGTGAAATCATATTTGAAGATTAAGTTTCAGAAATATAAAATAGATCTTGTCGCAAACAGCCTTAAGGTGACAAAACTGGGACTAAACTGGGACTAAACCACCAAAACAGGACCAAAGCAAGTCTACATTAGGAACAACTGGGGGGCCAACAAGATCAAACCAAAACAAGTGCAAAAACAGCTAAAATTACACTGAGTAAGTATGGCTCTTGAAAGTACAAAAAAGTATCTAGACTGTCACTAAACTTAGAAGCAAACAAAGCGGTGGATTCAAGACTCCAAGTAGCCTAGACTTTTAAATGGGCTGGACCACTCCACCACTATTGTTTAGGCACTGGTTGTGAAAAATCCCACACAAGGAGGAGGACCATAAAGGTTTCGCCATACAAGCTGCAATTTGGTCATATTTTAAAAGTAATCCAGACACTGCGAACAGAACTAACCAACTTGAAAATGACATTAGAATATAGTTTAAGCAACTATTTGAGTAATGGATTCCTTTTGTTTTTTTCAGATTTTAATAGAGCTTATAAAACTGAAATTGCACAAAAATAAAAAGTTAAAAATTATGCAAAATTATTCAGAATTAATATGAATTTTTTTTTTGCTTACCGGTAGGCATTGTATGTTCCTTCACCAGTATCAGTCACAGAGCTCAAGTGTCAACCTCTGATTTGAATATCCAAGTACACATATCCAAAGTACTTCCAAATGCAAGCTCCCCAGTACAAACTGCAGTACTAGTAGTTGAAGAAGAAGTAGTAGTAGCAGTAAAGTAGTCCTCACGTACTTCTTCCGCTCATTGTAAATATCCCAAATGTCCAGCGAAATGTGTCTGAGCAAACTTCTAGAGAGAACATGAGTGCGAGCCTGTCTCAGTTGTATGTTTGCATGGGACTGAATAGCCTCTGCTCTCTGCACTCTGGTCCCTCCCCCTGGGGGTCAAAACCACGCCCTCATCGCACAAGGCCCCTCCCCCCTTGGTCAAAACCACACCCCCATCACGCACAAGCCCCTCCCCCTCAGGCCCCAGCTGCAAATTACAAGGAGCCGCACAGGAGTTCCACATTAAGGCCGTTTGCAGCTCCGCTTTCATCCCTGCTCCTGCATTTTTTCTACTCCTGCTCGAGCCCTGGTTTAGTCGTGCTTTTATCTTGTAGAAAAGGAACTAGAAAACCAGCAAAAGAAAACAAAACAGTCACTACCATAAAGTTTGGGCAGCTTTTATGAATTGTTAAACTTGCATAAATCCTGGTATTTCCAAAAAGTTGAAAAGTAAATGTAAAAAATTTCAAAAAAATTTGGCAAAATCAATCAATATTTGTTGTCGCTAACAGACTTGGAACTAAACCTAGACTACAGAACTTAACCAGGACTAGAACAGAACCAAAGCGCACAGAACTACATCAGAAACAACTGGGAAATGGTAATCATAAAGTTTGGGACAACTATTAAGAACTGTCAGGGGACAAAGTAAAAGTCTAATACTAATCCTGATGTATACAGTATCTTTAAAAACAAGAATTTCAAATGTAGATTTTAAAAGTACATTTTCTGAATCTTGGAAGTGATTAGTTTAATTTGTACTCTTAGTCCTTGCTGATGCTCATTCGTAGTTTGTGAAAGTTCTTCTGACAATAGCGCTTAAACTTTTAAAACTGATTCTGATTTCTCTAACATATTGTCATTTGTAGACATGATGTTCGAATATATCCATCTATGACATTGTACGCACACCAAAATCTGATGATAACCTGATTTCTGGACCTTTAACGTGACGCATAAACCGCAAAATCACATGGGAGGAATCAGAGGGACCATGATCAGAAAGAAGTCAGTTGATTTTGCTGTTCACATTTAAATAATAGTCCTATAAATCATCAAAATCTAATCTGATATTAATCTGATTTTGAGTGTAGTAGCCACAGCCAATGACGTCACCCTTTGGCCAATATAATCCAAAGATAAAAAGATCAAATTTAGTGTAGGGAAAACAAATTTTGATCTGAAACTGTGAGGATCTGGTCAGCTACAAAATTGGTCATCATGATTCATTACTTTTCTATTACATGTCCTATATTATGTGAAAATATACCTGGAGTTGTGTTTTGTTTCATTCACACATGTTTGAGTAATCCTGGTCCATTTGTCTGTTTACATCCATCTCCAAAGCTCCAAATGCTCTGTTCCACCTTGTGATGTCATGAAGAGTATTGAGTAAAGATCAGCAATTCCAAGACTGATATTATCCAAATGATTTGAAAGACGGAACAGAGTGTTTTCCATTTGAAAGAAGAAGAACTCAGCCTAAATATGTAAGGTTTGTGTGTTAAACATGTGAGAATGAAGCAAAACACAACTCCTGGTCTGTTATTGAGGAGGTAACAACATTATAACACGACTTAAAGGAATATTAACGTTTTTACAATCTGAACTTTATTTCGTTAATAAAACAACGTGAATTACTCACCCATTGTACTTTGGTGTCATTTGGAGCATTGGAGATTTTGTAGTAACGCGAGTTCTCTGGGCATATGGTTGTGGTCTCCAAATAACACAAACTTTAGCACTTTTCAGATGACAAAAGCTCAATGTCAGTCTGCACTTTCGCTGGAGTCAAAAGTGACCCGTAATACGATATCCATCCATGTTTTTGTGTTTGGGTCCATTCTCAAATGCAACTAGCCACAGCTTCAATAACTCCGGATTGTGACGAGGAAGCCTGTGAAAACTTAACTTCGTCCAAGCTGTCATTTGGTTTTCACAACCGGGATAAATGCATGTTCGCACCATTTCTGGTTTTCTCAAGCGGAGATGTTTATGACTGTAACCGAGAGCTGAGAGCGTCGGTTTATCTGCAAATCAGCTGTGAATGCGCACTGTCCTCGTCATCCAATGAAAACATGGATGGATATCGTATTACAGGCCACTTTGGACTCCAGCGAAAGTGCAGACTAACATTGAGCTTCTGTGATTTGAAAAGTGCTAAAGTTTGTGTTATTTGGTGACTGCAACACCGTGCCCCAAGCACTCACATTACGGATATCGCTAAACTTCAAAATCTCCGGACATGCTCCAAATGACACCAATGTACAATGGGTGAGTACATGACGTTGTTTTATTAATGAAATAAGGTTCAGATTGTAAAAACGTTAATATTCCTTTAACGCTCATGAGAATCAACTTCGAGTTATGCAAGACCTTCCAAGTTTCAAAGCCCAAAGTAGCCAACCTTGAATCCCTGAACTATAGGCCCACCAGACATAACAGGCAGCTGGCTCAATTTTATCCTACAGTGTTCCACTCTATAGATCGCGTGTACAAAGAGAAACATATGGTCCAACTCCACCCAAGAGACAAGCCCGAACCGAAACCCCCTCGTCGCGCAGGCTTTGTGTAGAACATCAGAGCAACGAGGAGAACGCAGACCTGTCAAAGAACGTCGGCCATTCTCAAACCGTGGCAATTAGACGAGCTGAATACACTTCAGCGTCCAGAGAAAGCCATTGTCCGGGTTTCCAATCGTTATGGGATTTTGAAGACTTGTTTAGCGTTTTGTCTCGGGGGTTCTGCTCCATTGAAAGCTGGTCGCCATGTTGGAGGCCGCTGATTGGATTAGAAAGGAGATGTATTTTGGTGGTGAGACGGTATTGTGGTTAGAATTCTGGCCTCACAGCGGGGGGTCTTGGGTTGGATTCCCGGATCGCGTGGGGCCATTCTGTGCTAAGTCTTGAGTTTGGGGTGCTCTGGTGTGTTCTGCTACCCTAAAACAAGTTTTTGAACCCCTTACTTTTCCTTAAAGAAGAATTAGTACTTGTAGTTTTTGAAATACATACTTTTATTTGAATAACTGCATGAAGAAATTTTACTCCATGAATAAATGGCACTTAAAAATTATAAAAAATACTACTTCATGTTATTGAAAACATAAGATGGAGATGTGCGTTTACTCCCATGCATGTTTGTATTTTAAATCTCAGGTTTGAGACTCAAAAACATGTAGAAAAATTAAAATCCTCCATCTAAGGTAGTCCTGACCAAGACTATCTGAAGATCTGACCTATTTTATTTTCTAATCTAACTATTTTTTAAAGGTCCCATGGCATGAAATTTTCACTTTCTGAGGTTTTTGAACGTTAATGTGAGCTCCCCTACCCTGTTTAGCCCCCCCCCCCATGGTTAAAAGTTGCGAAATGTCTAAACTGAGCATTTGCTGCGATCCTTTTCTGCGTTACAAAAAATCGGAGCTCAAACGGGCAAGTTTGAACAAGGCACCTTATTGACGTCAGATCGAAAAAAGAAATGCAAATGCAGTTCCACCCCCGTCTGTCTGTACTCAGCGTCTCTGTAAATCACGCCCAGAGAGTTTGGACTGCGAATGCGCTAGGCAATGCGAAATGCGCTTTTTTATTTGCCTGGAGGCACGTCCGAGTGTTTCTAGGCTCGGAAGTCCTTTATCTGAGCCTCTGGACCTTTGAACAGCAGTGGTTTAATTTTATTTTCTGTGGAAATGCGTTTATTTTTCAATGGAACGCTTCAAATCTCTCCCCCGTGCAAAAACAAGGAAATAGATCAGCTGTCGGCTCTGAGCTCTGAGCGGAGAGTTTGGCCACGCCCCCACCCTCTACTATTGGCCATCTGTTTTCTCCTCATTTGCATTCAAGCAACAACGCCCAGAATAAAGAGTTTGAGAGAGATATTTATGACTCTTTCTCATCTTATCTCTGTTTCTCATGCACTGAGTGTTGATTTTGAAGAAGGATTCATTTACAGTATTAGGGAACCTTTAAGGAGCCATATAAAAGCATCAAGAAGTACCATGTCATGGGATCTTTAAAGTAAACGTAAAAAAAAAAAGTAAAAATAATTGGGTAAAATTAATCAATATTCGTTGTTGCTAACAGTCTTGACACTAAACCTAGACTACAGAACTAAACCAGGACTAGAACAGAACCAAACCACACAGAACTACATCAGAAAAGGTAACCCTAACCCTAAAAAATAGTGTAATAGCCTATAGGCCTATTTTCTAATCTCTGTATGTTGTAATGTTGTTTCCTCATCACAAACAGACCTGGAGTTGTGTTTTCTTACATTCACACAGGTTTAACACTCAAACCCTGCAGATTTAGGGTTCTTCTCTTAAACGGAAAACAGTCTGTTCCACCTTCTGATGTCATGTAATAATAGAGGAAGTGCTCCACTGTGTTTTGTGCTCCACACATCTTCACTAGAATCATTTGGATAATTTCAGCCCTGGAATTGCCCATCTCTGCTGAGCTAAAGGTAGCTGTTAACTTGAGAACTACCACTTAATCATGACAAGGTGGAACAGAGCATTTTGAGCTTTGGAGATGTAGACAGACTAATAATAAAGGATCACTCAAACGTGTGAATGAAACAAAACACAACTCCAGGTCTGTTTTTGAGGAGGTAACAACATTTTAACGTGGCTTAAAGCTCATCAGAGTCCATTGCGGGTGAGGTAGGAGCTTTAAGACTTCTGTAAAGGTCTGTGGAGGAGAGGTGGTATGCGATCATTACCCCGACTGTATGTGTGTGGTTCCACGTTGGGCAGGTCTACAGCAGGACAGTAAAGACACCACTGCAGGGGACATTAGGGGGACACAGGGAGGACGTACGACACAATGGGCCTCAGTCTATCTCCAAAACAAATGTGTCAGCCATTAGTCAAGACTCTTTCAGGACACGCACTGGTCCCAGCAGCAGGGGTCCCATCAAGTCCCCACCCCCCAAGTCAAGATAATACCCCCTCTTAGAATCCACACTGACATGAACAACTTTGGCAACATATTTTATTCAAATTTTCCTTTTACAAATGTTAACCCTTGCACAAACCTGTTCTTTGGAGGTCTCAGTTTATAGACTCGGATGGGACTTCCAAGTTGTTTTATTCACAAATTTAACCTAGATCCAATTTGAATCAATCTTGACTTCACACAAATGAATGAGCTCCTATGATTTCCTGGTACCAGAGTTTTGTATAGAATAGCTAGATTTGTTCAAGGAAGAATACCAATACCTTAACATAATATTACTCAAACAGAAGTGCAAAGTAAGAGTACAGTATCTGGGGAAACTACTACTGTAAGAGCAACTGTCTGGGAGTAACATGGGATTTAGAATTTTAAATTAATGTAATAATAAAAGACAAAAAAATGATATTGCCCAAAATGTTGTATTTACATCACCAAAACAGGGCAACAGTGGCTCAAAGGTTAGAGCAGTGGTCCCCCGGAGGACCACGCTCGGACCAAGTTCTGTTGTTGTGTCCTTAGGCAAGACACTTCACCCACATTGCCTAGTATGAAACTGTTGTGTGAATGTTGGTCAGAGGATGGTTCAGTTTGGCAGCCTCTCTTCCATCAGTCTGACTCAGGGCAGCTGTGGCTATAATAGTAACTCACCATCAGCGAGTGTAGAATGAATGAAAAATGACTGCAGTATAGCTATGAGAGGCTTCGTCAAACCTATTAAGTGCATTAAATGTAAGGAATTTTTATTAAAATAAGGCAAACTAAATCATATCTGAAGGAACAGTTCAAGAAACACAAATATTCAAATCATTTCATATTGTCATCATAAAACTTTTGTCACTTTAGGACCTGTTTACACGAGAAGTACGGTAAAAATGACAAAATATTTCATCAGAAGTGCCTTTCGTTTAGACATTAACGGTGTTTTGGGGGCTTAAAAACGCAAAAACTGAAACTGCCCTCCAAAGTGGAAAACTTGAATACGCTCCGCCGTAGCGTTTTCGTCTACACTGCCCAAGACACAAAACTCTGGTCAAATCTGCTGATGTCGCGTACGCGTTTACGTCACCATTTCTGGATATTTATATTTATAAAGTAATTTAAGTTCAATAAATTAAATTAAGTAAAGTAAATGAAGTAAATAAATTAAGAAAGATTCTACACATGTGTGCAGACATACACCACACACTTTTGCATCACCGTATGCACGCAGATTTCCTCCCAAAAACGCGGAATAAAAAGTGAAGACGTGACGCCACTTTTGAGTCTTCTGTTCAGACCGTCATCATATAAACGTAGGAAGCACAACTTTTAAAACAACTGTTACTTCAAGCAAAGTGTCGCTCAACCCATCTGAAAGCTCAAGTTACAATGGCTAACAGACACTTTTTGTACGAAATAGGAAAAGGCTGCTAAAGCTCAATAAACTTCCATATTAGCATACAACACGATTAGCCAAACCCTAATCTAACTACAGCATTAATATTAAACAAAAATGTAATCTGCTTTTCGATTCAAGCCAAATGTCCATAACATCACCGTTCCTATCCTGTTAGTGTAAGGGTAGTTTGCTTGCTGAGCGCCCAGTGACCCGCGACGCCCTAAACCCTGGTCCCAAACACAATCTGTCCCCCACCCCCAACACACACACACTCGGGACATCCCATAATGAGCACCTCTGCCTGGGCAAACAGTCTCCCAGAGCAAGGCAAGCGCAGCCGAGCGATGACAGAAACCTGCAGCAACAGTCGAGCTTATCTGATGACCCCAGAAAACTTCAACAAGCAAAGAATACTGGGCCACACATACACAAGGCTGAGTCAGGTTTCAGTCAGGATTACAAAGACGGTCAACAGATTACAAGAACATTTGTAGTTGGCTCTAAAACATGAATTACAAAATGCTACTTATATATTAAAATTTGAGCTAAACTATCGATATTTTTGAGCCGATTTTGATTTTCTCTCCCAGATTCTGTAATGTAAATTGACTAAAAAACCTCACCCACTGCCCCTTTTTTAATCACAAACACATAAGAGAGCTGTGTAGTCACATTTTTAGCAGTAATCTCTCTGCATTAAAGTGTTCAAATAAAGCTCTTTGGGTATTTTTACGCTGCAGGTCACCCAATACCAAAAATATCGCCCCGTGCTGGAGGTTTACAGCCATTAGCCGATACAAAAAAAGTCCAAATATTGGCCCAGTACATCAGTCTATCAATCTCCATGGAGAATAGTAGTAGGACGCCACTAGGGTAAGTTACAGGCTAAATTTGTGGAGAGGCGACCAAGCTCACTGTAATAATGTTTTTCAGGGTGTTTTTGAGTATTAATTCAATATGTTTAATGCCAGGCAAAGCAACAATATCTCCATGGTGACAGGACCCCACCACAAAGTTAAACTTAAGTTTAAATTGTTGAATGTTTATTTAATTTCACTGGTTTTCTTTATAAACCAAAAAGTTCCACAGACTTCACTGGCTTTAGAAAAAGATTGTTCCCTGCATTTGACCCATCCTCCAATGCTCCTGGGACAACCAGTGAGGAGCAGTGGGACTCATCTCCAGATCTTGGTCGAGTCTTTGTCAGGACTACCTTAACCCGGGTGTACAACGTGCAATTTTTGGCCAATTTTGAGCCGACTTTTCACTCGTGCGACTGATTTTTGGATTGGGCCGACTTTTGGCTTAATCGTGTGTCGTGCTTCGTGTAGTATACATGGGGTAACGAAAACCGATTAATATCTCACAACCAGCTCCCGATTGGCAATCGTAGGTCGCAAGAATATCAAACCTGTTTGAAATCCAGTCGCCTCTTTTGAAGGTTGTGAGGGTTTTGCACTGTTGAAGTAGTTCCACGAACGGATTTGCACGAATCTGCCAGACCACAAATGCGGACAATGAAGCGAAACGGAAGGATATGAACTTGGTGGAGGACCATGGCGGTCCAGCAAGTGATGTGGACACAAGCAATGGAGGCACAGCTAACTGCGCTTTGGCCTCACAGGGCTACCATGACTGCAACAAAAGAGCAAAAAGTTGGGGGTAGATAATCCATAGTTGTTGCCTCTTCTTTTTGGGCTTGTCTGTGCAGAGAATGGCACAAATTGCCAAGGCAGCAGGTTTGATTTTGCCAGCATTGTGTCTCCACACTTGGTTTTCTACTTTATATTTCCCGAACAAGAACTCCACATGTCATGATGTGGACGTACAGTGTGCACAGGCAGGTCGCATCCGAGCATTGGATCGTATAATGTGAGCACATGACACGTGAGCTGTTAACTTTTAAACCCTGAGATTTGGTTGAACAGTTTGAGCTGGGGCTGTGAGTGAAACGGTCGAAAATATCAGTGTATGCCCGGCTTTAGCTGGAGGATTTGACCTACTGTGAAGGGGAAATGGCAGTGCTTTTCCTTCTTCTTTACTCATTACGCAGGGTAACTTTGCTCATTCAGTACAGTAAATCATCAAGGATCTTGGTACAATCCAGCTATAGCCCAAGTCTTAACAATAGCAGGTAACATAAGGATACAGATTGATTATAATCTTAAATACAAACAGCCGAGGTATGTTAAGGAGATAAGTGAGTTTCAGCTGTTAGAAAAACCAGGATAAGGCTCTGGGCTGGACTCCAACCAAAACACACGTCTGAGCACGAACATATGCACGGACAGCTTCTCCACTCAGCACCTTGCTATGGTCAAGCCCAATACTAACAGAAGCAGCGGTATGCAAAACAACGACTGTTAGCTTAGCATATCTCTAGTGCTAACATAGCTAATCATTTGGGTTTCCTTCAGCTGAAACTTGCTGAGCACCACTTTGCTTTCATTAACTGTTCATATTGTGCCGTTTTCTGATCTATGTTGTTTTCCCATCACAAACATACCTGGAATTGTGTTTTGTTTCACTCACACATGTTTAACACACAAACAGGGCCAGATATTTAGGCTGTGTTCTCCTCTCAGAAGGAAAAACACTCTGTTCCACCTTGTGATATCATGTGGTAATAGAGGAGGAGAGATTTGGATAATTTCACATACAGATCAGGCCTTAAAGTAGCACACACACACTCCAAACTTTAAAATTTCTTATACAGTGGTACCTCGCCTTACGAATGACCCAACAAACGAAATTTTCAAGAAACGCCTTCACGTCAAATTTTGGTCTCTAGATACGAATGAAATTTCAAGTTACAAAACGCGAAATCTCCAATCCAATCCAACTTTATTTATAAAGCACTTTAAAAACAACACATCTCAAAAATTCAATTAATGCGCGCTCAGATGCACGCCCCGAAAGGTAAATACACTTTATCAACACACACGGGGTTAGGTTCCAGAGGTGGCCCGCGGTGGGAGAGGTCCGCGAGGTAGGACAACTTTGTATTTTGCAATTGTTCTACATGTTTTAGGGCTGTAAATGCCTCACCACACACATTCTACGCTTTTCTCAGACTGGAGTTTCTCTCGCATTTCTCTCTCGTTTAAACACTCGAACTTTCATAGATTTTCAATGGAATGTGTTGGGGGGGCACGGCTCGCCGAACGTGCGATGGAAGCAGAGACACAACAACACATGATCAGTGTGGTAAAACTCACCTGTCTCACGACGGTCTAAACCCCGCTCACGTTCAATTAGTGAGTGAACAATCCAACACTTGGTGAATTCTGCTTCACAATGATAGGAAGAGCCGACATCGAAGGATCAAAACGTTCATACGGCGCAAGGCCGCCCTACACCGGGGCTGCAGGATGGAGAGCCGTGGCGCCCGGGCCGTGCCTCCTCCTCGGGACTGCGAGCACGCGCGGCTCACAGTCTCAGCCCCACGGCTCTGGAAGTCACATAGAACCAGAGCCCACCCCGAGCGAGACCCCGCGGTTTTGCCGGCCGATAGAGCTCCTTTCTCAGCCTGTTAGCTCATAGTGTCAGCCTCCCGGCTCTGGAGGTCAGATAGAAGCAGAGCTCGCAGAGTCTTATCAAAGTTTTAACTATAAAAAATTTTGGGCAAAATTTGAATTATTAAGCAATTTTTAGCCACCTCTAGTTTGCTAAAATACTAAATAAAATATCCTAAATCTCCTCTGTATATTGAAAATTGTGGTGGGGAAATGCATTTTGAGAAAACAGACTTGGAAGTTACAATTTCCTGTATAACTTTATGGAAGCAAGTTGATTAAAAGAAACAGGGTGGACAGTTTTGTTTCATGAAATTTTATATGCTCAAAAACCAAACTGAGGTTTTCAATGGTACAAATATTCGAAAAAGGAGGCACCAAAAACATGAAATCTCCTCCTTTTTATTCTTGATAACCATGTTTATGCTACTGGTCAGTGCTGGAAGAGAAGTATAGAAAGTTCCTGGGCAGTGTGACCACAATGAAAATAAAGTTTTTCCCTCCAAGAAATGTTATCCCATAGATTTTATGAATGTTATAACTCTTATTTATTATTCTCTAGATAATAATAATACTGGAAATGAGCATTCAGGAACCTCTAACAGTATTTCAAGTGCTGATACCTCCCAAAATTGGACATCCAGCCTATGTACAGTTAGGGCTGGGAATAACAGGGTCACCCATGATTCGATACGATACATGGCTCACGATATCATGATATGGCAATACATGTGATAATCAATATATTGCACATGGTACTCTGATATATTGCTGTTTTTTAAGAACCAAATACATTTTATCAACAGTATTTCTTTGCTAAATCACTCCTCAATACATCTATTTCACTCATCAAAACAGTTTCCTTCCACTAAATAAGCAACAAAATTGTCACAAAAAACCTGCTAAAAGACACCAAAACATACTCCCACGATAACAATACTGTATCACTAAGTTTACAATCACGATATACGAGGGTCATTCAAAAAGTTCTAAGACAAATTTTTAAAAAACTTTATTTTTGAAAGTAACAAAATTATTTTTCTACATAACATCCACCTAAGTCAATACACTTCTGCAAGCGATGTTTCCACCGAAAAATTCCTTCTTGATAGAATTCTGGAGCTTGTCTAGTCAACCAGGTCACAACCTCCCTCTTCACTTCAAGTATGGACTGAAATCTTGTTCCTTTTAAATGTTTCTTCAACTTTGGAAATAGGAAAAAAACATCCATAAACACTGTGCAAAGCTTCAATAATTTCTTTAGGTTTCCATTGAAGTTTTGTTAGAAATTTAATGTTTGCTCGGACTTCAGATTGGCTCATTTTGGAGGGTCAAAAAAGTGGGTTGTGCAATATGTAACGCAACTCTTTGAATAACTAATCTAGAATGCCGAAACTTGTCAAATGTGTTGATCAGTCATCAGTGGTACGATTCAAGGTCATTTTGTTAAACTAGTTCGACTCACTTTGAATTTATGGCATTTGTCTTAGAACTTTTTGAATGGCCCTCGTATCACTACTTATAACTACGATATAAAAGCACACCTCTACGTACAATATCTTTATACGTTTTCTAGTTCAATCTCAAAGGTATAAACCATTAATCCAATACTACCATTTAGCGCTCATAAAATTTATCCTGACAGTAGAGGGATCCAGCCATGTTTATCTCTGCTGGTCACTGTTACCTAACCTGCTCTTTTCTTCCTCTCTTCACTGAAAACACATTGCCCAATCTCCCTCGGTCCTCTGCACTGTCCTCACCACCACAGACCCTCACAAACTCTCTTCTCACATGGGGAGCTGCCACTGAGGCGTGTGCAGTTTGCCTTGTTGCCTATGGAGATGGTCACTTAGTCAAAATGGCATTCGGAGAGAGTGAAGTGGAGGGTAGGAGTCAGTGTAGCGGTGGTTTTCTTAGTATAAACAAAAGCAGGGGTCCGAGGAGGGTCTAACTGTGTACATTGTGAAGTCACTTAAAAGAGCTCTCCAGAATCATATTGGTGCGTACCCTAGATTGTATTTATAAATGGACATAGCTAACCCACTAGCCGCCGCGTTCCAAACAGAAAGTGAACATGAGGGCTTCATAGGCTCTGACTCTAAATAATTTCCTATTGAAAAACTATCGACTCTCTGACTGCTACTGTCAAACTCGTCATTCTGATGTTTGTTTAAGTATTTTAAAGAGCCATTAAACACCCTCCCGAAGCTTTTCTCCAACCCTAAGCAAAATCTCCAGAGTGGGCGATGCTCAGCGGGTTGGGGGGAGCGGGTGTGAGGCAGGCTCTGGAGCGATGATTGCCAGCCGACTAACAGCCACAACAATCCAACACGGCGTGAACTGGCGCGTTCTCACATGCGTGGGGGTCCTCACATACCGCCCGTAGACCATCAGGGCTGTGTTTATCACGTAATAACCTCAGAACAGCATCTGACTCATTGGCGGCCGTTAGTTCAATCTGAAAATTCAGATGTCGTGGCCATAGTTGAGGGGGCGGCAGTAGCTCAGTTGGTAGAGCGTTTGTCCGCTGATCCAGAGGTTGGCGGTTCGTATCCCGCTCTTGACAATAGGTTGAGCAGTTGGATCCACTGGCCCGCGGGTTGGCGGTGCGATCCCAACTCCAAAAAGCTCCCACAGATGAGTGCTGCCATTGTGTCCTTGGGCAACCCACTTCGCCCCCAGTGTCTGTGCACACTGGAAGAGCCCCCATGACGCAAAGTACATCAAGCCCGGTCCATTGCGACGTGGGCCTCCTCCCGTGGACCCACCACCTGAGGGAGGATCCATGGGGGCCGGTGCATGTGATCTGGGCAGCGGACCTGTACCGTTGCCCCTGTGACCCGGAATAAAGCGGAAGAAAATGGGGGAAAAAATTGAATGGCCATAGTTGATTCTAGCGGTACAGACAGACATGGTACAACCCAAAAGTCTGATTTTTAACAAATATGCACTAAAATGCCAAAATAAGGCCAGGGATAGGTTTACACTTCTATTTAGACCCATTTACAAAGTTGATTAGGAGAAAAAAGTGTTTTTGGCATTTAGTGGCCCTTTAACTGTTATTAATAACAAACAAATCAGGCGTCTTCTTTCCCACTTGGGTTGAAGTGGGTTGCTCCCACTAGAGTTAGCAACAGGTTTGACTGACAGCATGGCTAAGGGGGCATTGCCATCAACAGTGTTCGCTCTTTGTTGATGCGATACACGTGGTTGGAAATCCAAATATGAAACTGCTCCAAATTTGTTCCTATAACTGCTAGCGTCGATGAGCTTCATTTGCCTGGAGCTGAATCTATCGGTGATGTCACACTCCCTTAGTCCATTTCAAGAACACGGCAAAGCTAATCTACCTTTGGCTATTGAGGGACATAACATAAAAACAGAAAACATGACTGTTCCAGAAGGTACTACATAAGGGAACTGTACAATTGCAATTCAATCTAATTCGCAATTTGAATGATTGTTCTTTGCAAATCTACTGACACTCAAAGAACTTTACACCACTCACTCACACAGACAGACACACACACACACACACACACTCATACACTCATACAACTCGTGTACAGAGGCGCTGGGGGCAAGATGGGTTAAGGGTTAAGACGGGTCATCTGTGGGAGCTCGAATCGCAGCGCCAACTTGTGGGCGAGTTGATCTGACCGCTCCACACTCCACCAACTGAGCTATTGTCACCCCACCTCTCATCACAGAGAAATCTCAATTAAAGGGATAGTGTGTTTTTTTTTTTTTTTATGTGAACCTATATGGCGTCCCCTTCAGCAGTGTCGTCCATTAACACTGACTTACCCCTGACAGCGTCCTCTGAGCCGAGTTCTGCTCCAGTTTTGTAGCTCACGAAAGTAGTTCCGGTAAGTTAGCGGGGACAGTTAATAAAGCTTGGTTTTTTTCTAAAAACAGTATTTGTCCAAAAAGTGATATATTTGTGTCACAAAACAGTTGTCCATGAAAAATTCAGCAGTCGGAATGGCTTGGTCCTATTTTCTCTCGAGTTGTATCACTGCGCGCCTATTATTATTATTATCCTGTTCACTTGTAAGTGGATGTTTACAAGTGAACAGGCTAATAATAACAGTGATACGACTTTTCGCGGACAACCGTTTTGTGACGCAAATATATCACTTTTTGGACAAATATTGTTTTGAGAAGGGAAAACAAGCTTTACTAAATGTCCCCGCTAACTTACCGGAACTACTTTCGTGAGCTGCAGAACTGAGCTCAGAGGACACTGTCAGGGGTAAGTCAGTGTTAATGAACGACACTGCTGAAGGGGACGCCATACAGATTCACATAAAAAAAAACCCCGAAATATGCCTTTAAGATATTTTCACAAAACCATTCAGCCGTACTGCATTTGACCCATACTTTTGCGTAAAACAACTGGGTTAAGAGTTCACACGTTTCCAATACTTGACAAAGACATGTGTCTGAGCAACATATGATACCTCTCCAGTTCAGACGGGTGTGATTTATCTGTGGATGAGTCAATCAGAGAAACTCATTGTCACTAACCACGCTCCTGTCAAGTACAAAGATTGGGTTGTGTAAAACTCATTAGTCATGACATGGAAAGTGTTCTGGGAGTGGACATGTGGGAAGACTCTAGATGTAACTGTCAGCTCTCATGTCACTTTACACCAAAACAAAAACAACCAAAACCTTATTTTAATAAAACAGGTCCAGTCGTGTCTGTCACTCAAAGTTGGGTTTCAATAAAGAAGCATTCTCGTCAAGTATTCTCAGCCTTCTACTATTACACTAAATTAGTGTGATTGAATCATTTCTTTTAAAATATTCAAACAAGGCAAAGGTGTGGCGTAGTGAGTTAAGTGTTTACCCTCCAAACAAAAGGGACCCTGTTTTGACATTTTTTATTTCTCAATATTAGTACTAGTGTTGCCATGACACTAAAATTTGATACTAGAGAATAGACTAGACTAAAATAAATACTCAATACTGATTCTGATTGCACAATGGCCATGTTTACATGATGTTTTTTAATTCTGAATTCATTATTCCAAAGTAAATGGTTCAGAATTAAACTATTCTCCTTTGGGTTTACAGGGAAATAATAATTCCGAATTGATGTTTACATGGAAAACATTAAATCGGCTTTATTTAATTCCACTCAACTTCTGAGGGTTCTTGTCATCTCGGTTTGGTTCATGTTTTTCTGTTTTCTGCCATCCACTCTTTACATTTTTTGTAGTTCTTCCAGCGAACTTAAAATATATATATTTTTTGGTTTGAGATAGGGATGCACCGATGTGAAAATTTTAGCCAATACCGATATCCGATGTTAATGTTGCTGTTACCGATATTAACCGATACCGATGTTTGTTTGTTTTTTTTATTCTGATGTAACATTTTATACAGACTGAAAATCATGCAAAATGAATTTTTGAGTGTCTTCTTTTATTGACTCCTGATTTTTATTTTTATTTTCAATTTTTTTAATAGTGTAATTTTTATTTTATTTTTTATAGTGTAACATTGTGTTCTGCGTCCTGATTGGCTAAGGGACCTTTGCCGATTGATGTTATAGATGGGGGACGCGGGAAGGGACCAGGACCAGACTGGAACTAGACCAGGACCAAACCAGGACCAGACCGGGACTAAACCAGGACTAAAGGTATAAACCTGGACTGGGCCAGGACTAAACCTGGACTGGGCCAGGACTAAACCTGGACTAAACCAAGACTGGACCAGGTCTAGACCTGGACTAAACCAGGACTAGACCAGGTTTAAACCAGGATTAAACCACGGCATGCGGCTCTTTGCCTGGTTTCGTGCGGCTCTTGCGTTCGTTCATGTCGAGGATGTGCTCGGACTGTGTGCCTCCTCCTCAGGACCGTGGACGAGGTCCCGAGGAGGAGGCACGGTTTGGGCACGGGTCTCGTGCTCGCAACCCCGGGTGGGACGCGCGGTCTTGTGCCGGTCATGCTGCGCTATCACGGATTTGAGCACGATGAGCGCACGTGTCCGCGCACACACTCACCCCCCCCCCCCCACACACACACACACACTTCACTATTAATACATTTTATTGAAAATCTACGAAAGTTTGAGTGTTTAAACGAGAGAGAAATGTGAGAAAACGTTAATTCAAGGGATTACTATATGGACAAATATCGGCCCACTTTTACACATCGGGCAGATACCGATATGTTAAAATTTGGCAATATCGGTTGATACCGATGTTAATGCCGATAATATCGGCATTAACATCGGTAATATCTTGCATCCCTAGTTTGAGACCAACGTTTGCTCCAGGCCGCCATCTTGCAGAGCCCGATCGCGTCAGAAGGGCGACCCAACGAGCATGCGCCGAACAACCGGAAATATTTTTAAGCGGAATAAACGTTTACATGATCGAGGAATAAATTTGGCTTAAACGACCTACTTAATTCAGAATTAAGTTTAATTCCAAATAATCATTTTCAGTAGGAATTAAGTGTTTACATGGTGTTTTTAAAGCGGAATTCATTTTTATTTGGAATTGACTTACTTTTAATCGGAATTAAAGCTCTCATGTAAATGTGGCAAATGATAATGAAAAAGCTCTTTCTTTAGACAATTGAATGTGATTTTAAACATTAAATGGTAGTACTTTCTTTTCTATTCCCATGTGGTCTTATATCTGTGTCAGTGGTCCTGTAGGTTCCATGGACGTATACTTGTCTATGTGCTCTTATACTTGTTCTGATACAGCTCAAGATCATTCTAAAGCTAGAAAAAAAGAAGTTTACAGCACACTTGCTTGACTTTACTCTCATTTATTTAATAGGCTTAGCGAACAACGCGTTTCGCTTCTACAGCGTCATCAGGTTCGCCCGAGTAGTGCCAGGTGTGACTAAATACCATCCGCCACGTTCCCTCACTTAAAGTCATATTTTTTTGAATGCAATATATATTACATATACAGTAGAAAAAACAGACATAACATTCAGTGTACATTATAGAAAAAGTTTTAAAATATCACACAAGTAAACCTTACACCACGCTGACCAGTGCAGAATCTTCAGAAATGGACAATCACACAACCACAACATGAATATATTAAAACACTATTTACACACTATTTACACACCACACAAGCAATATTTACAAGTAATTATTTACAAAAAGCAACTCAAATCCTGTGCTTCATTCAGTCCACCAGGTTCAATTGTTGACAGTTCATTAATCCAGTCGGCTTCCCTCCTTAAAAGTCGTTTGATCCTGTCATTCTAAAGCTATTCAGGAAAGATTAATTTCTGTCCTGTCAACAGGGTTGAACTGGGACAAAAAAACACCCTGGCATTTTTGGCTTAGACCGGCTCCTCATAATTAGCAAAGCACAACGGACTAATTTATGTATGTGTTGCCCGAAGCAAAATATTTTACTATTGTTACGTCTTGGCCGAGGGGAAATCAGGGCGCAACATTTAAAGGAAAAATCCCAGCTCCTAAAAACCACCAGCATACTCGCAGTAACTACACATTCAACGGTTTATTTAAAATCTTGCACACAAACTCAGGAGCACGTTGGCTGGCCCCAGGCGAAATTCTTGTGGAAACGAAGCTTAAAAAAAAAGAAGCTTTTCTCACTGAATCTACACGATTCACGTAGGTCACCAGTTTTGGCTTCAAAACGACATATTTTGCCGAAAAGTGAGCGATTTTCATGCTTGTCCATTACCTAAAAATCCCATTATTATCCTAACATTACTGCTTACCTGCTCAAATAAATATCTAGTTTCAATACCAGTTTTAGTATCAATTAGTGTTTGATTCTGGACAGTTCTGACAACCCATAGGCTGTAGTGGACTAAAGAAATCAGTTAATGGACTAAAAGGGAGGAGATGTGTAGCCCAGAATAGTACTGCAGTATCTTTATGACCTGACCACGTGTCTGACCTAAACTGCACTCAACAGCACAGGCTCACAAAGTTAAGTAGCAGTAAACTATATATATATATGTAAGTAAAAAACAAACTCATTATTCACTCCACAAATTCAGCATCATCTTTTCATTCTGCTGTCAGCTATACATAAGGTGCATTGTGTAACTTTTTTGGTGGAGGGTCCATCAAATTCTTTTCTCCGTGGTGGCTGAAAGTTCACATACTGTGGCTTTAAAGGTGCATTGTGTAACTTTTCTCGTGGAGGGCCTGTCACATGCCTATTTCTATGGATATGTCATTGCTCTGCCTGGAATGTTCCACAGTATGACATTAAACAGCTCTACTTTACATCTATTCAATTACAGGTGGTTTTATAGCTCAAAAATACCTAGAAAAACAAACATTCTCACTGTGAGCGGGGTCGCCTCTCCACAGATCTGACCTCTAACTTGGACTACATCCACACGCTAACACAACACAGGATTTTTTCATACCGGGTAAAAAAAATATCACATCCACACTGGGGACGGATCAGTAAAATATCACGTACACATGGCAATGGAAAGCTTGCTGAAAAAGACACAATACACATGCCACGCCTCTATGTGCGCTGCAAGCCCGACCCACTGGATACTCCAGAACAATAGAAGAAGTAAGGCGCATGCACCCCTTTTTCTACCTGCGCGAAACGCACGCCGGACACAAACAACAAGAACACGAAGATGGCAGCGAAGAATGCAGCGACTATGCGAGGAAAAAACAAATCTCTTGTCTGGACCGACAATGAAGTGGAGTTACTCCTGGTCGCCGTCTTGTTACGAATGAATGTTGCGCGGGAGGCTGCTGTTTGTTCTGGCCATGTGGTTGTGACGTAGGCGTAAACAAATCCGTTCTACTCGTCCAGACGACTCCACAACGGTAACATAACGGTAATGTCTGGAACCCGTTCCCAAAAAATATTGTTTTGGGGTACCCAGAACGCTGGTGCCATGTGGACGCGAGACCGAAACGATAAAAAACTTTATCGGATTCACTCCACAATGTTGCCGTGTAGACAGGGCCTTGGTCTGGTTTGGTCTTTATGAAGATAGAAAGGTTTAATGCCGTACTGTGAAACATTCCAGACAAAACAATAACCTCTCCATGGAGAAAAGCACTGAACAGACCCTCCAGTGTAAAAGCTACACAAAGCACTGATTTTCATTATATTTTCTCTTCTCTTATACAACTGTGCACATGAACTGACCCTTTTGCGAAATCCTAAATTGTTCTGGCCATCCAACTATAGAAGTTACACCACTGAGAGTTGCTTGAATGAGTGAATCCATGAATCACACGCAGACTTTTACAATAACAAATTCCCAGTGCCAAATTATTCCCCAAACTGAAGCTAATAAAACTAAACTAACAATGTTGATTAAGTGTGAAATATGACTTTTCCTACGAAATGTTTGTATAGGGTTTTCCACATTCTTCTAGGTCTTCCCTGGGGCTTAAGTGGTACGTTCAGTGCCAGCAGAACTCCAGGAATCTCTAGCTCCTTTCAGCCACAGATTTGGCGACAGCCGAGAGACGTGGTTTAGGCAGATATCAAGCTAAATGGAGCGTCTAACAAAAGAAATGCCTGAAAACCAAACCGTAAGCTCCAGTGGACCGGGCATGGGCTTGTTGTGAATTGGATAATTTGGGAAAACAAAGAGGTAATGGGCAATGTTGGTTCAGAAAGTAGCGATTAAATTTCAATAAGCATTCAAATTTCAAAACAAAGTGGTGGTTTTGTGGTTACAAAACCCAGCTTTTTGAACAAAGCTACACCAAATGTTTTTGTTTACCTAGAAAAGCGTGAAGGTCATGCGTTCTTGGGCAAGGCAATCCTCTATATAAATCCTAAAGGTCCTATATTACGCAAAATTGACTCTTGTGAGCTTTAAGTCATGTTAGAATGTTGTTACCTCCTCAAAAACATACCTGGAATTGTGTTTGGTTTCATTCACACATGTTGAGCGATCTTTCTAACAAAAAAAAAACACTCTGTTCAACCTTGTGATGCCATGTGGAAATACAGGAAGTGCGCCATACATCCACGAGAATCATTTGGATGATTTCAGCCCTGGTACTGCCCATGTCCACTGAACTAAAGGCAAAATGGAGCTGTTTATTTGAAAACTTGCGCTTCATGACATCACAAGGAAGCACAAGGAAGCATTTTGAGCTTTGGAAATATAGACAGATTACTAATAAATGATTACTCAGACATGTGTGAGTGTAACAAAACACAACTTTAAGTCTGTTTTTAAGGAGGTATCAACATTATAACATGACTTAGGCTATGTTTACACGTAGCGGGGAATGTTGAGAAACAAATATCGCTCTCCCTCCGTTTTCCAAAATAAGGCCCTGTTTACACATACACTGGTATTTTTTAAAAATAGAGATATTTCCCTTCGTTTGTACCCATCTTTTACAAGCAAATGGTGAATTCGCCTCTGAAAACGAAGGAGAAAGCTCTGCAAGCCAATCAGAATCGCACTTTTGGTGCGTCAGCTGCATAAAACTCCATTTATCTCACTTTACAAGCTAATGCCAAACCATAGTTTTCCAAAATCTCCACTTTAGCCGGAGTTTTTAGAAAGATTCGGTTTCAGAGGCGAATTCGCCATTTGCGTGTAAAACATGGGTACAAATGAAGGGAACTTTCTCAGCTTTTAAAATTACCAGTGTAAAGTATGGGGTGGATCTTTGCTGGGTGGGAACACTACAGACAGACTCCGGTAAGAGAATCTTTAATAAGTTTAAGTTTAAGTTTATTAATTTAAATGGGATAGCATGTAATAATGAACCGCTAGTGCTGTAAATACACCAGATTTAGCTCAAGGCGAGTTTCCATCTGTAGTCCCACAGAACAGAGATGAAAGTCGATAAAACACAAGGTACAAAACATGTAAAGACCAACAATGAAAACATGACAACAGAAGCAGTGACAGAATCAAAGCAGGACACAACAGTTTTACAAAGATTTTGAGTTAATAGATCCAATACAAAAGTGCTTTTAGTTACATGAGGTAGTTCTAGTAGTAAAGTGCTTTTAGTTAGATAAGGTATTTTTTGAGTTACATGAGATAGTTTTAGTAGTAAAGTGCTTTAGTTACATAAAGTAATTTTAATAATAAAGTGCCTTCATTTACATGAGGTAGTTTGATAGTAAAGTGCTTAGTTACATGAGGTAGTCCAGTGTTAAAGTGCTTAGAACTCTCTAGTGGTCACAACTTTGATTACCAATTAGCCATTCCTTTAGTTGTTTCTTAAGAGAAGCAAACGTGCCGCTGTCCCTGTCAGCTTTATTTGGGTTTAAATTGAGCATCTTACACCTGCAAGATGCTCAGATGTTGTGAGTGTGAATGCGTGCGTGGTATATATATATATATATATATATATATATATATATATATGGTGTACTTTGATCTTTGATCTAGCCGAATCAATTAAGAGCAGAGCGTTGCCTAGCAACGTGCGTGAAAGGTCAGTATCGAGTGCATAGGCTTTTGGACAACCAGAGTACGTGTAAACGGGGCCTGTGAAATACTCTTACACCTTATTTAATCCTACCTGTACCTTTGTATTTTATGATATTTTATTACATATTTTTTTATTATATTGTTTACTTTTCCCTTTTTTTAATTGCTGCTATTAGTACTTCTCGACTATCTTAGCGAGTCAGCGGTTCTTCTGATCCTAAGCATTTCATTGCATTGTTGACCTTGTGTTGATCCTGCATATGACAAACAATCTTGAATCTTGAAAGCTCACAAGAGTCAATTAGGACCTTTAACCTAAACCAAACCATTTACAGAAACATTTTAGCACATTTCTAAAACGGTTTTACTGCAAAAATAAGAACCATCTGATAAAATTGGGAATTCCCTATCGACCCCATATCCCCATCAAATGCCTGAATATACTAGTAAACGGTTGCCTGGAAGAATCCATGACTCATCGCTGTACCAGCGGATGAGTCTGGTAACGCTTGGTCCAAAATGCGCTGCGGTTGCGCGTAGACAGACAGCTAAGTGAACCAATCAGAGATTGTGCCATCTTGATTCAAAACTGAGGAGGAACTTCCGCTGCCTAAGAGTGACTTTGCGGGCAAAGGCGGGTGCACTGACGTCACCATCTTTGAACGAATCAGAATCGCGGAGTCCGTTTTTAACCGGAGGAGCGAGGGTGGAGAGAGGGTGTCCAAATGGTATCGTGCTGTATAGGAAATACAGAGAGATATCATTTGGCTGGCCAGGTAAAGTAAACGGTCAAATTTTTCACCTTCAAAGTGCTTTACAGGATGGAACCACTCATCCATTCACAAACAAGTGTACACAGACACAGGTGGGTTAAGTGTCTTGCCCAAGGACACTTAAACAGCATCTGACTGTTTAACCGAACCTGCCAACCTTCGGATCAGTGGACAAACGCTCTACCAATTGAGCTACTGACGCCACTACTATATAATGCATTGTTTTGGGTTGAAAGACAAAAGAAGACACCCAAAAAGAGCAATACAGCATCAGAAAATCAGAAATCAGAAAGGTTTTAATGCCATATGTTTGAACAAGTTCACAACATTAGGAAATTGCTGCGGTGCTTGAAGCAGAATGTAAACCAACACTTAACATGCAATAAATAAAATAGAATAAAATAAAATAGAGTAGCAGAGTACAAGGATATAGCAGTGCAGGTGCAGGTATGGTCAGGTGCAAAAAGAAGAACCGGCGCAGGGTCATGTGACTGACACAGAGCGGGGGGTGGGGTCTTGTGACTGACACAGAGCGGGGGGTGGGGTCATGTGCCTGACACAGAGCGGGTGGGTGGGAGGGTGGGTGAGAAGAGTCCTAGTGTTGTTATTGTTCAAAAGTCCGACAGCAGAGGGGAAAAAGCTGTTTTTATGGCGGGAGGTTCTGGTCTGAATGGACCGTAGCCTCCTGCCTGAGGGAAGCAGGTCAAAGAGTCCATGTCCAGGGTGAGAAGGATCGGATGCAATCCGACCTGCACGTGTCCGTGTCCTGGAGGTGTACAGGTCCTGCAGAGATGGAAGGCTGCAACCAATCACCTTCTCAGCAGAGCGCACAACACGCTGCAGTCTCTGTTTGTCCCTGGATGTGGCTCCAGCATACCACACGGTGATGGAGGAGGTGAGGATGGACTCGATGATGGCAGTGTAGAATTGCACCATTGTCCGTGCTGGCAGGTTGAATCTCTTCAGCTGCCTCAGGAAGTACATCCTCTGCTGGGCCTTCTTTATGACGGAGGTGATGGTGGGCTCCCATTTGAGGTCCTGGGTGATGGTGGTCCCCAGGAAGCGGAATGAGTCCACAGTGGTAATGGGAGTGTCGGTCAGGATGGTGGGGGGAGTGGGGCTGTGTGCTTCCTAAAGTCCACAATGATCTCCACTGTCTTCTGGGCGTTCAGCACCAGGTTGTTCTGGCTGCACCAGGACGCCAGACGGTCAACCTCTGTCCTATAGGCAGACTCATCCCCGTCCGAGATGAGTCCAATGACCGTGGTGTCATCTGCAAACTTGATGAGCTTGACAGACTGGTGGGAGGAGGTGCAGCAGTTGGTGTACAGGGAGAAGAGCAGAGGAGAAAGAACACAGCCTTGGGGAGAGCCGGTGCTGATGGTCCGGGAGTCCGAGACATTCTTCCCCAGCCTCACGTGCTGCTTCCTGTCCGTCAGGAAGTCAGTGATCCACCTGCAGAGAGGATCAGGCACGTTCATCTGGGAAAGCTTGCCTTGGAGGAGGTCTGGGCGGATGGTGTTGAAGGCAGAGCTGAAGTCCACAAACAGGATCCTGGCGTAGGTTCCCGGGGAGTCCAGATGCTGCAGGGTGAAGTGTAGAGCCAGGTTGATGGCATCGTCCACAGATCTGTTGGCTCTGTAGGCGAACTGCAGGGGGTCTAGGAGGGGGCCGTGAGGGTCTTGAGGTGGGGCAGAACCAGGCGCTCAAAGGACTTCATGACCACAGATGTTAGAGCCACAGGTCTGTAGTCATTAAGTCCAGTGATCCTTGGCTTCTTGGGGACAGGAACAATGGTGGAGGTTTTGAAGCAGGCAGGCACATGACAAGCCTGCAGTGAGGAGTTGAAGATGCCCGTAAACACCGGGGCCAGCTCGTTGGCACAGTGTCTCAGGGTGACAGGAGAGACACCGTCTGGGCCAGGCGCTTTCCGGGCATTCAACCTTTTCAACTGTTTCCTCACATCTGCCTTATGAATGTGAAGGGGTGGAGATGGCTCTGGTGAGGGGGAAGTAGGGGGGGTGGGGGGATAAGTGTCCAGGTAGTCTCTATTGGTGGGACGGATGGAGGTGTGAGAGCTGCTTGATGGCTCATCAAAACGACAGTAGAAGTCGTTTAGACTGTTGGCTAGGGGCAGATCATCCGTGGAGTGTGGAGTTTTAGGTTTGTAGTTTGTTATTTTCCTAAAACTCCTCCACACAGAAGCCGAGTCGTCCTCTGAGATCTGCTGCTGCATATTCTCAGAGAACTGGCGTCTAGCAGTGCCCACTTCCCTGCTAAACCTGTACTTGGCATCAGATGTTTGTCAGTAAAAAATTAGGACTGAACCATTTGTGAAAAATACGTCCGGTAATTGCTATTTTTCTGACAACCATTATGATTGTGGTTAGATTTGCGATTCACGTTTTAATAATAGTTCAAAACGTTCTAAACTTGTCCAGAAGAACGACAAAAGGACTCATTTCAGGGCGTGTTTGTGCAGCTCTAAACTACAGGCTTGGCAGTTTTATGCAGAATAAGACAGAAGATTGTGTCGCTTGTGGAGGAAATGATGGTACTTAAAAAACTGCAGCCTTGGCGATTCGCTAAGTGCCACCACCTTATCGTAATCTGGATTCAGTTATGATGGACCTGCATTCAAAACAATACATTACACAGACTGAGATTAGTCGCCATATTTAGTATGAGAGTAAACGATATCTGAGGTTACAGCGCAGTGATTGGACTGTGTGTGGACTTTAAGGTTTGTGCGTAGAGGACAGAGTTGTGTTCCGGATGTGGAGCGAGAGGAGGAAGTGTGCTTGGCCCCAGATTAACATGTAAACGGCTCAGGAAGAGACCCCAGTGCTCAGGGACTTTTCAACAACAACTACACGCACTTACTCTACTACAAGGTTTGCAAGTATTTGTACTAGAGTAGTCAAAAGTACCGAAAAGCTGATACTCATCAGTACTTGACATGGTCCGAATGGGGTTGTAGTCTATATCCTTCTAGTACTGCAAATGACAGAATATACTACTACTACAAGGATTTCATGTATTTGTACTAGGGTTGTCAAAAGTACAGAAAATCTGATACTCATCAATAATTGACAAGATCCAAATGGAGTTATACTTTTAGTGGGGCAAATGACCAAATATACTACGACTGCTGCTACTACTACTACTCCAACTACTACTCCTATTCCAACGACTACTCCTCCAACGGCTACTACTCCTACCCCAACTCCTACTCCAACGACTACTACTCCTACTCCAACGACTACTACTACTCCTCCAACGACTCCTCCAACGACTACTACTACTACTACTACTACTCCAACAACTACTACTACTACTCCTCCAATGACTACTACTACTACTCCTCCAACGACTACTACTACTACTACTACTCCAACGACTACTACTTCTCCAACGACTATTACTATTCCAACGACTACTCCAACTACTACTGCTACTACTACTACTGCTACTGCTGCTACTACTACTACTGCTACTGCTACTCCAACTACCAGGACGACTGAGGGATTTCAGAATTGAGACCGTTACCATAGCTATTAACAATTTACACAAAATTTTACATAATTTCAAATAGGAAAAACTTTAAACCGCTGCTTGAGTGACTGAAAGGGGTATAATGCATTTTCTGCATCTTTCTCCCATGTTATAACGTTGTTCCTTCATCAAAAACATGCCTGAAGAGGTTTTTAGCTGTCATCCATACATGTTTGAGTAATCTAGTGATCTCTCCCGGGCCCTTTTCACTGTTCGAACCCTCTTTGTGGTTAGCTGCACAATCCTATCCAAAGCTCAGCCCAGGGACCTACATTATTCATGCCCGTGCACGCCAATTTTCCATAAATAAACAAAAGCAGGATATAAAACAATGCATTACAACTTCACAAATTTGAGGCGATGTGATAACGTGATTTAGTGTGGGCAGCAAAGGGAGAGGACACAATTTGTTTCTTAATACATTGTTTTCTGCAAATATAGCATTTTCAAAACAATAAACCAATGCCATGGACAATAAACAGTTTTTGGTTAGCATTTTTGCAGACCTTCAAAAAGCATTTGACACTCTGGATCATGAGATACTACTGCAAAAATTATATGAGTATGGCATAAGAGGGGTAGCACATCAATGGGGTCACGAGCTACTTAAAAGACCGATATCAGTATGTGGAAATCGATAACAATAAATCAAAGTATTATCATTCAGTATGTGGAGCACCCCAAGGATCGGTTCTTGGACCTATACTTTTCCTTATTTATGTTAACGATATCTCCGTTTCTAGCTTACTCAAATGTATTTTGTTTGCAGATGATACTACTCCATTTTAATACTCCATTCTAATATAAATTAGGTTTTACACATAGTAGAGAATTTTGATATGGTTCAAAGCCAACAAACCATCTATAAATATTAGTAAGACAAAATTTAGGATTTTTAGTTCCAAAAGGAAAGACATAGATGCAAGATTGGTCATACAAGGACTAGAGATTGAAAGGACAAGTGAGATCAAGTTATAATTGATGAACATTTGACATGGAAATCGCACATAGAACAAGTTAAATCAAAAGTATCACAAACAATAGCTGTATTACACAAAGTGAAGGACTGTCTTAACAAAAATGCCATGTTTCTTTTGTATAACAAAAGAAATCATACAACAAAATATTATATATTTGTTTTGTAATATATAATATTTTGTTGTATAATTTCGAGTTGGTAAGGGGCAGATATTATAAACTTATGCTTCTTTCTGTTACCTTTTCATTCATATTTGACTTATAACTGTATAGATGCAAGTGTGTTGCATCTGTTATTTTTTGTTTTGTTTTAACGAATGAAATAAATAAAGAAAAGAAAAGAAAGGAAAGGTAACGCAGTGAAATTTAAATTAAACTGATGTTACATGTTGGCTGTTAAACCCCATAGAAGTCAAGTCAAATGTAAATATAGATTTCTCAAAACATGCTAAAGTTTTCCTCTTCCAAAAACGTCTACATGTCATTTACGAGACCTATGACTTAATATTTGCTCTCTAGCCAAAACCAGCCACAGGAAACCATTGACCATACGCTGTAAAAACCTCAAATCTGGCAACCAATAAGATTACACAAAAGAGACAGAGCCAGGCCAAAGCGGACCACCGCAAACTAGTTCACCCATTCGAGCGCTCGCCTCCACAGCTGAATTTAGCCCGATTGGAACCAGGACAGCCCACAGAGGAGCGCGGGTGTCAGGTTAGACGAGTCTACCAAAGACTTTCACTCCGATGGCAAACAGGAGGTGTATCTGCAATTAGGAAGGACATTTTAAAAGTCCTATATTACAGAAAACGGACTCTTGTGAGGTTTAAGTTGTTAGAATGTTGTTACCTTTTCAAAAACAAACCTGTGTTTTGTTTCATGTCAATCAATCAGTCAATCAAACATTATTTATAAAGCGCTTTTCATACAAAAGTGTAACACAAAGCGCCTTACAGTGATTAAGGATTAGAAGATTAAAAGATTGACTTTTTATTGATCTCAGACAGGAGAAATCATTTATTTTGTGGTTTAGGCTTGGTCAGGACCAAAGCTGAAGGATTTTACCTATGGCGCATGTTTTGGGTTGATGGGGGAGTGCCCGGAGGAAACCCACCCAGACACGGGAAGAACATGCAAAGTCCACACAGAAAGGCCTGGGCGACCCGAACCTTCTTGCTGTGAAGCATTAGTCTGTCTACATCTCCAATTCATGTCATGAAGTGGTAGTTTTCATGTTAACAACTGCCTTTTTACCTTTTATTTAGTAGCAAATGGCAATTCCAGGGCTGAAATTATCCAAATGACTCTAGTGAAGGTGTGTGGAGTTTAAAAACACAGTGGAGCACTTCCTGTATTACTACATGACCTCACAAGGTGGAAGAAAAAAGTGTGTTCTGTTTAAGAGAAGAACTCAGCCTAAATATGCAGGGTTTGTGTGATAAACATGTGGGGGAAAAAAGTGTGTAATAGTGTATTATAATAATAATAGTGTAATATTGGCCCATTAAAGGTGCAATACGGAACTTTTTAGCTTCTCAAGACGTTATTTCTTAGACTGGAATGATCTGTTCTATGGCAGTAGGAGAAGTTACAGGTCAGAGACAATACTACTGACAGTAAGAATACAGTTTTCCAAGTTATTTTTGCTTTTAAATGACGATAAATAAGTTGCTAAGGCAATACTGTGGAACATTCCAAGTGAAGCAATAACATTTCCATGAAGACAAGCAGTCAAAAATGTGAGCCTCAAACTAGAGATCAACCAGAATGAGTTTTTGGCCAGTGGTGATTGTTAAGAATTCAGAGAAACTGGTAGGCGATAAGCTTTGACGATATTTCCGGGCTGATAAGTAGGGCTGATTTATATTATTTCTGTGAAATTATCTCATTTAAATGTACAGGGGGTCCTCGGGTTACGACGGTCTCGGGTTACGACGTTTCGTGGTTACGAACGCGCCCCCATTAAAAAAAATATGTATATATTACGCGTCATTCCGTCTTACGCGGTTTAGCGTGGTAAGAGATGTAAACAAACGTGAACGGCGCGCGGCGCACGGCGCAAGAATACGCTCTGTTGTGGTTGTAGGGAGAAGAAGACAGCCTCATGTGTGTGTCCAATGTGGGCGGAAGTACCTGATGTGGGCTCTGATCTGCTCCTATGAAAGCGGCAGTGATAACCAAGCAGCGTAGTGGTCTAATTATTGAGATGGAAAGGTTATTGGTGCTTTGGTTGGAAGATCAAAGGCAAAATCCGGTTTACGACGAAATTCGGGTTACGACGCGTCTTAAGAACGGATCTACGTCGTAACCCGAGGACCCCCTGTATTATAAACTCACTCACAGCCATTTTTTTAAAACCACAAACCTGTAAGAGCTGTGGAATCATATTTTGTGAAGTTATCTCTTATCTCCATCTTGTTTTTTAGGCAGCAGATCGTCTAAAAAAAAATATCGGCCTGTGCTGGACATTTAAGGCTGAGAGTCGATGCGTTAAAAAGTCCAAATACTGGGCCAATATATCAGCCAACCTAAAATTTACATAATACTTGAAAGCTATGGAAAGATATAGAAAATAGTCAAATAATTTTGTATGCACTTTTTTTTATGATTGCTCAAATTTATTACATTAGAACAGGAGTTACTGTTTTCAGACTCACCAGATTCCATCGTATACGGGTTCTGGCTCGTACGTTCTGACTTGGCACAACGTTTGGTGTGTACGTTTTCCAACACAAACATTCTATTAATACTTGCTAACAAGAAAGCAAGAGTAAGGCTGTGTCCCATTACTCTGTCTTACCCCATCCCCTTTATCTATGTCTTTGTCTTGCTCCTCGATACTGAGCTGAGAGGGCTCAGGGTACGAATGTTCCCCTAAAAAATGGAACATCACTCGATTACCGTTTGCGTCATCGTCCCTCGCCTCTACCTGAGCTGCTACGTCTACAGTGGCGACAACAACTGACGCAAACAAACGTAAACAAATGTCAAGGATTATCAGGTACCTCAGCTCGACAAAAAAACTAGCTTGTTTATACATGAAAGTTCGATGAAAACGATAACTGCGGCTAAACAGACATCGCTACAATTAAAACCACAACAACAGTTGACTAAAAGTAACGTAGAACATAAGCGTCATAATTGTAAACCTGCTAAACTGCTAATCGATAATTACAACTGCTGAAAATACATTTATGAGACTCCTTGGCTGGTCGATGTGACGCCGCCATCCTGATCCCAAAACCTGCCTGAGCTTGTAGGCGTACCCCTTCGTTTCAAGTCTGGTCAAGAGCTTACTTTGTTTCAAGGGGTATGTAGCCCGAGGTCGTGGCCCAAGCCCTTGATCAAAATTAGAATCGGGACACCCCTTGCCCTCACGTCCATGAACGTGCAAAACCAAGGGGTAGGGGTAAGACGAAGGGGTAAGACAGAGAAATGGGACGCAGCCTAAAACTGCATGATGCTGCGCACTGATTTAGCCAAAACCACATGGTTTCATGACTGAAGCAGGTCGATCAGCTGCCGTGATTGGCTAAAACACTTCCCCTTCTATTTCAGTGGGTGCCGTTCCAGATTTATATTACAGATTTAACCTTATTAACACCAGAATCTTGTACATCAGTTTTGTACATTGAGCCTGGAAAGCGAAGGTACTGAATCTGGCATTTATTCAATTCCAGGTGTGTTTAAAGTACATTGTAAAACTCTGAACCTCTGAACTGTAACAAGTTCAGAGGTGCCACAGTTTGGAACATTCCAGGTGGAGCAATAACATCTCCACGGAGACAAACATGTGCCAATGTTTTTTCACAAATATATTGCACTTGTGAAAGGCCTAGTTTTGTCCCACCGTTTCAGAACTCTTGTCGTCTCGACGTGCAGAGTCTGAAGCAGTGAGGAAGAGGTGCCTTCACAGACACCCTGAAATGAAACGGTGCGCAGGATAATTTATGGGCACCTGGAACTGAACTCTGTGATTACCATCGATAAGAGACGGCGGTTTTAAAGACAGGAGGAACACATTCGACTAGAGTAAGGCTAAGACTAAACCAGAACACAAGTTAGAAGGACGAAAATGGCACAAAATCAAGACTAAACAAGGATTTAACTAGAAGTAGACCAGGAGAACCAAATTGAAATGAAACCAAAAGCAAATCCCTACTAAAACTAAAGACCAAAAGAGGTCAAAGCAGAACCAAACCAGGTCTTAATAAGGGTCTAACCAAAAAAACTTAAATCCAAGAATAAACCAGTCCAAACAGCTACTGTATTCTTCAACAGAGTAGCACGGAAATGTGATAAAACCAGGATTTAAACAAGAATAAACCAGAACTTAAACAGGACTAGACATTGACTTAAACCAGGGAATACCAAGGACTAAACCAGGTCAAACGGGACTAAACCAGGACTAAACCAAGACTAAACGAGGGCTAAACCAGGATATAACCAGGACTAAACCAGGACATAACCAGGACTAGACATTGACTTAAACCAGGGAATACCAAGGATTAAACCAGGTCAAACCAGGACTAAACCAGAACTAAACCAGGACTAAACCAGGACAT
Organism: Paratrypauchen microcephalus; assembly: GCA_036785185.1. Classification (NCBI taxonomy): domain Eukaryota; kingdom Metazoa; phylum Chordata; class Actinopteri; order Gobiiformes; family Gobiidae; genus Paratrypauchen; species Paratrypauchen microcephalus. The sequence continues at coordinate 932,912 of JAVJIX010000164.1, forward strand.
AACCAGAACGTAACCAGGACTAGACACTGACTTCAACCAGGGAATACCAAGGACTAAACCAGGTCAAACCAGGACTAAACCAGGACGTAAACAGGACTAAACCAGGACATAACCAGGACAAATCAAGGACTAAACCAGGTCAAGGAAGGACCAAGCCAGAGCTTAATGAGGTTCTAACTAAAAAGACCAAAACCGGGTTCAAACTTCATATAAAACCAGGACTAAACCAAGACTAAACCAGGACTAAACTCTGACATAACCGTGACTATACCAGGTCAATGCAGGACCAAACCAGACACTAAATCCACAACTAAAACATGGTTCAAACTTCTAATAAATTCTTCAAAACAGCAGTGAAAACAGAATAAACTCAACTTGAACTGACAACTGGCATTAAACTTGATGAATAATAAAAATATAGCCTCTAATTATATAAAAAATAGTAATAATAAGGTGTCCTATCACTTACCTTACACTGACCATTCTCATGAACAGAAAATCACTGGGCTGTCTCTTATTCCAGCTTAGCTCCATATCCTTTAGGTTCCAAAACACAGTGCCGGGGTAGACCTGTCTAGGGGCCGACTGAAGTGCGCTCCGGTCTGTTCGTAGTCCACTTCAGAGCGATGGAGAGACACTGAGGGAAGGAGGGGGAGAGAGAGGAGCAGATGTCCGCCGGGAGAGGGGAGGGCAGCCCATTTCCTGACCAATTACTGCATCGCGACTACGGCCCACTCCGATCGTCACTCCGCTACAGAACTGGGGCAGGCTCAAGAACAGTCAAGGAAAAATAAAGATGTTTAAGGCTTTAGAGGGGTTTGAAAAGACTGCAAAGGCCTAAATGTATTCATGTGTGATTCTCCAACTACAGTCAAATTTGGTCATGATATTTTTTTTGAAAATCCAACACATATTTTTAGAAATATTTTGATTTGTTCTACTTCATCACAATGTGTAGAAACATTAACTGACAGTTTGTAATGAAATTACATAAATATTAAATAAACAATAATAAACAATAACAAATAAAGTGGTGGAAATGACAGTTTAGCATTTCTTTTAAAATCTTATGACATATTAGCATGCTAATCTCTGTTTTAGAGTTAGCATAAAATATACTCAAAATACAATGGTATTTCTCTCAATGGTATTTGTACATTCTTTTGCTGCTATAAGCACCATATAGTAGTGTATTGGTGACACGGAGGTGAGCTGATTGTCAGAGCAGCTCCACGGTTACATCTTTTGCTGCTCATCTTCATCACACCTGATTCACCTGATTGTGGCCATACCTGCCTGTCAAAGCCTGATCCCGTCAGATCTCAGAAGCTAAGCAAGGCAGGGCCTGGTTAGTACTTGGATGGGAGACCGCTGGGAATTCCAGGTGCCACAGTGGGGCGCCAGTTGCAAAAAACTGTTGCTGTGTCCTTAGGCAAGACACTTTACCCACATTTGCCTAGTATGAAAGTGGCGTGTGCATGAGTGTTGGAGGTGGTCGGAGGGGCCGATTGCGCAGATTGGCAGCCTCGCTTCCGTCAGTCTGCCCCAGGGCAGCTGTGGCTACAGAAAGTAGCTTACCACCACCAAGTGTGGAGTGAATGAACAATTAACTGTAAAGCGCTTTGGGTGTCATGAAAGGCGCTATATAAATCCAATGAATTATTATTATTATTATTATTCAAAGGAAATATGAGGTGTTTGGAAATGACGACCAATAAACCTACTCTTGGTTTTGCAAAACTTGACCTTGATTTTGTTCTTTATTTCCCTTCCTTCCATGGAGCTAACACTGCTATGCTAACATGAGCTCCTGTCACATCACAACTGATGTGGCTCAAGTAGACAAAGGTTTAAAAAAAAAAGTTTAAAGTTACATTTTGTGGTGGAAATGACAGTGATCCCTAGGGACAGGTGTTCTTTTTATGAAAAATAAATAAAATACTAATATATCTTTCAAGCACATGATATTTTTCATTAAAATAAGGAGTTTCTGTGCCATTTGTCAATTACGTTACTGTTGAATCAAATTTTGGTTGGAACTACAACAGCTGAGATGATTTGTGTCTCACACGAAAAATTGCAGTCACAAACTATCTAGCATTAATCAACTGTTTGTGATGCAAATATATCACTTTTTGGACAAATGTTGTTTTGAGAAGAAAAACAAGCTTTATCAACTGTCCTGGCTAACCTACCGGAACTACGTTTCATGAGCTACGGAACCGGAGCAGAACTGGGCCCAGACAATGCTGTCATGGGTAAGTCAGTGTTAATCTCACAACACTGTTGAAGGGGAAGTCATACAGATTCACATAAAAAAAACAACCGCACTATCCCTTTAAAGATCCCATGACATGGTACTTCTTGATGCTTTTATATGGCTCCTTAATGGTTCCCTAATACTGTAAATGAATCCTTCTTCAAAATCATCACTCAGTGCATGAGAAACAGAGATAAGATGAGAAAGAGTCATAAATATCTCTCTCAAACTCTTTATTCTGGGCGTTGTTGCTTGAATGCAAAGGAGGAGAAAAGAGATGGCCAATAGTAGAGGGTGGGGGCGTGGCCAAACTCTCCGCTCAGAGCCCACAGCTGATCCATTTCCTTGTTTTTGCACGGGGGAGAGATTTGAAGCGTTTCATTGAAAAATAAACACATTTCCACATAAAATAAAATTAAACCACTGCTGTTCAAAGGTCCAGGGGTTCAGATAAAGGACTTCCGAGCTTAGAAACACTCGGACGTGCCTCCAGGCAAATAAAAAAACGCATTTCGCATTGCCTAGCGCATTCGCAGTCCAAACTCTCTGGGCGAGATTTACAGAGACGCTGAGTACAGACAGACGGGGGTGGAACTGCATTTGCATTTCTTTTTTTCAATCTGACGTCAATAAGATGCCTTGTTCAAAATCGCCCGTTTGAGCTCCGATTTTTTGTAACACAGAAAAGGATCGCAAATGCTCAGTTTAGACATTTCGCAACTTTTAACCATGGGGGGCCTAAACAGGGTAGGGGAGCTCACATTAACGTTCAAAAACCTCAGAAAGTGAAAATTTCATGCCATGGGACCTTTAAAGCCACAGTATGTAATGTTTAGTGAAAAATAGACCAAAATAAATGGAGGAGGCACTCCTGCTTGTTTCCATGGAAATGTTCCTTTGGTTATAATATTTCACAGTATGGAATAAAACCTATCCATCTCCATGAGAAAGTTAGGTATGGTTTTAATTTTCCATTTCCATGGCATCATGGTGACGTACTGCCTTCAGAAACTTGCATAATGAACCTTTAAGTAGTTGTAAAATTCAAATTGTATTAAACTGCTATTCTATCAAAGCAGCCGAGTGTTTTCCACATATCCACCGTGCTTATTTCTCCACATCAAAGCTCCAGTATGAGAGTACAGATCTGTGACTGTCCAAAGTAAACATCACAAAACTACTAAAGCACCTGCTGCGATCGCCGTGAGCCAAGCACATATCTACTCCGCCACTCACAAGGCTGTGACTCAGGGCCATTGTTAAAGCAGAGCCAGACCGGACAGAGGAAAGTCCCCACCGCCCGGGCCAGCTCACCCCGCTGTTCCTGCTTCTTTCCTGGGATTCAAACAGCAGCTCTGCAGCCTCTGTGCAAACAGCTTATGTCAAGGCTTCTAAGGATTTTAAAGAAACAAAATGACAAAAACATGCTAAATTAATGCACCTAATTTTTACTGGATTAACAATATGAAAAACAGAACTAGTTCATTTTAAACTCACCACGATGACTTTAGTTTAGGAACATTTGCCAACTGCATTTGAGCCATCCTTCAAAGCAGCAGAAGAAACTTGTCAAACTAAATGCTGTCCACAGAGGAGGCAACAATAAGTGTGATAAAGGATATGTGATGACAGTAGCTCAGTTGGTGGAGTGTTTGTCCACTTATCCGAAGGTTCTCTCAATATAAACATCATCTTTCAAGATGGCGCCACGTACGGCTGCCATGGTGTTTGTGGCCCTCCACTTCATCCTCCAGCATCTGGACTCCCCAGGAACCTACGCCAGGATCCTGTTTGTGGACTTCAGCTCTGCTTTCAACACCATCCTCCCTGCTCTGCTCCAGGACAAGCTTGCTCAGCTAAACATGCCTGACTCCACCTGCAGGTGGATCACTGACTTCCTGACGGATCGGAGGCAGTGCGTGTGGCTGGGCAAGAATGTCTCGGACTCCCGGACCATCAGCACAGGATCTCCACAGGGCTGTGTACTTTCTCCTCTGCTCTCTCCCTGTACACAAACTGCTGCACCTCCGGCCACGACTCAATCAAACTGGTTAAGTTTGCGGATGACACCACCCTCATCGGGCTCATCTCTGACGGCGATGAGTCTGCCTACAGGAGGGAGGTGGACCGGCTGGTGTCCTGGTGCAGCAGCAACAACCTGGATCTCAACCACCAGAAGACAGTGGAGATGATCGTGGACTTCAGGAAAGTCACGGCCCTCCTGCCTCCTCTCTCCCTAACAGACTCCCCCATCACCACAGTGGACTCCTTCCGGTTCCTGGGCACTTACATCACACAGGACCTCAGGTGGGAGCCAACCATCAACTCCCTCATCAAGAAGGCCCAGCAGAGGTTGTACTTCCTACGGCAGCTAAGAAAAGCCAAGCTGCCAGTCCATATGATGGTGCAGTTCTACACGGCCATCACGGAGTCCATCCTCACCTCTTCCATCACTGTGTGGTGCTGGAGCCACTGTCAGGGACAAACAGAGACTGCAACGCATTGTGCGCTCTGCCGAGAAGGTGATTGGCTGCAGCCTTCCATCTATCCAGGACCTGTACGTCTCCAGGACTCGGGGGCGAGCAGGCCGGATAGCAGCTGACACTTCTCACCCTGGACATGGACTATTTGAGCCACTTCCCTCTGGCAGGAGGCTACGGTCCATCGGGACCAGAACCTCCCATCACAAGAACAGTTTCTTTCCCTCTGCTGTTGGACTCATGAACAATTCATAACATCTGCACAAAGCTGGACACTTTATATCACCAGGCACTTTAATTATGTCATGTTTGCACTACTGTTCTGATGCTGCTCATCTGGACCTTTTTGTTATTTGGATTGCTTATTGTTTTTTACTATATTATAGCTATATTTTAGTTATTACTATTATTTAGTGTCTATACTCTAGTTATTACTATTATTTAGTGTTTTATGTTTGCAGCTTATCACCGAGACAAGTTCCTAGTTTTGTGAACTCTGTTCACTTGACAATGGCAATAAAAATCTTTCTGATTCTGATCATTGATAGAGTGGTCAGATCCATTGGTCCACAGGTTGTCGGTGAGATTCCCACTTCAACAGATGAATCAAAGTCAAGTCAAAAGTCAAACTCAACTTTATTGTCAATTCTGCCATATGTGTTCGACATACATCAAGCTGGCCAAGCAGTGCAAAAAGAGAGTGTAGAAAATACAATATAAGACAATACAAAAACTAAGCAGTGCAATGAATAAATGCCTATTTACAGATGTCCAAAATGAAATGAATGCTGTCATTGTGTCCTTGGGCAAGACCCCTAACCCCACTCCCCCCAGTGTCACCTTATGCTGATGCATGAATGGGTGAGTGGTTCCTTGACGTAAATGCTTTGAGTGTCTTGAAGGTGTAAAAGCACTGTATAATAATGTGCCCATTTACCATATGGTATTGTGATATAAACCGTGTTAAATGCCTGCACTTATAAATAAACACATTGTTTGCAAACTAGTTCAGTGCTGCATTAGTTTATATGCACTTTTCACAACTTTCATAAGCCAGAGCGTGTTTTGCTGCCACGGTAATGCTTATACAACAACTAGCATGCTAACAGAGCACTAGCATTACTTCCTGTTTTGCAAACTAAAAAAAGGCCTTATAATTAGTAGCAGTACACAACTTATTTTTGCTCCAAGAACCGTTTTATGATGTTTTTAATGTTCTTTTATTGTTGCAAGTGTAGCACTTTGAGATTTGAGGTAAAATGTAAAGTGCATTATAAATAAAATTTATTATTATTATTATTATTTGACTTTATTACATGAAAAAAATCGTTTACAGTTCCCCTAAGTCCAATATTGTCAGTTACTGTTTTAGCTAGCGCCATTCCACACTTATCCCACTTCCAGAAACCACCGTCTTTTCCAAGCATAACACACATGCACGTGAGCCGGAGCGATTGTGAATAGTAGCCACTCTCTGACCTTTGATAAGCAAGAAGAATATACTATTAAAATAGCAGCGCGTCAGTCAGCGGCTCTGCTCTCTGAACCGACCTGCACACAAACAGAGCTGATGTGGGTCAGCGGGTCGTACGCAAACCCAAACATACACGGCTTTGTAATGGAACACCACACCTCACACTTTAAAAAGGCATAAACACAGGCAACCCTGACAGACGATAGCGTGGGCCAAGAGGAAGAGCGGCCAGATACGCCCCAGTCGGACAGGCGGGTCGTCACAGAGGGCACGGAGGTGGGCTCTGGAGTACTCCCATACAAATGTGTACACTTAAAGAAGACATATTGTGCTTGTGTCTGATATAGTTAGAATCTTAGAACACCTGTGGATCATTGTTTTATAATTGTGTATATCTTTTAAAATTCACAATATTAATCTAAAAAGAACAGGTCTGATTTTAAATTGCGATGGCCACCTTAATTTTCCATGCTGTGAGCCCCTCCCATGGACAGCTGAGATCATTCTAGTGAGCAATGGATATTTTTACATTTGTGCAGTAGCCGTGCGATGCTGTCGATGCTGAAGTGTATCTCAGATTTAAAAACTAGAATTGGAGAATGAAATGTGTATATCATGTGTACCACTGACAGTAAAAATGGGGGTTAATTGGAGCAATGATGTCTTGAATGCTCTAAAAATCGATTAAAAAAAAAAATGCAAGTTTAAATCAAATTCATAATCACTTTTTCCACAACTATCAAAATAATTTCCACTTATAATGAGGCATAATCTTAACACAGCTCCTGTCAGAAATACTAACTTGGAGGATTTGCCTATACCTTGTTGCTGTGAGGTGCCAGTCCTGGCCACCGTGTGGAATTATGGAGCTTAAAAAGACCCAAGCAAATCATTCACAATTAAAAATGATGTGTGTAGAATCCTTCAATTGTCCAGATAATTCAATTTGTCAAATGGACAAAAGTTTATTTGGTTGAATATGTTTCGCAGCTCATCCAAGCTGAGAAAGCATGAACTGAAGAAGCAGCTTAAAGGGATAGTGCATTTTTTAAAATGTGAATCTGTATGGGTTCCCCTCTAACAGTGTCGTGCATTAACACTGACTTACCGCTGACCGTGTCGTCTGAGCCGGGTTCTGCTCCGGTTCTGGAGCTCACGGAAGTAGTTCCGGTAAGTTCGCGGGGACATTTAATAAAGCTTGTTTTTCTTCTCAAAACAACATTTGTCCAAAAAGTGATATATTTGCGTAACAAACAGTTGTCCGCGAAAAATTCAGCAGCCTGATTCGCTTGGTGCTATTTTCTGTCGATTCGTATCACTGCGCGCGCATTACTATTATTAGCCTGTTCACTTCTAAGCGGATGTTTACAAGTGAACAGGTTAATAATAAGTAATACATGCGCAGTGATACAACTCGAGAGAAAATAGCACCATGCGAATTACATGCTGAATTTTTCACTGACAACTGTTTGCTTTATTAAATGTCCGAACTTACCGGACCTACTTCCGCGAGCAGAACCCGGCACTATCCCTTTAACTACTGTGAAACGTATTCAAACAAATAAACTTTTGTCCAGTTGACAAATTGAATTTCTCCTTTTGCAATTAAAAATTACTGAATCTCTAGATAAAAAAGAGAAACTGAGCTCAGCCCTAATAAAAAGTTAATACCAAAAAGTGTATACTACGGATGCAAATTATCGATTAATTCATTAATCTATAGTTGATTGACCTTATCGATAGATTAACGATTAACTGATAAGCGGCGTTTTTCACCTGAATTTTAGTGTTTCAATAGGATCTTTAAGAATATAAGCTATAGTAACATAACACTGAGTCATAAATATATCATAGTATTATTATATTGTATATTCCTCAATTAATTATTCCTTAGTAAAAAGCAGACAAATGTATTGATGCTGAATAACAAAATACAGTAATCCCTCGCTCTGTCGAGGTTCGCAAATTTTTTTATTTTTTTTTTATAGTGTAACATTTTTTTTTATAGTGTAACATTGTGTTCTGCATCCTGATTGGCTAAGAGACTAGACCAGGACTAAACGTGGACTAAACCAGGTCTAGACCAGAACTAAACCAGGTCTATACCTGGACTGGGCCTGGACTAAACCTGGACTGGACCAGGTCTAGACCTGGACTAAACCAGGATTAAACCACCACGTGCCGCTGCTGATTTCGTGCGGCTAGTTTGTGGCTAGGGCTCAGACTACGCATTCCGGGCGCCGCGGTTCGATCTCGTGCTCAGCAGCCCTGCGCGTACACGGGGCAGTGCCGTTGGCGCCTGCGGCCGGCTGTGAGTCGAGCTTGGCTCAGCGCGGTGCGCGGTCGTGACCACGCGGGTGCGCGTGTCCGCGATTAATTACAATTAATGCATTTTGTTTGACCAACATCTTGAACGACAATTAATCGTAAGTCGATTAATTGTTGACATCCCTAGTGTATACTTTGTCTTTTTTTTACCACTTACAACAGATGGGTAACGACTCGAGAAAGCAAATTAATTTGAATGTTACAGCTTGTTGAATTACCAATTGCTACATCACAAATGTCAATCATCACCATCAAGTCAGTGGTATATTATCTTTCCAAACTGTTTCTGATTGAACATGAGGAATACAGATGGACATGTTGTTCTGTGAGGGGAGAGTGCAGCAGAAAAACAGCCACAGACTTTCCCTAATCACCAACAGGATGGGACCAGCGGCCATTTCCCGTCCTGCCTGATCCGTGTTTACACATAGGGAAAACAGGAAGTGACATCATGCTGCAGGTGAGTCATGTGATCATGTGATGTTGCCTTGTCACAGATCAGTTAAGACTAATGGAGCTTTTCCTGGTGTGCTGAGCGAGAATTGCTAATGACAGGCAATGTTTAGTAATGGTGTCACATGACTATTACAGTATTTTAGAGCAAGATCAAAATCGCACTTTGAATGGACGCAATTAGCAAATCGCAAAGTCTGCAGTTTTTAAAGTACCATAATTTCCCTCACAATCAACATCTCCTGTCTTATTCTGCATAAAAGCTGCTATCCCTGTAGTTTAGATCCATTTTCCTTATTATCTTCACATTTATAGGACCATATTACGCCATTTTCTGATCTGTTATAAAGCCGTTTCCTCATCACAAACATAAATGGAAAACACTTCACCTTATTTTCAACCTCCATACACCTTCACTAGAATCATTTGGATAATTTCAGCATGTTTTAATAAGGTAAAAATGTAGCTGTTAACTTGAAAACTACCACATCATGACATCACAAGGTGGAACAGAGCTTTGGAGGTGTACACAGACCATTAAAAGGTTACTCAGGCTACGTTTATATGATGACGGTCTGAACAGAAGACGCAAAAGTGGCGTCGTCTCTTCACTTCTTATTCCGCCTTTAGATGAGTGTTTTCGGGGGGAAATCTGCGTGCATACGGTGACGCAAAAGTGTGTGGAATTCGATTGGGTATGCATGCCAGGCGGCTAGGTGGCGATGTGATACATTATCACTATGTCCGCACGCATGCGTAGAATCTTCCTTCTTCTCATTTCCGCCGCGAAAAGCAAAACAAAACACGGCTACTGGTAGCAAAAAAAAATTCATGTGGTCAGATGAAGAAGTTCAACTATTGCTTCAGACCACGTTAGACTACAAAGCAACGAAGGCGCAACAAGGTGTGGATTGGGAGTCCTGCCAAACAAAGTACACTGATATATGGACCAATGTGACGTAAACGTGTACGCAGATTTGACCAGAGTTTTGCGTCTTGGGCAGTGTAGACGAAAACGCTACGGCGGAGCGTATTCAAGTTTTCCACTTTGGAGGGCAGTTTCAGTTATTTTGCCTTTTTAAGCCCCCAAAACGCCGTCACCGTCTAAATGAAAGGCACTTCCGATAAAATATTTTGTCGTTTTTACCCGTAAGCGTACTCGTGTAAACAGGCCCTCAGACGTGTGTGAATGAAACAAAACTCAACTCCAGGTATGTTTTCGAGGAGGTAAACAGCGTTATAACATGACCAGTGCCCACTTTTTACGGTTTTAAAACATGAAAAACAGGACTAGTCCAATTTAGACAGTTTGCAGTGGTCTAAAGTTATTCCTCACTTACTTTATGCATTCTGTGCTTTTTATTTTTACCACTTTCAGACTTACAGTACAGTATATCTGCACTGGGGTAAGACAAACGTTGCAAATACTTGAAAAGCAAACCGGGGACTGGCCCTTTAACTCCATCAATGTTCTATTATTGTTCTGGCTTATCTGGCACTCTTTGATTTCACGACACATTTAAATCACTGTTGACTCCTGAATCTTAATAACATCTCTAACTCCATGTTGCCATCGCCCGAACCCATTTCGAATCATATTTAATGTAACTGATCCAACCCTTAAGCTATAAATACGAATGGGCCATCCCTCGTGTGCATGTGTTTGGGGTTAAGATGAAAAGACTGACATTAGCTGCTGTCTGAAGTCCAAGCCAGAGCTCCGTTATGGGCCCGGTTCAGATGGAGCAGGCTGAGTGAAGACATCTGCAGGAAGGAGGGGGTTTGATGTGAGGCGCCATGGTCTGTACGCGGATTCGTGGTTTGGTCATGGAAGATGTTGAAGGTTTTAGTAGAAGCTTAGAGAGCGCTAGCGTTAGGGCTTACGGATGATTCCAATCTAAACGACAGGCAAGGGGGCAGAATCAGTTTTGCAATGTGGGTCATGGAAAAGTGTGAGAGTTTTCATGTTTAGAAATACATTAAAAGTCAAAGGTTTAGACCACAGACTCTGTAAAGCTTTAGGACTAATGTAATGTGACAAGTGTGGGTCTATGTTTAAGAAAGGAATTGATTTATGGACAAAATAGCAAAATAAAAACACCAGGATCATGTAAAGCGGGTTAATTTGGCATTTCTTGACCCTGACAAGGCACAGCTGTGAAGTGAAAACCATTTCAGGAGACTCAATCGCGAGAGAAGCACTTTTTCTTCTATTTAAATCTGTGTAGAATCCCTCAGTCGTCCAGGTGGAATCCATGGCAAAAGGAGAAATTCAATTTGTATTTGACGTATTCGACCAAATAAACTTTTGTCCAATTGACAAATTGAATTTCTCCTTTTGCCTTCTATTCAAATCCTCAGAGTATCCACCCTTTGCTTTGTTGAGTTATTTCCGACATGATTCCATATATCTAGCTTCATATATTATGAGGTATTCCATATATAAATGTATAAAGTAGTAAAAAAAAAAATAACACAAAATGAGAAGGTGTGTCCAAAACTTTGTATAATTCTACTATATAGGCCAAACGTGCAATATTTTTTCCATACTCTCCTAGTTTTATTATTACTACTTATTTTATCATTACTTATTTTATTTTATTCTTGCCTGCATGCACTTTCTTTCTTGTTCAAACTTTCTCTGCCTGAAGTTACTGTGTCAAGTAAATTTCTCCTATGTGAGATCAATAAAGTCTTATCTTAATTTGGTAATGTATTTCAGAAAGTTCTGCTTTAGATCCAACTAAACCTAGTCTAAGGACTGGCTTTAAAATAAGTTTGTTTTTGTTACGTTTTTATTTCTTGCTATATTTCTTATAGCTGTAATTTGATATTTTATTTGATATTTTATTACTTATTTTTCCATTTTATTTCGACTTGTACATATACACTTATTTTTTATTTTTATAATCATGTCTCATTTCTATTATGTCTCTTGCTATCTTTCTTGCTACTCCATCTATTTTTTGTTACCTTCTGTTATATATTATGTTGTATTATGATGAGCGAGCTACTGTGTCCAAATAATTTCCCTTGTGGGTCAATAAAGTTTGTCTAAGTTGTTTAGACCGCTGAAGAAAACTTGCTTGTAAAATCCCGGTTTATAGTTCCAATATCCATCCATTAATTTATCCCATTTATTCCTGAATAAATAATAACAGGTGAATAAATAATAACAAAGCGTGGGAACTACTTATAAGGCGTGTGCACGAGATATTAATATGTGCGCTCGAGTTATAAAGTCGTGTTATAAAGTCGTGCGCATGGGTTTTTAAAAGGTGAGGGGACGTCTTAAAACGCATTCCCTCGGTTTATATCCAAGGCGTGGGAGCGTTCTGTTGTGGAAGAAGAGTTCCATGGTGGATGTGCTCCTTCCTTCTGCATGCTTCGTTGCACACGTTTGCATTGCGCATGTCATTCCCACTTCCACACCATGGAAAGTGAGAGAACGTGTTCTAATGCGCTCACACGCTTTGGATATAAACTAAGGGATCGCATTTTAAAACGTTCCCTCACCTTTTAAAAACCCGTGCACACGACTTTATAACTCGAGCGCACGTATTAATATCTCGTGCACACGCCTTAATGAAAGCGATGGAACGATTTGTATCTCGTCCCCTCACTTTTAACTACTCGAGCGCACGCTATAACACAAAGCCGTGCACACGGGTTATAACTCGTGCGCGCTCATTAATATCTCGTGCGCACGCCTTATAAGTAGTTCCCACGCTTTGTTATTATTTATTCACCTATGACACTTCCAAGGCTCCGCAGGCTGGAGCAGCTTCGGTGATGGGAAAATTCTTTTTTACAAACGCTACAAATCACAGCGTTCTTGTTGATCGTCCCGTCTTCATTCTTTTTATAAATAAACTTGCCGTTCAAAACCCAAGCAACGATTTCCTTGCTGCAGTGTAATTAGTTAATCTAATTAACGTGTTAAACTGACAGCCCTAAAATAAATCATTTTTAAATACAGTAACATTAAAAGGCCTGAGATACAACAAATAAACAGCAGAATGACGCAATAATTAGCCACAGAATTGCCATGTTCAACAAAAATAACCAACTTTTATAAATAAATTGTACACATACAGTGGCTTGCGAAACTATTTGGCTCCCTTGAACTTTGTGACCTTTTGCCACATTTCAGGCTTCAAACATAAAGATATAAAACTGTAATTTCTTGTGAAGAATCAACAACAAGTGGGACACAATCATGAAGTGGAACACACTTTATTGGATATTTTAAACTTTTTTAACAAATAAAAAACGAAAAATTGGGCGTGCAAAATCATTCAGCCCCTTTACTTTCAGTGCAGCAAACTCTGTCCAGAAGTTCAGTGAGGATCTCTGAATGATTCAATGTTGACCTAAATGACTAACGATGATAAATGGAATCCACCTGTGTGTAATCAAGTCTCTGTATAAATGCACCTGCACTGTGATAGTCTTAGGCTACGTTTATACGGCGACGATCAAAACAGAAGACGCAAAAGTGGCGTCTCGTCTTCAATTTTTTATCCGCGTTTATACGAAGACGCAAAAGTGGACGCAAAAGCCAGCGAAGGGAGGCGCTGGACTGAAAAAAACAAAACAAAAAAAACAACAACAAAAAAACATCACAACAGCGTAAAGTTACATTTCTAACCACGACTGTACCGGCTGTGGGGTCTCCCCTTACACAAGTGTGGAAGTCTGAAAAATTGAACTCTGGTAATATCCACCACTTTTGAACAGGCTGGAGTCCTGGTTCTCCGGTGGCCGGTGACAGAGCCTCATGAGCGGGGAAAAGCCGCGGGGTCTCCCCTTACACAAGTGTGGAAGTCTAACGCATGACATTAGCGGACTATGTAGCCCGCTTAAAGAGCTCGAATGATGGGCATACTTGACCCGCCATCTCAGGGCCCCTGTCTGGTTCTACCCACGTCAGACGGCTCCTGGGCACTGCGGGTCCGAGTGCTGGTAGCTCGGTGCGGCGCGGGCCGCTCGCGCTTGACCCCTCGGAGGTGAGACCGAGACGAACCGTATCCTTCCCAGTGGCCTTATCACAGAGCCCCTCCGCGGGGGTACGGCAGGCGACCGTACCCCCTAATCCCACGGACCGAGCGGGGGCCGGCTATCGTCAGACACTATTTCTCAAAGCTGCCCGTAAGAGACTTCCCCCGCCCCGGGGTCTCGAACCAAGTATACCGGAGCCGGGGCAACTTCCCCGTCCGGTCCGTGCGCGAGGCGCGGCGGCACGCAACTACCGGTGCTCACGACCCGCTGGAGCCGGTAGTGGTGGTCCACCGGTGCTCAGGACCCGCTGGAGCAGGGTAAGGGGCCGGTGGTCCTCCTCCGCTAATACCACCACCGGTGCCGCTGGAGCCGGGATAAGGGGCAGGAGCCGGCCCCTTATCCCGGCTCCTGCGGCTCCAGGACCCGCTGGAGCCGGCCCCTTATCCCGGCTCCAGCGGGTCCTGAGCACCGGTGGAGCCGCTGGAGCCGGGATAAGGGGCCGGCTCCAGCGGCTCCACCGGTTCTCAGGACCGGTGGAGCCACCGGTGCGCTGGAGCCGGGATAAGGGGCCGGTGGTGGTCCTCCTCATTGTATTGCCGCATCTATGTGACGTAAACGTGTACTGACGTGAGCAGATCTGACCAGTTTTGCGTCTTGGGCACTTTACACGGAGACGCTACAGCGGAGCGTATTTGACTTTTCCACTCTGGAGGGTGGTTTCAGATTTTTGCGTTTTTAGGCCCCAAAAACGCCGTCACCGTCTAAACGAAAGGCACTTCCGATAAAATATTTTGTCGTTTTTACCCGTAAGCGTCCTCGTGTAAACGGGCCCTCAGAGGTCTGTTTAAAGCGCAGAGAGCATCATGAAGAACAAGGAACACACCAGGCAGGTCCGAGATACTGTTGTGGAGAAGTTTAAAGCTGGATTTGGATACAAAAAGATTTCCCAAGCTTTAAACATCCCAAGGAGCACTGTGCAAGCAATAATATTGAAATGGAAGGAGTATCAGACCACTGCAAATCTACCAAGATCTGGCCTTCCCCCTAAACTTTCAGCTCATACAAGGAGAAGACTGATCAGAGATGCAGCCAAGAGGCCCATGATCACTCTGGATGAACTGCAGAGGTCTACAGCTGAGGTGGGAGAATCTGTCCATAGGACAACAATCAGTCGTATACTGCACAAATCTGGCCCTTATGGAAGAGTGGCAAGAAGGAAGCCATTTCTTAAAGATATC
Source organism: Paratrypauchen microcephalus (assembly GCA_036785185.1). NCBI lineage: Eukaryota > Metazoa > Chordata > Actinopteri > Gobiiformes > Gobiidae > Paratrypauchen > Paratrypauchen microcephalus. Next base: position 948,146 of record JAVJIX010000164.1, read on the forward strand.
CATAAAAAGTGTCGTTTAAAATTTGCCACAAGCCACCTGGGAGACACACCAAACATGTGGAAGAAGGTGCTCTGGTCAGATGAGACCAAAATCGAACTTTTTGGCAACAATGCAAGACGTTATGTTTGGCGTAAAAGCAGCACAGCTCATCACCCTCAACACACCATCCCCACTGTCAAACATGGTGGTGGCAGCATCCTGGTTTGGGCCTGCTTTTCTTCAGCAGGGACAGGGAAGATGGTTAAAATTGATGGGAAGATGGATGGAGCCAAATACAGGACCATTCTGGAAGAAAACCTGATGGAGTCCGCAAAAGACCTGAGACTGGGACGGAGATTTGTCTTCCAACAAGACAATGATCCAAAACGTAAAGCAAAAGCTACAATGGAATGGTTCACCAAAAAACATATCAAGGTGTTAGAATGGCCAAGTCAAAGTCCAGACCTCAATCCAATTGAGAATCTGTGGAAAGAACTGAAAACTGCTGTTCACAAACGCTCTCCATCCAACCTCACTGAGCTCGAGCTGTTTTGCAAGGAGGAATGGGCAAAAATATCAGTTTCTCGATGTGCAAAACTGATAGAGACATACCCCAAGCGACTTGCAGCTGTAATCCCAGCAAAAGGTGGCGCTACAAAGTATTAACTCAATGGGGCTGAATGATTTTGCACACCCAATTTTTCATTTTTTATTTGTTAAAAAAGTTAAAAATATCCAATAAAGTGTGTTCCACTTCATGATTGTGTCCCACTTGTTGTTGATTCTTCACAAAAAATTACAGTTTTATATCTTTATGTTTGAAGCCTGAAATGTGGCAAAAGGTCACAAAGTTCAAGGGAGCCAAATAGTTTTGCAAGCCACTGTATATAGTATTGTCCCAGTTATCACATACTGAATGATAACTCGATAAAGCCTAGTAATTATTGGGACAGGCCTAGTTTATGTGTAGGCTCCCCTGTTCCAAAGAAATGTCTGGAGAAATAACCAAATAACAAACACTGAGACCCAGTTTTCTCAGAATGTGTTTTTCGCACCTACATTACACCTTGTACTTAACAAATCGAGTGGACCTGGACTAATAATGAAGGCTTACTCAAACGTGCAAATGAAACGAGGTTGTGCTTTTTTACAGCATGGATAAAAGCCCACAGGAGTCAATTTGCGTAAAACAGGACCATTAAAACAAACGTCATTATTTCCCCTTCACCTTGACAGCCCGTTATCCCTCCTCGCCCTCTTCCCCCGCCCCCCCTTTTGCTCTTTTCCCATGGCACCAGAACCCCGGCCTCGTCTGCCTCCTCAGCCTATCGGGGAACCTAAGATGTCAGCCTGGACAAAGGCCTCCGTGAAAGCCTTCCAACTCAAGCAGGGGCTATTATTTACAGTACCAAAAGAAAAATGTCCGCCCCCACCTCCCCTCCTCCGACTTCTCTTTCTGCTCGTAATTCTTGCCACTTTTCCCGATCTTTTCTCAGCTCCCGTCTCGCTATCCGTCCCATCGGTCTGTCCGTCTTGCTAACCATCGGCGCGGCCCCCATGCCAGCTCACAATAAAAAGCCAAATAGTGGTTTTTGTATCCGCTAAGCCCAAAATTAGGAGAGGGGATTTGCAGATCCTTATGGAGCTGTGTAAAGGCGGTGTATAAATCCTGCCAACTACGCCGACATCGGTCAAAAGGCGATACAAAAGTGATCATTTATTGTAGTTCTAGCTTTGTCACATAGGAAGTATGGTTGTCAAAAGTATTGAAAATCACATTCTAGTGTCTAAATCAATAGTGTTTGATGGCATCAGAAGCAGTATTGAGTATCGAGTCTTGAGAAGTTTGAAGTTTTGGTATCGTGACAACGCCAACAGTAGGTTTGACTGTCTTTGAGGGTGAATGCATTTCCATACTGAATGAGCGTACAAAGGAAACTGGACTTGAAAGGGCTCAATTGATAACGTACAGTGCTTTTAAGCCCTGGCATATAGGCATTCAAATGGTAATGAAGCAAACGATTATTATGCACAATTTAAAAGATTAATCTGCCCAGATATTTCACGAGATTAGCATAAAAGCTTTTAAATAGTCTCTTAGCAACTCCACAAGCCGACAGTGACAAACTGGGTGAGTAATGTCCCCATGTCTACAGATACTGTGCCAACACCAGTTTTGGTTATAACTGTAATCTGTCATGGAATTTGTTTTGTACTACTCTGGATACATTGGTGTTGTCAGTAAGCCTTTGCCCTCTGACCAAAAGGTAGCTGGTTCAGAAAATTTCTGCAAAAACAAATCAAATATAAATCCTAGGGATGCAGGATATATTGGTATTAACATCGGTATCGGCCGATATTGCCAAATTTTAACATATATGTATCGGTCCAATGTGTAAAAAAAATATATATATATATATTTGTCAGTACTATAAACAGTACTATAAATACGTTGTTTTGAAAACCAAATAAAAGTTGTGTCACACTTCAGGCAGAGCACTGGGAGCTGTCCTTAAAGATCCCATGACATGGTACTTCTTGATGCTTTTATATGGCTCCTTAATGGTTTCCTAATACTGTAAATGAATCCTTCTTCAAAATCAACACTCAGTGCATGAGAAACAGAGATAAGATGAGAAAGAGTAATTTTTCTCTCTGAACACTCCATAATGGGCGTTGTTGCTTGAATGCAAATGAGGAGAAAAGAGCTGGCCTATAGTAGAAGGTGGGGGCGTGGCCAAACTCTCCGCTCTCCGCTCTAGCTCTCAGCTGATCCATTTCCGTGTTTTTGCACGGGGGGAGAGATTTGAAGCGTTCCATTGAAAAATAAACACATTTTCACAGAAAATAAAATTAAACCACTGCTGTTCAAAGGTCCAGAGGCTCAGATAAAGGACTTCCGAGTCTAGAAACACTCGGACGTGCCTCCAGGCAAATAAAAAAACGCATTTCGCATTGCCTAGCGCATTCGCAGTCCAAACTCTCTGGGCGTGATTTACAGAGACGCTGAGTACAGACAGACGGGGGTGGAACTGCATTTGCATTTCTTTTTTCGATCTGACGTCAATAAGGTGCCTTGTTCAAAATCGCCCGTTTGAGCTCAGATTTTTTGTAACGCAGAAAAGGATCGCAAATGCTCAGTTTAGACATTTCGCAACTTTTAACCATGGGGGGGGGGGGCTAAACAGGGTAGGGGAGCTCACATTAACGTTCAAAAACCTCAGAAAGTGAAAATTTCATGCCATGGGACCTTTAATAAGGTCGAGCTGTACAGGGATCTTGGTTATAAAACGTGTTTATCTTGTATCTGTCCATGTTTAAGTTTATTGTAATTTGACAAAATGTATTGCAGTTCCTTTTCTTGGCAATACACAAAATGTCCCCCAAACCTGAAGGATACAGTATGTGGTGATATGGGAGCCAAGTGAAATGCAGATTAAGAGTGACATGGTGATTTATCATCCTTGTGTTTTGTTTTTTTTATATATGACTTTCTCACATGGGTTTTGTGAATAAAATAAATTAAGCTTTATGGAGTCAAAACACGTTTTGAAAATAAAAGATATTCAAAAATTCATTTTGCTTGATTTTCAGTCTGTATAAAATGTTATCTCAGAATTTAAAAAACAAACAAAAAAAAACAACAAAAAAACGATATTGGTTAATATCAGCCATAACAGCAACATTAATATCGGATATTGGTATCGGCTAAAATTTTCACATCGGTGCATCCCTAATAAATCCCATTGCGTTTCTTTGTTAGTATCTACAGTGTGCAACTGAACACCACTGAACTTTGGATGCCATTAGCCGTCATACCCCGAGGACACGTATCATAAACAGATCTTGGGTTTATTGCAAACTGGTTTTAGACACAGGATCTGGCAACCCAAAGTGAGCAGCACATTCTGCCTTCTGACCGGCTTCTAAACCAAAACAAAACATGCAAGCCCAAACAACTCTCACAACTGAAAATAGTTTTTGACAACATAGTTTGGAAAATGAAAATATGATTTAAATGTGCTTAAGTTCTGACACAGACAGCCCAGGTTTTGAAAAACTGTGCTTGTAGGGCCTGCATCGGATTTCCTTCCACGTTTGTATAGGACTTTTTTGCACCTTTTCCCCTATACTGTGTTGTAAATATCACAGTTAAATGATGCTTTCAATCTCATTGTGAGCATGTGTGATGTAAATTGTACATGTGAACAGTGACAATAAAAGGCATTCTATTCTATTCTATAAGTTAGATGAACTCTTTGATATTGTACAAGAATGTTTATGTTAAGAACGTGAATACCGATCTAAAACGACTTAATAAAAGAAATAAGTGAGGAAAAAAATGATTTGAGGAAACCAATTGCAGTACTTTGGTTTGAGTTTATAAACTCAAAATTAAATATGTATTATTACTCATATACAATATATGCAACAAGTTATATTTGACCAAAATGTGTCTTTCCCCACTATAGTATGGTATAACCAGCTGTTGAGGTCAAAATAAGTCAGCTGTGTCTAATCTAATTATCAAACATTTTATTGACCAATAATCAGGAAGTGAGTGTTAGCATGCTAGTTGTTATGACCTCTGAAAGTTGTGAAAAACGTGTATAAACCCATCTCGGTGAATAATTTCTTTTAATGTTTTAATGTTGCAGTTGTTGTCAGTTGTCATTGTTTTGCTAAGGGCGGCAGTAGCTCAGTTGGTAGAGCGTTTGTCTTGTGATCCCAGCTCTCACAGATGAGTGCTGCCGTTGTGTCCTTGGGCAAGACACTTAACCCACCTCGGCCCCAGTGTCTGTGCACACTGGTAGCCCCCATGACAGAAGTACATCAAGGCCTGTTGTGACGGAGGCCGTCCTACCGTGGGCCCACCACCCGCGGGAGGATTCATGGGGCCTGTTGCATTGTGTTCTGGGCAGCAGATCTGCTTGGACTGCTGCTCCTGTGACCCAGAAATGGAAAAAGCAGAAGAAGATGGATATTGTTTTTGCTGTGGTGTCAACTCCCTAGGGCAGGGGTGGGCAAACCTTTTGACTCGTGGGCCACAAAGGGTTCTAAAATTTGACTGAAGGGCCGGACCAGGAGCAGCTGGATTTAGTGTTTTGGTAAAAACACTAAAAAGAACATGGGATATGTAGAAAACATGTGCTTTATTTCAATTAAAAATGAACAAAAGCATTACAACAAAATGTCCATCTTTCAAGTTCCACAGTATTTAGCTATTTATTGAAATGACTCTTAAAACACAGAAAATGTAATTAATAAAATACAGCTTTTTTTTATTGCTAACAATTACTATTTTAAAGCACTGAAAGTTCTGTTCTCCTTCAGGTTCTTTCATTCTTTCGTTGACTGTTTTGTGGCAAAGTGACGGCTGATATTATATCCTTTAAAAACCGCTAGTCTCTTTGCATATCAGGCATACAGCAGCTGATAAGTATTTAGTGAAAAAATATTTACTTGAAAAACAATACGACTATTTGTTAAACACTCGACATTCTTTGTCCACTTTTCTTTTCTTAGCTCCGCTCATCTTTACAGGAGGGCTGAGGGGTCAAAGAGTAAAGCACAAACGTGGAGCAAAACGCCGCACCTCAACAAAGGTCAATGTATGTAGTGCGCCAGCTGTTGAAAACGCCAGAATTGCAGGGAAATTAAAACATTAAAACATTAACAAGGTTTATTAATATAATTTCTTCAAGTTCGGCGGGCCGGATTAAAAAGCTTAACGGGCCGTAGTTTTCCCATGCCTGCCCTAGGGACTACAGATGGAAATGAGCATTATTGCTATAACCTGGCGTATTTACAGTGCAACGTTGTAGATGTTCTTTAATATGCACTGTCCCTATTAAATAAAGAATAATAATTATGATGCTTGGAATGCATAAGGTGTATAACTGCATAACTTCAGGCCACTACAAACCTTTTAAAATAAACTAGTTCTGTTTTTCATGTTTTTTAGGTTTCGCTTTTGAAGCTGTTGGGACAGTAGCTTTCCGAATCCCAAACAGAAGCTGGATTACAGCTCAAGTTGTGCTGAGAGAAATACGCATGTAGTGGAGGAAAGCCAGCAGTGAAACGTCTCCTCGTGTTTACAATAAATACAGATGTTCAGGCCCCTGAGTGCTTCCAGATGTGAGCAGAAGGACGGTCCCATAAAGACTTCAACACCCTCAGACGCCCTGATGCAGCACTTTAAAGCACCCATGGGCGATAGAGGAAGCACCCCAGGGCGACACACAGGAAGCCAATATCGAGCCTCCACCGGGCCATGTTCTGCTGAGTGTGCGGAGGTCACAGAACAGCAGTGTGGACATGCAGTGGACCAAATGAAAATGACAAGGTGATTACAGCGTTGTATTTTTGTGAATTACATATTGTTCAAATATAGAATCGTATGGGAATCCTGTGGGCTCCATGACAAATATGAAAAGTGGCAGGTTGTAATGAATGCTTTAAAGGCACAGCGGCTGATTTTTACCGTCTTAAAAATGTGAAAAACAGATTTAGTTCATTTTTAAACAGTTTGGTTTGGTTTAAACAGTTATTCGTCACTCACTGTGCATGTCCGAGCATCCTAATGATTACTTTTCAGAGACAAGATCAGAGCTTTGCCTTGTTGGTGGAGCTAACGACTGGTATGCCAACCACGCTCTTCCTGAAATTAAAACACTTTATGTAGATCGTACACAACGGATTTAATTTCACCTCAAGAGCTAGTCATTAGTGCTGTCAGGCGATAAAAAAATAATCTAATTAATTACAGGATTTGTAATTAATTAATGTAATTAATCGCATTTTAAGAGAGAGAGAGAGAGAGAGAATGAGCGAGCAACCCCACTTTGCGATTGAGTTTGTCAGTTTTCACGTGGTCGCTTTGCTCATTTGTTTCCCAAATTCTGCGAGCGTGGTTTGGTGAAGTGCGCACGATCACCAGTAACGATGGAACTTGTCCGGACGTGTTTATCGTTCAAATGATCCGTCAGGCTGGAGCGGCGATCGGAAAATTCTTTTTGACCAAAGCTCCAAATCACGGCGTTCTTGTTGATCGTTCCGTCTTCGTTCTTTTTATAAATAAACTTGCTGTTCAAAGGCCCTGGCAGCGATTTGCTCGCCGCACGTCAAATTTAAAATGCATGCATTGAATTGCCACTCATAATTGTGTTAATTTTTATAACGTGTTAATTTGCAGAGTAATTAATTAATCTAATTAACGCGTTAAACTGACAGCCCTACTACAGTATTTTCCGCACTATAAGGTGCACCTAAAAGCTTTCAATTTTCTCAAAAGCTGACAGTGCGCCTTATAATCCGATGTACCTTATATATGGATCGATATTGGTTAATCATGGCTACCGTAGTCAGCCACTACTGTAGCTTCTATTCTATGCGCCTTATAATGCGGTGCACCCTATATATGAAAACAGTCCTAAAATAGGCCATTCATTGAAGGTGCGCCTTATAATCCGATGCACCTTATAGTGCGGAAAATACAGTACTTACATACAATATATCTGTACTAGGGCAAGACTAATTTTGCTCAGATACCTGGGGAAAGAAATCAGGTACCGGGTGCAATGTGCAGAAATATCTATATATATATTAAATAAAAGATGAGACAAGATGTTTGTGAAATCCCTCGGTCGTCAAGGTAAGATCATAGCAAAAGAACTGAATTTCTCCTTTGCCAAGATGAGACAACCTTATCTGCCCATTGGCCGAGAATGCTGCTGTTGTACATTTGAGCAAGACAACTTAGACTGCATCCCATTACTCTGTCTTACCCCTTCCCCTACCCCTTTATCTACGTCTTTGTCTTGCCCCTCGATACCGAGCTGAGAGGGCTCGGGGTACGAATGTTCCCCTAAGAAATGGGACGCCACTCGATTACCGTTTGCATCATCGTCCCTCGCCTCTACCTACCTACCCTCTACCTGTGCTGCTACGTCTAGAGGCGACAACAACTGACGCAAACAAACGTAAACAAATGTCAAGGATTATCAGGTACCTCAGCTCGACAAAAAAACTAGCTTGTTTATACATGAAAGTTAGATGAAAACGATAACATCGGCTAAACAGACATCACTACAATTAAAACCGCAACAACAGTTCACTAAAAGTAACGTAGAACATAAGCGTCATACTTGTAAACCTGCTAAACTGTTAATCGATAATTACAACTGCTGAAAATACATTTATGAGACTCCTTGGCTGGTCGATGTGACGCTGCCATCCTGATCCCAAAACCTGCCTGAGCTTGTTGGCGTACCCCAAGTCTGGTCAAGAGCTTACTTCATTTCAAGGGGTATGTAGCCCAAGGTCGTGGAGCCCTTGATCAAAATTTGAATCGGGACACCCCTTGTCCTCACTTGAACGCGCAAAACCAAGGGGTAGGGGTAAGACGAAGGGGTGAGACAGAGAAATGGGACGCAGCCTTAAGATATTGTAGTCAAGATTGGCCTCTGGCTCTAGTGACCGTGAATGTGTGAGTGCTTTCATGACACAAAGCGCTTAGAGTAAAGACAAAGTGTGTGATTATGAGAAAACAAATGTTGTGATGAGGAAAATAGGCTAACATTGGCCATTTAAAGTGAGCTAAAACAACACCAATATTCCCATGCCAACCATTAAGGTCGTTTTCACACCTGCCTTGTTTGGTTCGTTTAAAACAAACCAGAGTTCGTTTGTTCCTTTGATTCGGACCTTTTGGGCTGGTGTGAATAAAAACCAAAAATCTCGATCCGGAGCAAACAAGTGAACCGAGACCACCTAAAAAGCTCTGTCTCGGTCCGGTTCCATACGAACTCTGGTGCGGTTCGTTTGAGGTGAGAATGCAGACCGGACTCGATCCGACACAAGTTGGCTTTTTGTACTTAACGAGCTTCCGTCGTATGTCGAGCATTATGGGAAACCAAGGCTGACGAAACGAAACAAAACAAAACTTACGAGGCTTACTTACGTTTTGCGTGAAGAGCAAGAGTCAGAACTTGATGCTCACATGAGCTCTGTCCTCCGTAGCCGTCTTGACCTGTGTCTTTGTTGTTTGGAAATTGATTGTAAAATAGTGTAAACCTCACGATGCTGCTCAAACATTTGTGCGAACTGTAAAAACTGAGCAAACCATATCGCTAAGGCTGATCGAAAACAGCACGTAACACCGTTATTCTCCTCCTCCCGTGTTTGGACACGGCGTTTTGACAGGGCTCATGTTTGTCCAATGGCTGAGCGACCTCAGCACACGTGGTTTTGTTTATAGATGTTGGTTCGCTTGGGGAAAAACTGCAGTGTGAAAGTGAACCACACCAAAATAAAAAAAAATAAAAAAAACATTTGGTCCGGACCAAAGCAAGTGAACTACCAGACTTTCCTGGTGTGAAAACGACCTAAGTGTGCTCAGTACAGTGGCACTTCCTGGATTACAGTTCAAAACTCAAATACCATGACTCACTGGGCGCTGCACTCAGGGGGGAGGTCAGACCTATTTTAAACCACTTCCCATTGTATCGTCCAGGACACATCTGCTCAGGCCACGAGACAATGGCCACTGCAGAGAACTGACCACACACAGCAAGGTTGAAAGGTTCATCGGGACATTGCATTTCCAAGTTCTAGCTTTTAACCCAGGGGTGTCAAACATGCGGCCCAGGGGCTAGATCCAGCCCTCCAAGACCTTAAATCTGGCCCTCGGCTGGTTTTCTATTAAAATATTTTAATTATATTTGAATTTTCTATTAAAATATTGGTAATTTTCTGCACAGTTTAGCATAGCAGCGTCTCCAGCGCCTCTGTACGTGGCCCCTCCCACCAGAGCAGCACAAATGGAGACTCACCTCTTTCCAAACGCTCTTAAAGGACCATCGTTTTGACTGTTGACCGCGACACCCTCATCAGCAAAATGTCAAAAATGAGAAAAGTGGACGCCGAGTGAAGGATTTTCCAAAAAAAACAGACTAATTCCTATTTGTTCACGGATGTGAATGGGAAATCTGTATGTTTGTGTTGTTTCAGGTTGTTCATAATATTATAATATTTTGTAAAAGAAAGAGTTCATCAAATAAAAAGACTTCTGTAATAGATTTGTGTTTCTCTGGACAAATATTTGGACTTATTGCTATTTTTGGGGTATATATGACATGAGTTTTCTGATCCGGCCCCTTTGGGATCAAAGTCGGTTGGATACAGCCCCCAGACCTAAATGAGTTTAACACCCCTGTTCTAACCAATGAATCGCAAAAGTAAATGGACGTAATTGATACTTTGCAACTGATTCCTTGTTCGTGTGATCCACTGCTGAGTCTGAAGCTCTGTTACTCACGTTAGATTTCAATCTGAATTATTTTTTAAACACAAGCTGACCAGAAAGAACTAATAATGCTACAACAACTACAACAGGTGAGCTGATTTGTGCGTCCATTATAAATAAATCAAAATCCTAAACAGGAACATGAACGCTCGTATTGATCACAGGCTCCTGAAAATGTTGTTTAAATCCATTTTCTATTGTTCATCTGTTGTTTTCAGACAATCTTGAAATGTTTTGGCAGCTGTTGCTAATGTGTGCATTGTGTCACCAACAGGCATACATGCAGAACACCCCCAGCACGACGTCGCTGCGAAGTACCAGTAAACAAATCGCAAAGTCTGCAGTTTTTAACCATCATTTCCTCAGCAAAAAATGTCCCGTCTTACTGGGCATAAAAGCTGCTAACCCTGTAGTTTAGATGTGTACAGACATGCCCTGAAATGTTTTAGTTTGTCAGTTCAGTCTTTTTGGCAGTTGTTTTGGATGTGTTTAAAATGTGAACTTTGAACAGAATCCTATTATTAAAACATAAACATGTCAGGAAAAATACAATGGATCTTTCTCAAATCATATGACAAAGATTTAATTAATATAGTTTTTTTGTGTGTGTGAAGAATCCCTCAATCGTCCAGGTAGAATCCATGGCAAAAGGAGAAATTGGACAAAGTTTTCAATTTTATTTGGTCGAATACGTTTCGCAGCTCATCCAAGCTGCTTCTTCAGTTTTTAGCTTATTTAGTTTAGTTGATTTATTCAACAGGAACAATGTACAGGAGCATTAATCACAAAAAATGAAAAGATGCTTTGTACCAGACTTTAATTTCCATCTGCAGTCCCTGAGACAAACAACATCACAAACAATTAACATAAAGCATAAAAACAGTGTAGTTCATAGTATTTACAGTGGCAGTGATACATTTCATCAATTACTAAAAAATAATTAAAACTCTTTTCCCGATACCTGTACCCCCTTCTCATGTCGAGTCTTTAACGCTGACACGTCTGCACTCTTAGAAACTGTTGTTTAATTTCCAGGCTAAATTTTTTTAAGCATTTGCATAATTTTAGCTCAGTTGGAAGTTTGTTCCATTCTGAGATTGTTTTAAATGAAAATGCTGATTGCCCAAATGATGTTTTCCGTTTTGGTATTGCACATTGGCCATTGATCGTTGACCTGGTTGTTCTGACCATCTGATCAGATGATAAATAGATAAACCTTTTCAATGGTGGTGCCACATTATTGATAATCTTGAATAATAACCTTAGATTGGCCAGTTTAATTGTATTATCAAAGTTGAGCATTTTATGTTTATTTAATATCTGACAGTGATGGTATTTCCGTGGTTTCCGATCTAGAATCTTAAGTGTTTATAAAGAGATTCTAAAGGTTTTATTGTGGTTTTTGGCTTGTGACCCGCATGAAACACTAAAAATTAAATGAGTTAGTATCATTGCATTTAGATAGATTTTTGCTCGTTTTGTCAGGGAATTTCGTTTGGATCTAAAAGTAGACAGATTATATTTTATTTTATGGCAAACCTTTTTAATGTGTTTTTTAAAAACTTAGTCTATTATCTAAAATGATGCCAATATCTGTATTCATCAACACTGAAGAACTGAAGAAACAGGTTGGATGAGCTGTGAAACATCCATCCATCCATCCATTTTCTTCCGCTCCCCGGTTGTGGGGGCAACAGTCTAAGCAGGGACGCCCAGACCTCCTTCACCCCGGACACTTCCTCCAGCTCCTCCGGGGGGACCCCAAGGCGTTCCCAGGCCAGCCGGGACACATAGTCCCTCCAGCGCGTCCTGGGTCTTCCCCGGGGCCTCCTCCTGGTGGGACATGCCCAGAGCACCTCACGAGGGAGGAGTCCAGGAGGGGTCCGGAACAGACGCCCGAGCCACCTCAGCTGCTCCTCTCGACGTGGAGAAGCAGCGGCTCTACTCTGAGCTCCTCCCGTGTGACTGAGCTCCTCACCCTATCTCTAAGGGTGCTCCCAGCCACTCTACGGAGGAAACTCATTTCGGCCGCTTGTATCCGCGATCTCATCCTTTCGGTCATTACCCAGAGCTCATGACCATAGGTGAGGGTAGGAACGTAGATTGATCGGTAAATTGAGAGCTTCGCCTTTCGGCTCAGCTCCCTCTTCACCACAACGGTCCGGTATAGCGACTGCATCACTGCCGAGGCCGCACCGATCCGCCTGTCAATCTCATGCTCCATCCTCCCCTCACTCGTGAACAAGACCCCGAGATACTTGAACTCCACCTTTTTCTCGTCCTTTCGGTCATTACCCAAAGCTCATGACCATAGGTGAGAGTAGGAACGTAGATTGACCGGTAAATTGAGAGCTTCGCCTTTCGGCTCAGCTCCCTCTTCACCACAACGGTCCGGTATAGCGACTGCATCACTGCCGAGGCCGCACCGATCCGCCTGTCAATCTCATGCTCCATCCTCCCCTCACTCGTGAACAAGACCCCGAGATACTTGAACTCCACCTTTTTCTCGTCCTTTCGGTCATTACCCAAAGCTCATGACCATAGGTGAGAGTAGGAACGTAGATTGACCGGTAAATTGAGAGCTTCGCCTTTCGGCTCAGCTCTCTCTTCACCACAACGGTCCGGTACAACGGCCGCATCACTGCCGACGCTGCACCGATCTGCCTGCCAATCTCACGCTCCATCCTCCCCTCACTCGTGAACAAGACCCCAAGATACTTGAACTCCTCCACTTGAGGCAAGGACTCCCCACCCACCCAGAGAGGGCAAGCCACCTTTTTCCGGTCGAGAACCATGGCCTCGGATTTGGAGGAGCTGATCCTCATCCCAGCCGCTTCACACTCGGCTGCGAACCGCCCCAGTGCACATTGGAGGTCCCGGTTCGATGAAGCCATCAGGAGAACATCATCTGCAAACAGCAGAGATGAGATCCTGTGGTTCCCAAACCGGATCCCCTCCGGCCCCTGACTGCGCCTAGAAATTCTGTCCATAAATATAATGAACAGAACCGGTGACAAAGGGCAGCCCTGGTGGAGTCCAACATGCACCGAAAACAGGTCCGACTTACTACCGGCAATGCGAACACAGCTCCTGCTCTGGTCATACAGGGACCGAACAGCCCTTATCAAAGGGCCCCGAACCCCGTACTCCCAGAGCACTCTCCACAGGACCCCACGAGGGACACGGTCGAATGCCTTCTCCAGATCCACAAAGCACATGTGGACTGGTTGGGCAAACTCCCATGCACCCTCGAGCACCCGATGGAGAGTATAGAGCTGGTCCAGTGTTTCCCGGCCGGGACGAAAACCACACTGCTCCTCCTGAATCCGAGGTTCGACTATTGGTCGAATTCTCCTCTCCAGCACCCTGGAATAGACCTTGCCGGGAAGGCTGAGGAGTGTGATTCCCCGATAGTTGGAACACACCCTCCGGTCCCCCTTCTTAAAAAGAGGGACCACCACCCCGGTCTGCCAGTCCAGAGGTACTGTCCCCAACCGCCACGCGATGTTGCAGAGAAGTGTCAGCCAAGACAGCCCTACAACATCCAGCGACTTGAGATACTCAGGACGGATCTCATCCACCCCCGGGACCTTGCCACAGAGGAGCTTTCCAACCACCTCAGTGACTTCAGCCAGGGTGATGAAAGTGTCCGCCTCCGAGTCTCCAGCCTCTGCTTCCTCCTCAGAAGACGTGACGGCGGGATTGAGGAGATCCTCAAAGTATTCCTTCCACCGTCCGATAACATCCCCAGTCGCGGTCAACAGCTCCCCACCCCCACCGTAAACAGTGTTGGTGAAGCACTGCTTCCCCCTCCTGAGGCGCCGAACGGTTTGCCAGAATTTCTTTGAGGCCGTCCGATAGTCCTCCTCCATGGCCTCTCCAAACTCCTCCCAAACCCGAGTTATTGCCTCTGCGACCACCCGGGCTGCAGCATGCTTGGACAGCTGGTACCCGTCAGCTGCCTCAGGAGTCCCATGAGCCAACAAGGCCCAATAGGACTCCTTCTTCAGCCTGACGGCATCCCTTACTTCCGGTGTCCACCACCGGGTTCGGGGATTGCCGCCGCGACAGGCACCACAGACCTTACGACCACAGCTACGGGCGGCCGCATCGACAATAGAGGCCGAGAACAGAGCCCATTCAGACTCTATGTCCCCAACCTCCCCCGGAATCCGGGAGAAGCTCTCCCGGAGGTGTGAGTTGAAGGTGCCCCTGACAGAGGGCTCTGCCAGACGTTCCCAACAGACCTTCACTAGGGATGCAAATTATCGATTAATTCATTAATTGATAGTTGATTGACCTTATCGATCGATTAACGATTAACTGATAAGCGGCGTTTTTCACCTGAATTTTAGTGTTTCAATAGGGTCTTTAAGAATATAAGCTATAGTAACATAACACTGAGTCAAAAATATATCATAGTATTATTATATTGTATATTCCTCAATTAATTATTCCTTAGTAAAAAACAGACGAATGTATTGATGCTGAATAACAAATAACAGTAATCCCTCACTCTATCGCGTTTTTTTTTTATTTTTTATTTTTTATAGTGTAACATTTTTTTATAGTGTAACATTGTGTTCTGTCCTGATTGGCTAAGAGACTAGACCAGGACTAAACGTGGACTGGACCAGGTCTGGACCTGGACTGGACCTGGACTCGACTGGGACTCGACCGGGTCTGGACCTGGACTGAACCAGGATTGGGCCGCTGCTGGTTTCGTGCGGCTGGTTTGTGGCTCGGGGCCCGGGCCGCAGGCCAGCCGCGCGGGACTCGGGGCCCGAGCCGCGGGCCAGCCGCGTGAAGCTCGGGGCCCGGGCCACGGGCCGGCCGCGCGGGACCAGCAGCGGCACGTTGCGGCGCATTCCTGGGCGCCGCGGTTCGATCTCGCCTCGCGCGTACACCCGAGGCTGCTGAGCAGTGCCGTTGGTGCCTGCGGCCGGCTGTGAGTCGAGCGCAGCGCGGTGCGCGGTTGCCTTGTTTCGTGACCACGCGGTTAATTACAATTAATGCATTTTGTTCGACTAACGTCTTAATCGACAATTAATCATTAATCGATTAATTGTTGACATCCCTAACCTTCACAATATGCTTGGGCCTGCCAGGTCTCTCCGGCTTCCTCCCCCCGCCAGCGGACCCAACTCACAGGGGCCGTTGAGGCCCCCGCCTTCGACTGCCGCCCAGATCTCTCTGCACCCGGCCCTTATGGATCCTCCTGCGGGTGGTGGGTCCACAGGAGGACGGCCCCACGTCGCTTCTTCGGGCTTCGCCCGGCCGGGCCCCGTGGAGAAAGGCCCGGCCACCAGACACTCGCTGGCGAGCACCCACCCCAGGTCTGGCTCCAGGGTGGGGCCCCGGTGACGCCAGTCTGGGCGCCGTATCTGACCTTGATATTGAACTCATCATAAGGGCTTCTGAACCACTCTTAGTCTGACCCGTCCCCCAGGACCTGTTTGCCTTGAAACATAAATCGACCAAATAAACTTTGTCCAGTTGACAAATTGAATTTCTCCTTTTTGCCATAGTTTTTTTTAAATATTTTGCTGTAAATCTGAAATTTTTGCAGTCCATCAAAAATGTGCAAAGTTGTTTACTTCCGAAATCACAAGCTTTGACAAAACTTTACAAAGACAAGTGGATCTGGAGCAGTGTCCCGTCTCCCTGATTTCAGAGGGCGTGATTGACAAGCGGATTAACCAATCAGTCAGTTCACGTCAAAATAAATTAAAAAAAGAAGAAAAATCATAAAGGATTAAGAAACAGTGCAGATTTGAACAACATCAACAATCAAAGCACCAAACTATTACTTATTTCAAGTAAAAAGTTCTATATTTTGTCCTGAATGTTACGTGAATTTTCAAGAGGCGGTGGCTTCCGCATTTGAGGAGCACATGGTTGGATCGTCTCAAGTTTGGACGGAGGTTTTTTAGACTTTATGAACAGAATGTAGAAGGGATTGGCTGCTCGGGTTACAAAATTCTAAGTCTAAATGTCTAGTCGAGGTTCCAGTATTGCCCAAGTGTGAATTAACTATAAAATGAACCACAAAAATGCAAACTTGCCACTTTCTCCCCTTGGTTTCTTAAATTGCCCAAATTATACCCATTTCTGATCTATGTTATAATGTAGTTTCCTCATCACAAACAGACCTGGAGTTGTGTTTTGTTTCAGTCACACAACACACTGCATGCACATGGTAGGATCGGATTGGATTTCTCCAAATCCGATCTTGTTACTCAGCGGCTGGTCTGTCCTCCTATCCGAGTGCACATGAAGCTCGTGTAATCGGATAATGGTCAGCGACCTGGCCGGCTCCGCTACGCTATGTGGCGCTGTAGTCAATAAAAACACAACAAACTATGTGGCGGTATACAAAGATGGCGCTCGAGGAGTTTGACGGACCAGCATTGGTGTATGTGTTGTGCATTCTTTTTTCGCAGTCTTGATTTCGTCTGACTTTTTCGGCAACAATCGCTACTTATGACGGCGTCGGCGCCTCCTGCCACTTCCGGGTGAAATCCCTGGTGAAAATTCCAGTACGCCAATCCGATCCGATATCGTGCACAAGGCGGCCCCAAGCGGATTACTATCGGCCTAAGCCAGGGGTTCCAATCGGATTCGGGAAACCAATCCCTATACGATCATTAGCCTGTGCACATGAATTCGATACGATCCCAATCCGTTTGCAATTGGATTACACTCGTCCATGTGCACGCAGTGACATTAAACACACAAACCCTGTATATTTAGGCTGAATATTTCTTTAAAAACAGAAAACGCTCTCTTCGGAAATCCAAGTATGGCTTAAAGCTCATAAGAGTCACTGTTGTGTCATATAGCACCGCTCAATTAGTGCTGATTTAGTTGTAGTTTGTGGACTTTGAGATCTTCAGCGGGGTCTTCAGTGACTCTCAGATTGTAAACCTCGAGCAGGTGCAGATGCCAGGAGGACATGGCTCTTGTTTTCGACTAAATATCTCTGTGTTTTCACCACCTGTTACACAATGACATTCCTCAACTGGCAAAGACAGAACACAAACACACAAACAAGTTTAATTTAGATTCATCGAGCCAGCGTTTTCTGTCCCAATACTATACTTAAGGCTTAAGTATCTGCTGACCCAGAGTAGAGACTGAAAGTACACATTTTCCTTACACTTCTATGGAGTATTTATTGCTAACACATAACTTATTTGATAAGTAAGTAGACTTGGACAAACTTTACTGATCCACAAGGGAAATTATTTGGATACAGTAGCTCACTCATCATAATATAATATGTAACAGAGGGTAACAAAAAATAGATGGAATAGCAAAAAAAGACCAGAGTCAAATAAGAACCGGTGTCAGGTAAAGTAAGTAAACACACTTTATTTACTGTATATAGCACTTTTTCTGATCTAATGTTGTTTACTCATCAAACACACACACACATTTAACACACAAACCCTGCATATTTAGGCTAAACTTGAAAACTACCACTACATGACATTACAAAGTGGAACGGAGCATTTTGAGCTTTGGAGATGTAGACAGACTAATAATAAAGGGATATTCAAACATGTGTGAATGAAACAAAACATGACTCCAGGTTTGCTTTGATGAAGTAACAGCTAACAAGAGTCGATTGTGTGTAATAAAAGACCTTTAAAGGGACAGTGTGTAAGATTTTTACCCGTTAATTACCGAAATTGAAGATACCCCAAAAATACAGTGTTTTCCAAGCCTTTTCACTTTCATCATGAAATCAAAGTATTCTTTTGGACTTAGATATAGTCACATAAAAGGGGGATCTTCCCCATATAGAGGCAGCCCTTTTGATTACGAGAGCCGCAGAAGGACATTTGGGCTCCGCCTTCGGCAAGGCTCGTGGTTTTGGGTAAACAACGACAAGCATGTTGCCGGATCACACGTCGTAATGGATCTAACACGTGTTTTGGACTAAATTGTTTTACTGGATTTTATTCGCTGGATCCTTACGGACAAATTGAGACCAAGTTTATGGTGAAATATTGAGTTTGACCTGTGCAGAGCCTTCAAAGGTAAGCTAAGTAACAAACCTCGTTTTGTGCTTTTCCGTGTAAAAGCCCCATGTGCTCGAGGAGTGATTGTTGTGCCGGGAAATGAATTGCATAGTCAAAAAGAGGAGACTGTAAGGTTTCATTTGATGTGTAGATTGTCATGGTACACGATCGAGAATGTGTGCTTTCATGCGAAAAGAAAAAAAAAAAAACAGTGAACGGGACCGCGTTTTATTTATACCGTAGTTGTCGGCGAGGGCTCGCACAGCGCCGGGTGCGCCTCACGCGTTTGTGCGCGGGTATGTGAGCTGTCCGTGTTACGGCGCGCCCGGGTGACCCTCGTGGTCTGCCGTAGCTAAAACAGGAAGTGCCATAGCCACAATCCACCTATGCGCCACGAATCCTACACACTGGACCTTTAAAATCTATACTGTCAAAGACAACTTTATTGTCAATTCTGCCATATGTGTTCGACATACAGTGAATCGAAATTTCGTTTCTCTCTGGCCAAGCAGTACAAAATACAATATAAAGACAATACAAATACTATCTAAGACAGGGCCTAAAAAAAATAAATCTAAGTTTCCGGTTGCCGACCGACCCTGTTGATTTGCATGCGACCCAAATTATTTTATTGGACTTAATAAAATAAAATAAATTTGATACTCAAATTAATTTTACAAGCTTCGGTTAAAAAAGAAAGAAAACTAATAGCCTACTGTATTTTTCAATTTCTGCGGGGCAATGTGTACGGGGGTCCTCGGGTTACGACGGTAAAAAAAAATAAATAAATAAAAAATTACGCGTCATTCCGTCTTACACGGTTTAGCGTGGTAAGCAACGTAAACAAACGCGAACGGCGCACGGCGGAAGAATACGCTTTGTTGTGGTTGTAGGGCGAAGTCTTAAGAACGGATCAACTTAGGGTGACCATACGGCCTCTTTTGCCCGGACATGTCCTCTTTTCAGAGGCTGTCCGGCCGGAGTTTATAAAATCCTTCAAATGTCCGGGTTTTTGATTCCGTTGGAAACGCGCTCCAGTTCGAGTCGAACCCCGGAACGTGTATTCATTCATTCACAAACAAGCGCGCCACGCCACGCTCCACACACACACACGCACACGCACGCTCGCTCGCTCGCTCACACACACACACACGCAGGCTGACAGGCAGGTAGGCGCACTGCGAAGACACAGAAAATGCCGAAACGCAAATGCAGTTTCACGGATGAATTGCAAAAAAAGTACCCCTGTTTTAGCCCGGGGCGTGACAAGTGGGAGGCAGAATGCACAGTGTGCAAAGCTGGGACTTACGTCTCTGTGGCGAATAAGGGGTCCAACGATCTGAACGCTCATATCGCCACAACAAAACACAAAATAGCTGTGCAGGGTGAGAGCTCGAGTTCAAAACTCACGACATACTTTGTGCGACCTGGAAAAATGAAGATATGGTGAATGCAAGCGAGGGCGCTCTATTATTTGTATATTTTTTTCATTAGCCATTAGACACATTATTTTGAAGAATGGGCTTACTGAACATTGAAGGATAGGCTAACTCTCTTTTTATTTTTGTTTTTTCTTTTTTCTTAACTAAGGTGTAAGTGTCAGCCTTAAGATTGCTTATATTAATAAATATATTATTTATAAAGCAACTGTTTGTGAGTGTTTTGGGCTATTTTTCAGTATATCCAGGTAAAGTGTTCTTTTCTGGGGAATTCAGAAGCACAGTAAGCCCCCGACCCACATAAAACCCCTAAAAATGGGGGAAAAAAACTCTAAAAAAATATATTTTGTGCGCGAGCTGGAAGTGTGTCCTCTTTTCAGTGAAATACAATATGGTCACCCTAATCAACGTTGTAACCCGAGGACCCCCCTGTAATGTGCTTCTGTTTTTCTGTGATCTGTAAAATTCTCTGTCTGTACCCATAAAAACAATGGCGACGGCATCGCTGGACATATGCGTGGTCACGGTGAATTGTTAAGATTATGCAGTGCCAGTTTTAAGTTGACCAATGTCAACACCGTGTTAAATAAATGTAGTATTCAAAATTGTTTACTGCTTCTAAATTTAATGACTGCCATTTGAAAGAAGAACAGAAAAAACAATACAAAATCAGCATGTATTTTTGTAACATTGTAAGATATATTCTACATGTACTCTGGTACAGTCAACGACCTGGTTTCACATGGCATGGTGGAGCTCCGTTCGACTATACTTAAGTATAGCATATGCTCTTAGCATTGAGATAGCTTTGGGAAATTATGCCAATGTCAATTATAGTCTTTATTGAAATAGTACTGCTGCGGAAGGAAATAAAATAAAATTTCAAAATGTCCATATTCCCACAGGAAAAAAAATAAAAAATAAAAATAAAATAAATTCCCTACCTACCCATGTCTAGAACTGTCAACAAATCGGAAACCAACATTTATTTTTTTAGGCCCAGGATCTAAAAGCAGTGCAAAGAATAAATACCTATTTATTTAAAGATAAAAATAAATGTGCAACAGTAGTTCTTAGCATTATAGTAGTTGGAACATTATAAGCAATACAATATGTGTACACAATATCTCCTTGACAGAAGCAGGTGTTGGACCCTCCTGCAGAAAAGTTATACCATTAAAATGGACCCAATCATCACCAATGCAATTATTTTATACTGTATGTACAGGTGCCTAAAACAGACAACAGTTTTTTCATCCAATCAGGCACTTTGTTAATTAAGACCTATTTGGACGGGATTAGTTTTATGGGGTGACATTGGGTGAAGTAATAATTACCAGGGAATTTAGTCTTGTGTGAACGCGCCATGTCCGTAAACATAACGGAGTATGTCTGTGAAATTTACAGCGAGTTTCACCTTCTGTAAAACGGTCTGGAGAAATTACCACAGGTAATATTAATCCCGTGAGAATGCGACCCTCGGTATGTAATATTCCGTCACATCCGTTTAAAGAAATAACTTACCGCAATTTTCAAACACGGAGGAGCTTGAAGCGCTTTGTTTTGCCGCCAAGCAAAATTATCTACTGGTACTCTCAAACAAACGCACACATCGACCAATGAAAAAGCCCGAGAGGTATAAATCAGTCGTCAGAGGCATGAAACTTCTGCTTGTTTTAGGTCATGTATGCTCTATTAGTCCTGATTATGGGCAATAATTTGCATAGTTCGCTAATGATAAAAGGAGAAGTTCAATTTGTCAACTGGACAAAGTTTGTTTGGTTGAAAACGTTTCGCCGCTCATCCGAGAGGCTTCGTCAGCTCTAATAAGAATACTGGTAAGACACTTGCTTATATCTTGCTGCAGGGAGGAGCTACCTAGCTAACTACTTTCCGGAACTATCTCATTGGTTTCCGTCTTTTGTTTCTCTGGCGTCTAGATAACGATCCCTATTCATCCCAACTTTGTCCAGTTGACAAATTGAACTTCTCCTTTTATCATGGATTCTACCTGGACGACTGAGGGACTTTTCACGCATCTATAGTTCGCTAATATTTCACATAGGCCAATCATGACTTCTCTATCTTCAGCTGATGCTTTATGCCCTGCCACACCAAAATCCAGCGACGAATACGTGATGGCACAGCGTAAACAAACTCCTCCCATGCCATTTACAGTCATACCTCACTTTACAAAAGACCCAACTAACGAATAATCCAAGTTACGAAACGCCTTTACGTAAAATTTTCGTCTCTGAATACGAAAGAAAATTCAAATTACGAAACGCAAAATCTCAAAAATTCAAATAATGTGCGCTCAGCTTCGCAGCCGCCCGAATCCCCCGAAACGTAAATACACTTGTAAATACACTCTCCCAACACCCTGCTGGCCTCCCATTGGCTAGGAACGAATCAGGCCTTTTACATTGCGACTCTACTTACGAAAAAATCACGTTACGAAACCACTTCTGGAACGAATTAATTTCGTAAGGTGAGGTATGACTATATTACGGACATTTCTTGTCCTGTGTGAATGGGGTCATTTATATTAGAGAGGTCCTGTGATAAACCGACATTACTCTACATTCCCCTGTAAAACTAATCCTGTCCGAATAGGGCTTAAAGGTCCCATGGCATGAAATTTTCACTTTCTGAGGTTTTTGAACGTTAATGTGAGCTCCCCTACCCTGTTTAGGCCCCCCATAGTTAAAAGTGGTGAAATGTCTAAACTGAGCATTTGCGATCCTTTTCTGCGTTACAAAAAATCGAAGCTCAAACGGGCGAGTTTGAACAAGGCACCTTATTGACGTCAGATCGAAAAAAGAAATGCAAATGCAGTTCCACCCCCGTCTGTCTGTACTTAGCGTCTCTGTAAATCACGCCCAGAGAGTTTGGACTGCGAATGCGCTAGGCAATGCGAAATGCGTTTTTTTTATTTGCCTGGAGGCACGTCTGAGTGTTTCTAGGCTCGGAAGTCCTTTATCTGAGCCTCTGGACCTTTGAACAGCAGTGGTTTAATTGTATTTTATGTGGAAATGTGTTTATTTTTCAATGGAACGCTTCAAAACTCTCCCCCCGTGCAAAAACAAGGAAATGGATCAGCTGTGAGCTACAGCGGAGACCGGAGCGTTTGGCCACGCCCCCACCCTCTACTATTGGCCAGCTTTTTTCTCCTCATTTGCATTCAAGCAACAACTCCCATTATGACCTGTTCTGAGGGAGAAAAAATACTCTCTCATCTTATCTCTGTTTCTCATGGACTGAGTGTTGATTTTGAAGGAGGATTCATTTACAGTATTAGGGAACCATTAAGGAGCCATATAAAAGCATCAAGAAGTACCATGTCATGGGATCTTTAATAATCATGGGAAACCAACAGTCTGACACAATCCCAGACATATGTTTCTATGACAGAAATGACTTCATGGGCGGGGCTAAACGTTCAAACTAAAACATGTTCCTGACTCATGGTTTGAAACAAGGTAACTTTAACTGTCCTCAGCTGCCCGTGATGCCAATACAAACTTACAAAACTTCATCATTAAAGTCTCTCCTCTCCAATAAGAGGCTCTGCTGACCTTATACAAACTATGAAGCTTGGCCTGTTACGTTGGAGTGGAGCGAGCGAGGCGACAGCTCCGAGCAGCCTGATGGTGTCACCGTTAATGCCACAGGAAGTGTGATAAAAGCTTTAAAGACTCTGGGCAGTGCGCACCTCCGTGGCCTTAAGGCTCTGTGCCGCTAATTACCAAGTCGATCACTTCACTTCAGACAAACTTCCAAGAAAAGCTCTGGCCAATGAAAAGAAAAGTCGCTCTTTATGTTAACAAGGCCATGCAGAAGACATTTTCTTTGACCTTTTAAAAATAAGTTGCGGTTGCAGTTGAGTTTCGACTGCTAGTATCCTCCATCTTGTTCTTTCTTTGTCATTACCCAAAAGCTCATAACCATACGTGAGGGTAGGAATGTAAATTTAGCAATAAATAGACAGTAGAGCTGGGCGGTATGACCAAAAATTGATATCATGGTATTTTTCTAAATTATATCGGTGTCACGGTATTTGACTATTTTTTTTTTCATGCATGACTAGGTGTTAACCGCATTTCCTAATAATTTAGAGAATAATTACTGCAGTAAATTGGACTTGGTAAAACATATCTGGTAGGGGTGTGAATCTTTCACTCACAAAATGGTTTGATTCGAATCTCGATTCACAGGCTACGATTCGATTCAGGGACGATTCATAAAATTAGTAAACGATCCGGTACGATTCGATCCGATCCAGTTCGGTTAATTTCGATTCAATACAAATTGACAACTTTACTCCCAAGTGCTTTAAAGTTATTGAGAAGAAAAAGAGAGAAACAGAAATTAAATTTCAAAATGGTATCCTTTTGTTTATTTAGTGTCCAACAGACAATACACCAGGCCTACTGAAAAACTGGCAATCCGGTTTGCAAAACTCTGCTCATACTTAAAATACAACACATTCCTTCCCTCAAGCAACACAAAACAATAAGGTTAGATATCAAAAATGAAAAAAGACCTTATAAAACAAGCAAGTTGCCTATTAAAGGCAAAAATCAGAATGAATCAGAATTAGTTAGTAATTAGTGCTTCAGTCACTCATGAGTTTCAGTAACTGTAAAAGTGTAACATATCACTGACAAGAAGATAGATATTACTAGGCAGTTATAGAAAACACTAGCATGTTAAATCCACTGAATAACTAATACTTTCTCTCCATCTTATAACATTTCCTTAGTCTCCTTTGAGACAAAAATCATCTGTGTGTGAAGTACATTTCTATACACACAAATCATAAGTATCTAAATACAGAAATGCACCAATTCTGATTATACATTGTATTTTCCACACAAAAGTAAATTAGCCAAGTCAATTTTAGCCCAAATCAAATATACATTGCCAATACGTTCCCTGCAGACGTGGAAGAGGATGCAGATCTTGGTTTCGTGCGTTCTTCATATTCCAGGACATGTTTGTGACGGAGGTGGTGAAGCAGATCGCTCGTGTCGCCTACAACTTTAGCCCGACAACATTTACAGAATACGGTTGTTTGATCGGTGTCAGATTTTTTAAAGCCAAAGTACTTCCACACGACTGACGCGGCTCCTCTTTTCGGTATAAGTTCCTCTGTGTCTAACATTTTCTCCGTCCATGTTGTTCACCGCTCAACACACACTGAGCTTCCACCGCTCTCACGCCACTGCAGAACAGTCCCCCTCTCAAACAATGTCCTGCGGCGCCACGTTCCGCCGCTGTGTTCCCGACGTTTTGTACGCACACACTCACCGATATTGGGATATATGAAAAATCCATATCATTAAAAAACACCAGTATTCGGTATGAACCAGTATACCGGCGAGCCTTAATAGAGAGCTTTGTTTTTGCCTCAGTTCCTTCTTCACGAGTT
Organism: Paratrypauchen microcephalus; assembly: GCA_036785185.1. Lineage (NCBI taxonomy): Eukaryota > Metazoa > Chordata > Actinopteri > Gobiiformes > Gobiidae > Paratrypauchen > Paratrypauchen microcephalus. The sequence goes on from JAVJIX010000164.1 coordinate 973,331, forward strand.
TATTTAACAATGTTTACCTCGGGCTCAGACTGCACGCGTGACAGATTTGATGCAGTGGCCACAATTACTTGGTATAATTCAAGGTTACAAGAGGAGCTGAGACCACAGGCTGGTCCTCATGCGAGTGTCACACCACAACTAAACTGGTCTGAGACAGGAGTCGCAGCTGGAGCGTGTGCAGTCTGAGCGAGGCGTAAAAAGCGGTGTAATATTGTCTCTATAAAATGCTCAGGGGAACAGGAAAGCAGCCCACATGTTTGTAAAGGCCCTGGCCTCTCTACTGGACACCACACAGTAAAAGTGCTGTGTGTACATGTACGGTCGACCGCAGAAAGGACTGTGGAAGAGGCACATTGTTATGGGGCAAGACAATACCAGGCTGGATGCAGTTTCACAACAAGCTTTTTAGGTCGGTCATGGTTCCTCTGTATATTCTCTGCATAGGATCTCTCAGTCTGTAGATAAAAACAAGCTTATGTTAAATCTGGTGTAAATCATCTCTTCTTATGAGATGAATGTGTTCGCAAATGGTCCCTGTTAAAATAAAATAAACCCACCCTGTACTCCTCGTCTTCCAGTGGTTTATGCAGCAGTAGAATCATCAGCTCTACAAACAGTATCAGCATCAGCCATGAAAAAAATCCATATCCAGGCCAGGACTGGTAATCGGGCATACCGGGTATTTGGCATTTTCCTGGTGGGCCGACAGTCCTTTTTTTATTTATTTTTTTCACTTAAAGACCGGCCCACAATTTAGAGGAGGCGTCCTATTGGTCCATCTTCAATACAGACAGTGGACTAAACCAATCAGGATATAGAAGCTTACGAGAGCGGTCCCACCCCTTTCTCTGCACTGATCCCCGCCAGTTTCAGTGTTGAGCGTGGAAACATGGAGAAGCGGCAGAAAGGGGGTGTGGAGAAGTTACGGAGCTAAAATATTAAAAAATCTCACTATAAACACTGCAAAATGTTCTAAAATAACAGACATTGTCATACTCTGCAGCCCAGGCTGAAGGTGGACAGGAAGAGGAGCAGCCAGAGACTGTGGACAGGGAACCCGAGGGAACCTGAGGGACTTTTAGGTGATGGACAGGCATGAAAATCGCTCATCTTTCTGCGAAATTCACCGTTTTGAAGCCAAAACAGCTGACCTACGTGAATCGTGTAGATTCGATGAGAATGTTTTTTTTTTGTGTGTGCAAGATGCATTTTAAATAGGGATGCAAATTATTGATCAATTCATTAATTGATAGTTGATTGACCTTATCGATCGATTAACTGATAAGCGGCGTTTTTCACCTGAATTTTAGTGTTTCAATAGGGTCTTTAAAGGGATATGCCACCCCCAGGTCAAATTTGGGCATCTCCCCACAGTCCAGAGACTAAAATAAGTGGTGGAAAGCGTTTTCCTGCTCACCCAGCCATTGTCCGAGTCTGTCGCCACTGACCGCCGCGGTATCTGGTGCTCCTCCGCCTTAGACTGGAGTCTAACGTAGCCAGAGAAAGATTTCGGCCAAAAGGAATTAATTTGCTCGATGGGTTTCCCAATTACTTTGTGTGTAGTGCGCATTCATATCGAGTGCAAATAAATGTGCAAATCAACACGGAGAGCTTGCCTTGGTCATTTTGGGTGGGAACTATTTTCCAGTGCGTAAGAATACAGCCGTATCACGCACCACGTTGTGCAACAGGGGAACTCCCTTCCCGGTGCGTAACTGGGATTCCCCTGGTAGCGTGCTGCGTGATACGGCTGTATTCTTACGCACTGGAAAATAGTTCCCACCCAAAATGACCAAGGCAAGCTCTCCGTGTTGATTTGCACATTTATTTGCACTCGATATGAATGCGCACTACACACAAAGTAATTGGGAAACGCATCGAGCAAATTAATTCCTTTTGGCCGAAATCTTTCTCTGGCTACGTTAGACTCCAGTCTAAGGCGGAGGAGCACCAGATACCGCGGCGGTCAGTGGCGACAGACTCGGACAATGGCTGGGTGAGCAGGAAAACGCTTTCCACCACTTATTTTAGTCTCTGGACTGTGGGGAGATGCCCAAATTTGACCTGGGGGTGGCATATCCCTTTAAGAATATAAGCTATAGTATACATAACACTGAGTCAAAAATATATCATATTATTATATTGTATATTCCTCAATTAATTATTCCTTAGTAAAAAGCAGACAAATGTATTGATGCTGAATAACAAAATACAGTAATCCCTTGCTCTATCGCGGTTCGCAGATTTTTTTTTTATAGTGTAACTTTTTTTTTTATAGTGTTGGCTAAGAGACTAGGACAGACAGGACTAAACGTGGACTAAACCAGAACTAAACCAGGTCCAGACCAGGTCTAAACCTGGACTGGACCAGGTCTAGACCTGGACTAAACCAGGATTAAACCACCATGTGCCGCTGCTGGTTTCGTGCGGCGTGCCGCATGAAACCAGCAGCGGCACGCATTCCGGGCGCCGCGGTTCGATCTCGCCTCGCGCGTACACCGGGGCTGCTGAGCAGTGCCGTTGGCGCCTGTGGCCGGCTGTGAGTCGAGCTTGGCGCAGCGCGGTGCGCGCTTGCCTTGTTTCGTGACCACGCGGGTGCGCGTGTCCGCGATTAGCGATTAATTACAATTAATGCATTTTGTTCGACCGTCTTAAATCGACAATTAATCGTTAATCGATTAATTGTTGACATCCGTAATTTGAAATAAACCGTTGAATGTGTAGTTGCTGCGAGTTTGCTGGTGGTTTTGGGGATTTTTCCTTTAAATGTTGTCCCCTGATTTCCCCTCAGCCAAGTAAAACAGTAAAACACTTTGCTTCGGGGAACACAAACATAAATTATTCCATTGTGTTCCGATAATTATGAAGGGTCGGTCTAAGCCAAAAATGCCAGGGCCATTTTTTTTTATCCCAGTCCAGCCCTGTCCATGTCTCTAGTTTGAGGGGCTTCTGCAAGCCTGTGAAGCGCATTATGGCATCATTTTCATCGTTATCATGTTCAATAGCTACATAATTACGTTGGTTTAGGTTAGGGGTCAACAATCGAGTATTAAACCTAATGAAGTGTAATTCAACTCATTATTACTCTGCCCTTAGGCTGGCGCCAGAAACTTGTCAGAATTTTGGAGACCCAAGTCTAAATCAATGGGGGATATTAGATTTGCCATTAAACTGTATTGAAAACATATGCAATATATATCTATTAATTCTGTTCTCAAAATGTTTGCTTTGGCTCAGATCACTAGACAGATCCATCTTCTTTTTTTCCTTGCGCTCAGGAAGGCGGTGGTTTGACAGCACTGTTTATTTCCCGTTTCCGCTGTGGGGATTTTTTCAGACGGTTTAGAAGGAGCGTGACAGGAGCTGGACTGCTGATACAGGAGACATGTTTTCCTAATCCCAAAATAAGGACAGAAGTGGTATTTGTGGAAGATAAAATATAGTCATAAGGGAGTTATCTGTCACTGCTAATCTGGAAATACTTCCTCACAATCTCAACCATAACAAATGTAACGTCTTGGTTTAAATACGACCGGCAAATCTGCAACTTAAAGGGGACATATTAGGCTGTTGTAATGTAGTTTATTCATCACAAACAGACCTGGAGTTGTGTTTTGTTTCTGTCACACAGTCATTACCGCCACTGGCCACGAAAAAAACCCTATTGGTCGATTTCCATTTCACACACAAATCTGAGTTCTTCTCTCAAACAGAAAACACCACTGAAAAATAACTGATAGAGGCATCAAAAAATATATATAATATGGATAAAATGTGGAGTTGCCAATGTCGTGGCTTGGCACTAAGGCTGTGAAACTAATCACATTTATAATCATGACTGAATGGATGCTGTTTTCAATTACAAAAATGTTAAAAATACAATGAATTACCCTCTCTTCAGACTGTTTTTCCTGGAACAAAGCCATTTCAGACCTGGTATTGGCAATCTCTACTGAACTAAAGGTAGAAAGTAGCTCAAAAATACTGCTACATGACATTCCAAGGTAGACAGACTAATAAACCAGAATTACTCAAACGTGTGAATGAAACAAAACACAACAACATTATAACACGTCTTAAAGCTCACAAGAGTCAATTTTGTGTAATATAGGACCCTTAAAAGTAATGATTCCTCGTTTTCACATTAACGGGCTACAAGAATGAAAGGTGGTGCCAAAACTATAAATCTAACTTTCTCTTGGCCCAAACGCTGTTGCATCTGTCCCTGCCCACTGCTCCACTTCAGATGGGGGATTCCCTGTCCCAAACGCCACGCTGAACCGAAACAAAGCCCTGATGGGGGGGTCACTGTGGGGAGGGGGTCAGCTGACCCATGTTGTAATGTAGTTTATTCATCTCAAATATACCTGGAGTTGTGTTTTCTTTCACACAGACATTATCTCCATTCGCCAAGAAAAAACCCACACTAGTCCAACTCTATTTCACACAAATCCTGCATATTTAGGCTGAGTTCTTCTCTCAAACAGAAAACACTCTGTTCCACCTTGTGATGTCACGTGGCATCACTGTTCCAATGAAAAATAAACAATGGCATCAAAAAATATATATACACTATGGATTTACTCAAAATTTCACGAGTTTCTGATGTCTTAGTGTCATCTTTGCACTAAGGCTGTGAAACTAATCACATTTATAATCATGACTGAATGGATGCTCTGTTCAATTACAAAAATGTTAAAAATACAATGAATTACCCTCTCTTCAGACTGTTTTTCCTGGAACAAAGCCATTTTGTATTTTTTTTTTTACTTCACACACTCACTAGAATCATTTGGATGATTTCAGACCTGGAACTGCCAAACTCTACTGAACAAAAGGGACCAAATAAACTTTTGTTCAGTTGAGAAATGAAATTTTTCCTTTTGCCATGGATTCTACCTGGACGATTGAGGGATTCTACACATAAAAAGGAGCTGTTAACTTCAAAACTACTGCTACATAACATCACAAGGTGGAACAGAGCATTTTGGGGATGTAGACAGACGAATAAACCAGGATTACTCAAATGTGTGAATGAAACAAAACACATTATAATGCGTCTTAAAGCTCACAAGAGTCAATTTTGTGGAATATAGGACCCTTAAAAGTAATGATTCCTCGTTGTGACATTAACGGGCTACAAGAATGAAAGGTGGTGGTGCCAAAACTATAAATCTAACTTTCTCTTGGCCCAAACGCTGTTGCATCTGTCCCTGCCCACTGCTCCACTTCAGATGGGGGATTCCCTGTCCCAAACGCCACGCTGAACCGAAACAAAGCCCTGACGAGGAGGGGGGTCAGCGACAGCGGCCGTCTGAGGGAAGTGAAGGGGACAGCTGCTGAGTGAGTGCACAGAGGAAAAAAGAAGGAAGAAAGAAAAGCAGAGCGCCTCTATTCTGTGTCCCTCAAATAAATTACTTTAATGTTCACCGGGGTTTGGGGTGAACCTCCAGCACGGACATGATGGATCTCAACTCGAAAACGAAAAACTTCAACCGACACTTTGAGTTTCGTGTGTGGGGTGTGTGTCGTGGTGGTCTACGACTCTGCACAACGCCTAGCTCTTTGTTGTTATATGAACATTTCAGAGCTTTGACCCACATTATATTTGTTTCTCCTTCTCATTTCCAATCTCGAAGTTGTATTTGGAGTGATTTGTGCGTTTTTGGGTCATCTTTAAGCTTCATTTTTAATACCACCACTGCTCTGTATTTACTTATTTCTCCAATTTTACTTTCTTAATCTGTTATGTGCATAGGAATCGTCATGCTGGCATATTCTGTACCTTATTTATTCATTCATGGCTTGGATAGTGTAAATGTACATATTGTTCTTCATATTGTTTTATAGCTTTACTTGTATATATTGTTGTAAGTTGAACCTATATTTTTAACTCTTCTCAGCCATTTTTTAATCAATTTATCTATTTTATTCTATTCTTATGCATGCATGTGTCTATTATGCATCTGTTGTTGGCTGCTCTAAACGACATCTCACTTTGTATAGTGATAATAAAGACTTCTATTCTATTTTGATACAAATGAAAAATAATAACTCGCTGGCTTGATGCGGCTGTCCATCAGAGGTGCCGGCAGCTGCATGGCTTTGTGTTGACGACGTTTACAGCTCCCATTAGGCACAAGTTTTCGAATACAAAAGTCAGTGGATTTGTTCCTTTTATTACGTCGTTTTAGATGAAAACTGTAATTTAAAATGTCCAAATTATAACATATAATCTATTACACACGTGTACAGTAGACACAAACAATGTCTTCTTTAATGCTTACATTTGTGATGGAACGCAACATCAGATTATCCTGTATGAACTTTTCAGAGCTTTTAACCACATTATAGTCGTTTCTCCTTCTCATTTCCATTCTCGAAGTTGTATTTGGAGTGATTCGTGCGTATTTGAATCATCTTGAAGCTTAATCTTTAAAAGGATAGTGCGTCACTGACTTACCCATGACGGCGCGCTGTGATCCTGGTTCTCCGGTAATGTAGCTCATGAACGTAGTTCCGGTAAGTTAGCCAGGACAGTTAATAAAGCTTGTTTTTCTTCTCAAAACAAAACATTTGTCCGAAATGTGATATATTTGCGTCCCAAACAGCTGTCCACGAAAAATCCAGCATCATATTTTGCATTTGCATATTTTCTCTCTCGATTCGTATCAATGCGCCTACGTTAGCTGTATTAGCCTGTTCATTTGTAAACTTTCGCTTACGACGAACCACATCCGTCGTACACGTCCGCTAAAAGTTAACAGGATAATAATAAGTAATAGGCGTGCAGTGATATGAATCGAGACGAAATATGCGAATGCGAAAATACGCTGCTGGATTTTTCGTGGAGAACTGTTTGGGACGCATATCACCTTTTGGACAAATGTTGTTTTGAGAAGAAAAACAAGCTTTATTAACTGTCCTGGCTAATTTACCGGAACTATGTTCACGAGCTACGTTACCAGAGGAGAACCGGGACCAGATCACGCTGTCATGGGTAAGTCAGTGTTACCGCAAGAAACTTTTAGAAGGAAACCCATACAGATTAACATAAAAAAACGCAATATCCCTTTAATACCACCACTGCTCTGTATTTACTTCATTCTCCAATTTTATTTTCTTAATCTGTGATGCGCATAGGAATCGTGATGCGCATAGGAATCGTCATTTTGATACAAAAGAAAAATTAACTCGCTAGTTTGGTCTGCGGCTGTCCATCAGAGGTGCCGCCAGATGCATGGGTTTGTGTTGATGACGTTTACAGCTCCCAATGGGCACAAGATTTCGAATACAGAAGTCAGCGGATTTGTTTCTTTTACTACGTTGTTTTAGATGAAAACTGTAATTTAAAATGTCCAAATTATAACATAATAATCCACGTGTGTCATAGATTATAACTGTACAGTAGACACAAACAATGTCTTCTTTAATGCTTACATTTGTGATGGAACGTAACATCAGGTATGAACTAGCCAAGTGATTGTGTTTTTATGTTTATGAATATCTATGGATGCGTTGTTGTTGTTGTTGTTGTTAGGACCACTAGATGACATCATGCAGTAGGAGCAGGCATTCTGAGCTCCCAAAGAAGTGAGAAAGATGTGAGAACTGTACAAAATACACCTCCGAAATCTGTATTTTCTTTAATTTCCTCCAGTTTTTTTTTCTGTCGCGTCACAAATCACTTCACACTCATGTCCGTCACTTGTATCGGCGAATTGGCGTTGACAGATCCTTTAAAAAGCTCGTCGGGAGGAGGAGCGGGAATGCTGGAGCCGTGCCAAACACATGCGTTCGTACATCAGCAGTTTGTACAGAAGCTTTACGGCTCAGGCTCATTACGCTGCGGTGCTCCGGTTTATTTACTGCAGCCGTATTCAAACCAGGAATGTCAACAATTCCCATTCGGCACAACAGGCCTGTATGAAGTATGAAGTATGTGAGTGATAAAGTGGATTTCATGTTTTATGTCTAGAAAATTATGTCTGTGTTTCTTGTTACAATAACACATTTTGAAGGTTGAGAAGACTTTATGGCTCTATGTGCAGCCTGGAGATTGAACCCCCAAACTTTCACACATCTGATTTCAACTTTAAACCACCTTAATGTTGTTTCCTCATCAAAAACATGCCTGAAGTGGGTTTAGATGTCATTCATGCATGTTTGAGTAATCTAGTGATCTCTACCAGGCCCTATTCAGACCCTCCTTACAGTTAGCAGTAAAAGCCTACATCACCCACACGATAATTCTACAAAAAATATGATACAAACAATACACTACAACTAGACAAACCTGTAGTTGTAGTGGGAAATACACTGATTGTGATAGCGCTCTGTAGAAGAGTGATTTCGGCTGCGTCCCATTTCTCTGTCTTACCCCTTCGTCTTACCCCTACCCTTTGGTTTTGCTCGTTCATGTGAGGGCAAGGGGTGTCCCGATTCTAATTTTGATCAAGGGCTCAGGCCACGACCTCGGGCTACATACCCCTTGAAACGAAGTAAACCCTCGACCAGACTTGGGGTACGCCTACAAGCTCAGGCAGGTTTTGGGATCAGGATGGCAGCGTCACATCGACCAGCCAAGGAGTCTCATAAATGTATTTTCAGCAGTTGAAATGATCGATTAACAGTTTAGCAGGTTTACAATTATGACGCTTATGTTCTACGTTACTTTTAGTGAACTGTTGTTGCGGTTTTAATTGTTGTGGTGTCTTTTTAGCCGACGTTATCGTTTTCATCGAACTTTCATGTATAAACAAGCTAGTTTTTTGTCGAGCTGAGGTACCTGATCATCCTTGACATTTGTTTACGTTTGTTTGGGTCAGCTGTTGTCGCCTCTGTAGACGTAGCAGCTCAGGTAGAGGCAAGGGACGATGACGCAAACAGTAATCGAGTGGTGTTCCATTTCTCAGGGGAACATTCGTACCCCGAGCCCTCTCAGCTCGGTATCGAGGGGCAAGACAAAGATGTAGATAAAGGGGAAGGGGTAAGACAAAGTAATGGGCCTTAGAATGGAGTGTAAAGGGAGGGTGGACTCAGAGCGCCAAAAACAAAACTGAAACTAATTAAACTAACATTCTAATACATCGTTTCTGCCAATATAGCATTTTTAGTGGTGTAACAGGGTCATCTAAATATTATGTGCTATACCCTCTTTTACACAATAGCTACAGTATCTACACCTCCTAAGCTCAAAATGCTCTGCTCCACCTTGTGATGTCATGAAGCGTCAGCTTAAATATGCAAGGTGTGTGTGTTAAACATGTGTGAATGAAACAAAACACAACTCCGGCTATGTTTTTGATGAGGAAACAACACAACAGATCAGAAAATAGTGCATTTTAACAAGAAAATACAATACACCCAATCTGACAATAACTCAATTTTAAATAGGTCTTGTAGGAAAGCTTTTTGACCATTTGGCATAGCACTGTTTGGTTCAGTCCATAGCAACCCCCAAATACAGCTGTTAGCGCCATAAAACAAACTGCAAACTCTAAAACTGCTTGTTACTTAATACTAAAAACCTGTGGGTCCAATATGCCAACTTCTTCACCACTTTGCCCAGCGCGTTGGTGTTGAAACTGCTGCAGCGCCATAAATAGTGCCATGTATTTCGAGGGCACGACTGTAGACATAACAAAATGATGAAGAAAACCAGACATATAGATCCGCAGGGAGTACACTGCAGAGGAGGAGGGAGGGACCAGAGCTAACAATACAACACATTCAGGTTTAGAGTACAGTGGTCTAACTTCCACGTCCTGTTGGTGTCGTTACTGTTTGGGGGAAAACAGGGAGGTAACTGGATATGTTTTTCTGTTGACGTGCGGGTGCATTATATGGAACTGTGTTAAGGGCCATACACCAGATTATTCCCGTGAACCGTTAGGAGGTTCAAATCATACTGATAACCACCTTGACATAAAAATCACTGGTTGGGTGGTCAGATCCACGTAGGTGTGATTCAGGGCGCGTCCACACAATGTTTTTTGGTGAAAGTTTTTATTCGTTTTGGCCTTTCGTCCACACGGTGCCGGCATTTTGGGTGGCTGAAAATTATGTTTTTTGAAAACCGGTTCCAGAGTGGCGAAATCTGAGAACGCCGGGGTTGCGTTGTCGTGTAGACAAGCAAAACGCAGCTTTTGGAAAACGATGACGTCGTGATGCCGTCATCATCACGTGACCAGAAGAGAACCCTGCGGATTATTGCCGGTATGCGCATGTGCTCTTTGTAGTATTGCATTTCTGGTGGCTCTGGCTGTTTCCTGTTTACAGCACCACATATCGGTGTGGCATATGTATTACATCGTTTTCACTCAGCGCTCCGTTTTCGTCTGGACGCGAATATTTACTGATCCAACACGTATGTGGATGTGAATTTTTTTCAGATCGCATAAAAAAAAAAATCCAGGAGCATTGTCGTCTGGACGTAACCTCAAGCTCCCACAGATGGGAGCTTGGGCAGGACACTTAACCCCCCCTCGAGAAAAGCGCTGTACAAAATCGTAACCAAATACAATTTGAGCAAAATTATAATAAGACTTAAAGGTACACTGTGTAGGATGGTGGCGCATTGGTGGATGGTGGGTATTGCAATTCCAGTTCTAGCTACAGCAGACTTCGAGGGTCAGAAACAGTAATAAGTAGCAGAATCTCCCAGGAACCAGTAGGTGGCAGTATGCGCAAGCAACGCGTAACCCGCCATTAACCCGAAAGTGAAAGTGTGTGAAATCCACGGGCCAGTACCAACAGCTATAAAGAAAACGGCGAACGCGGAGCCCAAAATACAGTATGTCCTTCTGCGGCTCTCGTAATTAAAATGGATGCCGCTACATGGGGAAGAACCCCCTTTTATGGAGGTGAGATCGACTACAGTGGTACCTCACCTTACGAAATTAATTCATTCCAGAAGTGGTTTCGTAACATGATTTTTTCGTAAGTTGCGTAGCTATTTCAATGGAAAAAGCCTGATTCGTTCCAAGGCCCCGATCCAAGTTTTTTTTTATAGTGTAACTTTTTTTATAGTGTAACATTGTGTTCTGCGTAGAGACTGTAGACCCAGGACTAAACGTGGACTATACCAGGTCTAGACCAAGGTCTAAACCTGGACTAAACCAGGACTAGACCAGGTGGATTAAAGCGAGCGCGCGGGACATCCTGGCAGCAGTCTCCCCTCCATCCAGGACATTTACCACAGCAGTGAGTCTGCGTAAGGACCGCACGCATCACGGAGCGCATGAACGAGACCCGTGCTCAAACCGTGCCTCCTGCTAGACCTCCTCTAGACGAGGTCTAGACCACCGCGGCTCTTGCATGCGTTCGTTCATGCGCTCAGACTGCGTGCGGTCCCCCTCGCTGCTCAGACTACTGAAGCCGTAATACTCAATACTGAAACTCTCAGGATAATAGACTGCGCGCGGCGCTTTAATCCACCTGGTTTAGTCCAGGTTTAGTCCTGGTCCAGTCCTGGTTTAGTCCAGGTCTAGACCTGCTGGCAGCCCCGCGCCGGGTCATGCTGCGCTATCACACACGTGTCCGCGCGCAGTTTTCACTATTAATAATTTTGTTGAAAATCTATGAAAGTTTGAGTGTTTAAATGAGAGACAAATGTGAGAAAAGTTTAAATCCAGTCTGAGAAAAGCGTATAATGTGTGTGGCTGAGCGCGCATTATTTGAATTTTTGAGATTTCGCGTTTCGTAACTTGAATTTTCTTTCGTATCTAGAGACCAAAATTTAACGTGAAGGCGTTTAGTAACTTGAAATTTTCGTTTGTTGGGTCTTTCGTAAGGTGAGGTACCACTATATCTAAATCCAACAGAATACTTTGATTTCATGATGGAAGTAAAAAGGCTTGGAAAACACTGTATTTTTGAATGGGTATCTTCAATTTCGGTAATTAACGGGCAAAAATCTTACACAGTGTACCTTTAAACAAACTTTCTTGATAAGGGAAATTATTTTGTGTCTTGCCCCACGACAGAACTATTGTATAAGCAGCTATTGAAGTAAAAATAATTTGGCTGCAGGCTGTCTGAATCTAATTATGTTTATTATTGTCCAGTAATCAGGAAGTGTGTATTAGCATGCTAATTGTTGTTAGCTATTTAACTCCCCTCTCAAACCTCACTGGTACCTCAGTGTGACGTCCAGATCTTGGCCAGAGAAAAGAACTGGTTTGATGGGAGTTAAAGAGGTGATTTTTTGTCAAGATAGAGAATCATTCCTTGAACAGAAACGGAGGTCTCAGACATCATTTGTCTCCATCTATAACTCTATCCTCAAACCTAAATCAAAACAAACAAAGAAAACAATAGGGCAGCAGGTCAGGTACAGAGGTGTGAAAACACCATTATGGTCCTGAATGGTTCTGCTAACAAGACCCACACTCCACTCCCACTGCAGATCTAACAGGCCCACCTAACTAACACAAACTGTAAACAAGTAGGTGTGGGAGTTTCAAAGTAATTTCATTGTAGTTAGCGCCCCCTTCAGGCAGATATAGGCAGTGTCCACCAGCGTCTGACCAGAACTGAAGAAGCAGCTTGGATGAGCTGAGAAACATATTCAACCAAATAAACTTTTGTCCAGTTGACAAATTGAATCTCTCTTTTTGCCGTTTGTTTGAGCATTTTTATGCATTTTGACCAGCTCACTCCACAGCTGCCAGAGAGGTTTCAAAGAAGTGCACCTCCATATACATTCAAACTCACTCTGGTCCTTTATGAACTGCAATCCCTTGAAGGAGCCTTGCCCAGGAACACAACAGCAGCTTCAGACGCCTAGCCCACTGCACCGCCGTCAGCCGTCTTCCTCCATAAATCAAATGTGTATTCAAAAAGTCCAAAGATTAGATACAAACACATGATAGTACCCACAATAAAACACGTCATGTTCTTCATTATGAAAGTCAAACAGGTTCAGTGTTTTTATCAGCGCTCACTTTATGCAACCGTCTTTACAACATTAGCCCTGAAATCCCCTCGTCTTTTTAATAGCCTCACTCATCACATATTAATCTAATGTAAACCACCTGATGATAGGTCCGACCAACTGATGAGTAACTGCCTGTACCAGGATTTAAGGAAGTAGAAGAACGGGGGAAATTGTCTTGAAGAAAGTAAGCGCAATGTAAACGTTATAAATAGATACCCTGGAATAATGATGGACTATTGTTCAGACTTATGAGAGAGAATTAATATTGTGTTTGCAGTGGAATTGGGGCCATATCAACCATGAAACCAATTAAACATGCTACGTATATGTAGTTTTCAGTGAATACGGCTGAATCAAATACTAAAAACCAAAAGGTGATCTAAATATGTTACGTGTAAACAACAATTAACACCCCACAGAAGTGTAATTATACTTTGCAGCATGTCATTAACATTTTCTGGGGGTGTGAAGGTTGAAGGCTCGGACTGAAGCTCTGTTACTCAAGTTAGGCTTTAATCTGAGTTTTGTTTTAATATAATCTGACGAGAAAGAGCCGATTTAGAACAGGTGAGCTGATTTCTGATGTGTCAGGTACGGAAAATCTGGTATTCATAACACATCTAACATTTAGTCAATCTCCCAGCTAGGGATGGGAATTGATAAGATTTTTACGATTCCGATTCCATTATCGATACTGTTTAACGATTCGATTCTTTATCGATTCTCTTATTGATTCTAATTTGGGGAAAAAAGGGGAACAAACTGTTTGATTAGCACCAAGATTAGCACTAGTCCTGGTCTAGTCCTGGTCTAGTCCTGGTCTAGTCCAGGTTTAGTCCAGGTTTAGTCCAGGTTTAGTCCAGGTTTAGTCCAGGTTTAATCCTGGTCTAGTCCAGGTTTAGTCCTGGTCTAGTCCAGGTCTAGTCCTGGTCTAGTCCAGGTTTAGTCCTGCTTTAGCGGAATAGCAGAAGAAAATGGATGGATGGATTAGTCAGTCTCACTGCGTTACATAAAGAGGTTAAAACGCAGAGCTGCAGAGAAGTGAAAGAAATAAAACTGACGATAAACCAGAAGACGTTTCTTGTTTCCTCGTTATGTGAATTGCTGAAATTGGCCTTGTGATGAAGAAGTATAACTTATATTACAGTAAAATTTACATTTTATTTGTTGAGAAACCCCGTCTTACTTGCAAAATGTAAGATTTATTAGGACATACAATGTTTCGGGACTAAGTTCTGCTCCCTCTCCTGCAACGCACCCGTTTTAAAAAATTGACATGCAAAGTTTTACATTTTATTTGTTAAAAAATAAAGAAATGAAGTGTGGAGACAAACCAAGGCGACCCTAAACATTCACGTCCTCCTGGTGACACAGGGTTTGACAGAGATGGCACTGTCCAGTAACACCTGAGCCGGTCCCACGTGAATACTTGCCATAGTATCCACAATCTGCCTGTCCACGTCACAGCGGGGGTATTCTGGGCTCACGCAGGCCCTGACCTCTGCTTGCAGTTGACATGCTCAGATAGCATGGAGTGAAACAAGTGCATGGCCAGAAACAGCTAATATGCAAATGCGAAGAAAAAAAAAAAGCATTCCGTTTTCATTTTTTTTCACTGCAAAGTCTTTGTCAAATTAGTTTAAGGTCCATGAAGAGACAAGTCAAATGTTTCTGTGTAGAGTAGGACTGTAGTCGACTAAAGACATGCTAGACTGGACTAGACATGTCCTGCCAATGGATTAGGCGACTAAAAAGGGTAGGTGGCAAAAGCTCTCAAAAACTATTATGTATCTCTGTATCTGCACTCACAAGCCTACACCTGGAAAAATCTTTTTATGCAGAATATACTGGAAAACATATTTATAGAAAGAGAGATTTGTGAATAGAGTTTAATCTGACTTATTATAAAAAAATACCAAAAAATACCAATACCATATATTATAATCAGTATATAACCAATACAAATTTTGGTTGATTACTCCGATTAATCAACAAAATGACTAAAGGAGTACAGCATTTCTCCACAGGAATCCTACCCGGAAGGTAGGATGCAGATTAGTCAAAGGTAGAACCAAATTTCGCTAAATCCTGCAGGAAATCCCACAAGTTGCCAAGTTGAAGCTCCAGACATGGCAACCAGTCTTAGGGCCTGTTTACACGAGAATGTTTACGGGTAAAAACTACAAAATATTTGATCTGAGGTGCCTTTCGTTTAGACGGTGACGGCGTTTCGGGGGCTTAAAAACGCAAAAAAACTGAAACCGCCCTCCAAAGTGGAAAACATGAATACGCTCCGCCGTAGCGTTTTCGTCTACACTGCCCAAAACTCTGGTCAAATCTTCTGACGTCGCGTACGCGTTTGTCACATTGGTCCATACAGTGTCCACACCTCGTTGCGCCTTCGTTGCTTTGTCGTCCAACGTTGTCTGAAGCAACAGTTGAACTTCTTCGTCTGACCACACAAACTTTTGTTTGCTACCAGTAGCCATGTTTTGTTTTGCTTTTCGCGGCACAGATGAGAAGAAGGAAGATTCTACGCATGTGCGCGGACATAGTGATAATGTATCACAGCGCCACCTAGCCGCCTGGCATGCATATCTAATCCAATTCCACATACTTTTACGTCACCGTATGCACGCAGATTTCCTCCCGAAAACGCTCGTCTAAACACGGAATAGAAAGTGAAGACGCAACGCCACTTTTGCGTCTTCTGTTCAGACCGTCATCATATAAACGTAGCCTTACTTGGAATATTTTAACTGTCAAACGATGCACTCACATTTTGGAAGAAGCGTCGGACATCCTGCAAAACCCTCTTTATGTAAACTATTATTCATTTAAATCCTATTCAAAACACAAGATCAATTTAGACCATTTTCACTTTATAACGAGACTAACAATTTCCAATAAGCCCCTTGAGCACTGCACTCCCTCTAAATAGAACTCAAAAACAGGAGTACGAGGACTAATCCCACAAAACAACACTAGAATCTTAGTCAAACCAGCTGAGCGTGCAGAGGTAGCCATTAAACCCGGTTATGATTTGAGTGTGACTTTCCCTGGGGCAGACATGCTTAGGCAGTGCCCCTCTTAAAGCCTGATAAGTGTAGGCTAAATCACAGGCTGCGCAGCACAACGTCTGGAGCTCACGGCGGATTTATGGCTCTTCATGGGAGCGGAGTTTTTGGAATCTGCAAATCTTCAAAAACAGTTTGAAAGACTCACTTTTACATTGATTTAAGAAGCCAAAACAGAAGCTAGCTCATTTTATTTATGACCCGAGTAATGACCAATGCTGACGTGATGAATGAATGAAAGAATTAATTGTGTATGTATGTATAGTGATCCCTCGCTCTATCGCGGTTCACTTTTCGCGGCCTCACTGTTTCGCAGATTTTTATTTATTTATTTTTTTTAAATAGTATAACATTGTCTTCTGCGTTCTGATTGGCTAAGAGACTGTAGACCTTTGCCAATTGATAGATGGGACCAGGACTAAATGTGGACTAAACTAGGTCTAGACCAGAACTAAGCCAGGTCTAGACCAGGTCTAAACCTGGACTGCCCCTGGACTAGGGTTGGGCGGTAATACGGTATACTGCGGTATCTAAAAATAGCAACGGTATCAGATTCATTACCGTCATTAAAAAAAAAATAAAAAAATCTTGCCCTAATATAATATTAACTATAATTAATTTAATGCCTAAATAAAGAGTGTTTGTCCAGCACCTATGTATGTGTGGTTGTGTTTGTTAATTTAATACTATTACAGTTTAAAACTAATATTACTATCGGAGAGATGACGTTCGATGAAGTTCGATGAAGTTCCTGGATGTTGTGTCGTCACGTGACATTACCGCTCAGAAGGGGGAGAAAAACAAGACAATATGACAGGCCGCGCTAAGTTGGTCCCAAAGAAAAACACAACATCTGCAATTTGGCAGCATTTCGGATTTCGGCCAAATGACAAGGGAGAGCCGGGAAATGTCAACGAGGCTGTGTGTAAAATGTGCATGAAGACTGGCGGTGTTCTGGTGAAACATCCTACCCGTCGAGAGATAACAGCGGCACTGTGGAGGAGCGAGCAGAAGCAGAGGCAACTGCATATTGTCGCGAGTGTAGTGCACTCGTGAATGTATGCATAATTCACCTTAACTGTGTTGTTACAGCTTTGCCATGCGGGTTTTGCTCAGTTCTTTGTTAAGCACTTGGTTATAAAGTCACTGCTTCTGATAATGATTCCTGTTGGTTTGTTAGCTTTAGCCCACAGACAATTTGTTATTTCGTTCCGTCGGTTGGCTGCTGTATTTGCACTTTAAACATTTGTTAATAAAAGTTACTAATTTTGTACATGTTTTGTTATGTTTTCAGTATCATTAGGCCTATGTAATGCTTGCTTCTGTTTCTGAACGCAAGCAAGCTGCCATTTGGCGAGGCCACTCCACTGTAGTGCTACCAAGTGTTTTATTTATTTATTTTTTTAGCCTTAGCAACAGTAATACCGTATACCCCTGGAAAATCTGGACACGGTTTAACGGTATCAAAATTTGGATACCGCCCAACTCTACCCTGGACTAAACTAGGGGTGTGCAAAATAATCGTCATGACAATGCATCGCGATACTAACTTTCACAATATACTGCATCGATTCTTGATGCCAAAAATCGATTATTATTAAATAATTTATTAATTATAAATAAATAAATAAATAAATAAAATAATTATTAGTTGTTTTTTATAAATCCTATGCACTTTTTTCTTTGTGAAAGGGTATTATTTGTTATGATGGTAGCTACCTCCAAAATGGCAAATGTTTGAACATCATTTTTTGTTTTAGAAAAAATCCTCTGCACTTTTTTTGTTATTGGTTTGGTTTATTTGTTTTTGTTATTCAATAAATTCAGTTATGAATTGAGTTGCTCAGAGTTATGTATCAATTGAAGACTCTACCCAGATACACAGCCACTGATATTTAAGTTATCCTCTTTTTTTGTACATTTTCACTGAAGTATGTTGAATATATTGCAATGCATCGCGATAATTCAAGTATCGTGATGCATCGTGATAGTATCGCATCGTGGCATATGAATCGTGATTCAAATTCAAATCGTGACTTCTTTGCCAATACCCACCCCTAGACTAAACCAGGACTGGACCAGGTCTAGACCTGGACTAAACCGGGACCAGACCAGGATTAAACCACCATGTGCCGCTCTTTGCTGGTTTCGTGTGGTTGGTTTGTGGCTCAGGCTGAGAGGACGGGGTCCGGGCGCCGCAGTTCGATCTCGTGCTCAGAGCCCCGGTGTACGCGCGACCTCACGCCGGTCGTGTTGCTCCGTCACAGATTTGACCACGATGAGGGGTGCACGTGTCGCGCACTTCTCCAAGGGGTTGGTGCGCGTCGCGTCCCGGGACGTGGCAGTGCCGTTGGATGAGCGCGGTGCTTCCTGCAGATCCAGTGACTCACGTCTCCGCTCCCCATGCGCGTCCGACGGGGCTTCTGGAGCCGTGTCTCCCCCCACGCTTCGCTATTAATACATTTTGTTGAAAATCTACGAAAGTTTAAACGAGAGAAATGTGAGAAAATGTTAATTCCAGTCTGAGAAACGTGTATAATGTGTGTGGTGAGGCATTTACAGCCTTAAAACATGTAGAATAATTGGAAAATATAAAGATGTCCTACTTCGCGGATTTCGCTTATTGCGGGGTATTTCTGGAATATAATCCCTGCGATAAACAAGGGATTACTGTACTACTATTTAGGATCTTGAAACTGAAATTTTCTCTTTTAAATGCGAATCTTTATATTTATTATGTGCTTATTGTGAGAGTTTGCACCTCAGTGTGGTTAAAGCCACATGTCACTCACTCAGAGCCTGTGATCAATAGGATGAGTTTATGTACACTCAACAAAAATATAAACGCAACACTTTTGTTTTTGCTCCCATTTTTCCTGAGATGGACCCAAAGATCCAAAATTCACTCCAGATGCACAACACTACCATTTCTCTCAAACATTGTTCACAAATCTGTCCAAATGTGTGACAGCGAGCACCTCTGCCCCGCCGAGACAATCCACCCCACCTCACAGGTGCGCCACATCAAGATGCCGATCCGACATCATGACCAGTGCACAGGTGCGCCCCAGACTGCCCACAATAAAAGGCCACCCCAAAATGTGCATTTTTTTGCTTTATTGGGGGTCTGGGGACTCAGAACCAGTCAGTATCTGGTGTGACCACCATTTGCCTCATGCAGTGCAACACATCTTCTTCGCATAGAGTTTATCAGATTGTCAATTGTGGCCTGTGGAATGTTGGTCCACTCCTCTTCAAAGGCTGTGCGAAGTTGCTGGATATTAGTGGGAGCTGGTACACGCTGTCGTATACGCCGGTCAAGCACATCCCAAACATGCTCAATGTGTGACATGTCCGGTGAGTATGCTGGCCATGCAAGAACTGGGACATTTTCAGCTTCCAAGAATTGTGTACAGATCCTTGCAACATGGGGCCGTGCATTATCTTGCTGAAACATGAGGTGATGTTCATGGATGTATGGCACAACAATGGGCCTCAGGATCTCATCACGGTATCTCTGTGCATTCAAAATGCCATCAATAAAATGCACCTGTGTTCTTCGTCCATAACAGCCTTTGAAGAGGAGTGAACCAACATTCCACAGGCCACAACTTGTTCACAAGATTTGTGAACAATGTTTGAGAGAAATGGTAGTGTTGTGTATCTGGAGTGAATTTTGGATCTTTGGGTGCATCTCAGGAAAAATGGGAGCAAAAACAAAAGTGTTGCGTTTATATTTTTGTTCAGTATAATAGATAATACTCCCTATAACTGTATATAGCTGTGATTGGACATCTTATTTGATATTGTATTTTACATTTTATTACTTACTTTTCTATTTTATTCTGATTTGTACAACTATATTTATTATCATTTTCTTTATTTGTATAATTATGTCTCATTTGACACTGGTCTCTTGCTTTTTTTGCTATTTCATCTATTTTTTTGTTCCCCTCTGTTATATTATATTTGATGAGTGAGCGACTGTACCCAAATAATTTACCTTATGGATCAATAAAGTTTGTCTAAGTCCAAGAAGAATGAAAATGTTTGAAAAGACGAGCTCTGGCTTTGACTAAAAATGTATTAAAATCAATCATCCATTTTGTGCAAAAAAAGTCTAGAGTTTCTTTTTTGGCCAGATCGCCCAGCCTCATACACAAACAACTTAAATGCTTCTTCCTTACTTAAAATAATTACTACATAATTATTTTTTTTTATATATATTATATAATATATATAAAAAAATAATTATGTAGTAAGGACATTCTTGTCCTGAGGGTCGTTTACTCCCTCAAACTGCCCTGAAACTTGCTGATTAATAAACTATCCATTTATGTATTTATATTTGTTTATTTAAAGGTCCCATGGCATGAAATTTTCACTTTCTGAGGTTTTTGAACGTTAATGTGAGCTCCCCTACCCTGTTTAGGCCCCCCCCCAATGGCTAAAAGTTGCAAAATGTCTAAACTGAGGATTTGCGATCCTTTTCTGCGTTTGAAAAAAAACACAGCTCAAACGGGCGATTCTGGACAAGGCACCTTATTGACGTCAGATCGAAAAAAGAAATGCAAATGCAGTTCCACCATCGTCTGGATCTCCACCCCCTGTCTCTGGAAATCACGCCCAGAGAGTTTGGACTGCAGAGGAGCTACGCAATGCGAAATGTGTTTTTTTATTTGCCTGGAGGCACATGCGAGTGTTTCTAGGCTCGGAAGTCCTTTACCCGACCCTCTGGACCTCTAAAACAGCAGTGGTTTAATTTTATTTTCTGTGGAAATGTGTTATTTTCACTGAAATGGCTCTCCTTTATGTCTTCGTGCTTCAAACGCGGAAGTTGGGAGACAGCCACAGCGCAGCGCTCCAGCGGCTTAGAGGAGTGGGTGGGGGGTGGGGGCCCACCCGCTTCTCTAAGCCAATCTGTGTCCTTCTCATTTGCATTCAAGCAAGAAGGCCCAGAATGAGTTGTTCTGAGAGTGAATTTGTGACCATGTCTGTGTAAATGGGTCTTTCTCATGCGCTGAATGTTGATTTTGAAGAAGGATTCATTTACAGTATTAGGGAACCATTAAGGCACCATATAAAAGCATCAAGAAGTACCATGTCATGGGACCTTTAAAAATGACTACTTTTTGTTTAGATATAGAAGTTTTGGTGGCGCCACAAACAAGATTGGAAGTTTAAAATACACCATTTGCCTCTCTTGTAGTAAATAATAGAGTACAGTTTTGGGGGGAAAAAAATCAGACACCACTGCAAAATGATCAGTTTTTCTGATTTTACTACTTACAGGTTTGTGTTTGGGCAAAAGGAACAATTTTGTTTGAGTCTATAAACTACTGACAACATTTCCCCCAAATTCCAAATAAAAATATTATCGTTTAGAGCATTTATTTGCAGAAAATGACAAATGGTCAAAATAACAAAAAAGATCCATGTTTTCAGAGCTCAAACAATGCAAAGAAACAAGATCAAATTCATTTTAAAACAACATAATACTAATGTTTACACTTAAGAAGAGTTCAGAAATCAATATTTGGTGCAATAACCCTTATTTTTAATCACAGCTTTCATGCTCTCCACAAGTCTTTCACATTGTTCTTGGGTCCTAGTTTAAACCTGGTTTAGTCTTGGTTCAGACCGGGTTTAGTCCTAGTTTAGTCCTGGTTTAGTCCCCTTTTTAACATGATTTAATCCTGGTTCATCCCTGCTTTAGTCTTGGTTCAGACCTGGTTTAGTCCCAGTCTTTCACATTGTTCTTGGGGGACTTTATTCCACTCCTGGTGCAAGAACTGAAGCAGCTCAGCTTTGTGTTTGTGTTGGAATTCAACAGACGCTGGAATGGAATGGCTGTAATACATGTAGAGATGCTGATTTCAGAAAAAAATGCAGTGGTCTCTTATTTTTTTCCAAAGCACTTTTTTTTGTAAAAGCACTGTGTGACTGTGAATTGTGAAACATGTTTTACACTGTGGGACGAGAGTGGATTGACTGTGCTTTGGCAGTCCATCCTGTTTCACATCTCCATCTGAGAAAGCTCCTCTAAATCTGTCCACATGCCAAAAAAATACTAGCAAAGAGTATGAGAGAGTTTGGAATGAGTTAAATTTAAATACAAACTTCCTCCAGTCAGATTCGGTCCAAGTTGGCAGGAATGAGGAGCGCCATAGGGAACAGACAGCGGTAATTGTTTTGACAAATACTTCTCTTTACATACTCTATTTGACATGTGAAGTGGGCTGGAACGCACTCACAGAAATGCATCACACGAGCCAGTCGGACATGTCATCTGGTTTACATAGCGCGGCGGTTAAGAGCACTACTGTTTTGGTCCCACCGTGAAGACGAGATTTACTGCGCAATACGTGTCAAGTGGTGCAATGATAGAAGGGGTAATTCTGCACACAATTTGTAAAGTTGTGGCCTAAAACTATCAAGGAAATAAGCTTAGTGGAACTGGTAGTCTAAACACGGGTCTTGCCCAATTGCTTCCGAATGGTCAAAATAGGAGTAATTTATGAATTTAGCCACGGTTTCTGTGATGGCTGCATGTCAAATTTGATGGAGAGTAAACACAACCTTGCAGTGAACCTTTTACCAGCTGGTCGTTTAAGGCATTGTAATCCTAATAAGCTCCACCGAGACTGTAAAAAAGAATGCTTCCATTAGTGTGTTTACAAGTGCAAAAGGAACAGGATTATTCACTATGGGCGACACTAGACAAATATGTGGTTTTGTGTGATTGTCCAATTACGCTTGACATACAGTGAATGAAAAAAAGTTAATTTTGAGCCAACTGAGTTAAAGTCACGCACGAAGCATGTTTCTGCATGGAGTGTATTTGGATCCACCAGTGAGTCTGGGGAACAGAGTTAAGTTGTGTACTAGAACAAAAACAAACCAGTCGAATAAAAGTCTAGACCAGGGGTGTTCAACCTTTTTTTAACCGGGATCTACTTTTGAGGTTGACGGTGTGCCGAGATCTACCAAGGGGGGGGTCTGTTGGGCATCCATTTTAGAATGACCTGTTAGACATGGCAAATATGGGCTTTTGGAGTGAGATTATTTTTAAAGTCGAAAAAATCGTATTTGAGTCACTTCAAGTTGCAGTGTGAACATAACCCAGTGCTTCTCAAATAGTGGGGGCGAGGTGTGATGCCAGGGGGGGCGCGTGTGACCCTGGGAAACATGCTTTTTTGCCGTACTGTACTAGAACTAAGTGTAATTGCACACCAACAACAGTAGTTGGCAGTGGCGCTCTCATTGTCGCTCTGGGGCAGGGGGCGGCAACCTTAAATACGCGATATACAGAACAGACTCACCATCAGCAGAACATCCTCTGTCACAGAAAAAACACGTATATTCCACTGAGTCGTGTCCTTTAGTCTGACAGAAGCTGACACATCAGCGGCACAAGGAGAGAGCTTTTAAAACCACATGGCTTATTTGTATAAACTAAATTTCCTTTCTGTAAAACAAACAAATGTGCGCAAATCTGCAATAAAAACACATTCATATTTGAGTCCTCAGTGCAAAAAGACAGTGCAGTCTTTGTTGTAAGTTTTTCTTTTTTTGTTTTTAATGTTAATAAAGAATAAAGTGTTATGCAGAGGTGTACGAATAACAATTTCCTAGAAAAATAATACATTAATAGTCACGCGCAGGGAGGGGAGCATGACATTTTTTCTTCTTCCTGGGGAAGGGGGGGGGGTCACAGAAAATAATTGAGAAGCACTGACGTAACCCAAGATATGTGGTCCTAAAACCGATACATATCCGATCTTTTGGCATGCGACTTCAGTCTGAACGGCCAGGTAGCGTTCATCCGACCTGGGCGTGTTTCCTCCAGTGAGAGTGGTACAAGCAGGCGCTCACAAACGTACACAAAAGTTCTTCTCGTAGTGCGAAAATAGTATATGAACTCCGTGTCAGTGAAGAGGTGAAGCACGTAGCAATGCCACCGCTCTTGTCTGCGACTCCGCACCAACACGTTCTTTTCTGCAGACGTTGCTGCCACTGCCCCACAAAACGCAGTGGCCAAAAACCTTGTCCTTCTCCTTCTCTGTCTCCTTCTTAAAACAAGTAAGCTGTAAATGTTTTGGCTCCGGTACGACAGCAACTTTAGACTACTTTCGTAAACTTTGAGCACGCTCACTGCGCATGACGTCCTGTCCTCCAAGGCGCATGCGGGACACTTTTGGGGCATTTAAAGTTCACACTAGAGATCACATACAAGTCGTATTTAATTGGAAATGTGAACGACCTCGCAAAAATATCGGATTTCACACACAAAAAAATCGGAATTGAGCATTAAGCCCTGCAGTCTGAATGTAGCCATACGGGATCGACTGATTAGGCACCCCTGGTCTAGACCGAGTCCAGAAAGGAAAGACAGAAGCTAGAGCGAAAGGCACACGAAGCTACAGAGCACAGATGGGTTATTTCAAGCAGACACTCCCTCTATGAGAGCTCATTTTTGGCAAATAAACAATAAAAGGTAACATGATAATATAAATAAGTTATGTGTTAGCAATGTGTTCATTATGAGGCTGCATTTATGCCAGTTTTGGTGTTCATCATTACATAAATAAAGTAGCAAAACAACTATAGGCAATGGACAGAATTTGGCTGGAAAAACATGAGGTATTTTATTACTACAAAAGCAAACAAATGAAAACCCCCAACAGTGCGGCGATTAGAGTGCCAACCAATCTCACGTGTTTTGGACATGTACAAAAATTACATCTTTTGGGGAAAATATTGTAACAGTAATGGGAGAAATACTCTGCTATAAAATACCTAACGACCCACGAGTCATGTATGTGGGACTGCCGCAAGAAGGACCTATCCAGACTAGGGATGTCAACAATTAATCGATTAGCGGTTAATTGTCGATTAAGACGTTGGTCGATCAAAATGCATTAATTGTAATTAACCGCTAACCGCGGACACGCGGACCCGCGCGGTCATGAAACAAGGCAACCGCACTGCGCCAAGCTCGACTCACAGCCGACCGCAGGCACCAACGGCACTGCTCAGCAGCCCCGGGTGTACGCGCGAGGCGAGATCGAACCCGGAATGCGTGCCGCTGCTGCTGATTTCGCCGCGGCTCGCGCCCCGAGCCCCGAGCCCCGCGCGACTGGCCTGCGGCTCGGAGCGCGGGCCGTGGCAAAACTAGCAGCGGCACGTGGTGGTTTAATCCTGGTCTAGTCCAGGTCTAGACCCGGTCGAGTCCCGGTCCAGTCCAGGTCCAGTCCAGGTCCAGACCTGGTTCAGACCTGGTCCAGTCCACGTTCAGTCCTGGTCTAGTCTCTTAACCAATCAGGACAGAACACAATGTTACACTATTAAAAAAAAAATGGATAGAGCGAGGGATTACTGTATTTTGTTATTCAGCATCAATACATTTGTCTGCTTTTTACTAAGGCCTAAAAAAAATAAATGTTGGTTTCCGATTTGTTGACAGTTCTAGACATGGGTAGGTAGGGAATTTATTTTATTTTTATTTTTTATTTTTTTTCCTGTGGGAATATGGACATTTTGAAATTTTATTTTATTTTATTTCCTTCCGCAGCAGTACTATTTCAATAAAGACTAAAATTGAAATTGGCATAATTTCCCAAAGCTATCTCAATGCTAAGGGCATATTCTATACTTAAGTATAGTCGAACGAAGCTCCAACATGCCATGCGAAACCAGGTTGTTGACTGTACCAGAGTACATGTAGAATATATCTTACAATGTTACAAAAATACATGCTGATTTTGTATTGTTTTTTCTGTTCTTCTTTCAAATGGCAGTCATTAAATTTAGAAGCAGTAAACAATTTTGAATACTACATTTATTTAACACGGTGTTGACGTTGGTCAACTTAAAACTGGCACTGCATAATCTTAACAATTCACCGTGACCACGCATATGTCCAGCGATGCCGTCGCCATTGTTTTTATGGGTACAGACAGAGAATTTTACAGATCACAGAAAAACAGAAGCACATTACAGGGGGGTCCTCGGGTTACAATGTTGATTAGGGTGACCATATTGTATTTCACTGAAAAGAGGACACACTTCCAGCTCGCGCGCAAAATTTTTTTTTTTTTAGAGTTTTTTCCCCCATTTTTAGGGGTTTTATGTGGGTCGGGGGCTTACTGTGCTTCTGAATTCCCCAGAAAAGAACACTTTACCTGGATATACTGAAAAATAGCCCAAAACACTCACAAACAGTTGCTTTATAAATAATATATTTATTAATATAAGCAATCTTAAGGCTGACACTTACACCTTAGTTAAGAAAAAAGAAAAAACAAAAAAAAAAAGAGAGTTAGCCTATCCTTCAATGTTCAGTAAGCCCATTCTTCAAAATAATGTGTCTAATGGCTAATGAAAAAAATATACAAATAATAGAGCACCCTCGCTTGCATTCACCATATCTTCATTTTTTTCCAGGTCGCACAAAGTATGTCGTGAGTTTTGAACTCGAGCTCTCACCCTGCACAGCTATTTTGTGTTTTGTTGTGGCGATATGAGCTTTCAGATCGTTGGACCCCTTATTCGCCACAGAGACGTAAGTCCCAGCTTTGCACACTGTGCATTCTGCCTCCCACTTGTCACGCCCCGGGCGAAAACAGGGGTACTTTTTTTGCAATTCATCCGTGAAACTGCATTTGCGTTTCGGCATTTTCTGTGTCTTCGCAGTGCGCCTACCTGCCTGTCAGCCTGCGAGTGAGTGAGTGAGCGAGCGAGCGTGTGTGCGTGTAGCGTGTGTGTGTGTGTGTGTGTGTAGCGTGTGTGTGTAGCGTGTGTGTGTGTAGCGTGTGTGTGTGTAGCGTGCGTGTAGCGTGTGTGTGTGTAGCGTGTGTGTGTGTGTGTAGCGTGCGTGTAGCGTGTGTGTATGTGTAGCGTGTGTGTGTGTAGCGTGCGTGTAGCGTGTGTGTAGCGTGTGTGTGTAGCGTGTGTGTGTGTGTGTGTGTGTAGCGTGCGTGTAGCGTGTGTGTGTAGCGTGTGTGTGTGTAGCGTGCGTGTTGCGTGTGTGTAGCGTGTGTGTGTAGCGTGTGTGTGTAGCGTGTGTGTAGCGTGTGTGTGTAGCGTGTGTGTGTAGCGTGTGTGTAGCGTGTGTGTGTAGCGTGTGTGTGTGTGTGTAGCGTGTGTGTGTGTGTGTGTGTGTGTGTGTGTAGCGTGGCGCGCTTGTTTGTGAATGAATGAATACACGTTCCGGGGTTCGACTCGAACTGGAGCGCGTTTCCAACGGAATCAAAAACCCGGACATTTGAAGGATTTTATAAACTCCGGCCGGACAGCCCGGACAGCCTCTGAAAAGAGGACATGTCCGGGCAAAAGAGGACGTATGGTCACCCTAAGTTGATCCGTTCTTAAGACTTCGCCCTACAACCACACAAAGCGTATTCTTCCGCCGTGCGCCGTTCGCGTTTGTTTACGTCGCTTACCACGCTAAACCGCGTAAGACGGAATGACGCGTATTTTTTTTTTTTTTACCGTCGTAACCCGAGGACCCCCGTACACATTGCCCCGCGGAAATTGAAAAATACAGTAGGCTATTTTCTTTCTTTTTTAACCGAAGCTTGTAAAATTAATTTGAGTATCAAATTTATTTTATTTTATTAAGTCCAATAAAATAATTTGGGTCGCATGCAAATCAACAGGGTCGGTCGGCAACCGGAAACTTACATTTATTTTTTTAGGCCTAAGGAATAATTAATTGAGGAATATACAATATAATAATACTATGATATATTTTTGACTCAGTGTTATGTATACTATAGCTTATATTCTTAAAGACCCTATTGAAACACTAAAATTCAGGTGAAAAACGCCGCTTATCAGTTAATCGTTAATCGATCGATAAGGTCAATCAACTATCAGTTAATGAATTAACCGATAATTTGGATCCCTAATCCAGACCGAAGACTTTTATTTGTTTAAAATCATGCTGATGACCAGTAAGAAACCTGTAACGAGGAACTGGCTAAAAAGTGGCTCATTGGAACTGAAACAGTGGATGGAAATAATTGAGGGAATTTAATTGATGGAAAAAAATTACTTCGGTTGAAATGAAATTTGAGAAAAGATGGTCCAAATATATAGCTTTTTGTTTTTTTGTAGAACCCTACATATTTTGTTTTGTTCTATATAGTGCTGTCAGGCGATTAAAAAAAAAAATCTAATTAATTACAGGATTTGTAATTAATTAATCGAATTAATCACATTTTAATCTAGAGAGAGGGATTGAGAAAGTTTGAGAGAAATTTAAAAACGCACATTGAATTGCCACTCATAATTAATTGTGCTAATTTTTATAACGCGTTAATTTGCAGTGGGTCTGTACTTTTGCAAATAGATTTATTGGTCTGTATGTGATTGTGTGTGGTTTTGCGCACACCATTACAGTAATTATTTTGAAGCATTGCCTGTGAACTAGGAAGCATCTTTTGTTTTGTGGTAGTCGTTTTCTGAAGATGGGGTGGGTTAAAAAACAAGTTTATCTTCTACCCACTCCATTTCGAGCATTTATTATTATTATTATTATTATTTATTTATTTATTTATTTTTTTTTGCTTTTTTTCAATGTCTGAATCAATTGAATTGACTGTGCAGGATGTATACTTCTGTCTTTTTATGTTTACAAATGTATGGCAAGCTCGAAATAAATTTTTTTTAAAAAGTGTAATTAATTAATCTAATTAACGTGTTAAACTGACAGCCCTAGTTCTATACCTGTTTTTGAAAAAGCATAAATAAAAAGTAAAAAAACAACAACAACAACAACAACTATAGGCATCCTTCTTCATACCAGAACCATTAAGTTGTTTTATTGCATTATCGTCACCATTAGTAACCAGCTGAGCAAATACAACTCAAAAGATCTATTAAACTTGCACTTCAGTCCCATTTGGTTTCTCTGCACACTTGTATGTCAAGGTTACAGCTGTGTGGGGGCTGTCTGTATTTAGTTTCAAGGTAAGGAGGTCAAGTCCATTCATTTGCATGCTAATGTTTTACAAAATACTGACCTGATTCAAGTATTTTACTATACGGCAGGTGTTGAAAAGTAAACAAACACTTTCTTTAACGCTTTAAACCTGAATAAGCTAAAGTTGTCCTCGTGAAAAATCATTTGGTTTGCTTTAGTCAGACTAAAGTCCAAATATAGCTGCAGGCAGGTCCGTACAAGGCAGTCCTCAGCTCTGAAGACAGGTCGGAATGATTCATACAGAATAAGAAACACAGTTATCCATCACTACAACGAGCAAGAATGAGCAAGTGTAAGAGTCTGGGTGGTATCAGATTTATCATTTGAAGTCTGCTATTTTAAAATAAGTAAAATATTAAATTTTCCAAGTATGAATAGAAGTATGGTGTCTGAAAAAGACAACCGAAAATTTACTAATCAAAGTTCAAGTTCAAAGTCAGCTTTATTGTCAATTCTGCCATGTGTGTTCGACATACAGTGAATCTAAATTTCATTTCTCCCTGGTCAAGCAGTGCAAAAAAGACAGCACAAAATATAATATAAAGACAAAACAAAAACTTCTAAGACAAAATCTAACATCTAAAGCAGTGCAAAAGAATAAATAAATACCTATTTACAGATGTCCAAAATGTGCAGTGTGCATCAAAAATCAAAAATGTGCAACGGAAGAAGCAGCAGTGAAATGTGCAGTAATGTGCAATAGAATTTGCATTGAAAGTAAAGATAAAAATAAATCATAAACCTCTAAAAACCTCTAATTGTCTTAAAGAAACGAGCCCTACGGATTATTCACAAAGCTGGGTTTTTAGAACACACTCAACATCTTTTTACACATTCCAAGCTCTTAAAATTTGAAGACCTTACTCAGTATTAGCAATTATTATGTTTAAAGCATACCATAAACTACTACCAAAAAATCTGCAAATACTGTTTACCTTGAGTGAGAGAACCCACAACTTGAGAGTGACTGGAGACTTCAAATTGCCCAAAGAGAGAACCACTAAAAAAAGATTTTGCATGTCTGTACGTGGTGTGAAACTCTGGAACATTCTGGACAAACTCTACAAGCAAAACCAAAGTGTCAATACGTTTAAATGACATTAGAAAAATATGGCCTGGTCACAGTATATGGAGAGTGTCTAAGGTCATTTCTAGGGATGCACCGATGTGAAAATTTTAGCCGATACCGATTTTTTTTATTTTTTATCTTTTATTATTTAAGTTACATATTTTAAAACCACAATAACATTTGCAAAGTACTCAGACGACACATTGGGGGATGTGGGCACGGGAATAAACACCACTGGGTATAAGGGCTAAGGGACTTGAAGGCACTTGGGGAGTGGAGAGGTCCAAAGGGATTGTTCCAGGTGAAGAAAGGGAGTCTGGTTGCCTGGTTTACACCAGACCATATCACAAGTGAGATATGGTCTGGAAGCCACCTTCGAAATATCTCGTACCAGAGGTGTGGTTTAGGATCGCCAACAGCCGTTTATTGGGCGTTACGAATGTCTATCATTTGGCGTATACGTAGCCCATAGCCAATCATGTCAGTTGTCAGTTCAAACTACAAGCTCGGACTGCGTGCCTCCTCCTCAGGACCGTGGACGAGGTCCCGAGGAGGAGGCACGGTTTGGGTACGGGTCTCGTGCCGGTCATGCTGCCCTATCACGGATTTAAGCACGATGAGCGCATGTGTCCCCACGCTTCACTATTAATACATTTTGTTGAAAATCTACAAAAGTTTGAGACGTTAATAAACGTTAATTCGAGGGATTACTGTACTGACAAATATCGGTCGTTAATACCAGCCCACTTTTAGACATCGGGCTGTTATTATATGTTAAAACATTTGGAGATATCGACCAATACCGATGTTAATGCCGATATATCGTGCATCCCTAGTAATTTCAGCACTGCAAAACTAGTTCTGCTGGAACAGCTCTTATAATTGTACGTGCTTTTTCTTACTTTATGGTACTTGCTTTCTCTTACCATTGCTGGTACAGTGGTACCTCACCTTACGAAATTAATTCGTTGCAGAAGTGGTTTTGTAACGTGAAAAATTCCTAAGTTGAGTAGCTATTTCAATGGAAAAAGCCTGATTCGTTCCAAGGCCCCGATCCAAGTTTTTTTTTTTATAGTGTAACTTTTTTTATAGTGTAACATTGTGTTCTGTGTCCTGATTGGTTTCTCAGACTGGATTTAAACTTTTCTCACATTTGTCTCTCGTTTAAACACTCAAACTTTCATAGATTTTCAACAAAATTATTAATAGTGAAGTGTGGGGGGAAGGGGGAGGGGGGAGAAAACTGCGCTCTGACACGTGTGATAGCGCAGCATGACCCGGCGCGGGGCTGCCAGCAGGTCTAGACCTGGACTAAACCAGGACTAAACCTGGACTAAACCAGAACTAAACCTGGACTAAACCAGGACTAGACCAGGTGGATTAAAGCGCTGCGCGCGGGTCTATTTCCTGGTTTCGTTTCGAGTCACAGCTGAGGTGAGCCGCTGCTCGCCTCAGCTGGAGGACCGCACGCAGTCTGAGCGCATGAACGAGACCCACGAACGCATGCAAGAGCCGTGGTGGTCTAGACCTGGATCTTGCAGTGGCTCGCCTCAGCTGTGACTCGAAACGAAACCAGGAAATAGACCCGCGCGCGGCGCTTTAATCCACCTGGTCTAGTCCAGGTTTAGTCCAGGTTTAGTCCAGGTTTAGTCCAGGTTTAGTCCAGGTTTAGTCCAGGTCTAGACCTGCTGGCAGCCCCGCGCCGGGTCATGCTGCGCTATCACACGTGTCAGAGCAAAGTTTTCTCCCCCTTCCCCCCACGCTTCACTATTAATAATTTTGTTGAAAATCTATGAAGGTTTGAGTGTTTAAACGAGACACAAATGTGAGAAAAGTTTAAATCCAGTCTGAGAAAAGCGTATAATGTGTGGCAGAGTAGGGTTGGGCGGTAATACGGTAATACGGTATACTGCGGTATCTAAAAATAGCAACGGTATCAGATTCATTACCGTCATTAAAAAAAAAAAAAAATCTTGCCCTAATATAATATTAACTATAATTAATTTAATGCCTAAATAAAGAGTGTTTGTCCAGCACCTATGTATGTGTGGTTGTGTTTGTTAATTTAATACTATTACAGTTTAAAACTAATATTACTATCGGAGAGATGACGTTCGATGAAGTTCTTGGATGTTGCCTCGTCACGTGACATTACCGCTCAGAAGGAGACGGAGAAGACAACATGACAGACCGCGCTGAGTTGGTCCCAAAGAAAAACACAACATCTGCAATTTGGCAGCATTTCGGATTTCGGCCAAATGACAAGGGAGAGCCGGGAAATGTCAACGAGGCTGTGTGTAAAACGTGCATGCAGACTGTGGCGGTGTTCTGGTGAAACATCCTACCCGTCGAGCGATAACAGCGGCACTGTGGAGGAGCGAGTGTAGTGCACTCGTGAATGTATGCATAATTCACCTTCTTAACTGTGTTGTTACAGCTTTGCCATGCGGGTTTTGCTCAGTTCTTGGTTAAGCACTTGGTTATAAAGTCACTGCTTCTGATAATAGTTGCGGTCCCTTTAAAAAAGGCGTGACGTTTGACACGCTGCTTTTGTGTTCCAACGCAGCTCCTTTCTGATATTCTCGCGTGTTAATAAAAACAACTCACCGTTTTTGAGTCTGAAATGTGAGAAGTTTTCGGGTTTCTTATTACAAACGCAACTTCCACACGAGGCTGTTATTCTGGGAGATGAAGACCCCCTTCTTTGGTGGAAATCCAATGGAGTCAGGCGCTTTCCTCTGATAAAATACCTGTGCGTTTGTGCCACAAGATCTCCATCGGAACGGGTCTTCAGCACCGCGGGCAAAGTTGTCAATCCACAACGTGCTCTACTCAAGCCGGAAAAAGTGA
This sequence comes from Paratrypauchen microcephalus, assembly GCA_036785185.1. Lineage (NCBI taxonomy): Eukaryota > Metazoa > Chordata > Actinopteri > Gobiiformes > Gobiidae > Paratrypauchen > Paratrypauchen microcephalus. The sequence continues at coordinate 1,006,255 of JAVJIX010000164.1, forward strand.
ACATGCTGGTTTTGCATTCAATAGCTTAATATTTTTATTTTCAATAAGGAGTAGCTTTTTCTGACGGACGAAAACGGTTCGGGATGTTGTATAGTTGTACGTTTAATTTATTTGATTCATGTTAATAGATTTTAAAAATATACAAACGAGCAGTATTTTCCACTGCGTTCTCAGGACAGGGTTATATATGCACATTTTCGGTTATGTTATTGTTCAGATTTTCTTATTTGATAAGATCAAGTATTTTATTTATTTGATTCCTGTTGGTTTGTTAGCTTTAGCCCACAGACAATGTCATTTCGTTCCATCGGTTGGCTGCTGTATTTGCACTTTAAACATTTGTTAATAAAAGTTACTAATTTTGTACATGTTTTGTTATGTTTTCAGTATCATTAGGCCTATGTAATGCTTGCTATTCTGTTTCTGAACGGTATAGATGCAAGCTGCCATTTGGCGAGGCCACTCCACTGTAGTGCTACGAAGTGTTTTTTTTTTTTTTTAGCCTTAGCAACGGTAATACCGTATACCCCGGGAAAATGTGGAGACGGTTTAACGGTATCAAAATTTGGATACCGCCCAACTCTATGGCAGAGCGCGCATTATTTGAATTTTTTAGATTTCGCGTTTCGTAACTTGAATTTTCTTTCGTATCTAGAGACCAAAATTTACCATGAAGGCGTTTCGTAACTTGAAATTTTCGTTTCTTGGGTCATTCGTAAGGTGAGGTAACACTGTACTAGTATTCAGGTCCTGCATCCTTAACTATATGGTCACTTGTCTCCAAGTAAAAAAGAAAGAAGAGTTCATAACAGATCAGAATTATCATGGGGAAATGGAAATGATTTTTCTTTATTTATGTTATTATGTACAGATGAGTAATGGTGGTGGGGTTACATAAGTTTTCTTCCCCCCACTCCTTCTTGGACAATTACAATTTATAAAACAATACAAAGGAACAAATGAGGGGATAGTTTCAGAGCTATTTCAGAGCAGTGAGCTTCTCAGGGCTAAACAGAGATGCTAAACGAGACGCCAGGGAAACAAAAGATACAAATTAGCTGAGATAGTTTCAGAAGGATTTCAGTGTAGTGAGCTCCGCCCTGCAGCTAGATATAAACAGGGACTAACCAGCACTAGAACCAGAACCAGAACTGAAGAAGTCTCTCGGATGAGCGACGAAACGTCTTCAACCAAACAAACTTTGTCCAGTTGACAAATTGAACTTCTCCTTTTATCAATTAGCAGTTTATCTAACGATTCTCTTATCGATTCCAGCCAGCACGAATTACACACAAAAGTGGTGGGATTGATACATGCTTCGCCGCTTCACTGATACAGAGTTTATATACTATTTTCACATGACGAGAAGAACGTTTGTGAAAATGGACTTTTAACTTCCACTTGGACACACGACATGTTCGGGAGACGTTCGGGACAGGTTCAGGACAGGTCCGTTTATCCGGAGCTCGTGTACAAAGTGCGGTCAGATACTTAAGCAGCAGAAAGTCCGGGGATATAAGCAAATACACGATTACAAGTGGAGACACACAAATTATCTGACAACAGAGCGACACGGGGTGAGTCATATTATCATATTATTCCTGCATCAAATGGAGATAGGTGAAAGCAGCGGCTTGTGTCAACATTAGACTGTGCACTAAACCGGGACTAAACCAGGACTAGACCAGGACTAGACCAGGACTAAACCAGGACTAAAACAGAACTAAAGCAGGACTAAAGCAGGACTAAACCTGGACTAGACCAGGACTAAACGAAGACTACACAAGGACTAAACCTGGACTAGACCAGGACTAGACCAAGACTACACCAGGACTAAACCTGGACTAGACCTGGACTAGACCTGGACTAGACCAGGACTAGACCAGGACTAGACCAGGACTCGTCCAGGACTCGTCCAGGACTAGACCAGGACTAGACCAGGACTAGACCTGGACTAGACCTGGACTAGACCTGGACTAGACCAGGACTAGACCAGGACTAGACCAGGACTAGACCAGGACTAGTGCTAATCTTGGTGCTAATCAAACAGTTTGTTTTCCTTTTTTCCCCAAATCAGAATCGATAAGAGAATCGATAAAGAATCGAATCGTTAAGCAGTATTGATAATGGAATCGGAATCGTAAAAATCTTCATCCCTAGTTTTGACAGTAATAATTCTCGCTCATCCCCGATCTGCCTTACATAATACTGGTCTACATGTGATCATCTGAAACAAAACAAGTGTGCGTTCTGTTAACCGCATCTACCACAATCAAACCTTGCTCCGCAGCGTAAATATTCAACTGCAAGAACGATAAAGATAAAAACTCACCTACAAAGAACACCTCTGGTTGAAGAACTCCATACATGCTGATATAAATGATATAGACCCTCTTCGTTGAGGCTGCCATATTCTCAGCCGCTGTTCTTTTTCTTCGTTCTGTGAGGTATGGGTGTTTTGCATGAGACAGGGGCAGAGTTTTGCATGGTGTGCCCGGGCCCAGAGCACTTCTCACGGGAGTAACACTGCAGGACAGGTGCTCCTTTGTGTTACACTGACATCTGTATGTGGGACAGCTTTACACACAAATCCTCTAATTAAAGGCTCCTGACAGTCATCACAAAAGGCTCACGTGGACTCAACACAAAACCTGACTTTTTACATGTAAAGTCATGATAGTAAACCTGTCAATGAAACTTTGTGCTTTTCTTTTTATAAAATTCCAAAATGTGGGCATATTATGGATTATCCAAAAATATATATCCAATATATATGGGTGCGACATGCTGAAACGAATGAGGAAAAACGAGAATATGTTGTGCAGTTAAGTTGACAATTTCAGCCCAGCTGGCTCCTCTCCACGTGGAGGAGCAGTGGCTCTACTCAGGAGTTCCTCCTGTGATGCGAGTACAATCTAATGATTTTATCTTTAGCTTTAACAACCTGTGGTATAAGACCCATTCCTACCAGACACTAATCGAAACTAGACACTGAACATGTATTGAGTCGGACATGCTAAAAGTTTGGTTTGATAACTCATTTTCTGTAATCACACACGAGCGTGGAGATGACATCACAGGTTCCATTTGGCTGCTGCCGTACTCCAGCGCTTAACAGTGTGGTGCTGTGGGATTCCCAGAAAGTCCTGTCCTGTCTTGAAACAGTATAGTAAAAAAAATAAAATATATACAGTGCCGTGAAAAAGTATTTGCCCCCTTCCTGATTTCTGTGTTTTTTGCATATTTATCACTCAAAACATTGTCAGATCATCAAACCAATTTTAATATCACACAGAAACAACCCAAGGAAAGACAAAATTCAGTTTTTGAATGATGATTCCATTTATTAGTGCACAAAAAAAATCTAAACCTATCTGGCCCTATGTGAAAAAGTAATTGCCCCCCCTTGTTAAATCACAAACTAACTGTGACTAACCACAGTTTTGAGAAAACTTAGTTCAGTTCTACATGCCACACCCACACCTGATTGTCACCACCTGTGTTGAATCAAGAAATCACTTAAATAGTTCCTGTCAAACAAAGTGAAGTTGGCTACAACATCTCAAGAACAAACACATCATGCCACGATCCAAAGAAATTCAAGAACAAATGAGAAAAAAAGTGATAGAAGTCTATAATTCAGGAAAAGGTTACAAAGCCATTCCCAAAGCTCTGGGGCTCCAGCGAACCACTGTCAGAGCCATTATTCAAAAATGGAGGAAACTGGGAACAGTTGCAACCCTTCCCAGGAGTGGTCGACCAACTAAGATTACTCCAAGAGTGCGACGACGGCTCATTCAGGAAGTCACAAAAGAACCTAGACGCACATCGAAAGAACTACAGGCCTCGTTGGCCTCAGTTAAGGTCAGTGTTCATGACTCCACCATTAGAAAAACACTGGCCAAAAATGGCATCCATGGAAGAGTTCCCAGGAGAAAACCACTGCTTTCACAAAAGAACACAAAGGCTCGTCTCACCTTTGCCAAAAAGCACCTTGATGACCCTCAAGACTTTTGGAGAAACATTTTGTGGACCGATGAGTCTAAAATTGAACTTTTTGGAAGGTCTGCAGCCCGTTTCATCTGGCGTAAAAATGGCACAGCATTTGATAAAAAGAACATGGTGCCCACAGTAAAGCATGGTGGTGGCAGTGTGATGGTCTGGGCCTGCTTTGCTGCCTCAGGACCAGGACAACTTGCTGTGATTGACGGAAAAATGAATTCTGCTGTTTACCAGAAGATCCTGAAGGAGAATGTCCGGCCATCAGTTCGTGCCCTCAAACTCAAGCGCTCTTGGATCATGCAACAGGACAATGATCCAAAACACACCAGCAAGTCCACCTCTGAATGGCTCAAAGAAAACAAAATTAAGGTTTTGGAGTGGCCAAGTCAAAGTCCGGATTTAAATCCGATTGAGATGCTGTGGTGTGACCTTAAACGGGCAGTTCATACAAGAAAACCCTCCAATATGGCAGAATTGAAACAATTCTGCATAGAAGAGTGGGCCAAAATCCCTCCCCAGCGGTGTGAAAGACTCATCACCAATTATCGCAAACGTTTGGTTACAGTTATTGCTGTCAAAGGAGGCTCAACTGGCTATTAGATTAAGGGGGCAATTACTTTTTCACATAGGGCCAGATAGGTTTAGATTTTTTTTGTGCACTAATAAATGGAATCATCATTCAAAAACTGAATTTTGTCTTTCCTTGGGTTGTTTCTGTGTGATATTAAAATTGGTTTGATGATCTGACAATGTTTTGAGTGATAAATATGCAAAAAACACAGAAATCAGGAAGGGGGCAAATACTTTTTCACGGCACTGTATATAGATATACAGCTCTGGAAAAAAATAAGAGACCACTGGATTTTTTTCTGAAATCATCATCTCTACATGCATTACAGCCATTCCATTCCAGCGTCTGTGGAATTCCCACACAAACACAAAGCTGAGCTACTTCAGTTCTTGCACCAGGAGTGAAATAAAGTCACCCAAGAACAATGTGAAAGACTGGGACTAAACCAGGTCTGAACCAAGACTAAATCAGGTCTAAACTAGGACCCAAGAACAATGTGAAAGACTTGTGGAGAGCATGCCAAGACGCATGAAAGCTGTGATTAAAAATAAGGGTTATTGCACCAAATATTGATTTGCGAACTCTTCTTAAGTGTAAATATTAGTATTATGTTGTTTTAAAATGAATTTGATCTTGTTTCTTTGCATTGTTTGAGGTCTGAAAACATGGATCTTTTTTGTTATTTTGACCATTTGTCATTTTCTGCAAATAAATGCTCTAAACGATAATATTTTTATTTGGAATTTGGGGGAAATGTCGGTAGTTTATAGACTCAAACAAAAATATTCCTTTTGCCCAAACACAAACCTATAAGTAGTAAAATCTGAAAAATTTTGCAGTGGTCTCTTATTTTTTCCAGAGCTGTATATCAAAGATTAGGCATGATGATGCATATGAAGTTTACAGAACGAGAAAACCTAAATATGATTTCAACATGGACAAATGAAAGAAGTCTGCTTTGGCTTAAGCCAGTTTAGCACATTTTAAACAATTCAGTACACAAGATATTCTCGTTAACTACAGCAGTGAGTGGACTCCACCCAAACACTGAGGAAATGTATGTGGACATTGACTAACAAAGAATTAACCTTTGGCCCTTTACCTAAATCCCCCCAGTCTCTCCCACAGCCCCAGCCCCATGGTCCAGTCAGGGGTCCTCACCCCTCAGCTCCAACGTGACCCCAGCAGCAGGTATAAGGTCGCCTCCTCATCTCTCCACACATGAGCTTAGGCTCAGCCCCAAGCACAGATTAACCCAACAGTGGGATATCACATCACACAAGAGCTCAGGAAGAGCAGAAAATCCCTGCCTTTGGAGGGAAAACAAACTCAAGAGGAAACAAGAGGAGAGCTGTTTCTAGGCCAACTCTTGAATATTGGGTCAGGCCTAGTGACGCTTTCAAACTCAAGCGGCGTTTATGGAGCTGTTCTTTCCCCTGGTGCCACAAAACCTCAAATTGGGAGTATCCCGACCAGTGAGAGAACACATCATTTCAGTCTTATCAAATAAATGCCAAACATGTGTCTCTAACTGAATCACACAAATATGGGCTTTTTTATACTGTTATGCATGTGACTTAAAGTAACTACTTTGAGGGAGTGTATTACCACCTGAGAGAAAACTGGCTCCTGTCACCAGTTCCGTTTACCCTGTCCACGTCAGTCTGCAGATACAGCTCAGAGCTGTGTCACATGCAGAAGACTCTGAAAACACAGCCAATGTGAAGTGTGTCTGAGACGATGACGAAGGGGAGCACAGGCAGCTCATTGAGGACTTTGTGGTTTGGTGCAGGGCAAACCTCCTTCAACTAAGCACTGCAAAGACCAAAGGGATGGTGGTGGAGTTTAGGTGGAGCAGGCCACATCGCTGAGGGGGACACAGTGGAGGTTGTAGAGAGTTATTTGGGCGTACAGCTGGACCACAGACTGGACTGGTCTGTAAATACAGACCTGTTCTACAGAAAGAGACAGAGCCAGCTGTATGTTCTCAGGAGGCTGAAGTCTTTTAACATCTTTTAACATCAACAAAGAAACAAAGAACAAACAAAGAAAACAGGACTAGCCAGAGGGGTATTCCACAAAAGCTACTAAGCGCAAAGCCCGGCTTTATTCGTCAGTTGGCGCTAGTTTAAGTGAGAGTTCGGTTCCACGACGCTCGCTAAACTTAGTTCCCACTGAGTTACTGGGGCAACATGGTCTTAGCAGATAGTCTGGTCGCGGGCAGGCTAAAGTTGTGGCTTAGTCAGGCCGTGTCGCAGAGAATACGTACCTGACGTAAACAGAGTATCAAACAAACAGTTCCGCACACCTCCCGCATAAGTATCTGTGTTGTCCGAAAACAATATCAGCAAAAAAAGAAATTACCTTACGTTCTTGGTTCTTGACAAGTCTCCGGTAATTTAAAAATATGCTCTTTGAACCGCTGTCTTTATGACATTAACTTATAGAAGAATTCTCAGAGAAAGGCTTTGGTTGAGTGGTTATGTGCTTTGACTCTGATACGGACGGGCCGGGTTCGATTCCCGCTATTGACCAAAAACATGCACCATAGGTAAATCCTCCAGCTTAGGTCCTGACCAAGCCGAAGCAAGAAGATCATGGAGATGGTCCCCGGGCGCAGGAATGTGCTGCTCACTGCTCCTAATAACAGGATGGGTTAAATGCAGAAATGGAATTTCCCCACTGTGGGACTAATAAAGGCATAGCTTTCTTTGATGGCCAAGTCAAAGTTGAGTTAAGTTTTAACGCATTTATATTTGCAGCATATTACAGAAATGGAAATGAATTAAACCTACAATTATTGTTATCATCACATAACTTATATCAGTTAGTCCTAACATCACTCTCACTTGACGACATTGACACTTTATATTTTATGTGACATCTCTATCAAAGAATAAAGTTACAGGTAAACCTTTACTTTTAAAACAAAATGTAGCCAAATAACAGGCACGCTCCATGATGCAACATTTCAATGATTCAACAAATTTGCTTCAGAGATGCTGTGCAAGCCTCTTTAATGAAATCCTATTTATCAATTTCCATCAATAGGCATAAAACAATAAAAGACATTAGGTATGACATTCTGGTGTGAGGCCACTGCTGGAGGACTGCTGAGGGTCAGGCAAGGCACTGCTGGAGGACTGCTGAGGAGGGTCCAAGTGTACGCCATCTTCAGTAACTAGAACACAAGCATACTATTAAAATATACAAATGCTTGGATCACAGCTGAGGCAAGCATTAGTCTAGAGAATACCTTGAATATACTCTTCACAAGAACTCGCAGGAAGGATCTTTGATGGGGTCCCTCCTTCAATTACCTCCACCAGTGGGTGACCCCGGTTTAGGGCCAGTGCCAGCTCCTCTGCAGGTGAAAGATTTTGGGGGGGGCTCCCACCTCCTGTGGCTTGGTAGCTACTGTTCATTTTAAATTAAATTAAGGTACCATTTCAACAGTATTACTAATTTCACTGAATAATAATATTAATATTAGCCTACTTACCACTCTGCAAAATGTTTTTATGCTTTGTCTTTACCAGCAAAACAGTCTTCTTCACATTATTCCTGCTCAAAGACAAGATAACACAATTTAACGTATTAGGTGGAGCAAATACTTTTACACAGTAAAAATAAATTACAACTGACAAGACTGCTCTACAAATATATAATAATTATGCCATCAACTGCCTACCATGAGAATTGAACTCACAATCTCCCGCACCCCAGACCGTAACTTTCCCACTGCGCCACAGATCAGCGGTGACATCAATGGTGAAAAACATACTTTAAAAAATTCAACCTCCAGCACTGTTATAGGACTTGACTTACGTATTTAAGCGCTCGGCGATCTTCTTCCACGCCATGTCTCTTGCCTTGGTTATTGCAAATGTGTTGTAGAGTTCCAAAAGCAACTTCTGTTCTGATGCGCTGAAATAATCGGCCCGAATCTTCGACATGATTGCGTTTTCGACAGTCGCTTGTTCAGGGCTTCTTATTTACCCAGTGCACGCGCGGAGGCCCGGCCTGATTAGGCCAGACAGAACTTAGCTCTGACTAGGCGCAGCTGAAATGCGTTTGTGGAACGGGTTCAGGCTTTTGTCTAAGTTGCGTCTCAGCCAGGCGAGAACTTAGCACTTGGTCGCGGCTAAGTTTAGCCACGTTCGTCCAGGTCAGGTCCAGAGTGAAAACATCCATTATGGCCCTGAATAGTTCTGCTAACAAGACCCACGCTCCACTCCCACTGCAGATCTAATAGGCCCACCTAACTAACACAAACTGTAAACAAGTAGCTGTGGTAGTCTCAGAGTAATTTCATTGTAGTTAGCGCCCCCTTCAGGCAGATAGACAGTGTCCACCAGCGTCTGACCAGAACTGAAGAAGCAGCTTGGATGAGTTGCGAAACGTATTCCACCAAATAAACTTTTGTCCCGTTGACAAATTGAATTTCTCCTTTTGCCATGGATTCTACCTGGACGACTGAGGGATTCTACACACATCTGCCAGAAGTTCCTGTTGATGTTGTACCAGACGGTTATCTCCAGTGTCCTCTTCAATGCTGCGGTCTGCTGGGGAGGAAGCCTGAAGATGAAGGACGCCCTGCGGCTGGATAAGCTGGTGAGTAGTAGTAGTAGTAGTAGTAGTAGTAGTAAAAGTAGCTTCCATTGTTGCTACCAAAAAATGAATTTCCTTTAGGATCAATTAAAAAAAAATCATTTTGGCTAATTTGTTTACATTTACCATGTCATAATGTTCATTACTGTACACTGCCCCACTAAAACAAAATAACTACATGAATTTAAAAAAAAGAGCAAAATGGGATTCTGAAAAAACTTCTAGCCATGTTATCACAGTCATCTCTCATTAGCTTACTCAGTCAGGGTTGTATATTAATCGAGAGATACAAGTTTGACTATGCCATTATCCTGCTTTAGTGGGTTAAATCTGAAATTTTCGGTTTTCACCTTCCTCCTATCCCCACCCACTGCTCTGTACTTTGAAAAATTCAGTCTTGGGGTCATACATCCAAGTTATACGGAAGAGGATTAGGGCCACGTGAACAGATTTATTTATTTATTTTAAATTCTGAGGAAAAAAAAAATCAATTTCTGACTTTAATTTCAGAAATTGAGGTTTTTTTTCTGAATTTTTTACCTTTTTCTCAGAAATTCTGACTTTTTTTTCTCAGAATTTCTGACTTTTTTCTCAGAATTTCTGACTTTTTTTCTCAGAATTTCTGACTTTTTTCTCAGAATTTCACTTTTTTCTCAGAAATTTTCTCAGATTTATTCTCAAAATAATAATAATAATAATAATAATAAAATCTGTTCACATGGCCCTAATCCTCTTCTGTACTAATCCTCTTCTGTAAAGTTATGTTCAAAAATGCTAAACTCCAAAAAAAAAAAAAAAACACTATAAAATGAAAATCTGCTGTTTGCAACATGTGAAAGTACATGTAAAAGCCCATTACTTAACATCAGATATAAAGTGTTCTTTAACTGAATGGACTTGACCCAGTTTGAACCATCTAGCGTGCCCTTCACTGTACTTCTCCTTAGATCACCTCCTCCACAGACCCTGAAGCTCCTCTGAAGCTCAGCGGGCCTCTTCCTCCTCAGTGTTTGAACTCTGCATGACTTATGAAGTCCGGGATTACACACTGGACAGGAGCGCATCATCATCGGAAACCCTGCTCCCAATAAAACACAGCCATCAAATACGACGCAAACATCTGGACGGGGGGGAAGAATACAGGGAAGCACGGAGGACGAGGAGTGATTTAGGACGGAGAAGAGGAAGGTGATACCGGAGACTTCCTGAGGAGGCGACCGTCTCCAAGTGCACCATAAAGACATCAGTCAGTTGGGATAGAAAGATATCCGCATGACAGCTGTTTGCAAAATTTAGCACGGTAAGATTATGGCGACTTAAAGACTGTGGAAATGGCATTTATTTTGGTCCATTTTATTGGCTGAAGTTACACAGTGGAACTTAAGGACAAGATTTGGTACTGGCATGAGATTTAGTTTTACAGAACATGACATTCTGTGGTTTTGGACATCTGCTTTATTGCAACCACGGTTATTATAGTTGACGAAAACGAATGAAAAAAAAACTTTAAAAAACATATTTTCGTTAACTGCATTAGATAAAAATGACAAAAGAAAAAAACAATAACTGAAACTGTATTGTGTGTTTACAAAACTAACAAACTAACTGAAATTATAGATAAATTGCTCTTTGTTTTCATCTTTGTCAGCCTTGGATTGCTATAAAATAAATATGTAAGTTTTGGTGTGTATTTTGATTTGTTTTTGCACTTAAGGCTGCAGTTTGTAGACTGCTTTGGTTGTTGTGGGCGTAAAACTGAATAAATGTTTTAAAATTGTATTTGTTTGTTGTAAGTTTGATAACACAATACTTTCTTTTTGAATCCTGCACTTGACAAATAACCCAAAGTGTAACCCAAAAACTAAAAAAACTAAAACTAAAACTATCAGAGCCACTCTAAAAACTAAGGATGTATTCACAACTGTCTTGTTTCGTTCGTTTGCTCCTTTGATTCGGACCTTTTGGGCTGGTGTGAATAAAAACCAAAAGTCTCGATCCGGAGCAAACAAGCGAACCGAGACCACCTAAAAAGCTCGGTCTCGGCACGGTTCCATTCGAACTCTGGTGCAGTTTGTTTGAGGTGAGAATACAGACCGGACTCGATTCGACACAAGTTGGCTTTTTGTACTTAACAAGCTCCCGTCGTATGTCAAGCATTATGGGAAACCGAGGCTGACGAAACGAAACTTAACGAAACTAAATGAGGCTTACTTCCGTTTTGCGTGAAGTGCAAGAGTCAGAACTTGATGAGCACATGAGCGCTGTCCTCCGTAGCCGTCTCGCCCTGTGTATTCGTCGTTTGGAAATTGATTGTAAAATAGTGTAAACCTCACGATGCTGCTCAAACATTTGTGCGAACTGTAAAAACTGAGCAAACCATATCGCTAAGGCTAGATTGAAAACAGCACGTAACACCATGACTCTCCTCCTTCACTTGTTTGGACACGGCTCATTTCTGGCCAGTGGCTGGACGACCTCAGCACACGTGGTTTTGTTTATAGATGTTGGTCCGCTTGGGAAAAAGTACAGTGTGAAAGCGAACCGCACCAAAATAAAAAAATTTAAAAAAAAATTTACATTCTCATTTACTACTTTAAGGAAAATTCATGTACGTTTGAATAATCTCTGTTCATTCAAGATGCCATTGTTTCAAAAATCCCAGTTTTCCTCTACCCCACATACACACCAACTGCTCTGTACTGACTTCATTCAACTTATTTCTCAAATGGAAAACACGTCGGATTTAACTGTGTTGCAATAATGAAAAGTTCACTGCTTTGTTCAACGATTACGGTGACGTATCGTAACGAGGCAGTGGAAATCCATGTTTCAGTTTTCAACTTGAAGTCAGTGGACTCGATCCTTTAATGAAGTCATTTTAGATCAATATTTAAATAATTTAAAATGTCCAATGGTTTCATTACAATTACATAGAAAACAAAGGCATAATCGGTCTATATTAAAACTGCTGCTCTGAGCTCCATAGGCCAACGATTCACCAACTTGTTTAGTTTATTTTGTTTCTCTCGATAATCCGCCAACACTAAGACTACGTTCACACTGCAGGGCTTAATGCTCAATTCCGATTTTTTTGTGAAATCCGATTTTTTTGCGAGGCCGTTCACATTTCCAATTAAATGAGACTTGTATGTGATCTTCAGTGTGAACGCTAAACTCCCCAAAAGTGTCCCGCATGCGCCTTGGAGGGCACGACGAGGTCACATGCAGCGAACGTGCTCAGTGTTTACGGAAGTCGCCTAAAGTTGCTGTCGTACCGGAGCCAAAACATGTACAGCTTATTTGTTTTAAGGAGGAGAAGGACAAGGTTTTTGGCCACGGCGTTCTGTGGGGCAGTGGCAGCAACGTCCGTAGAAATGAACGTGTTGGTGCAGAGTCGCAGACAAGAGTGGTGGGATTGCTACGTGCTTTGCCGCTTAACTGATACGGAGTTTATATACTATTTTCGCATTACGAGAAGAACGTTTTGTGTACATTTACTTGTACCATTCTCGCTGGAGGAAACACGCCCAGGTCGGATGAATGCGACCTGGCCGTTCAGACTGAAGTCACATGCCAAAAGATCGGATTTAGGACCACATATCCAAGTGGCCTGGATCACATTTGAAAAAAAACGGATCTGTGTCGTTAAAGGATCAGATACAGGTCACATAGAGGCGAAAAAATCGGATTTGGGTCACTTCAGGCTGCAGTCTGAACATAGCCTAAAATGGACAATAGTCACTGACAGCCACTGAACTGTCACCATTGCCAAACAATTATTTCTATACAGTATATTTGGCGGTATGACCAAAAATTGGTATCACTGTATTTTTTTAAATTATACCGGTGTCACAGTATTTGACTGTAATTTTTTTTCATGTACTAAGTGGTTCCGTGTATTTGGTGAAGTGGGCAGTAACAGAGTTGGTAATATCGTTCCACCGTTTGCTTTTCTTATCGTAGGCTTTAGCAAACCCGTCTTTGAGTGACGTCTGAGTGGCGTTTTGTGTCGCGGCGCCTACTCGAACATTCCCTGCAGACGTGGAAGAGGATGCAGATCTTAGTTTCGTGCGTTCTTCATATTCCAGGACGTGTTTGTGACGGAGGTGGTGAAGCAGATCGTTCGTGTCGCCTCCCGCGGCTACAACTTTAGCCCGACAACGTTTACATACGGTTGTTTGATCAGCGCCAGATTTTTTAAAGCCGAAGTACTTCCACACAACTGACACGGCTCCTCTTTTCGGTATAAGTTCCTCTGTGTCTGTAACATTTTCTCCGTCCATGTTGTTCACCGCTCAACACACACTGAGCTTCCACCGCTCTCACGCCACTGCAAAACAGTCCCCCTCTCAAACAATGTCCTGCGGCGCCACGTTCCGCCGCTCTGTGTTCCCGACATTTTGTACGCACACACTCACTGGGATTGGGATTAGGGGTGTGCAAAATAATCGTCATGACAATGCATCGCGATACTAACTTTCACAATATACTGCATCGATTCTTGATGCCAAAAATCGATTTTTATTAATTAATGATTAATTAATTAATTATTATTATTTTTATTTTTTTTATAAATCCTATGCACTTTTTTCTTTGTGAAAGGGTATTGTTTGTTATGATGGTAGCTGCCTCCAAAATGGCAAATGTCTGAACATCATTTTTTGTTTTAGAAAAAATCCTATGCACTTTTTTTGTTATTGGTTTGGTTTATTTGTTTTTGTTATTCAATAAATTCAGTTGTGAAGACACTACCCAGATACACAGCCACTGATATTTAAGTTATCCTCTTTTTTTTTTTTACATTTTCACTGAAGTATGTTGAATATATTGCAATGCATCGCAATAATTCAAGTATCGTGATGCATCGTGATAGTATCGCATCGTGGCATATGAATCGTGATTCGAATTGAATCATGACTTCTTTGCCAATACCCACCCCTAATTGGGATACATGAAAAATCCACATCATTAAAAAAAAACAAAAAAAAACCACCGGTATTCGGTATGAAGCAGTATACCGCCCAGACCTACCTCAAAGTATATTGACTTGTACAAACTCTGACCTTTTTACAGTCATGTTGGGAGCTCACACCTTTGAACATATAATACAGACACAGCGTGCTATATAAAAACACAGGCCACAAAGTCAAGCGCAGACCTTATAAATCAGCCACAGGAGTCATGTTACCAGGAGCCACTCTGGGCTGTGGAGGTGTGGAGGTCAAACCATCTCGCCTTACCTTCTCACCAGATCCACAGCACCTGTCACCTTCTGAGAGCAGCAGCAGGACTCAAATAAACATGGATGAGTGAAGCCAAGTGTTAATGTGCTGCTGGGGTAGGTATGGGAGGAGAGATTTAGACATGCATATTGTAGCGTCCTCCACCGTAAGGTTAACCATCATATGTCAACATGAATTACTCAGAGAATGCTCTTGATCCATTTTTGTCTCATTTCAGGAGCAAAACCACTCTAGCCTCTGGTCAAAAAGATGAATAATTGCAAGTTTTTAAAGGAGAATTAACGTTTTTTTACAATCTGAGCCTTATTTCGGCAATAAAACAAGTTGTTTTACTCACCCATAGCACTTTGGCGTCATTTGGAGCATTTCCGGAGATGTTTTAGATTAGCGATATCCGTAACGTGAGTTCTCGGGGCATATGTTTGCGGTCTCCAAATAACACAAACTTTAGCACTTTTCAAATCATAGAAGCTCAATGTCTTAGTCTACACTTTCGTTTGAGTCAAAAGTGGCCTGTAATCCGAGATTTATCCATAATTTACAGCTTTGCGTTTCATGTTTGGGTCCCGAGAGCTGAGAGCGAAATAAGCTGTGACTCCGCACATGCGCACTGGCCTCCTCATCTACTCGAAACTATGGCTTAATCTCGGATTAGAGGCCACTTTTGACTCAAACGAAAGTGTAGACTAAGACATTGAGCTTCTATGATTTGAAAAGTGCTAAAGTTTGTGTTATTTGGAGACCGCAAACATATGCCCCGAGAACTCACGTTACGGAGATCGCTAAACTAAAACATCTCTGGAAATGCTCCAAATGACACCAAAGTGCTATGGGTGAGTAAAACAACTTGTTTTATTACCGAAATAAGGCTCAGATTGTAAAAAAAAATGTTAATTCTCCTTTAAGTGTCTCTATTAATTAAAAGCCCTGCTCCCTATTTTTTTTCCATGCATTTGAGCGAAATTTGTCTTGCCCCAGTACAGATACCGTACTTTTCGGATTATAAGCCGCTACTTTTTTCTCACACTTCGGACCCTGCTGCTTATAGTCAGGTGCGGCTTATGTATGGATTAATTCTTTATCAAGACAGCGAATGTAGCGCGTAATCCGAGCTCCACTGCACGCGTCAGATATCAACAGTTCCTTGAGATTAAGGGTAAACCCCCTGAACTCAAAGTTAAACTTGATATTTATTTTAAGGCTTCCAGAGGCTACAGGCTGGCCATTTTACAGTTGTTTTACTGCCGTGTTTCTGCCGTGTTACTGCCGTAGGCACTGTTCGAAAAAAGCATGTACCGGTATTTACGTTAATTAAAAAATAAAAAATAAAATCCTTTTGTGTACCATCTTTCTGTGTAAATATCCCAAGTTACAATGTGGACACCTGCGACTTATAGTCAGGTGCGCTCTATAGTACAAAAAAGTACAGTATATTTGCATTTAGATCTTGAGGTAAAAATAAGTTTGCTGCAAACAATTAGAAGGAAACTCCTCTCTGATCTCTGAGGGTTGTGAAAAGTGCTTATAAACTCATCACGGTGAATAATTAGGATGTTCAGAATGCATAAGGTAAACTACTGCCGCTAAAACAATGCAGAAGATGGAGTCTGCAGTGGAGGGATCATAATTTGTGCCATTGCTGCTGATCTAAAGAGCACACTTCTAAGCATGCGTAATATTTGCCTGGTGAAGATCTGACACTAACTTCCAATACAACGCAATTAGAGATTCAGAGTTTTCATGGCCAGTGCCGTTTGTGGACTGTTCAGAATTCAGAGCAACCAATGGTCGGTAAGCTGTTTCGTTTTTGATCACAAATCACCCATTTCCTTGTGCTTATCCGGGGCTTGCAGCCTAAGCAGAGGCTCTCAGACTTCCTTCAGCATGTACTGGGTCTTCCCCGAGGCCTCCTTCCGGTGGAATATTTATTTTGGGAAAGTAAGCAATTTACATTCTTTTCAAAGTGCAATCATAACAGAAATAACAACAACAACAAAAACATTTGCCCAAAAAGGAGAGGGAAGAAGAAAACTTCCGAGGGAGGCGTCCAGAGTAGGGTTATAACTTTTTTTACAACCTCTATACCCTGTACCATATTTTGATGAACTTTCGCTAGAAATGAAAGGAATTGACCTTCATTTGGTCACATTTTTGAAAAAAGTCCCCCCGGACTCAAAATGTTTTGGTAAAGCCTATCAACAACCTCTACAGTCTACATGGCCTATACAGTGAAAGTGAAACTGAAACTCCAGGATTGTGGGAAAGCTGTAAGATACAATATATCACTACTAAACAAGACAGATTCCCCCAAACTTACATGGCTTATAAAGTCAGACCCCCCAGGATTTCGTGGGCATTTTTTGTGATTGTTGCGGGCTAAAATGCCTGAATTTGCGGGAGCTTTTCCAAAAAGTTGTGATGAAAGTTGCGGTGCTTTTAAGGTTTTTGTTGCGATTTTGTTGCGGGAGGAAGTGAAAGTTGCGATAAATAGTTGCAATTTTCCCTTTTTGTAATTAAAATTGTGTAATATTTTGAATACTGAGTTATTACTGACAAAGAATAATACAAAGACACAGAGATCACAGATGTGGTCCTAAAACAACCTCACCAACATCGAAAATAAATTACTACTAGGAGGGGAACTGTTTCGCCCGGTCTTTTGCTGTTATTTTTGTGGGCAAATGGCGCCGCAGACATGTTTCTTTGCCATTAGAAGCCGAGTCCCAGTTCCCAGAGCGCGCGGCTCGGAGCGTGGCCCGAAGGGCATGTGCGTCACACATTTTGACAGTACACCGGCGCAACGACTGCTGTCCCACTTCTTTTTTGTCCCATGCGCAGTTAACACGCGGTCCGAAGACCGCAGTCGTTAAGCGGTCCGCGGACTGCAGTCGGGGCTGAGCAAGTGTGCACTGCCTTGACTGCAGTCTGAGCCCCCTTCGGGCCGCGCTCCGAGCTGTGCGCTCTGGGAACTGGGGACACGGCCGCAGTTTCATTTCGTCACACGGAAGTAAGGCAGAAGGAAGTTGGTCGGCGTTCAATACGTTGCCGATGATTGGTCAAAATTGTAAAAAAAATTGTAAAAATTTCGGGAAAGTTGAGGTGATTGGTCAAAATTGCATGACCGCCCTGAATTCACGGGGATTGGCTGAAGTTGCAAATCGCAACATCGCAAA
Organism: Paratrypauchen microcephalus; assembly: GCA_036785185.1. NCBI lineage: Eukaryota > Metazoa > Chordata > Actinopteri > Gobiiformes > Gobiidae > Paratrypauchen > Paratrypauchen microcephalus. The sequence continues at coordinate 1,023,855 of JAVJIX010000164.1, forward strand.
TTCCTGGAGGGTCTGTAAAGTGAAAGCAAGAATAGAAACTGAGGTCGTTTTCACACCAGGAAAGTCCAATAGTTCACTTTCTTTGGTCCGGACCAAATTTTTTTTTTATTTATTTATTTTGGTGCGGTTCGCTTTCACACTGCACTCTTTTTGTAAGTGAACCAACATCTATAAACAAAACCATTTCTGTCCAATGGCTACTCAGCCATTGGACAGAAATGAGCCGTGTCAAAACGCCGTGTCCAAACACGGAAGGAGGAGAATCATGGCGTTGCTGTTTTCAATCTAGCCTTAGCGATGTGGTTTGCTCAGTTTTTACAGTTCGCACAAATGTTTGAGCAGCATCGTGAGGTTTACACTATTTTACAATCAATTTCCAAACGACAAAGAGACAGGGCAAGACGACTACGGAGGACAGCGCTCATGTGCGCATCAAGTTCTGACTCTTACTCTTCACGCAAAATGTAAGTAAGCCTCGTAAGTTTCGTTTCGTCAGCCTCGGTTTCCCATAATGCACGACATACGACGGGAGCTCGTTAAGTACAAAAAGCCAACTTGTGTCGGATCGAGTCCGGTCTGCATTCTCACCTCAAACAAACCGCACCAGGATTCGAATGGAGCCGTGCCGAGACCGACCTTTTTAGGTGGTCTCGGTTCGCTTGTTTGCTCTGGATCGAGATTTTTAGTTTTTATTCACACCAGCCCAAAAGGTCCGAATCAAAGGAGCAAACGAACTCTGGTTCGTTTTAAACAAACCAAACAAGGCAGGTGTGAAAACGACCTGAAACTCCAGTAGATTATGATGGCAGTACAACTTATCATTGATCCATTTTCAGTCAAATTGACTTGTAATGGCCTTTGTGATAACTTAGCACAGTTTCGCTTTTCATATCATTGGCTGTAATGTGTATTTAATACTTTTTTGTTTCAGGGGGACTTTTTAAAAAGAGTGTTGAAAATGGAGTTTGGTTTCTTCAATTATACCAAAAAGTTCATCCAATCATGATGCAGGACTTTGATTTTGGAAAAAAAGTTCAAAAAGTTATAACCCTGGTGACCACATCACTGCACAAATCACAAATCATGTAGTTGTATAATCGTGCATAATTTGCATAAAAACTGCTAACCCTGTAGTTTAGACCTGTACAAACATGTTCTGAAAAGTGAATCTTGTGTTAGTTTGTCAGTTCATATGTCAGTTTTTGTCAGATGCTTTTTTCCCTCCATTCTAGTATCGAAATTTGTCAGATTTGTCTTTTTGAACTGACTCATGAGTAAAAATATGTATATTTGTTTATTTATATCCCATATAAATTACATTTCACTGTTTTAACCAAAGTGAAAAGTACATTTGTGAACTTAACTATTACTTAACAGAAATCTGGGGTCCTTGCCATAGATTTAAATGCTAAATATCAGTATCGGCAAATACCGGTTATTGGCCACAGCAGTAGGACAAATTTCGGATATCAATATTAGCTCGAAAAATACATCTCAACCCATCCCTATTACAAACAGAGAGGATATTATCTTCTTGATCCATATTGCCCATCCGTAATCTTTGGCATTCTGCAAATCAGGTGTTAAAAAATGTACCCAGCCACGGTGTCCATCATCTAAAGCAGGAAGGGCATCCATGACTCTACGTAACCTTGAAAAGAATCCAAATGTTCCACACGTCTTCATGCAAAACCTCACGGCGCTCCTCGTCAGTCAGAACGCGTGCCCTCTGACCTGCCGGCTCCACATGAATCATCTTCAGAATATTTTAAAGTGTGAAAATAACCTGCAAAAACATGTTCATCGCCGGCTCCATCTGCCACGGTTACACAAGAAACGCTCCTTGAACCCTGTCCAAATCTGATACGAAATTAAATGTTCAAAGTTGTTCAGAATATGTCTTCGAAAGCACCATCAATCTTTCCCTCAGTGACCTTCTGGTAAATTGAAGCTCGGGTTATGCAACGGCTGGGGTCAGTTTTGTAATTTTTCACTGGGTTTTGTCATGGGGTCATAAATCTGTTCAGAGCAGGACCGCGTGTTCCTCGATGTCCGTCATCCTAACAATGTTTGAAGACACGAGCGATCCATTATTTGTCAGTATTATGCAATTGAAAAGCCGCACCAATTAGGCTGTGTCATCGTTCACTGGCCGTACACAGACACCGGGATCTTTGTCTGACTGGAACAGAACCCCAGACTAGGGTTATTAAGACTAGTATCGAAACTAGATACTCATTTGAACAAGTATTGATACTAAAAAAGTCACATTCACCGAATAAAAATGAATGATCTGGAGCTGAATCAGAACATGCATAAGACAGACCCCCTAGGATTTCGCGGGCATTTTTTGTGAGTGTTGCGGGCCAAAATGCCTGAATTTGCGGGAGCTTTTCCAAAAAGTTGTGATGAAAGTTGCGGTGCTTTTAAAGTTTTTGTTGCGATTTTGTTGCGGGAGGAAGTGAAAGTTGCGATAAATAGTTGCGATTTTCGCTTTTTGTAATTAAAATTGAGTAATATTTTGAATACTGAGTTATTACTGACAAAGAATAATACAAAGACACAGAGATCACAGATATGGTCCTAAAACAACCTTACCAACATCGAAAATAAATTACTACTAGGAGGGGAACTGTTTCGCCCGGTCTTTTGCTGTTATTTTTGTGGACAAATGGCGCCGCAGACATGTTTCTTTGCCATTAGAAGCCGTGTCTCAATTCCCAGAGCGCGCGGCTCGGAGCGTGGCCCGAAGGGCATGTGCGTCACACATTTCGACAGTACACCGGCACGACGACTGCTGTCCCACTTCTTTTTTGTTCCATGCGTAGTTAACACGTGGTCCGAAGACCGCAGTCGTTAAGCGGTCCGCGGACTGCAGTCGGGGCTGAGCAAGTGTGCACCGCCTTGACTGCAGTCTGAGCCCCCTTCGGGCCACGCTCCGAGCTGTGCGCTCTGGGAACTGGGACACGGCCGCAGTTTCGTTTTGTCACACGGAAGTAAAGCAGAATGTTGCGGCTTCCAAACTCAAACCTTTTAGCCGCCGAGAATATGAGGTTGGGTCCTATGGCTCGCAGATTTGTGACGCGCAAAGAGGAGGCTATGGTGACAGATACGCTGAGATCCAGATATGCGTTTTGTGCATTTATTACAAAAAGAGCGCACACAGCTATGACAGCGCAGCAGGATGAAATGGAACTCATGAAAACCAGCAGGATGAACAGATTAACGTGAAAGATGAATGAATGGTTTGCGTTCAACAAAAAAATACGGCTACACCCCAACCCTGACTCTCTCCTCTGTGTGACAGGTGAGCGCGCGCTTTTACACGCACACCAGTGTTGCCAACTCCCCAGCATTGGAAGTAGCTATTGGCCCGCCCAGAAGTAGCTAAAAGTAGCTAGACGAGCTGTTTTTTATTTTTTTTATTTGGTTTTTATTTTTTAGATATTTTTTTGGAGCTGTAGTCCAAGATCTATAGCTTGCTTTTTTATTTTGTGTTTTTTTGTGTGCTGTAGTTTAACTAAAGCTTTTTATTTATTTTTTGTTTTTTTGTGCTCTAGTGGGCAAACTATAGCTTTTTATTTACTTATTTATTTATTTGGTGCTAAAGAACTAGCTTTTTAAAACTTTTCTGTGCTGTAGCTTTTTAAGCAGTGCTACTTGTGACTTTGTGTCGCCAAAAAGAAAACAAATCCGAGCGCATAGGCATACACTTATTGAGAATCAGAGCCTATGGCTCTAAAGAAAGAGAGGGATATGCACGTGACGAGAGAAACTGAATGACAGAAACAGAGAGAGGAATGACCAGACTCCGAGGCGATCTGACGAGATGGGAGGGAGCAGAGGAGAGACTGGTGTGTGTGTGTGTGTGTGTGTGTGTGTGTGTGTGTGTGTGTGTGTGTGTGAGTCCACGCTGCACGGCCTCTCATAACGCTGTTCTCAACTCCGCCCCCGCCCCTCTCTGCCTCTCTGTCTCTTTCTCTGAACGGGGAAAGAGGGAAAACGGCGCAATTATTTTTCCCCCTCCCGCGATCTTGGAGCCTCTGATCACCAAAAAAAGTCGCTAGATTTGTCGCTAGTCGCTTTTGTCTAATTTTCTCGCTAGGGGGGTCCAGAAAGTAGCTAAAAATAGCGACAAAGTCGCTAAGTTGGCAACACTGACGCACACACTTCCGTACGTGCACACACCCACACTCACGTGACCCACCGCCTCTGCCGCGCACACACACACAAACGCACCGTGCACCTCATCTCAGTTATGTCTCCTACACAGAAGGAAGTTGGTCGGCGTTCAATACGTCGCCGATGACTGGTCAAAATTAGTAAAAATTGCGGGAAAGTTGCGGTGATTGGTCAAAATTGCAACACCGCCCTGAATTCGCGGAGATTGGCTGAAGTTGCGTTGAAGTTGCAAATCGCAACATCGCGAATTCCTGGAGGGTCTGATAAGAGCACACAAACTAGTATACGGCCATCCATCCATTTTCTTCTGCTTACCCGGGGCCGGGTCGCGGGGGCAACAGTTTAAGCAGGGACTCCCAGACTTCCTTCACCCCAAACACGTCCTCCAGCTCCTCCGGGGGGACCCCAAGGCGTTCCCAGGACAGCCGGGAGACATAGTCCCTCCAGCGTGTCCTGGGTCTTCCCCGGGGCCTCCTCCCGGTGGGACATGCCCGAAACACCTCCCGAGGGAGGCGTCCGGAACAGACGCCCGAGCCACCTCAGCTGCTCCTCTCGACGTGGAGGAGCAGCGGCTTTACTGCGACCAGACCAGGTCTAAACTGGGACTAAACCAGGTCTAAACTGGGACTAAACCAGGTCTAAACCAGGTCCAAACCAGGTCTAAACCAGGTCTAAACTGGGACTAAACCAGGTCTAAACTGGGACTAAACCAGGTCTAAACCAGGTCCAAACCAGGTCCAAACCAGGTCCAAACCAGGTCCAAACCAGGTCTAAACCAGGTCTAAACCAGGTCTAAACTGGGACTAAACCAGGTCCAAACCAGGTCTAAACTGGGACTAAACCAGGTCCAAACCAGGTCTAAACCAGGTCTAAACCAGGTCCAAACAAGGTCCAAACCAGGTCTAAACCAGGTCTAAACCAGGACTAAACCAGGTCTAAACCAGGTCTAAACTGGGTTTAAACCAGGTCTAAACTGGGACTAAACCAGGACTGACCCAAGACTAAACCAGGACTGAACCAGGTCTACTCCTCACCCTATCTCTAAGGGAGCGTCCAGCCACTCTGCGGAGGAAACTCATTTCAGCCACTTGTATCCGCGATCTCGTCCTTTCGGTCATTACCCAGAGCTCATGACCATAGGTGAGGGTAGGAACGTAGATCGATGGTAAATCGAGAGCTTTGCCTTTTGGCTCAGCTCCCTCTTCACCACAACGGTCCGGTACAGCGGCCGCATCACTGCAGACGCTGCACCGATCCGCCTGTCAATCTCACGCTCCATCCTCCCCTCACTCGAGAACAAGACCCCGAGATACTTGAACTCCTCCACTTGAGTATACGTCCATGGACCACTATTCAACTGTCTAAAGAAAGAGTGTTTTTTTTAAATCAATTTTAGAATCATGAACTCATCAACACTACCCCAGACTAAACACGGACTAAAGCAGGTCTAAACTGCATCCAAACTCAGAACTTCATGTCCAATCTATAAGTAAAGCACAAGTTAACTGTGGATAAAATGTGTCTACGAAAGAGTTAAATCTCCAAACTGAACCAGGATTGACAGGTTCAAATCAGGACTAAAGTAGAAAAGAGTAGGACTAAACTGGAACTAAACCCGGACTAAAGAAGACTTAAATCGAGAAAAGAATACAGAAATTGTGGAGAAACACAACCAAGAACCAAATGTCCAAACTGAACCAGAACAATCACATTCATCAAAGCAAGACTAAAGCAAAAGTAAACCAAGACAAAACCAGGGTTAAACCAGGGTTAAACCAGGGTTAAACCAGGACCACCAAATTTAGAACTGTGGATGAAGCAGGTCTGAACCAAAACTGAGCTTTGTCATGACTAAAGCAGAAGTGAACCAGGAATAAACCAAGACCAAGGCTGTCACACATAAAAAATTAAACAAAACTGAAATTAAAACTAGACCAGGACTAACCCAGGATTATAAGAAGACCAAACATCTAAATCTGGACTAAAGCCAGGAAAAACCAGGACAAGTTTGCATCCTAAATCATCTCCAACACCACAAGAAGGCCTATGAGTACTACCTGCCTGGAATGTTTCACAGTATGGCATTAAACGTATTTATTTTGTTTAATTACATGCATTCTTATTGGCACTTCTTGTATCCATGGAAACAGACTAGCTTAATGCCATTCTGTGGAACACTGAAGGCAAAACAATAACATCTCTATGAGGCAAGTTACAGTCTACAAAATGCACTTTTAAAGACTCATGGTGTAACTTTTCTGGTGGTGGGTTCACTCGCTGCTCGTTTCCATGGAGATGTTATTGCTTTGCCTGGAATGTGTCGTAATACGGCATTAGGCTCGTCTATTTCCATAAAAACAACCCTGTGACGCCACCAAGCCATGTTACAAGCCTGATCTATGGAGAGGGGAATGTATTTTTGAGCAATAAAAACAACTTTGGGTATGTTTAATGCCGTACTGTGGAATATTATTGACAAAAGCAATAGCATCATAAGAGACCCTCCTCCAAAAAAGTTACACAGTGCACCTTTTAATGTGTAGGAAATGTGCAAGTGTAATTTTATTTTTTGTTTATTTTTCGATCCTGATTTATTTGCATCTGAAAATTATAGTCACAAAATCAAAGCTACACGGAACAGTCCAGTACCACCGTTTTGAGAATCACACCACACGCACATAAAATAAAAAATAAAATAAATAAAATAAATAAATTTAAATAAAATAAATTTAAAATAAATATAAAATAAACAAAAAATAGTAATACTAAAAAATAATAATATAAATGTAACAAATTAAATTAAATAAATTAAAATAAATACAAAATAATATAATATAATAATAATAATAAAAATAATAAAATAAAAATAAATGTAACAAAATTAAATAAATAAAAAATGAACTATAATAATAATAATAAATTAAATAAACATAACAAAATAATAAACTAAAATTAATTTTTTTTTAAAAATAATAAAACAATAATAAAATACAATAAAAATAAACATAAAAATAAAATAAATAAAAAATAAAATAAATTTAAAAATAAATAAAATAAACGTAACAAAATTAAATTTAATTAATTAAAATAAAATAATTTAATAAAAATAAATAAAAATAAACGTAACAAATTAATTTAAATTGTTTAATATATATAAAACACGCGTATTACGCAATAAATAAATTAAAAGTATTGCTGATTTGTACTTGCCGTTTTTCCCGTGTTTCTGGCGCAGTGTTGGGCTCCGTGAGGCTGCAGACCGTCGCGCAGGTGATAAAATCCAGTCGTAAATCCAGTCGTTCTTCATTATTCGGCGTGAACAATTCCGCGTTCGGTCCGGTTTGGTTTGGTTTGGCACGGCCGCGCAGCTCGTCCAAACGCGTAGATAAAAGATAAAAGTAAATGCTGCTGGGTGCTGTGGGTGATAAAAACGTGCTGTCTCGTGCTCCATGTGGTCTGAGCGCGCGAGGAGGGTCACCTGAGGGCAAAGGTCCCGCGCTGTACGGAGAGCACGTGAGCCATATGTAAATGAGCTGTTATTTACTTAATTTAATATTTTATTTTTTGTAATGATATGCAAGTAATTTTGATTCATATCCTGTTACTTATATGCTCTTAAAGGTCCCATGACATGGTACTTCTTGATGCTTTTATATGGCTCCTTAATGGTTCCCTAATACTGTAAATGAATCCTTCTTCAAAATCAACACTCAGTGCATGAGAAACAGAGATAAGATGAGAAAGAGTAATTTTTCTCACTCTGAACACTCTATAATGGGCGTTGTTGCTTGAATGCAAATGAGGAGAAAAGAGCTGGCCAATAGTAGAGTGTGGGGGTGTGGCCAAACGCTCCGCTCTCGCTCTGAGCCTCAGCTGATCCATTTCCTTGTTTTTGCACGGGGGAGAGATTTGAAGCGTTCCATTGAAAAATAAACACATTTCCACAGAAAATAAAATTAAACCACTGCTGTTCAAAGGTCCAGAGGCTCAGATAAAGGACTTCCGAGCCTAGAAACACTCGGACGTGCCTCCAGGCAAATAAAAAAACGCATTTTGCATTGCCTAGCGCATTCGCAGTCCAAACTCTCTGGGCGTGATTTACAGAGACGCTGAGTTCAGACAGACGGGGGTGGAACTGCATTTGCATTTCTTTTTTCGATCTGACGCCTTGTTCAAAATCGCCCGTTTGAGCTCCGATTTTTTGTAACACAGAAAAGGATCGCAAATGCTCAGTTTAGACATTTCGCAACTTTTAACCATGGGGGGGGGGCTAAACAGGGTAGGGGAGCTCACATTAACGTTCAAAAACCTCAGAAAGTGAAAATTTCATGCCATGGGACCTTTAAAAATAAAACTATAATAGAAAATTGCATATGAATAAAAGTAAATAGCCTATTTAGTGCCTAAAGCAGGGGTCTTCAACGTTTTTCAGGCCAGGGACCCCCAAACAGATGGCGAACTGGGCCAGGGACCCCCTACTATATATACGGCATAGAATTGTGTTTTATATTAAATTGAGCTTAGTGTCATGTATAAACATGACATTTTAAGACATCAAAGAGGGTGGAGGAACAAGGGAGAAATTGATATTGATTGAAAAAATATATTGTTTTTAAAAATATTAAAATATAAAATTATATTATTTTAAAGTGAAATCAAAAGATTTCACGACCCCCCTGCAGTACCTCCGCGACCCCCCTAGGGGTTGCGACCCCCCTGTTGAAGACCTCTGGCCTATAGCATACAGTTTTAGCTTTTTTTTTTTTTTTTATTAGTACAATGCACATTAATCAACATGACACCAAAAAGCATCAATGTAAATATGCCGGAATATCTATATCTACTTTACATCCGTTGTCCTAAGGCAGGTCAGAACAAAGAACATTTAGAGAAACATGTAAAAGAAACAGAAGTGCACATAGACATGACGGCAAGTTAACAACAGTAGCCCATTCTGAGTTTAAAAGGCCCAGAGGAAAAGAACATCTACCTGTGTTTGTTTATTTTCCAACCAATGTTTCAGTGAGTTTTTTTTAAATAAAAATACTAGCCAAAAATTAAACTAAATAGTAAAAATAACATTTCCATGTATCCCAGAAGACTATTTCCCCAAAATAATTATAGTAATTTGAATAATTATCTTATTTTAAGGTTTCTTTTTCCTGTTTATGATAAAATTGTGTTATCTTTTACCCCCTTTAAAATATATTAGTAATCAAGCTGCGTAAAGGCACTGTAGGTCTATTTGATTACTGAATAACACTCTGCTGCTCCCTTTCCCAGTCAGATACTGAGAAACTGGTACATGATTTTGTCTCCTCCAGGCTGGATTACTGTAAAGCCCTCCTCGTCGGGATCCAGGAGCACATCCAGAACTGTGCTGCCGGGATCCTGACGAGGAGGCGCAAATATGACCAGATCACAGCTGTTCTCCAGTCACTTCATTGGTCGCCCCCTAAACCACTACCGTATCCAATATAAATTTTGTCTCGTCACATATCATTGTGTCCATGGAACAGCCCCGGCCTACCTCAGTGAGCTCCTCACCTGCACACCAACTCCAGACGTCTCCAGGCCACCTCCACCTACTGCCTTCTCCAGCCTTGGACCAAACTCTCCACAGTGGAACGTAGAGCTTTTCAGGCACCTGCCCCTCACCTGTGGAACGCCCTCCCAGAGTCCCTGAGGCTCCCCAGAACGCTCAGGACTTTAAAAAAAGGTCTAAAAATGTTTCTTTTTAAAATGGCCTATTAACACCTTAAACATTTCATGTATATGTAGAGTTTTTCCTTTTTGCATGTTTTTATTATGTTTTATGTAATTTATCTGCTGTGTAGTTGTAGTTGAAATGTAAAGTGCATTACAAATAAAATGTATTATTATTATTATTATTATTAAAAGGTTATTATAATCAGTGTGTAAGTTATTCCTCACTTACCTTCTGCATTCTGAGCATCCTGTTTCACCACGATGTCTTTATAAGCGACAAACACAACGTTCAAAGACCTGAGCGAAGTTTTGCTTGCTCCTCACGGATGGGCAAATTATTTTTGTATTTTATGAGAATGTTTTTATGTACATATCTGTTTTTTTCTTGTAGTGTGGGCTGATCTCACTGGGTGACCTCACTTTGGGACCTCCCATTCGTCGGCAGGGTGGGCTGGTGACCATTTGTATATAGAAAAATGATCTGACGAAGGCTTTTTTGACGTAACATTAATAAAAAAACAAAAAAACATTTTAGACATCGGCCTTCTGAGTTTGTTATGCCTTTTTTCACTTTTATATTGCTGTTCTTTACATGTTCTACAAGAACTTTGGTGCGCATTTTCGTTTTCTGTTTCATTTGATCACAGTAATGCTAACAACAACTAACATGCTAACTGCACACTTCCTGATTCTTGGACGTTAAAGGTCCCATGACATGGTACTTCTTGATGCTTTTATATGGCTCCTTAATGGTTCCCTAATACTGTAAATGAATCCTTCTTCAAAATCAACACTCAGTGCATGAGAAACAGAGATAAGATGAGAAAGAGTCATAAATGTCACTCTGGAACACTCCATTATGGGCCTTGTTGCTTGAATGCAAATGAGGAGGACAGAGGTGGCCTATAGTAGGGGGTGGGGGCGTGGCCAAGCTCTCCGCTCCGCTCTGTGACCCACTTCCGTGTTTTTGCACGGGGGAAGAGATGAGAAGCCTTCCATTGAAAAATAAACACATTTCCACAGAAAATAAAATTAAACCACTGCTGTTCAAAGGTCCACAGGCTCAGATAAAGGACTTCCGAGCCTAGAAACACTCGGACGTGCCTCCAGGCAAATAAAAAAACGTATTTCGCATTGCGTAGCTCCTCCACAGTCCAAACTCTCTGGGCGTGATTTACAGAGACGCTGAGTACAGACAGACGGGGGTGGAACTGCATTTGCCTTTCTTTTTTCGATCTGACGTCACTAAGGTGTCTTGTTCAAAATCGCCCGTTTGAGCTCTGATTTTTTCTAACGCAGAAAAGGATCACAAATGCTCAGTTTAGACATTTCGCAACTTTTAACCATGGGGGGGGGGCCCTAAACAGGGTAGGGGAGCTCACATTAACGTTCAAAAAACTCAGAAAGTGAAAATTTCATGCCATGGGACCTTTAAAACACTTTCTGATTAGATACAGACAGTACACAGTGGACATAGTTTGACCTCAAGAGCTGCTTATACGTCTGCACTGGGGCAAGACACATTTTGCTTATATCGAGTACAGCCCGTTTAGCGAGTATAGAGCATTTTCGCGTGACGTCATAATCCGGAAGTCGGCCATGTTGGAGATACTCGAAACAAAACAAATACTGCACTTATGTCGCCAAGTTAAAGAAAAGCAAAATGGTCAACTATTGTCGGTTCCTCTGCGTCACAATAGATCGGACAGAGAAAAACACCTGCAGTTCTATCGTTTACCTAGAGTAGTGACCAACCAGGACTAAACCAGGACTAAACCAGGACTAAACCAGGTCTAAACCAGGACTAAACCAGGACTAAACCAGGACTAAACCAGGTCTAAACCAGGTCTAAACCAGGACTAAACCAGGACTTTAAACCAGGACTAAACCAGGACTAAACCAGGACTAAACCAGGACTAAACCAGGACTAAACCAGGTCTAAACCAGGACTAAACCAGGACTAAACCAGGACTAAACCAGGTCTAAACCATGACTAAACCAGGACTAAACCAGGACTAAACCAGGACTAAACCAGGTCTAAACCAGGACTAAACCAGGACTAAACCAGGTCTAAACCATGACTAAACCAGGACTAAACCAGGACTAAACCAGGTCTAAACCAGGACTAAACCAGGACTAAACCAGGACTAAACCAGGTCTAAACCAGGACTAAACCAGGACTAAACCAGGACTTTAAACCAGGACTAAACCAGGACTAAACCAGGACTAAACCAGGTCTAAACCAGGACTAAACCAGATCTAAACCAGGTCTAACCCAGGACTAAACCATGTCTAAACCAGGACTAAACCATGTCTAAACCAGGTCTAAACCAGGACTAAACCAGATCTAAACCAGGTCTAACCCAGATCTAAACCAGGTCTAACCCAGGACTAAACCATGTCTAAACCAGGTCTAAACCAGGACTAAACCAGGTCTAAACCAGGACTAAACCAGGACTTTAAACCTGGTCTAAACCAGTACTAAACCAAGACTAAACCAGGACTAAACCAGGACTAAACCAGGTCTAAACCAGGACTAATCCAAGACTAAACCAGGACTAAACCAGGACTAAACCAGGTCTAAACCAGGACTAAACCAGGACTAAACCAGGACTAAACCAGGTCTAAACCAGGACTAAACCAGGTCTAAACCAGGACTAAACCAGGACTAAACCAGGGTGAACAGACAGAGTGATTATCAAAGGAAAGGAGGCGACAGAGGCGGAAAGACATATTCATATATTTTAATCTTTGTAAAACGTGAATAATAAAAAGCAAAACACTCGTACTTAAACACGTTACACATATGATACAAGTATGCCGACCTTTCCATCACAATCTGCTCGTCTCCAATTTTCTGCACTTTGCCTCTCGTACCAGCCACAAACAAACTGGTTGTTCCTCCAGACCTTTAGAGCTCTGAAGGTCTTGTGCTGTATCAGGGTTTGAGGAGAAGACCAGGTAGTCGACAATATCGGGATTGTTTACAGCAGCAGAATCGACAAATCGCCACTGTCACTGAACAAACTTGAATCCATCTCATATGGATCTTCTCGCCCAATTAATTTGAGTTTGTTCATATAACGCTCCTTTTCTTTGGCATCCAACTTATCTCTGTACAACTGGTCAACTGTATCAGAAGTTTTGGATTCCGATGTGGAAGGTTTATCGCAAAATTTTGTTTTTTTTTCCTGCACGGTTGCTTTATAAGCGTGTTTACTTTGAGTGAGCGATATCTCCAACATGGCCGCACATCCGGGTCATGGTCGGATTTTTCGAGTCCGTGAAAACACTCTATAGGGTTCGAGTTTGAGTAGGCTATTTTACATTTCACTTAATCCCAATCAGCCTTTGTTAAAGCGAAAGGATCTGAGCATGTATTAACCCAGCTGCTACGGACACTAAACTCCAGGATCATACTGTGATGTTTTCAGTTATCGGGGGGACATCTGCGGCCACGTTGTCCCTTTGAAGCGTGGGCTCAATGGACTGGCCTCTGGAGGTAAGTGATTCCAGCAGTAACCTTTGAGGAAACCCTAAACCGCCGCGCTCCTCTGCTGTTGTATTAATAGGCATCATTAGTGCACAAAGACACAGTGTAAAGAGAGGGCGGGGCCAGCGGAGGGTCACAGAGGACGACCTGCAGGGGAAGTGCACGGTTTAGGTCACTGAGAAAAAAACAAAAAACAAATCAAGTCATTTTTCACACAATTTCAAGTACTTAATCCCTTGGTTTAATGTAATGTTGATAATGATAATGGTAAAAAGTAAAGGTTGTAAAAGTTTCCAGTTGGGTCTGGTGTGGACTACAGTGAACATAAAATAAGATTTAAAGCTCTCACAAAGGTCAGATTTCGCAGTGATTCTTCTGTATTTTCACCACATGGTCTTTTTAGAATTTTTAAATCCTGAAAACGGCCAAGGGTTAGCTTTGTAACATTCAGCCGTTCCTGATGTCACAAAGTAGGCAGTCCTAGGCCAGTATTCAGGAAGAAACCTAAGCAACAAGATCATGGAGATGGTCCCCGGGCGCCTGAAAGATGAGCTGCCCACTGCTCCTGAAGGATGGGTCAAATGCAGAGAAATCATTTCCATACAGGGATAAATAAAGGATAATAAAATAAAATTAAATAAAAAATTTTAAAGAAAAGAAAAGAAAATAACATTTTAAAATGTCATGTCATGAGTCAGCACCCTCTTCAGCCAGGTCTGGACTGGTTATCGGGCATACTGGGCATTTTCCCGGTGGGCCGACAGTCCTAAGGGCCGATGCTGTTGTTTTGTTTTTTTTCGTTGTTTTTTGTTGTTGTTGTTTTTAACTTAGAGACCGGCCCACAATTTAGAGGAGGCGTCCCATTGGTCCATCTTCAATACAGACAGTGGACCAGGGCTGGACTGGGACAAAAAAACGGCCCTGGCATTTTTGGCTCAGAACGGCCCCTCATAGTTAGCGGAGCACAACGGACTAATTTATGTTTGTGTTCCCCAAAGTAATGTATTTTACTATTGTTACGTCTTGGCCGAGGGGAAACACCTTCTTCACTACAGGGTTTGTAGCATCTCGCTTTGGGGGGTGATTTAAAAATTCTTACATTCTATCAGGCTCTAGATGGGAAAAGTAGTCTACTCTCTCTTCTCAGTTTATTAAGAGATAAATAGAAAACCTAAATTAAAAATAAAAATATTGGGAACTACCTGGAAAAACTGTGGAACTCTCTAAACCATCAAAACATTTAGTATCTTTAGGTTACATTTTTACTTTTGATAATGAATGATCAGATAAATCTCATACTAAGGCAGCACGAGGCAAGACAAGATGTCTGACCGGAAGTAACGATCCTCTTAAATCGGCCTATTCAATGTATGATGTGTATGGAATTTGTTGTTTATCAAAAAAAGTCTGACCAATATGGATGCCCCCAGTGGAGTCAGTAGTGTGGAAACATTTACATGATTAAAAGGTTTCTTGTTAACCTAAAGTGTATTCTTAGACTTTATTGATCCACAAGGGAAATTGTTTTGGGTACAGTAGCTCACTCATCAAATATAATATATGATATATGATATAAAACAGAGGGTAAAAGAACAAAAAGAAAAATAGATGGAAAAGCACCAAAGAGCAATAGACCTGTGTCAGATGAGACACAATTATATACATAAGATAATGATAATAAATATATATGTACAATCAGATTTAAATAGAAAAGTAGTAGTCAAATATAAAATACAGTATCAAATATGATGTTCAGTACCAGCTGTATACAGTTGTAGGGAGTATTATCTATTCAATCAACATGGTTTGTTTAGACTCGATGTAAATATAATCAAGCAAATAGACCACTGTAGATTGCCATCTAAACCTTTATTTTTTTAGTTAGCTGCCCATTAGCTAGTTAACTACGTTTCCAATCCATTTACTGTGTGCTGTGTGCCAATATCATGAGGGAAACAATAAATTATTAAATGATTTAGGGTGACCTTGTTGTAACCATGATCATGGATTCTTGTTAATATGAATTATGTTCTTAGTAGAGGCAAATAATCACTAGAGCTTTTACAACATAGTCCAGGCTAGTACCTCACTGCAGATACTTCGAGCACTCAAACTTTAGAGTTAGCTGACCGGCTGCTGCATCGCAACCACTTGCTACCACAGGATAGCAACATTCATTTATTATTCATGCCTTTTTTGCGACCACACCCCCAGGTGAAATTCGCCAGCACTTGGATTTCATCCTGCGGAAACGAAGCGTTTTTCCTCATTGAATCTACATTCACGTACATTTCATTGGATAGTGTGACTTCCACACCAATGGAATCAAATTGAGTATTGTTTGGCCAGTCTAACTGTTTACATTTTAGGGTATTCTTAATGTACAGGACGACTCCCCCACCATTGCCCCTCTCTCTGTCTTTTCTAAAGACTTGATATCCCGGCATATTTATTAAAGCTTCTGCAGATGTTTGTTTTAACCAAGATTCAGACATACCAAAACAGTCGATATTAGATTCGCATAAGAGATGTTCAACCTGTTCACGTTTGTTATATATACTTCTAACATTTAGATGTCCACATAATAGTCCCTTTGGCTTGGCACTGGGGTCCCAGATCATTTTGGACTGGTTGAGTGTTTGAGAAAACTTGAACATGCGGTGTTTTTTAAAAACTGGGTTTCTGGGGTTTACCGTCGGCACGACCCCGCCTGGTGCCGCTGGTCTGCTGTCAGCCGCTGATGCAGAGGCTATAGCGCGCAGCTTTCCCACGGACTCCCGACTGAAGCTACTATCTGATGCGCCGCCACACACCCGCGGGCCCGGCCGTTCCCCGTGCAGCTCACCGACAGACCGCCCCGGTACCGCGCCATCCACAACATCGCCGTCAACTCCCCGGACAAACAGCTCAGTCGCGTTTGGCGACGGGCACAGAGTAAGCAGAGGATTAGGATGTTGTGCCGAAGAACACGGAGGAGTACCTAAAGAGCATACCTGTAAGGTAGGAGTGACGCGTGTCTCCTCCGCGAGTGGGTGAGCCTCTACCGGCGTTTTGAAGTGGTGTGGGCCCGGGCACGGGTGGATGTCCCCAGATAACATCAAACATATGGCGATAATAAGTCCTGTTGACAGTGCTGTTGATTGTGTTGCTGTTTTATTCCTCTTGTGCAGTGTGTTATATAGAGATGGATAGATGAAAGTCACGGCCAGTGTGTAGGATCCATAGCCGGTGCAGTCCGCTAATTCTCCGCACCTCCTTTCTTGCGCGTTTCCTTGTTTACCGCTCATTCGCTCAACAGTTATGATTATGAAACTGGCGGGGCTCAGCGCAGAGAGAGGGGTGGGACCGCTCTCTATATCCTGATTGGTTTAGTCCACTGTCTATATTGAAGATGGACCAATGGGCCGCCTCCTTTAAATTGTGGGCCGGTGACCGGGCTCTAAGTTAAAAAAAAAAAACAGCACCGGTACCGGCCCCCGAGGACTGTCGGCCCACCGGGAAAATGCCCGGTATGCCAGATGGCCAGTCCAGGCCTGCAGTGGACTAAACCAATCAGGATATAGAAGCTTACGAGAGCGGTCCCGCCCCTTTCTCTGCACTGATCCCCACCAGTTTCAGTGTTGAGCGTGGAAACATGGAGAAGCGGCAGAAAGGGGGTGTGGAGAAGTTACGGGCTTAAAGATTAAAAAATCTCACTATAGACGCTGCAAAATGTTCTAAAATAACAGACATATTCTCTGGAGGGGCTGGAGCCTCCACGTCCTCTGCAGCCCAGGCTTCTGAAGGTGGACAGGGAGAGGAGCAGCCAGAGACTGTGGACAGGGAACCCGAGGGAACCCGAGGGACAGAGTGACCAGGAAAGTGTCGCACAGGCACAGCAGGTCAGCAGGTAGTAATGTTAGGATAATACCGGGACTTTTAGGTTATGGACAGGCATGAAAATCGCTCACCTTTTCACCATTTTGAAGCCAAAACAGGTGACCTACGTGAATCGTCTAGATTAGATTTTTTTTCATTTCCACTTCATTTCCACAGGAATTTGGCCTGGGGTGCTAGCCCACATGCTCCTGACCTTGTGTGCAAGATGCATTTTAAATAAACCGTTGAATGTGTAGTTACTGCGAGTTTGCTGGTGGTTTTTGGGATTTTTCCTTTAAATGTTGCGCCCTGGTTTCCCCTTGGCCAAGACGTAACAATAGTAAAATACTTTGCTTCGGGGAACACAAACATAAATTAGTCCGTTGTGCTCCGCCAATTATGAGGGGCTGGTCTAAGCCAAAAATGCCAGGGCCGTTTTTTTTTGTCCCAGTCCAGTCCTGTCTGCAGCTCTGGGAGGGAGTTCTGGAGGTTCTGAGCTTCCACGTGAGGCATGATCTGTCCATTTTCAAACAGTCAAACATCGCCACTTACAAGTTAACAGGCTAATAATAATAATAATAGGCGCACAGTGATACGACTCGACAGAAAATAGCAGCAAGCGATTATGACTTCTGACTTTTTCATGGGCAACTGTTTTGTGACACAAATATATCACTTTTTGGACAAATATTGTTTTGAGAAGAAAAACAACCTTTATTAACTGTCCCCGCTAACTTGCCGGAACTACTTTCTTCAGCTCCAGAACCGGGGCAGAACTCAGCTCAGAGGACACTGTCAGGGGTAAGTCAGTGTTAATGCACGACACTGCTGAAGGGGACGCCATACAGATTCACACAAAAAAAAACAAACTATTCCTTTAAGAGGTTACAATAATGATACTAATGATACTGTAAAGGGTTTTTGTCCAAAGTTTTCAGTGTTTTGTTGAAGAGAGACTTTAGTGGCTTCAAAACAGCCTCTGAAGTGTGAGACCGTGTGGTATAACAGTAGGTTATGGGGCTAAATATCATGGCATGCATACTGTATAAGCCTTTGCTGATTCTGTAGTCAGAGAAGGTCTTATGTGTTTAAAGTTTGACAGATTGAATTTAATTATAGTAATCCCTCGTTTATCGCGGGGGTTAGGTTCCAGAAATAACCTGCAATAAGAGAAATCCGCGAAGTATATTTTACAATTATTCTACATGTTCTAAGGCTGTAAATGCCTCACCACACACATTATACGCTTTTCTCAGACTGGAATTAACCTTTTCTCACATTTCTCTCTCGTTTAAACACTCAAACTTTCACAGATTTTCAACAATATGTATTAATAGTGAAGCGTGGGGGGAGACACGGCTCCGGAAGCCCCGCCGGACGCGCGAGGGGAGCGGAGACATGTGTCACTGGATCCACAGGAATCCAGTGACTCACATCTCGGCACTGCCACGTCCCGGGACGCGACGCGCACCACCCCCTTGGAGAAGTGTGCGACACGTGTACCCCTCATCGTGGTCAAATCCGTGACAGAGCAGCACGACCGGCGCGAGGGCGTGCGTACACCGGGGCTGCGAGCACGAGATGGAACCGCGGCGCCCGGACCCCGTCCTCTCAGCCCGAGCCACAAACCAGCCGCACGAAACCAGCAAAGAGCGGCACATGGTGGTTTAATCCTGGTTTAGACCTGGTCTAGTCCCGGTTTAGTCCAGGTCTAGACCTGGTCCAGTCCTGGTTTAGTCCAGGACCAGTCCAGGTTTAGACCTGGTTTAGACCTGGTCTAGACCTGGTTTAGTTCTGGTCTAGACCTGGTTTAGTCCACGTTTAGTCCTGTTCTAGTCCTGGTCTAGTCCTGGTCTAGTCCTGGTCTAGTCCCGGTCTAGTCCCGGTCTGGTCCTGGTCTAGTTCCAGTCTGGTCCCGGCCCCCCCGCGTTCCCCATCTATCAATCGGCAAAGGTCTACAGTCTCTTAGCCAATCAGGACGCAGAACACAATGTTACACTATTAAAAAAATTGAAAAAATAAAATAAAATCCACGAAACAGCGAGGCCGCGAACAGTGAACCGCGATAGAGGGAGGGACCACTGTATATGTAAAATTTTCTTTGGAACTGGAATCAAAAACTACTCCAAGATATTTAAATTGTTCCACCACATTCAGTCCCTCTCCAGTAACTAACGCACACGGTTGTTGATCCTCGCAGCTTTGTACAGCGGCGCTCGTGCCAGATAATGACTAACACACCTCAGACAAGGCCCTCCATTGACGGTGCTATTCTATATAGTGTTTCCCACAGCCCCATGACTTCATCGTCAAGCGAAACCTCCCGACCCCGAGACGTATCAGCCTCCGAGCCCTGCGGGGACGGAGCCGCAGACGCAAACAGAGGCCGAGGAGGAGGCTCGGCTCACCACATGTCAGTCCCATGGCCCCTCGCACAAATGATGGCCACATAATAAGGGTTTTTTCTCCAGACGTGTGAGGACCTGCCTGGACAGACCCACTCAGAGCCCGTACTGCGCATAGTTTAAGTTTCAAGATGTCAGGAATAACCAAGACCGTTAAGGTTTCCTGTAAACAGTTATTCAACATGTGATAATAGCGAAAGGAGGGCAAAAATACAAAGAGACAGAGGTCGTTTTTCGTACAAACATAAAGATGGTTGCTATGGTCGTAGTTGGCTGCTCTTGTGGCTGACTGAGCAGTTTTTAAAGGTCTTATATGAAGCAAAATCATGTTATGATTCTGTTCCCTCATCAAAGGCATACCTGGAGTTTTGTTTCATTGACACATGTCTGTTTAACTCTTTATTATTATTCTGTCTACATCTCCAAAGCTCAAAATGCTTCAGTTCCACCTCGTGATGTCATGAAGTGGTAGTTTTCAAGTTAACAGCTCCTTTTACCTTTAGTTCAGTAGCAATTGGAAATTCCTGTGCTGGAGTTATACAAATGATTCTAGTGAAGATGTATGGACTTTAAAAACACAGAGGATAACGTCCATAAGGTGGAACAGAGTGTTATCACTTTGAGAGAAGGACACAGCCGAAATATTTAGGGTTTGTTTGTGTCAAAATCGCGGATACAAGCGGCCGAAATGAGTTTCCTCCGCAGAGTGGCTGGGCGTTTCCTTAGATATAGGGTGAGGAGCTCAGTCACACGGGAGGAGCTCGGAGTAGAGCCGCTGCTTCTCCACGTCGAGAGGAGCAGCTGAGGTGACTCGGGCATCTGTTCCGGATGCCTCCTGGACGCCTCCCTCGGAAGGTGTTCTGGGCATGTCCCACTGGGAGGAGGCCCCGGAGAAGACCCAGGACACGCTGGAGGGACTATGGTCATTTTCACACCTGCCTTGTTTGGTTAGTTTAAAACGAACCAGAGTTCGTTTGCTCCTTTGATTCGGACCTTTTGGGCTGGTGTGAATAAAAAACAAAAATGTCGATCCGGAGCAAACAAGCGAACCGAGACCACCTAAAAAGCTCGGTCTCAGCACGGTTCCATTCGAACTCTGGTGCAGTTCGTTTGAGGTGAGAATGCAGACCGGACTCGATCCGACACAAGTTGGCTTTTTGTACTTAACGAGCTCCCGTCGTATGTCGAGCATTATGGGAAACCGAGGCTGACGAAACGAAACTAAACAAAACTTACGAGGCTTACTTACATTTTGCATGAAGAGCAAGAGTCAGAACTTGATGCGCACACGAGCGCTGTCCTCCGTAGTCATCTTGCCCTGTGACTTCGTCGTTTGGAAATTGATTGTAAAATAGTGTAAACCTCACGATGCTGCTCAAACATTTGTGCGAACTGTAAAAACTGAGCAAACCATATCGCTAAGGCTAGACTGAAAACAGCACGTTTGGACACGGAGTTTTGACACGTGGTTTTGTTTATAGATGTTGGTCCACTTGGGGAAAAAGTGCAGTGTCAAAGCGAACCGCACCAAAAAAAAATAAATAAATAAAAATTGGTCCGGACCATAGCAAGTGAACTAAGTCTCCTGGCTGGTCTGGGAACACCTTGGGGTCCCCCCGGAGGAGCTGGAGGAAGTGGCCGAGGTGAAGGAAGTCTGGGAGTCCCTGCTTAGACTGTTGCCCCAGCGACCTGGCCCCGGATAAGTGGAAGAAAATGGATGGATGGATATTTGTGTGTTAAAATGAATGGAACAATTCCAGGTATGTTTATAATTATTATAACATAGATCAGAAAATGTGTAATATGGGCCACAGTATGTAATCTTTAAGCTAAACAATAGACTAAAATGATATTTATTTCATTGTGGTTGTGTTTATTGCACTGATAAACCTGCATCCTTACTCTGAGTGGGCTTGCATCTCCACAAACCTGACTCTTGTTTCGACAGAAATGTTCCTGTAGCTATAATCTTCTTGCCTGGAAGAATCCATGACTCATCGCTGTACCAGCGAGTGAGTCTGGTAACGTTTGATCCACAGAATGCGCTGCAGTTGCGCGTAGACAGACAGCTAAGTGAACCAATCAGAGATTGCGCCATCTTGATTCAAAACTGAGGCGGAACTTCCGCTGCCTAAGAGTGACTTTGCGGGCAAAGGCGGGTGCACTGACGTCACCATCTTTGAACGAATCAGAATCGCGGAGTCGGTTTGGAACCGGAGGAGCGAGAGTGGATGGAGAGTGTCCAAATGGTATCGCGGTGTATAGGAAATACAGAGAGATATCATTTGGCTGGCCAGGTAAATAATCTTCAACAGTATGGGATAAAACGTCTTCATTTAGAATGTTCTTTAGTTTGGTTTTAACTTTCTAACCCCATGGAATCATACAGGTGATGTGCCAACTCCAAGAAGTTCCATACTTTAATTTTTAATTATTGAAGGACTGCCCTCTTCTGTTTAAATAAGGCTAAAAACCATAGCTGTTCGCAGGATGTTCTGTCAGAGCCGGATCTCGTTTGAACCTGAACGATAGACAGGGCTGGGCTGGTTAGTGCTTGGGACTTAGAATTCTGTGAATACTCGGTGGAAGGAGTGGGGCAGCAGTGGTTCTGGTGCCTGCTCTTGTTGTGTCCTTAGGCAAGACACTTCGTCCGCAGTGTATGAGTGCTTGGTGGTGGCTTACTCTTATCTTCATAATCTTCTGTGTAAAAACGCTGTGGTGTTCTGTCCCCATGGGCCCGACATAGAGACGGTGTTTTCCTGAAACTTTGACTTTTTCTGCACCATCAGCTGAGACGCACAGACACAGGAAATGCCTTAAAGGGTGGGTCCGACCGCTGCAGTATGAAGAGCGATATGGAGACTCGAAAAGATGAAGATAGCTAATGGTTGTATGTCAAACACGGTCTATACATGTGCACATGTCATAGTTCTTAGGAGTATTATTGACAAAATGAATATCTAATTACATGAGGATAACTCCACATGTTCTTCTTGTGTCTGGGAGGGTTTCTTCTGGGCACTCTGGTTTCCCCCATCAACCCAAAACATGATCTACAGACCAAATCCTCCAGCTAACGTAGTCCTGACTAAGACTAGCTCAATATCTGGAGAGGGGGAGTTGATGCAGTGAAGAATGGGTCAAATGCGGCGGATACATTTCTCTACGGGAACAATTAAGTGCAGCATAACCTTAAAATAATGAATTTCAAATGATTTTACTGTGGGTGAGGTTCAGGTTTTGACATAAAGTGAAAGGAATGTAAAATGAACCAAACCCTTTATATACCACACATTACCATAAAGATCACATAGAAAATTTTGATATTTTTAGTCTTAGTTTTAGATGTTTTTGAGCAATTGTAATTTTTTTTGTATATTTTCCTATTGGAATGTTTAGTCTGTGTACCAGACAGTGTAAAAATATGGTCATGTACGCCTCACTTGCATTTCACTCCCAGCTGTCGTGAGGAGCGGACACACTTTTCTCTTCCTCCCTTATCTTTGCTCAGTGTGTTGTTTTATTTCTCTTGTCTTGTCTTTTTTCTCCTGTTGGAACAGATTTTTCAAACCATAAATCATGAATTGGATAAAGCTGGTCCCTACGCAATTTGTATATCTTTTTTTCACAGAGGAGCGCCGGTCCGGAGAGCTGGTCAGTGCTAAGGGAACGTGCTGCCTGATACACGAAGGACGTGTCGTGTGCCTGGCACCACTGTTACCAGACACGGAGCGATTCACTATTGGAATCTTGATGGCAGGACATCTGGATTGGCCTGGGGGATGTTTTCTAACCCATCACTAATTGGAGCCGAGCGGATAAAAGAGCCCTGATAGGCCGGTCAGTACGGGGAACTGCGAACTCGGGGGGGCAACATCAGAAGGAAAAACACAGATGAACTATTTCATCCATCTGTGGGATCCACCTGGCGCTAGATAACATCGCGGATAAATGAATATGGAACTGTGGTCAACAGTGGCGCAGTCCGTATTCATTATCATATGTGCGGGGGGAGGATTGCGAGTCGCACCGACCTGCAGGAAGTGGGGACCTGACAGAAACCAGGGTTCTGGCAAATTGCCTGTTCGCCTGGGTTCTAAAATGTATCGATTATGTTAAATTCCCCTTTTGTAATCAATTGTCGTGGAAAATGTGATCCAACTTAACTGGACTCTTGTTTTGACTGGATCTTCTGCACAAACATCCAAGGCCGACAGCTGCCGCTTATCTCACGGACTCTACAAAAACATAGCCACACACTATTGGACTCACACTCACATGTATTAAGTAATACTGCCCTGTCTATTTTTAGGATGTGTCGCTGAATTTTGACTTAAGCCCCAGGGGTGATTCAGACGCCGCTGCGCCTGGTCCCGTACTGCCTTGTATCCCCTGGGCCTTGGGTGAGGTGCGACAGCTCCTCCCCCTCACTTAGGCTAAAGATCCCGTCTACCAATAGTTTAGCCCGGACCTGGGTTCGTACACTACTTGATACCGAGGATTAAGTCCCACAAAGAATCTTTTTTAGGCGTTAATCTAGGATATCGTTCGCTGATCTGGTCAGGCAGGAGACTGGGATATCGGAGGTGTTTTACTTGCTCTCCGGTAACGGTGATTCGCTATACTCTTGCTCCTCCCTCAGAGAGAAGTCTTCCTTTAATTTCGGGGACTATGAATCTATTTCTATATTTTGTCGGTTCCCTGGTGACACAATGAGCTATCTCTTTCCAGAGACCCCATCTAGACAGTGGTCCCGGTCATTCTAGACCGGTGGCATATAATGCCTGACGTTAAACTGCCTATCCTCTCACCTTAGCAGTACCACACACTTATAACCTTAGCTTAGCTTTCAGACAACCACACTCTATCACAAGTCCCAGTTTAAAATACACACCCAGAATATAAGTCTAACTCAGACGATTGGTCTAAGCAATACACTCACCAGAGAAGCAAAAACTTGTCTTTGTTGATTTTAATGAAAAGATGATAAAAAGGTGAATACAAAAAAAATAGGTTTTCTTAGCACAGATTGTACACAAATGCCGAAGCACGAATGATTTATCAATCTGAGCTGATGTCCTCAAGGCAAAGAGACATGAGCCCAGAATGATTCTAACACACATGTATTTATACTAAAATCTTGTAAGTCACAATGATTAAGCATTTTTCTGTTTGCGTCATAAAGCAACACTTTGGTTTTTGTGGTTAAACATGTCTACATTTCTAAGTATCATTTAATAATTATCTCCCCTTCAAAGGGGCCTCCAGTTTCCTGCTTAAGGCTTCGCTGGGTTACTTCCTGTCATAAACTAAACACAATATAAACTGATTTATAAAAGTATAAAAACATAAAATAAAAATAAGCTAAAGTAAAATAAGCTAATTATAATAAGCTAAAAATAAGCACTAAGCTCAAGCTGGTACTTAACCCCAAAAAGTGACTTTATCCTACATCCCCCTCAGGACCTGCTTGAGCCCCATAAAGAGGTTCCTACACTGTCCCTGAAATGATGCGGATGTCTTCAGGACTCCGTGTCCCCCTCCGGAAATCTTCGTCAGGATCAACACATAAGAGTCTCTGAATGTCACTGTGGTATTAGTACTCCTTTTTAATAGCATCCACTGGATCGACTGAGTCCTCCTCGGATGACTCAGCAAACGGCAGGTCTTGCGGCTCGTCAGGATCCGGAAAACTAGCGGCAATCCGGCGGTGGGCAGGGTTAGGTGAGGAAAGAACCAAAGCCTTCAGTCCTTTTCCAACTACCTTATTACAATATTCGCAATGTTCTCCACACTTGGGTCCATAGTCCTCAGAGCCTGGAGAATATGGGCCATTAGGTGCATCAGGTGAGGCTGGTGACTCTCGAGGGGATGAAGGTGAATATCTCTGCTCCTCCATCATCTGGAGGGCTCCCTCGTCTTCATTAAAGCCAAGAAACTGCGGAGAGCTCTCTGGGGTGGTCTCCATCCATCTTTCTCCCGTCTCCAAATCCCCTCCGAATCCTTCGGGAATCTCATCAAGGGTATCAAGAGACGGGGTAATCACAGGACGGAGTACACGCATCACAGGCCATTCAGGAGTGCCAGTCGGATTCTTTTCGAGCTCGCCCTCCTTCCGCTTGGCGGGAGGCGGCACGCCTACTTCGTTCCCTTCCGACACCCCCGGTGACCGAGTTGCCCAGACCGCCACCCGGGCCAGCAGTACTCGAGTGATCTCATCCAGAATATCTTGGTCACCTGATATTCTGACGCCAATCGGAGTGTCCACACCTGAGTTAGGCATCGGGGCCCTTCTTTTCATGTCACGTTGTCTCCAGCTCTGATCCCGGTTACCGCTTCCTTGTGGCGGTGACGGAAAGTCACGGATGGTAACTGGATCACGTCGGGACCTTGGCAAAGTGGGGCCCGAGTCAGGACTGGCTGCCCTTGCTCCTGCTGCACGCCGAGCTGACCAACTGTGATGCAGTGCCGCAGCATAGCGATGCTCTGGTCCGTCGCCTTCATAAAGGGGGACATTCGCCTCACACCAAGCAGCCCACCATCCATTGCCTTTCTCATGGTACCAGCCCACTGGAAGTACGTGCCGGTTGCCTCCTGCTCTCACCAGATCCTTGATCCACTGCCACTGATCTTTAGTCCAGCCTCCGCGGACCACAGGGGAGGTGCAAAGTTTCCACGAAGCCAGCTTCTTCCGGAGCCATGGTTCTGCCCTAGCACTAAAATCTTTTCCCTGCCAGGGGGCTACTAAGATGAAATTGACTTGCTGCAAAAACAGCCTTTGGGCTATGCCCTTAGCGGGTGGTCTAAGACCTTCATGCATATTATTTGGTCCCCAGGGGTTAGCTGGATCCACCAAATAATCATAATCTGAGTGAACTGGGTTTTCAAATTGGTTCTGTTTTATAGCGCATACTGTTCCCTTATAAAGTTGTGCTTTGTGGAGGTTGCCATTATTGATCCACCCACAAGTTTCCGGTCCCAAAGCTTTCACATAAACTCTCAGGCATTTCAAAGTCAATGCCGGGAAGGTTATGGACGATGGGAAATTAAAGGCCCAAAGTTCACCCAGTATAACTTTGTCCTCTTTTTCATTAATTGGGACTCCTTCTCTAAGCATACAGACATCAGAGCCCCAGCCTGCAATTTTGTAGGGGAGTTTTTGTCTCTGTGTCCAGTACATTCCCTTACCACGCCCTGTTTGAATTGGCACCTGGAGAGTTTGTTCTCCATCGTGAGTGAGGAAAATTACACCTCTTGTGCATTCTATGTCACAATGCATTGGCCGTTCAGTTCCGTCAAATGATCCTAAATACTCTATCAGGGTCGGTGTAGGATTGGCAAGATACATCCAATGTTCCTGCAAATCCTTAGGATTGGTAATGTTTTGTTCTGGGGAGGTTCCTTTGACCTTCATAACTATTTTCCAGGTATCTGTTTTGCCCTCGATATCCCTTCCTCCATTACTTCCCTCAGTCCAGAAGGAATGGTAGTAACCATCTCCTCCTGCCATGAGTTGGCTCTGGAAAAAGTTAAAGAGGAGAATTAGGAGTTGAACCCACATTGTCAAGTTCCAGACTAGCAACTCGTCTTGTACTTCCAAATGGTAATATCGGGAAACTACGTCCCATTACATGTCCTATGTAAAAGATTGCTGCATAAACTGTATTTCCTCCTAAAGCTCGTTGCATTAATATCCACATGAAGATGATCATCCATTGACACAGCATATCATAAATTAATTTGTGTAAATTCCTCTTAAGTCCATAGAGCATAATAATTGCCGCTACCATGGTCCCTATTATATAAATAAGCACCCCGCCTATCATTACAGGGTTGTAAAGGTGGATTTGGCAAACGCGTACCGCTACCTCTGTATATATTGTGTCGAGGATATACACAACTGAACAGAGGAACCACCATAATTTAGGATGCGCTGGGCTCACTGCCTGCCAGTGTCCTACTACCCAAAGCGCCATGCTAGCGTGCAATGGAGATGCTCCTCGGGAGAGGAATCTGATCAATGAGACCGCAAACACTGAAATTGTGCCAGCAATGGTCATTGGCCAGTCCTTCCTGGGTACAAACGCAGCTATAATACATGCTATGACAAATATGTCAAAGAATTGAGTTCCTACCTGGAAGTCAAGTCCCCCTGAGGAGGATGAGTTACCGCTGGAGTAATTGGCAATGTCGGAGCAATTAGCCATAATTCTCAAAGGATATCAGGTGTCAGAGTGATGCTGATCAATCAGTGAAGGGTTGTGGTGGCTCTGCAGTGCTGCTGAGGACCTGCGGGTTCACTGGGATGAGTGCTCTCTTTATCATAGGCAGGCTCCTCCTTTTGACGCAACCAGGATTTCCTTTGATGCTCACGGCTTTCAAGGTGTTGGCCTAAGCACATGCAGACAGCACCAACCCACATCACTGTGGTTATGATCACGCTCAAAGGGCGCGTAGCTTCCTGTCTGAGAGAGTCAGCATTGAATATTTCCTTTTCTGCGAACTTTGAGAAATCCCCCTCTCGATGTTTTGAAACATTTCCGTTCGAGGTAATTTCACCTGACAGCCAGATGTTGTGAAAGTTCGCAGAAAGGTCAAACTCATCTCTCTGTAAGGTTTTTGCCTTATATGAACTTTTGACCCTGTACAGTCGCTTGATTCTTATGAACCCCGACCAACTGTAGAGAGTAGTCTGATTTACTTCTAAAAGGCATTTTGGTCCTTTTATTGTATAATTGGGTCTTATTGAGCAGTCAATTGCCTCATTTTTATCTGTTACTATTTTCAGGGCAGATATTTGAAGTATTATTACTATTGTCATAAAGCAAGCCAATGCTTTTACTACACACTGTTCTGCCCATAGATTAAATCTCATTCTATTATTCCCCTTCTCCTCTTCTTTGGCTCGCTTGAGGACGAAGTAGGTAATTATTGTCATTATTCTTTTTTTCTTCTGGCAAACTCCTGAAACAGAAAAGCAAAAATACCTTAAACTGAAGGTACCTTTTCTGCACCACGACGTTTTGCTCTTTTCATGTCTTTTATGTCGCGTTTAACTTCTCTGACTGCTCTCGAGATTAATATCAATTCTTCCCTATCCTTTTTTTGCTGCCTTGCTTTTTTATGATGCATGGCAAATCTACATATGCAGCAACATATCCAATTTAAACATTTAAGTGTAGATATTAATTTTGATAGTACGGCTATTGCTATTAATACTGCTATAGCAATCAAAATCCACTTCACATATTTCCATATTAGTTTTAACATTTCTGTAACCGAGTCCACCGTATCCACTATTCCTTGACCCACGCCGTAAACTGTCGCCTTGGTTAACATTTTAGTAAATCCCCACCATCCTGGTTCTCCCGTACCAAACTCTCTAAGCCTTATAATTTTCTGCCAGTGTTTTTCTGATCCGTTACACATAAAAGGATCAATTACGTCCACTATATTTGGTGGATTATAGTAGCTATATGTACATGTTCGGTTTTCCCAGCGCTTAGGGATGAACCACGGAGAATTCTGGTTCATTTTGTACTGGTGGTAGTTCTGATAAAAGTCATGGTCATTCTGAGCTTTTGTTCTTCTGCCATTTATTTTGTCTCGCCTACACAAAATGTCTCTATAAAACACGTATCTATTAAACATTAAATATCCTAGGTTAAGGCTCTCCAGGTACCCTGTAGGCGCTTCCACTCTAGGCCAATTTGGTACAGCGTAATGTATATCTGTTCTGGAACATGTGTTTTTCCTATTCTCCAATAGGATTCCATGTGTTCCCCATCTATACGTTTCAGTTTGAGTTCCTTTTGTAAAGTTAACTCTTGATTCATTATAGCATCGCGTAGCATTACATGGAATCCATCCCCACATTTGGGGCTTTTTACAGCTGTCAGTCGGAAATTCTTTATCTTCATAGATTCTTATTTGGTCACCTTCGCTATTCTCCCCCCATCTACCAATTCTCTTAGTATAATTACTACATTTTGCCCAATATGTTACGTTAAACTGCAAATACTCTTTAGAGAGAGGTTGCCACCTTATTTGTGGATATTGTGTTTGAGATTCTACAGGTATCCACTGACGCATGAAGCCTGCACTGCCTGGTATGATTCGTGCATCTTTATCCGTCCCGTATAATATCCCTACGATCGCATGCAGAGATCTTTCCGTAGTCATTAATGTAGTATGAACGTACGGGAATGCTGTTTGCATCGTATCCGCCCATCTTTTGGTTCGGGCTCTAAATTTCTTGACTGTTTTTAAATGATCAGGGAGTATCCAATCAATCCTATACGGAAGTCCTATTTTCCCCTTAAATAGTCCTTTTTCCAGCATAGTGGATGACATAAATCCACCTTTATGTCGCACATCCATTAGCATCTCCTCATCACCGAGAGGCATAACTTCACCTGCCCAGCTTTCTATGAATATTTTTCCTGTACTATTCTTCGTTTCATTCCTCCTGAGGAACTGTTTATACTTTTCCCATTGGTTTTTCAGTTTTAAATGACTCTTTCTTGGTCCTTTAGTTATCTTAGTAATGTCTTTCCATATTTGATGTGGTTGGTGTACACGACCATTTTCAAAATAGTATAGGGGAGAGCCATCCTTCAGCATCTCATTTTTTAAAGTACCTACTCTGAATGGAGACCCCCATTCGGTTACGTTTACTTCGAATACTTCATCCGCGTCCCATGCCACTAAATCGTTCGCATTGGGCGCGTATATTATTCCTGTGGCGGATGCCGTTTTTGTTCTATCACGCAATAGTGCCAGGCTATCTAAGTCACTAGGATCTTCTGGAAATGCCATAAACTCGTGCATTACTTTGTCCTCTGCTATTTTCCTATGGAGAATGTATGGCCACACTAGTCCCTCAATATCTTTTGTATCAAACGAATTCCAGCCTTGGCCTTGTCCCAACAGCATTCCTGCCAACTGAAACCATTCGAAGGCCTCATAGAATACTGATGGACAAGTTTCCGCTTCTATCTCTATTCCTTCTATTGTTCCGGGTAGATGGCTGGAACAATAAAACATGGCTTTTTCCCAATTTTTCCCTCTCATGGGGAAAAATAATCTGCTCGTGCGATTTTCTTCTACTTCATTTATAAGTTGATAAGCATATTTGGCTTTTGTCAAATTTAAACCTAAATATTGTCCCATGCACGTTTTAGCAGTTTTCCACCATAACGACTGATTATTAGTTACCCAATCCTGATATCCTTTTTGTGTCACCATCGGAAGAATTATGCCTATTATTGATCGCATACAAAAATCATCCTGGGCTCCTGGCGAATGCTTTGGTTGACACAACAAATGATTTCGTTGGTACTGGTTTAATAAGTAATAGGTCAACCTTCTCTGGACACTCGAAAGTCTTTTTAATATTGTTTCTAGGGTTTTGTCTGGCGTCGTAAACATTACTCGAAGACCATTGGCTCTTGCGTCTCTTATTGTCATTAAATTCCAGCGCCAGTATATCCCTTTGCGGGTGTATGTTGTATTAGACGAATTACTTCTAATTAGTCTTAGTTCTGTACTGCCTCCTAATCCTAGTCTTATATTGCCTGGATACTTGGTTCTCATACTATGGTGCCAGTCTCTGTTAGGTTCCGATGCCCACATAGGTATTGAATTGTTGAGCGTTATATACAGACAATTTTTAAACGAGTCCCAAATTAGGCCTGATGAGTTTTTCTCAATGAGTATCTGGCATTTACTATTATCAATGGTGATTGTTGGGTTATCAGAGGTGCCCACTCTTAGCTCGGTGCAGTTTTGTGACATACTGTCTATGCCTACTTTATTAATAACACTTCGTACGTGATTGAATATTTTTGCCCTTATAGTGCTCCATTTTTTAAATTTTTCTGCTGCACATTCGGTGGATTGAATCCACTCACTCATTGTCCTCCGGTCTCTGATTTTTCCCTGTTCTTGAAATTCTGGATTTAATAGAAATGGTGTGGGAGCTCCATCTATCAACAACCGGTTTACTTCATTTGAGAGGTCTTTTTCTCTATCATCTTTATCAAATATGGATTCGTCATCCCATATTTCTTCCGGCCAGTCTTTTTGCTCATATTTTTCGGCTCCTATGTATCTAATCCTAGGCGCTGCTAGAACATGAGTTTTGTTAATCTTTTGACAAGTTTCCATCATCACATGTTTTACTGGGCTCATTTCCCAGCCCCGTCTTCCTGTTTGAGCGAAGGCCTTGCTGGTACATGTAACACTTTGATTCTGTTTCACAGAGAGACCGTTCATATATAACATATTATCCGCAGTCCAATCTACCTGAACTATTTTCAGCGTTTGGGATTCTGCGCCATAACTTTGCTCCAAGTCTTCCCACGTCATGTCGCTAGCTGAGCTGTTACAAGCTTGCTCGTATGCTCTTATTGACATTTTTATAAAAACTTTCATTAGCTGAGTTTCTAAGCATGTTGCTTGATATGGGTCAAAAGTAATATTACACTTGCTAGCTGGGATTGTAAAGTTGCTCTCGCATCTATTAATTTTGTTTTCTTCTGAATCGTTTATTGGATTTTGCATTGTGACTAACTCTTCTGCTCTGGTGCCAGTCATATCGCTAGTTGTTGTGTTAGCCATGGTTACAGCAGTCAGGGTGTCAGCGGAAGTGGTTGTTGTGGTCGCAACCTCAGGAAGTGCGCTAGACGGAGCTGCGCTGTCTAGTGCTTTGAGCTGTCTAGTGGTTTGAGTAGAAGCAGCTGCAGCTGCGGTGATTGTTGCAGCTGTAGCTGGGGCTGATCTCTTTGACCTTTTGACCTCTGTCTGTGGTTTTACCTCATGTATATAAGTTATTCCTCCTTTCAGACCTCCTCTTAATCCTATAAAATTTACTAATCCTATTATCCATTTTGTTTGATTAAAGATATTATCTGCTCCCGTTTTGACTGGCATTTGTTGCTCTATTTCTGCAACTGGAGTCAGTACTGTGCACTGGTTACATTTTGATGTTTTAGTTTTCCACCTCCTGGTGACCACCTGAGTTTTCTCTACGGCTTCATAGGATTTCTGTACTACTGTTACTGATAAGTAAATCACTAGCATCATCAGTATGAATATTATTATCTTGGCAAACAACGAAATTTTCATTGCCTCTTCTATTTTCTTTAATTTCTCTTTACGTTTTTCGTGTTTGCGAGCTATTTCTGCAGGATCTAAATGTTGCATATCTTTTGCTTTATCCTTTGTTGCCAATCTGAGTTTTGCTTTATAAAGGTAATATTTTTTGTTCCATGCATACTTTAGCTCCGTAAAAAGTCCCATTTCTATTGCTTATCTTTATTCCACTTTTTGAGGAATTTTAGGCTAGGACTGTATTTGGGTTTCTTACCTAACTTCTTTCTATTCCTAGAATCTTTTTCAGGCAAGTCGTCCCTGTCAGAAGAGTCGGAAGAGGATTCCTCCACCTTACTGTCTTCTATCTGTGTAGAAGCAGAAGAGGGCGTTAGTTTCTCTTTCTTCCAAAACGTCTTAAAGGAGACTCTCTTTTTTCTGGGATTTAGGTCCACATTAGACTCTAACAATCTCATCTCATAATCATATGCCTCCTGAGTCAGGTCTCCTATCTCAAGGGCGTGTTTAAGTTGACTAATTTTTGCTTCCCTGTAGGCGGCTTCAGAGAATGGTTCCTTTCTATCCCCCTCTGGACCTAAATACCACGGGCGAGAGAAGATTACCAATTCCTCTCGGCCACCAGGCCTGCTTTCCTCTTCAGGGGTTTTTATTTGCCTCCGATAACCTGGCTCATTCCAATAGTTTCTAGAGTCTGCCTTCATGTATTTAAGAGGGATCATGGGGCCTGCTACGAGTAGGGGCAATTTGAGGGCATCAAAATACAACATCATGGTCAAAGGTTCCCGGTTCCAGGTCATATCCCTTGTAAGGTTGCCTGTCATGAGGACCCTTGCCTGGACAATCATTTGGATTGGTCCACAACATGTGACCACCATAATTTTCCTAACCATATTCCCAATTATTACCTCCTTTTTTTCTCTAGAATGTCTAGGAAGAGTTCCGCTGGTGATAAACACTCGTTTACGTGCCAAAGTAATAGGAGGCAAAAACTGTGCTGTGTTTACCCACAAATTTTTCCATTTTTCCGGGTCTTCTTTTATTACTCTGTAAAAGAATTCCCCCACTTTACCTCCAAGAGATTCTATTTTCCAATCTTTAGGTTCTATGCCCTTCAATTTCTTCCCTTTCCAGGCATAGGCTGGGTTTTTCTCTGGTTTCTTATCCATGGGATCCACTATGTCCCAGGATTCCACAAGCCAAGAATATAATTTGTTCTCTTGGTACAGGCCTTGGAGCTGTTGTTTAAGTTTTTCCTCCTCTGGATATTTTTCTAATTCCTCATTCATATCTCCTTTAAAAGGCTTTCGATACATTAGGATCATATAATGATACTGATCCATAAGGGACAATTTAGGGTCAACCATCTGCTTTAGACTCAAAGGACATTCTCCCTCACACAATCCTTCACTCCAATACTTGTGCCTCAGGGCCAAGAAAGGGGCTGGGGTGATGTGAGCGGATCCTCCTACGTCACAGATGTTCCAATGACCATCGAGGCGCATACACTTACATCCACCTTTTTCATGTAAGTCTTTTCTACACACCTCATATTTAAAGCCTGCCAGGTTCCAGCAATTAGCACAGAAGGTAACCTGGGCTTTTCCTGTCAATTCTATGCCTTTGAGGAGGGTACTAACGCTCGGGTCCTGAATCTTTTCCTGATTACCGTCCCTATGCTTATCTTCATAGTTACCCATCCATATTTTGTTAAAGACATCTTTCCCACACAGGCAACACATTCCTGGCTCATAAAGGCGCCACTGAATGTCTCGACCGTGGTTAGGGGGTGTATGGGGTGGGATTATTTTCACCTTCCATATCTCTATCTCCCCCATTCTTGGTGAATCCCATCCGTGGTACTCAGCCAATCGGTGCCACCTAGATGGATCCCCTATTTCTTCATCCGTGAGGGTATACTTTTCTTTGCAACATTTGAGAATGACCAATCCTGGATAGAGATGCCTTCTATCCTTCACCGTTGCCACATTACTAATCCCCACGGATTTCACCCAACCTGGGGTATTGACTACAACGGGTGGTACTCGGGACTGAGAGGTGGTTTTTAAAGTG
Source organism: Paratrypauchen microcephalus (assembly GCA_036785185.1). Classification (NCBI taxonomy): domain Eukaryota; kingdom Metazoa; phylum Chordata; class Actinopteri; order Gobiiformes; family Gobiidae; genus Paratrypauchen; species Paratrypauchen microcephalus. The sequence continues at coordinate 1,058,685 of JAVJIX010000164.1, forward strand.
CCCTGTTTTTTAATGGAATGACCCGTGAGACTTGAGCCTGAGCTGCTTGGGGTGATATTTGCCTCCATTTTTCGTATATACTACGTTACCGTCTATGTAGTCTACCACTGCGTATTCTCCGTCAGCGGATGTCCAAACCTCGTCACCAGGCTGTAACGATACAACGGGCTCGTTAGCCTTTTTGGTAACCGGCTTTAGTTTAGGCAAACTTAATTGCTGATTTATTATAAATAGATTTCCAGGTTTATGCCAGTTGTGTTTAAATAATACTAGTTGTTCCTTAGTTGCTTTTACCGCGCGTTCCGCTACTCCATTCGTGTTAGACTGCCATGGGACCGAAAGGACATGTTTTAAACCATTCATTTCGGCCCATGTGCCGAATTGTTTTGAGATGAACATCGAAGCGTTATCCGAACGTATCTCTTTAATCGGATTTGTGAGCAAATATTGCATTACACACTCTATCGCTGTTTTCGCATTTTCTGATTTTATTGGGTATACTCGAGTACATTCTCCTCCATTATCGGCTATTACTAGAAACTTTTTAAACGGTCCATATCCCGGCGGTAAGTGTCCCACATCCATGGACGCACTAACTCCTTTTTCCGGTATGGCTATTTGTCCTTCCACATAAGGTATAGGGGGTAATGTCCTTTTTGAATTACACATTTCACAATTATTTCTGATTATCTTAATTGTTTCTAATAATGGTGAAGCCTCGATATCATGATCGAGCATCCATTTTCTTGTTCGCTCTATCCCTACGTGATATAAAGCCTGATGTATTGCTTTTACATAATCTTCTCGTTCCTCTATCGGTATTTGGATTTTGCCTCTTTCCTTTTTCCATTTTTCTGGGAAGATAAGAGTTCCAATTCTCACTGCTCGAGACTGCACTAGTTTGTCTACAATAGCGTTCCCCATGTGGTCAAAATCTGTCTCTTTCGTATGACTGTTAACGTGTGTCACCCATAATTTTATATCCTGTAACAATTGTGCCACAACAATCCATAGATCCCTATGCTCTAGCTCTTTTCCTTTGTAATTCTGGAATTCTCTGGCTTGCCAATATCTAATATTTTCTTTTAATCCTTCAGCTACGTACCAACTATCGGTAACCAGCCGAGCTGATTTAATTTTTCTTCTCTTGAGTTCTCTTAATGCTTTGACAACGGCCTGTAATTCACCTTCCTGTGCTGTTTCTCCTAGAATTCCTTTCTCTTGACAAAGTTGAGTATCTTCTTTAAATATTACATATGCCCAATGAGCTTTTTCATCTTTGTTAGTTTTACTGCCGTCTGTAAATATATTATATATCCCTCTGAATGGTTCCTGCTCCTGAGTGTTTTGTTTAAGTTTCGCTTTTGATCCTACCATTTTAAATGTCCAATTTGGGTCGGTCAACATAAGTTTCCACTTGCCCCACCGGGCTTGAAATGCTTTTGCAAACTCTATCGTTTCTTTGGACATTTCATTTGTGAGAGGACTTTGTACAAAAGCTGTAACTTTCTTTTCTGTTCCCATCATTTTTACTATTTCATGATAAGCTTTAAAGAGTATTCTAATTTCCCTTTCTTCTACTGCATATCTGTCTTCTGTCGGATTAAATCTGTGTGATACATAAAAGATTGGATGTTCTCCTCCTTCTTCTTTCACCTCGACATAAGCTCCTTCATCAGATAAATATGTTCTTAATTCCAACTGTCTGTCTCCTTTAAAGGGCGACAAATATGTTCTTGCGTCCAATATTTGTTGTAAAGTGGCTCTCCAAACCTCTTTTTCAATCTCTGTCAATTCTCTATTGCATTCTACTAATTTTGCGATTGATTTGTCGTATCTTCTAACTTTGTTCTTAATGAGTTCTACTGGTCTTATTAACAGGGCATAGTTAGCTATCATTCCTCTAAGCCATCCTAACTTTCCTAAACAGCTCTCTAATTCTCTGAGTGTTTTTGGTTTTAAGTCATCTAAGTATCCTGGGATATCTGTGATACAATCTTTTCCTATCAATAGTCCTAGATATTTTACTTTTGAAGTTCCAATTTCACATTTTTGTATCCCTATTTTCATGCCGTTCTCTCTAAGACGGGTTATCACTTCTTCCAATAGGTCTAAATGTTCCTTTTCTGTTTCTGTGGCTAGAAAAATGTCATCAATGTATACAACCACTGGTAATCCCTCCAACATTTTCTCCATTCTCTCCTGAAATGCGTTGGGTGAATTTACAAATCCCTGTGGTAATCTTGCCCACATGTATCCTTGTCCTCTTAACATAAAACATGTTTTTGGTTTACTATCTTCTGATAAGGGTACTGACCAAAATCCGTTTGCTAAATCTATAGATGAGTTGTATTTCCCTGGTTTTACATCTAACATGGCCTGGCGTGGATTCACTATCTGTCTAGTATCTTTAACTGTTAAGTCGTTTAGTTCTTTTAGGTTGTGAACAGGTCTGATTGTCCCATCTTTCTTTTTAACTGCTTGTACAGGCATTAGACAGGGTGGCTCAGCTATTCTCTCTACCACTCCTAATTTTACTAATTCTTGTATTATTTCATGAAAATCCTTTTCCGATGATCCTAATGGATACTGTCTCTGTTTTCCTGGCCATCCGCCTTTTATTACATATGGTTCAGTTTTCATTAGACCTACATCGTTCTTAAATTTCGCTACTTCCGCTTTTTGGAGAATTTCTTTTAATCTTTCTTTATTTTTAATTTCTGATTTTTCCACTACCTCTAATAGTGCTGTGTGCACATTTACTTCCTTCATCCAGCATGTTTGAGGGCTTTCTATAATCCATTCTTGATCATTAGGTGATATAAGGGCTGTTTTTCCTAATCCTACTCTTTTTCCTTTAAACTCTACCATTGGTAATAAAGTTGTATCTCCATTTGCTAAAGTAACTAATCTTCTTTCTACTATGGGACTTTTTCCTGCCCATTCTTCGGGGATTATAGTTATATCTGTTCCTGTATCAAAATATGCTTTCCTTCTCTGATTTTTATGCCATATTTCAACTTGCCAGGGTGCCATTCTAGGATTTACTGACCTGGGGGTGCTTGGCATCCCAAATTTTCTGTTGTGCTATGGTTAAGCTCTTTCCCTGTTCCTTGTTGCGTTTCGCCAGAGAATATATTCTCTCGTCTTTCTGCTCCTGAGTCATGTTCTCCCATTCTTCCCTGGGAATTTGTCTCATCTGAGGATTCTGATTCTGGTTGTTTCTGGGCCTGAAACCATTCCCTGACTGATTCGAGGGCCCTGCTCTGGGTCTCTGATCTCTGTTCTGCCAACCACCAGGATTCCTCCGGCCATTGTTCCGGTTCGGATCCCTGTAGTCTGGATTCCAGAAATTTCCCTGGCCTCTCTCCTGATCGTTCCTTTGATTTGAGGGCCTGGGGTAAAAGTTCTGTCTCTCTCCAGCCACATAAATTCTGGGGGGGTTTTGCTGTGTATTCTGATTTTGTGATGGGGCGGGATTTCCCCTTTCCTGTGCTTGCTGTTGTGGCATGTTCTGCCGGGGCCTCTGAGCCTGCTGATTGGGATTTCTGTTCTGGGTTACGCGTCTTTCTTGCTGGGGAGCGCGTTTCCCCGCTAATTCGTTTTTTGGCTTAGTTTGTATGTCATCATTTTTAAGCTTTTTAATCTCTTTGGACGCTGTCATGATCTCTGATGCTTTCCGTATTATACTAGCCTTTGCTGTTGCACCAATTGCTGCATTATACTCCACTAGCATAGCTGCTATTCCTCCTGTTTTAATCTGTGCCAAAGCTCTCTTGGTCTGAGTTTCATCTGCTCCCATCTGAAGGAGTTGTGAATACATTTGGATAAGGGACTGTGTTCCGTCATTTGTCCTAGTTATGGCTTCATTAATCCTATTCTGAAGACCATTATCAAAAAGGCCTGTTTCTTCTGAATCTGCCAAGTTTTGTATAGTTTGACCATCAGTCAAGTTTAAGTCACAGAATCGTGAGACATATCTGCTGAATGTCGGGTCTTTAGAATATCCGTCCTCTAGCTCTTCACATATTCTTTTAGCCAATTCTGTGTTATTTTCTCCAGGGAGTCTTTTAGGCATGGATTTCATAACATCTCCCAGGGTTAATTTGAGAGATGTACGTACCATGGATCTTTGAGGACTTTGGTCATTTATGGAGGAGTCTCCACTAAGGACACTCGCCGCTAACAGTTTCCTAGTTTCCTTTAGGTCGTGTCTCGGGGACTGACCTCTTGACCTCCTATTCCTGTCTTGATTTTCATCTCTATCTCTATCTCTATCTCTATCATTACCTCTCCGGTCGCCATTTCTACCTCTCCTGTGGTGGTCCCTATCGTCATCCTCGGAGTCCGAGGAGTCAGATGGGTCATTATCAGGATCTCCATCTTCCGGGAGTGCACGATATATCTTAATGAGACTTTCTCTATGCTTATCGTGCCCTTGGGCGAGATATGCCTTTTTAAATGGGGCAGAGACTTTTTCCCAATTTCCTATTTGTGCTGATGTGGGGGATTGGATAACGTGTAGTCTCTCCTCCCTCCTCTGTGGAAACCAGTCTGGTTCCTGTTTATATCGGTGCCATTCAGGCTCCTGTATTTCTGTCTGCAATTGAGTGACGTAACCGTGGCCCTGAGGGTCATTTCTAGGATATACCGAGTCTGGGTCTATGGGCCATTTAGTGGCATCATAATTTCCCCATATTAGGGGCCTTCCTCTAGCATGTTTAGCTCTTACAAATTTCACGGGAGGAGGAGCAGGATTATGACTGTCTTCCTCCTCTGACTCTGACTCTGATTCAAATTGTATAAGGTCTCTCTCATCTGTATGGGGAGTTAAACCTCCAGATGTGGACCTGGATCCATCCCTAGGTTTTGCCGTGCTCCTTGCACGTCTTAAAGGAATCCTAGGCGGATTCGCCGGGGTAGAGATGCCATACAGGCTGGCAAGTCTCGGGGGTAAGGGGGCTGACCCGTCACTTTCTTCATCTGGCATAAACACTTCTTCCTCCTCAGTATTTCTCCAGGATACTGATCGAGTAGTATCTCTAGATCTTGACCTAGATCCTAATCTTGCTCTAGGTTTTTCCGGGAGGGGCACTCCGGAAGAGCCTGCAGGAGTAGAGGCTCCGTAAGGGCTAAATGCTCCTATGCAGGTGTAACCGGGTTCCTCCGCTGGCCCTGGGGTCATTGGCCTCACAGGGGTCCTTTGCGGACTTTTTCTTCTAGCCGTTCTTAGTCCTGGAGAGTTAATAATATATGCTTGAAACTGGTCTCTGGCTAGGGTTTGTATTAGCTCGTATATTTCCTGGGCGGCTAGTCTGTCCGATACGAGGCAATTAATCTCATCCGGGGGAGTCAACATGAGGGAGGCTGCCGCTGCTGCTGCCCACACTTTCCTAGCGCCTTGTTTGGACTGTCTGTGGAAGCCTTCTGGTATATTTAAATCCAGTACTACGGCTCCTCTTTGCGTACTCATAATCTCCTTACAGGCATTCTGCGCTATTACTGTTGGATTTTGTACATTTCCTGTATAAGGTACTATAAATATCACAGGGACTGCTGCATCTCCCTCCACCCATATGGGGAGAGGTTTTCCTAGTTGATCATAGGTCCTTTTTGTTACTATTTTTGCTATTTCGTCAAGCTGTACATCAAAGAGTTTTTTATCTGCTTTTTCTCTCCAGGGAATTAGCCCTCGAGGGCGGTCTCTTCCATTCCAAGGAGGAATCGGCAGTATTACCCTATTTTCTAAGCCTTTCCACATTGCCGTGGTGGTAACGTGGATATTAAATTTCTTTTTAGGGCCTATGTGAGTTATGAGGATATCCTGGTCTGCTAACCGCATTTGTTCCATACGCTCTGTCAAAACATTACCCTCTTCTACAGCGGCTCGGGCTTTCTCCACCCGTTGAGCTGTTTGATTTAACTGGTCCTGTGCTCTTGCCATAAAATTCTCGAGCTGCACTGCCTGAGTTCCTATCTCCTCACTATGTTTGTGGAGCTGATCTACTGTTCTCTGGTGATTTTCTTCATTCTTACTCTGTTGTTCTTGCTGGTTTTTTAGTATTTGCTGCAGGGCTTCTTCTATGTTGTCTAGGCGCTGAGGCTCTAGTGGGGCCTGTGTCAAAAAGTGTGAACCCTGTCGATCTTGGCATTCAAACCCCCGGTATTCGGTCCCCGCTTGACTGACCGAATCGTCACTATTTATAATATCCTCTGACACCAAACATCGAGCAGGTGGAGGAGTTATGTGATCTTTTGGAGAGTTCGTCCTTCTTTTTTGATATGTAATAAAATCCTTAGTGGACATGGTAGCTCCTACGTCTATTTTCCCATTCCTCAGGAGTACACTAAATTGAGACTGATCCGAGGGGGTCTCGGGGGTTTCTTCGTTACCGAGGTCCTCCCCATAGAATAATTGGGTTAATGGAGCGCTATAGTCCTCGTCTCTGGTTATTGCGTGATACGCAGGGGGCAGTTCTCTATTTAGGCCTGCTGAGTGGAGAGCACTTTCTATTTCGTAAGCCTGTTCTTGTTCCCGTTCCAGTCTTTGGAGGGGTGAGTCTGTTTCTATATAATTCGGCGGGTGACCTAACCTGGGTTGGCAGGGAGTTTGAGGCGGCGCTGTGGGTACAGTCGGTATGTGCACCGGGGAAGCTGGAGCTGATCTATATGCCTTTCGCGCGCTGCTAAGCTCCTCTACAGGATAAACTGTCTGTTTTTTATCTTTCATCTTTCCTAGTACTTTGCCGAAATATTGTAGCATCTGACCTTTATTATACGTCGTAGGATCACGAAAGTTATCTGTTTTGTTTTTCCAATCCTCGTCATCTTTAAACGGAGCCTCCAGACCCATTAATTCTGCGAATAGCTCCTTGTCTAGGGGGCGCTTTAGGTCTACAGCTTGTTGAGACAATTCTCTAATAGGATATTCGTTAGCGTACTTTTCTTTAAGGACCTTGAAAAATTCCTTTCTTTCCTGGCCACCCTGTATTATAAAATAAATTCTTCTGGTCATTCCGTAGCTGAGGGGTGAGTTAAGCCAGTCGTCCGCTGCATCTACCATGACTTCTGCCGCCATGGATATTGGATAACCAAAAACTCCTGTGCCGAACGGTGCCGTAATAACAGCCCAGCCGTCACAAAGTGAGAAGGCGTTCTTTAAAGTTTGTTTCAATATTTCTTTAGGGTTTTCGTGTAATTTTTTCAAAACATCATGTGGCATATAATGGGCATTTATCACCTGGGTTAACACCTCATGAACTACAGTCATACGATCACATTGTGTGAGCGTCTTCTCCCGCCCTACTATTTGCTCATCATGTTCTTCTAAGGCACGAGGAAAGCGAGCTGCTACCCATTGAGCTACACCCGCTCCGTCAGTAGGAAGCGGGGCGCGGCGCGGATTTAGAAAGGACGCTCTTCCCCTCGGGAAGAGTTTCCACAAGGCATCTTCTGCCAAGTCTGCATTTATTATGGCATAAGGGCCTATCGCCCAAACCTGGATAATTCTATCTGGTACTGTCGATTCAGTATTAGAGCCGCGGCGGCTCCTTCCGCTAGGTGACGGTAACATATTTGGTGAGGCGTAATCACTTGATTCCATTAAAAAACCTGGGGGTAACTACTAGTGGAGGGGTCACTCCTATCCTTAAAATCGTTGACCGGCTGTACTTCTTTTCAAGTAGGTGCCGCTGCCGAACGCAGTAAATTCAGGTTGATAATCTACTATGGCCCGTAAGTACAAATCTGGCGCTACTGACCTTTCACGCGTTCAGACCCTGTTACCTAAATAATATATAGGCGTCTTTGGTGTAAATACCAGAGATTCGACTGCCTGAATTCACCTAGGTCAAATACGTGCCTAGGATTTGCGTAAGCTACTACTCGGAATTTCACTTACTCATCCAGTCTTAACTACCCACTCCTGTTACAAAGTTACACACAGGCGGGATTCAACGGCGCTGGGTTTGCCGACCTGGTCTTCTTGGACCCACGTTCAGGGACGCTTAGAGAAGTGATCAAGTTTCTCTTCCCTTTACCGCCAAGGTGTAGCTTCACCAGGATTTCTAGCCCTGAAGCGCGCTTTTCAGGGGGTGATACGCTAACTGGTTATTATAACCCCTGCCGTATCTGTGCAGGTCGGATAGGCTGAAGATCGTATTAGTGCTGCTGTTTCGCTCTGGTGCCCTGGCACAAAAATACGCTTCCTAAACTAGTAGGTAATTATCAAGTTCAGGATTCGGCTAGGATCGAAGAGAGGTTAGCTACTCCCTCTAATCGTCTTACGCTGTCCTCCCAACCTGGAATAATTCCTCTTCGAACTGCTCCGCGCGTTCGGAATGTATTTCACTGAATTTTACGACTCTTATAACAGAGGCGCGAGCTTTTCCTTAAGACGGTAGGGCTCGTCAGTATTATTTCAAACTCCTATTTTTTCGAGGTTATACGTTTACGGGGATACCTATTATCCCTAGGAGAGATCCGGATTAAATCCCAGTAGAGTTATCTAAACTTTAGCTGAGGTCCTGATCTTTTCTAATTGCCGACTAGAAATCAATCATGTCCCTGTTCGGGCGCCATGTCGCTGAATTTTGACTTAAGCCCCAGGGGTGATTCAGACGCCGCTGCGCCTGGTCCCGTACTGCCTTGTATCCCCTGGGCCTTGGGTGAGGTGCGACAGCTCCTCCCCCTCACTTAGGCTAAAGATCCCGTCTACCAATAGTTTAGCCCGGACCTGGGTTCGTACACTACTTGATACCGAGGATTAAGTCCCACAAAGAATCTTTTTTAGGCGTTAATCTAGGATATCGTTCGCTGATCTGGTCAGGCAGGAGACTGGGATATCGGAGGTGTTTTACTTGCTCTCCGGTAACGGTGATTCGCTATACTCTTGCTCCTCCCTCAGAGAGAAGTCTTCCTTTAATTTCGGGGACTATGAATCTATTTCTATATTTTGTCGGTTCCCTGGTGACACAATGAGCTATCTCTTTCCAGAGACCCCATCTAGACAGTGGTCCCGGTCATTCTAGACCGGTGGCATATAATGCCTGACGTTAAACTGCCTATCCTCTCACCTTAGCAGTACCACACACTTATAACCTTAGCTTAGCTTTCAGACAACCACACTCTATCACAAGTCCCAGTTTAAAATACACACCCAGAATATAAGTCTAACTCAGACGATTGGTCTAAGCAATACACTCACCAGAGAAGCAAAAACTTGTCTTTGTTGATTTTAATGAAAAGATGATAAAAAGGTGAATACAAAAAAAATAGGTTTTCTTAGCACAGATTGTACACAAATGCCGAAGCACGAATGATTTATCAATCTGAGCTGATGTCCTCAAGGCAAAGAGACATGAGCCCAGAATGATTCTAACACACATGTATTTATACTAAAATCTTGTAAGTCACAATGATTAAGCATTTTTCTGTTTGCGTCATAAAGCAACACTTTGGTTTTTGTGGTTAAACATGTCTACATTTCTAAGTATCATTTAATAATTATCTCCCCTTCAAAGGGGCCTCCAGTTTCCTGCTTAAGGCTTCGCTGGGTTACTTCCTGTCATAAACTAAACACAATATAAACTGATTTATAAAAGTATAAAAACATAAAATAAAAATAAGCTAAAGTAAAATAAGCTAATTATAATAAGCTAAAAATAAGCACTAAGCTCAAGCTGGTACTTAACCCCAAAAAGTGACTTTATCCTACAGGATGTCTGCTTCTACTTCAGTTTTCAATCAATTTCACTGATTTCTGATCTGCTCCCTTGCCCCACACCCTTCCTCCTTGTCGTCAAAGAAAAAAACACCGTACGTTACCTATCCAATTGTTTTCTGTCATTACATGTTGTGTATAATTGTCATTGATTGTATTGCATCTTTTCCACTCTACATCTCCCAGTCGGCGGTGCGTACATGTGCGTGGCCCCTCCCCTAGCCGCTCTATCACTGTCCTGCCTGGTTAGCGGGGAAACGGAATTTCGAATTACTCTATGTACATGTACATATGGTTTTTCGACAATAAAGCAAACTATGACTATGACTATGACTATACGGGTCATTAAGGCGTGTCCCATTCACTAATGTTCATTCAGCATCAGAACTTATTTTATCACATGGCGATAAACTGTTTTAGTGCTGACAACAGTTCTAGGTAGTGTTGCAGCTTCACGACAGTGGTGCTTTCTGCACTCAGGCTGCGCACACACATCCACTGTATTTATAAACGAATAATCCGTCCATACATTAGCCGCATCGTTGTGAAAGACACAGGGTTCAAAGTATGAGAAAAAAGTAGCGGCTTATAGTCTGGAAATTACGGTAATTATAAACTTGTTACTATGGTAAAAAGATTGTAACTTCTTTAAAACCTTTATTGCCTAAATTTAAGATTTTCTGACTAGTTGAGTCATGGAAGAAATATACAATGACAATTTTTAGGGTTATATAAGCAATTCAGAACTTGTAGTAGATAATAAATCTGAAAACAAGATGAATAATTTGATATAAGTTTTAAAATCTTGGCCAGACCACAGAAATTTGCAGTTTATCTAGTTTCAATATTAGTTTTAGTATTAATTAGTGTGTGATTTTCAATACTTTTGACAGCCCTAAACCAAACAGTAAGTAAGTTTACGTATTTTCCAGCATTTTCCAGCTCTGGCCCTTCCCAGTATCAGGTGTCCCGTGATGTCATATGGTGGAAGTAGCTCAAAGTTGGTGTACTTTTCATAACTTCATCACCTTCATCAGGACTCTCAACCTCTCAAACAGTAGTATCACCTTACTGTCTCAGTTACGGCCATTAGTCAGGCTGTTGCGCCGCTTGGTTTAACATCACGTGATAAGGCCACAGCCCGCTCCTGAGCTTTCAACAGAGAAACCCTTTTCCCATGACGGATGCTGTAACTGTAACGTACAACACGGCAACACACATTCCCACAGTCAGGGCTGTCCATTTGGAACCGGTTTGTTACGCGCCACAGGCAAAAGAATGTTCTACAACACTGGTAATACAGTTAAGAAAATCCAGTCATGACGCAGCACTGAGGTTTGTGTAGAAGAGAAAAGGAGAAAAGTGAAGCGAACCAAAACAAACAGTGGTGATGCCAACAGACGTACTTCAGTCTATTTAAGCATCAGTACAGACTATATATTTTGTGAAAAACATGTTGAAGGTAAGAGCTTTGTGCTTTTATGGACAGGGGAGATGTCTTTGCTTTTCTCTCAGCTGGATGTAACAAAAGATGGATTTTTTTGTTCCGCTGCTGTGACACTTTGAACAAGAACTGAAGAAGCGAAACGTATTTGACAAAATAAACTTTTGTCCGGTTGACAAATTGAATTTCTCCTTTTGCTTATTTTTTTTTAATGTATTTATTTATTTGAATTAGGACAATACATATTAATCAACATGACAACAAACAGCATCAATGTAAATATGTCGGAATTAGCACAACAGCTACTTTACATCCGTTGTCCTAAGTTAGGTCAGAACTGAAGAACATTTAGAGGAACACACAGAAGAGACAGAAGTGCAGCAAGTTCACCACAACAGACCATTCTCTGAGTTTAAGAGGCCCCGAGAAGAACATCTACATGCATCATTCATGCATTCATCACCTCTCCAATCGAATACTGCAATAGCCTTCTCTATGGTCTACCCTCCAAAACTCTCAACAAACTCCAATACATCCACAACTCTGCTGCCCGCCTCCTCACCCACACCCGCTCCCGAGACCACATCACTCCTGTCCTTCAAAGCCTCCACTGGCCCCCCATCCCTCAGCGCATCCAATTGAAAGTCCTCCTCATGACCCACAAAGCCCTCCATAACCTGGCCCCATCATACCTCTCTGACCTCCTGCACCGCCACACCCCATCCCGCTCCCTCCGTTCCTCCGACGCCAACCTCCTGTCCCTCCCCTACAGGACCAAGCTCCGAACCTGCCCCCACCCTCTGGAACTCACTCCCACCACCTATCTGTGACTGCTCTGACCTCCCCACCTTCAAAAAACTGCTCAAGACTCACCTTTTTAAAACTGCTTTTAATCTTCCGTAATGTTTAATGTTTGGCTGATTGTTTATTGTTTTATTACTTATTTTACCTTCTGTACAGCGTCTTTGAGTGTCTTGAAATGCGCTTTATAAATAAAATGTATTATTATTGTTACCTGTGAGAGCATGTAACAACCAATGTTTCAGAATGTTCTTGAAGGTTGAGAAGGACCCAAAGTTCCTGACATGAGCAGGTCATGTGTTCCATGACTGTGATCCTCTGGTAGACGTCACCATTTGGCCAAATTTGGTCCTGCATCTCTGTATGTTCCAGTTTCCTCTGATCAATGCTCTCGTGTTAACATAGTTAGTATTTTTTACTTATAAATCCATTAATTGTGGAGTAGTGAGTCCATTTAAAACTTTAAAAATAAAAGAACCATCCATAAATATTATACTTACTTAAGATATTACAATAGTGATACTGTAGAGCGTGGAGGGGTTACATAATGTCATAATGTACATAAACGTTCTTCTCGTCATGCGGAAATAGTATATAAACTCCGTATTAGTGATGCGGCGAAGAACGTAGCAATCCCACCACTCTTGTCTGCGACTCCGCACCCACACGTTCATTTCTACGGACGTTGCTGCCACTGCCCCACAAAACATCGTGGCCAAAAACCTTCTCCGTCTCCTCCTTAAAGCAAATAAGCTGTACATGTTTTGGCTCCGGTACGACAGCAACTTTAAGCTACTTCCATAAACATTGAGCACGCTCGCTGCACGTGACCTCGTCGTATCCTCCAAGGCACATGCGGGACAGTTTTGGGGCGTTTAAAGTTCACACTGGAGATCACATACAAGTCACATTTAATTGGAAATGTGAACGACCTCGCCAAAAAAATCGGATTTCACAACAAAATCGGAACTGAGCATTAAGCCCTGCAGTCCGAACATATCCATAGACACACATTTCTTGCGATCGACTGGTAGACCGCGATCGACTGGTTGGGCACCCCTGCTGTAGAGGCTGTTTGTCAAGTGTTTTCGATGTTTTTTTGAAGAAAACATTGAAAACTCTCCATGGAGCCAACCATAAATTGGATCTGTGGAGAAATGGGCCCTCTAACAGAAACAATCCATGTCTTTGCGGTAGTTTGTTATTGAATAAACACCAGATATATTTGTTTAATGCCATACTGCGGAACATCCAAGGCAAAGTAATAACATCACCATGTAAACAAGCAGATGGATCAAGTTTTGAATGTTGCGAACTTAGAGATGTGTCTTGGGTTCGTCAAGGAGGTTGGACTCTTATTTTATGTGGTTTTGTTCTGCCTTTTTAGTGAGTGACCATGAAGATATAAAGATATAATTCGACATTCATCATAAAAGTCATATATAAAACACATTAAAAAAAACCCAAACACAATCCCCTAGTGGTCCTGTAGGTTCCATGGGCGTGTACTCATCTATGTGCTCTTATACTTGTTCTGATTCAGCTCAAGATCATTCAAACTATTCAGGAAAGGTTAATTTCTGTGACTTTTTAAAAACACTGATAGCTGCTCAAATGAGTATCTAGCTTCTACTAGTTTTATTATCAGTTAGTATCACATTTTTGATTATTTTGACCTTATATTTTGACAACCTTCCCTGATTTACAACACAGGAGAGGTTCGATTTGTGTGGGTAAAAAAACACGAGACCTCCGTCAGTGAACAGAGGAAGTATGGCAGGTATGACGGGCTCTCCAGCAGCAGCAGAAGGGGCTCAGTAGATGATCTGCGAGGGGGTGGGACTTCTGTTTCTCTCATCACTGGAACCACAAGGACAAGTGGAGCTCAACGAACAGACCCACTGACCTCAGGCAAACTTTACTTTCTAATAACAACTGTCTATACTTCAAATACTGCAGTGCTTTTGTAGGATTTTGGAGTTCAACAGTGAGTCCAGAACACATATTATGCAAAATGCTCCCTGGTGGTCTAGAGACTAGGATTTGGCGTTTTCACTGCCATGGCTCGGGTTTGATTCCCGGTCAGGGAACTAAAACTTTGGTGGCACACTGGTTGAGTAGCTAGCACTTGTAGCATGTTCTTCCCGCGTCTGTGGCACTCCGGTTTCCCCATCAACCCAAAAACTTGCTTCACAGGTAAAATCCTCCAGCTGAGGTCCTAACCAAAGCCGAGCAATAAGATCATGGAGATGGGTCCCCGGGTGCCTGAAAGATGTACTGCCCACTGCTCCTGAAGGATGGGTCAAATGCAGAGAAATAATTTCCCTACAGGGATAAATAAAGGATAAAAAAGGACTTTTTTGAGCTTTTAATCATGTTAGAATATTCTTATCTAATTAAAATAAGTCTCCAAACAATCTGTTCAAATTTTCCCGGGATTGTGATGTCATAGATAGAGACCCTGCATGTGTTTTAATTAGGGATGTCCCGATCAGGTGTTTTGGCCCTCCGATCCGATTCCGATCATTTGATTTTGAGTATCTGCCGATACCGAGTCCCGATCCGATACTTACATAATACATAAAAAAGTACACTTACATTTATTATTATTATAAGTACACTTATTATTATTAAGTACTTATTATTTATCTTTCTGGGGGTCATGGATGAATTCCAGATGTCTGTGGTGAACGAAACATGGGGTACATCTGATAACAGGACATGTAGTTTGTCAGAAATCTTTTAACGAGCTGCAGAGCTTTCTCGGTGAAATAGTGGTGAGATGGCACTTCAAATCGAGGTTCGACGTGCTCCATAAGCATAAGAAATCCAGGGTTCTCTACAAAGGCGAATGGTAGGTCACTCATTGCGATAATTTGTGCGATCCTGGCTGTGTTCTCCTGTGCCTTCGCACTGTCAAGGGGCATTTTTTTCTCTCCTTTTCAAACTCTCCTGCAGCGTGAGCTGACTCGTCTTTGGCTGGTGCCGTATCGGTTTGTTGTGTTAAATGTAGCCCTTTCCTTTCCACCCCTTGCAATCCCAAGTTTACATATCCCACAGTTCATTATAGTGCTGTTCTTACCTCCTCTCTGCACTCGCGCTTTGCAAAGCGCAGCCAGCTCGAAGCGAGCCCTAGCCAAAAGCATGATATAAAACAATACACTACAACTTGACAAACCTGATAAGATGTGCAGTAGTTTCATTAGCGAGATGCACACTGATTGTGTTGTGATAGCGCTCTGAAGGGGAGTGACTTAGCACTGGGAGAAAAGGGAGGGGAGACTCAGAGCATCAGAAACAAAATTGAAACTTATAAAATGTCTTAATACGTTGTTTTGGGGGAATGTAGCATTTTCAAAACAATAAAGCTGATTTGAATATGTGTTAGCAGATAATACCCCATAGAAGTGAAATATTAAACAACGGTAATACTCATTCTTTTTTTTTTTTTCATTTATTTATTCATTTCGAGCAGGTCAACACAAGGAAATAAACACATGTAACCAATATACAGTCAAATACATTTGTTTTTTTGCTTAAATTATTGATTAGCTTCCATGTCAGTTCAGTTGAAAAACACAAAAACAAAACAAAGGCAAATTCAATTCTTGTACAAAAAAACAAAAAACAGCAGATACCAAAGCACAAAACTGATACAGAAAAGTGCAATTTGATGATTCATTCAAACTCGTCTCTCTCTGTATTCAAACCAGAAAATGTCTTTATACAGGAATTTTGATTTGTGAATATTTTGGCAGAGCTTTTGCTGTAAATCTAGAGCATTCCACATTTTTTCCCCGCATACAGTCACACTTTTACAAGTGCTTCTAACATTTGGCAAATTGAAGTTTCCATAACCTCTCAGATTATAAATGTTCTCTTTAAGAGCAAAACATTATGTTCGGCTTTTATATAAACAAAAATAGAGTGGAAATTAACCTAAAGAGACAGTTCTTTGTCGCGCTGACCGCATTTGTTTCAATGCTAGTGTTAGCATTAGCTTAGCTGCATTGTGAATGGAGATCTGCGGCGCCACAATATGATCGCTACACGAAAGCTGAATTAGTATTTAAACATGTCCTAAAGTCCATAAAGTAAACGTGTTCTGACATTTACTTGCCTGTTTGCCTCGTTGTCCGTGGATTGCATATCCGCGCTCTTTCGCCAGTAAAGAATCCGATCGCATTCTGTACATGAGCTCCACAGAGCTCCGGAGAGCGTGTCCCATGTCCCGAAGAGAGTGTTTACAGCATTTCCTTATGTAGCATTTACAGTCAAAGTTAAGGATTTTAAAGTTACGGATGCAAATGCAGCCTATGGAATGCAGCTACATATTCAGGAGCTGTGCACAGCTGATAGGCGGAAAAAGTAAACAAAAGAGCGCAAATGTCACGTGATTGGTCCGCAGCGGTAGGATGGTAATTTAGACACACCTCAATTCTTTCTGAAAAACAAGCCAATTTCACAGACAAAATGTATGCTTTTTAAGCAGCCAATGCTGTTATTTGAAACATGGAGTGGGTTCTTCATGATCTCAACTAGCACATTCTGCAAAAAAACGAAAATCACAAATTAGGAAAAAAATTACTAAAAACTCGTATATCTCGGATTCCCTAATCACGACACATTTTTGCAAATTTTATGGCAATTGTTTATGAAATGCTTAATCACTGTATAATATTTTACAAGGTCTTTCAATTTTAATAACTATGACTGAATAAAAAGATTATGGGTGTGTTCTAAGAAGCCAACCTTGTGAATGATCCGCACGGCTCTTTTTTGCAGAAGAAATAGTTGATTAATTGAACATTGGTAATTATTACCCCTGAAAAACTTGTGAAAGCGTCTCATCCCCTCGTCCTCTCCTTCAGACAGATGGAAGTAGGCTGCGCTCGCTAAACTTAGTCGCCCAATTAGTCCAGAGCTTAATGAGCTCAGGGGCAGCGAGGAGCAGATTTCCCCTGAGCCCCAGACTTCTTCAAATGAGGTCTTCTCTGGTGTGGTGATGTGTAAAGAGAAGAGAAAACATCGTGTTAGCAACTTCTTGACATGTTTAAGAGCTCTTTTGGGTCGACTAAGAATAAAACCGTCTGTAAACAATTTTAGATTAAGGTATGTCTGCTAACTTAAATGTGCTTTGTGTAACTTTTCTGGTGGAGGATCCATCAAATGCTTTTCTCCATGGAGATGTTATTGCTTTGTCTGGAATGTTCCACAGGATGGCATTAAATTAAACCTTTCTATCATCACAGAGACCAAACCAGACCAAGTTACAGGTTAGATCCCCACTCACAGTCAGAATACTTGTTTTTCTAGGTATTTTTGAGTTATAAAACCACCTGTACTTGAATAAATGTAAGGTAATGACGGACCCTCCACCAGAAAAATTACGCAATGCACCTTTAAAGGGGCTGTACCTGAGTTTGCGGTGGTCCAAAGTTATTCCTCAGTCACCTTATGCATTCTGAGCATCCAAATTATTCACCACAATGAGTTTATAAGCGCTTTTCTTAACTTTCAGAGGTCACAACTAGCATGCTAACACGCACTTTCTGATTACTGGATGATAAAACACTTGATAATTTGATACAGACAGTACAGAGCAGATTTATTTTAACTCCAAGAGCTACTAATCCAATATATATTTACCTCAAACGTCCTATATTACACATGTGTTTTGTTTCGTTCACACGTTTGAGTAACTCTTTATTTTCAGTCTGCCTACATCTCCAAAGCTCAAAATGCTCTGTTGCACCTTGTGATGTCATCAAGTGGTTACCTACTTATCAGTGGTTACCAGCTGTCTTTTACCATTACCATTTACCATTCAGTAGAAATCAGTAATTCCAGGGGTGAAATTATCCAAATGATTCTAGTGAAGGTGCGTGGATTGGAGCACTTCCTGTATTACCACATGACATCACGAGGTGGAGCAGAGCGTTACGAGCTTTAGAGATGTAGACAGACTAATATTAAATGGTTATTCATGTGTGAATGAAACAAAACACAACTCCAGGTCTGTTTGGGATGAGGAAACAACATAACATAAACCAGAAAATAATGTAAAATGGGCCCTTTAAAGGTCAAAAGTAGCTGCTATGTTCACTTGAAAACTACTACTTCATGACATCACAAGGTGGAACAGAGCGTTATGAGGTTTAGAGATGTAGACAGACTAATAATTCATGTTTACTCATGTGTGAATGAAACAAAACACAACTCCAGGTCTGTTTTTGAGGAGCTAACAACATTATAACATGGTTTAAAGCTCATAAGAGTCAATTTTGCGTAATATAGGACTACTTTGCACGTTTATTTACTACATATTCATATTATTTTGAAGGAACATTACACTTACTTGTAATTTTTGACTTCTCTACCGCCTCTGCTTGGTCAGGACTACCTTAGCTGGAGGATTTTCGCATTTATTTAGCATTTACTCATTCAAATGTATATTTATTCCTACCTTGGAAAAACAGACATTCTCCACAGTTTCTGGACTTATAATATCCATCCCATGAAGAAAAGCTGCTGAGTGGCATTTCGTACGGAAGCCGACAGAGGCCATGTTTGTAATGATTATTTTCCACCTTAATAATGAGAAAATTAACTCGAGATCTCGAGAAAATGACACAATTAATTCGAGATCTCGAGAAAACACTGTATCTCCGTCGGTAAAGACGAAGCCGGGCCAGTCTTCTGCGGAGGTGCCGCGGACTAATCTTGAAATTATCCCGAATTAAAAGACGTAATTCAATCTCCCCCTGTGTCAACCCCTGATCAAAATATTGCCTTATCAGCTGATCGATTATTATTCCAGACATTCTAATGACCAAAAACGCGTCTATTCAGAATGAGAAATCGCCCCGAAGTCACAACGTGGAGGTAGATGTTTCAGTTGCTTTCTGGAGATTATGGAATAATTGTTTCGTTTTCTCGAGATCTCGAATTAATTATCTTGGGATAACAAGGAAGAAAAAATAAAACCAGGACTAAACCAGGTCTAAACCAGGTCTAAACCAGGTCTATACAAGGACTAAACCAAGATTAAACCAGGTCTAAACCAGGACCAAACCAGGTCTAAACCAGGACTAAACTAAGACTAAATCAGGTCTAAACCAGGTCTAAACCAGGACTAAACCAGGACTAAACCAGGTCCAAAATAGGTCTAAACCAGCTCTGAACCAGGTCTAAACCAGGTCTGAACCAGGACTAAACCAGGACTAAGGCAAGACTAAACCAGGTCTAAACCAGGATGAAACCAAGACTAAACCAGGTCTGAACCAGGACTAAACCAGGTCTAAACCAGGACTAAACCAGGTCTGAACCAGAACTAAACCAGGTCTAAACCAAGACTAAACCAGGTCTGAACCAGGACTAAACCAGGTCTAAACCAGGTCTAAACCAGGATGAAACCAAGACTAAACCAGGTCTGAACCAGGACTAAACCAGGTCTAAACCAGGTCTAAACCAGGTCTAAACCAGGTCTGAACCAGGACTAAACCAGGTCTGAACCAGGACTAAACCAGGACTAAACCAGGTCTAAACCAGTTGTTTTCTCGAGATCACAGAATAATTGTTTTGTTTTCTGGAGATTTTGAATTAATTATCTCGTTATCTCGGGATAACAAGGAAGAAAAAATATTGCTTATGAATATGGCCTTCCGCAATTTTGAGCTCTGGAGATGTAAACAGACTAATAAAATAGGATTATTCAAACATGTGTGAATGAAACAAAACACAACTCCAGGTCTGTTTTTGAGGAGATAACCACATTCTAACATGACTTAAAGCCCACAAAACCTACAAAAATATTCAGCTTTAAATCTGAAATTCCAATCCAAATTTTTAAAAGCCCAACTGAACTACAGTAGATTCCCTTAGAACACCCAAGCCCCATTCCTTTCCAATGATCCAAGGCTTTTCAGTTTTCTACATAACTCACACACTTCACTGTAGTCCGGTCCTGTTCTTCGACTTTCACTCGTGTGGCTCTGGTTTCACACAAAGCTCCACTTCTTCACACTGACTAATACTCTATCTGGCACCGAATCAAAGAAGAATCAGAACATTAGGTATTCTCTTGGATTCCCCTGGAGCGAGGAGCCGGGAATCGCTGGCTGGAATCACACGCGTTTACCAAAAAGAGGCTGTTAAACCCATTCAGACTAAGTCCCAAAAGGGAATATCGGTATTAAAGAGCCAATATTACGCTATTTTCTGATCTCCACTATGTTATGATGTTGTTTCCTCATCACAAACACACCTGGAGTTGTGTTTTGTTTCATTCATTTGTGTGTTTTTAAACTCTATACACCTTCACTAGAATCATTTGGACAATATCAGCCCTGGAATTTTCAATCTTCACTAAACTAAAGGTAAAAGGAGCTGTTAACTTCAAAACTACTGACATCATAAGGTGGAATGGAGCACTTTGAGCTTTGGAGATGTAGACAAACTAATAATAAAGAGTTACTCAAACATGTGAATGAAACAAAACACAACACAACAACTCCTTGTGTAATATAGGATCTTTAAAAACATGTAGAGCTCTGGAAAAAAATAAGAGACCACTCAATCTCAAATCAGCATCTCTACATGTATTACAGCCATTCCATTCCAGCGTCTGTTGAATTCCAACACAAACACAAAGCTGAGCTACTTCAGTTCTTACACCAGGAGTGGAATAAAGTCACCCAAGAACAATGTGAAAGACTTGTGGAGAGCATGCCAAGACGCATGAAAGCTGTGATTAAAAATAAGGGTTATTGCACCAAATATTGATTTCTGAACTCTTCTTAAGTGTAAACATTAGTATTATGTTGTTTTAAAATGAATTTGATCTTGTTTCTTTGCATTGTTTGAGGTCTGAAAACATGGATCTTTTTTGTTATTTTGACCATTTGTCATTTTCTGCAAATAAATGCTATAACCCAGGGGTGTCAAACTCATTTTGGTCCGGGGGCCGTGTCCAACCGACTTTGATCCCAAAGGGTCCGGATCAGAAAACTCACGGCAAATATCCCCCAAAAATAGTAATAAGTCCAAATATTTGTGTAGAGAAACACAAATCTATTACAGAAGTTTTTTTTTTGTTTTTTTTTAACAAAATATAACATTATGAACAACCTGAAACTTTAAACTTTGTACTGCAATTTCAACACAAACATACAGGTTTCCCATTCACCTCGGTGAACAAATAGGAATTAGTCATTTTTTCTTGGAAAATCCTGCACTCTGCGTCCACTTTTCTCATTTTTGACATTTTGCTGATGAGGGTGTCACGGTCAACAGTCAAAACGATGGTCCTTTAAGAGCGTTTGGAAAGAGGCGAGTCTTCATTTGTGCTGCTCTGGTGGGAGGGTCACGTACAGAGGCGCTGGAGACGCTGCTATACTAAACTGCGCAGGAAAGAGGTGCAGAAAATTACCAATATTTTAATAGAAAATCAGCCAAGGGCCAGATTAAAGGTCTTGGAGGGCCGGATCTGGCCCCCGGGCCGCATGTTTGACACCCCTGCTCTAAACAATAATATTTTTATTTGGAATTTGGGGGAAATGTTGTCAGTAGTTTATAGACTCAAAGAAAAATGTTCCTTTTGCCCAAACACAAACCTATAAGTAGTAAAATCAGAAAAACTGATCATTTTGCAGTGGTCTCTTTTTTTATTTATTTAAGAGCTGTAACTTGGTCCACCATCTGCTTGTTTCCATGGAGATGTGACCACTTTGCCTGGAATGTTCCACAGTATTTCATCTTCATATATGTAAGATATTACAGGTGTTTTACCGCTACAAAAATACCATGAATTCTTACTGTGAGTGGGTTCGCCTCTCCACAGATCTGACCTGTAACCACCTGCTTGTGTGATCACTTTGCCTGGAATGTTCCACACTAGGGCATTATTACACATACACATTTATGATTTATTCAGTTACAGGTGTTTTTATTCTTGTATTCTTACTGTGAGTGGGGTCGCCTCTCCACAGATCTGACCTGTAACCCCACCTGTTTCTCCATTTGGGTCACCACCTGCTTGTGTGATCACTTTGCCTGGAATGTTCCACACTAGGGCATTATTACACCTGCACATTTATTCAGTTACAGGTGTTTTTTATTGAAAGACGATGTATTCATACTGTGAGTGGAGTCGCCTTTCCACAGATCTGAGCTGTAACTTGACCTGGCGGCGTCACCTGTTTGCTCCTGTGAAGATAAATGCATTCAAAGGCAATAAGATCTCCATGGAGACAAGCAGGTGGCAGACCTTTCAGCAGGACTAGTTTTTGATAAGAGAAAAGAGGTAAACAAGAGTGACGTGCACTGACCTGAAGAGTGTGAGCTGCAAATGAAGGAACAGCCTGCCCTCGTGTGGACGAACAAGAGATTACAGCACCTGGCCTGTGGGAGATTCAGGTGCTCCATGATTATGAGAGTTTTACTTGCTCATAGACATTTCTTATTTTTGAATAGGGACGTGGAGGTAATTCCATTATGGTTAGTAGAAAAAGAAAACTACGGAAGCCGAAAGAGGCCATGTTTGTAATGACTGTACAAAGATCAATGCTAGTCATGTTCATCTCCATAGCAACCATGTGTCATCTCCATAGTAATAATAACAATGTGCAATATTATTTAGTGTCACTTTACCTGCTACTTATTTATTTAAAGGTCCCATGGCATGAAATTTTCACTCTCTGAGGTTTTTGAACGTTAATGTGAGCTCCCCTACCCTGTTTAGCCCCCCCCTCCCATGGTTAAAAGTTGCGAAATGTCTAAACTGAGCATTTGCGATCCTTTTCTGCGTTACAAAAAATCGGAGCTCAAACGGGTGATTTTGAACAAGGCACCTTATTGACGTCAGATCGAAAAAAGAAATGCAAATGCAGTTCCACCCCCGTCTGTCTGAACTCAGCGTCTCTGTAAATCACGCCCAGAGAGTTTGGACTGCGAATGCTCTAGGCAATGCGAAATGCGTTTTTTTATTTGCCTGGAGGCACGTCCGAGTGTTTCTAGGCTCGGAAGTCCTTTATCTGAGCCTCTGGACCTTTGAACAGCAGTGGTTTAATTTTATTTTCTGTGGAAATGTGTTTATTTTTCAATGGAACGCTTCAAATCTCTCCCCCCGTGCAAAAACACGGAAATGGATCAGCTGAGAGCTCAGAGCAGAGAGCGGAGTGTTTGGCCACGCCCCCACCCTCTACTATAGGCCAGCTCTTTTCTCCTCATTTGCATTCAAGCAACAACGCCCAGAATAAAGTGTTTGAGAGAGATATTTATGACTCTTATCTTATCTCTCTTTCTCATGCACTGAGTGTTGATTTTGAAGAAGGATTCATTTACAGTATTAGGGAACCATTAAGGAGCCATATAAAAGCATCAAGAAGTACCATGTCATGGGATCTTTAACAACCACTGTCTATCACGGCTCTGTTCACAATAATCTGAGTCACTTTATTGTAGTGATATTATATATTACTGAACTGGAATCACTTTAACTGCTGTTTGGTCACTGCTCAGAATCAAAGACATTTATTGTGCAGCGTTTATTATTATTATTATTATTGACCTTTATTTAACCAGGAAATGTCCCATTGAGATTAAGAACCTCTTTTTCAAGGGAGTTCTGGCCAAGAGGCAGCAGCAAACACAAAACACAGTTACATATTTACACAGATAAGACATAAAAGTTTAAAAACATTATAAACATTTTTCCTGTGCCTTTTAACCTTAAACTGTTGTTTTTTTAGTTGATTGTACATACTTATTATTATTATTATTTATCTTAATTTTGATGCATGGTCATATTTTCCTACTGTTTCTGAAACTTGTGTTGTAACACTGCAATTTCCCCATTGTGGGACAAATAAAGGATTATCTTATCTTATTTTATTATTTTCCACCTTAAAGGGATAGAGTGTTTTTATTTATTTATTTTTATTTTTTTATGTTAATCTGTATGGGTTCTCCTAGCCCCCATGGCAGAAGATACATCAAGGCCCGTTGTGACGTGAGCCGTCCTCCTGTGGACCCACCACCCGTGGGAGGATTCATGGGGGCTGGTGCATTGTGTTCTGGGCAGCAGAACACTGCTTGGACTGCTGCCCCCGCGACCCAGAGAATGGAAAAGCGGAAGAAAATGAATGATGAATGAATGAATGAATGTATTAGCCTGGGAATTCCCAGGCCGCTTCCGTTCGTTTCGAACTGGAAGGCGGCCTGGAAACTCGTCCAAGCGAGAGTCCCAGATTTAGGGCCCCAATCAGAGAGCGGGGGAGGTGTGGCAAGACGGTGACGCGTACTACATGACAAACGGAAGCCTGTAGTTTGAACTGACAACTGACATGATTGGCTATGGGCTACGTATACGCTCAATGATAGACATTCATAACGCCCAATAAACGGCCGTTGGCAATCGCTAACCACACCTCCGCTACGGGATTTTTCGAAGCGAGTTTCCAGACCCATATCTCACTTGTGATA
Organism: Paratrypauchen microcephalus; assembly: GCA_036785185.1. Taxonomy (NCBI): domain Eukaryota; kingdom Metazoa; phylum Chordata; class Actinopteri; order Gobiiformes; family Gobiidae; genus Paratrypauchen; species Paratrypauchen microcephalus. The sequence continues at coordinate 1,083,134 of JAVJIX010000164.1, forward strand.
TGGTCAGGTGTTAACCAGACTATGAATGTATGGGTTCCCTTCTAAAAATGTTGTGCGGTAACACTGACTTACCTCTGACAGTCTCGTCTCAGCCCGGTTCTGCGCTGGTTCTGGAGCTCACGTAAGTAGGTCTGGTAAGTTTGCGGGGACAGTTAATAAAGCTTGTTTTTCTTCGCAAAACAACATTTGTCCAACAAGTGATGTATATTTCCGTCACAAACAGTTGTCCGAAAAAATCCAGCAGCCTAATTCGCATGGTGCTCTTTTCTCTCGGAGTTGTATCACTGCGCGCTTATCTTAGCCTAGCCTGTACCGCATCCGGCGTAAACACCCGCTAACAAGTGAATAGGCTAATAGAGCTAACGTGGGCGCAGTGATACGAATCTAGAGAAAATATGCGAATGCGAACTGTTTGTGATGGAAATATATATCACTTTTTGGACAAATGTTGTTCTGCGAAGAAAAACAAGCTTTATTAACTGTCCCCACGAACTTACTGGACCTACTTACGCGAGCTCCAGAACCCGAGCAGAACTGTTAGAAGGGAACCCATACAGATTCACATTTAAAAAAAAAAGAAAAAACGTACTATCCCTTTAATAACGAGAAAATTAACTCGAAATCTCAAGAAAACACTGTATCTCCGTTGGTAAAGATACCAGTCTTCTGCGGAGGTGCCGCAGATTAATCTTGCAATCTCCCCCCGTGTCAACCCCCCAAAACCCCAAAAACACGTCTATTCAGAATGAGAAATAGCCCCGAAGTCAGCCTGTCACAACGTGATGGTAGATGTTTCAGTAGATGTTTCAGTTGTTTTCTCTAGATCACAAATTAATGATCTCGTTATCTCAGGATAACAAGGAAGAAAAAATATTGCTTATGAATTTGGCCTCTGTCGACTTCCGTAAAAAACAACAACAGACAAAAATAGATTTACAGTGGTACCTCACCTTACGAAATTAATTCGTTCCAGAAGTGGTTTCGTAACGTGAATTTTTCGTAAGTTGAGTAGCTATTTCAATGGAAAAAGCCTGACCTGTTCCAAGGTTTTTTTTAAAATAGTGTAACTTTTTTTTTTATAGTGTAACATTGGTTCTGCGTCCTTATTGGCTAAGAGACTAGACCAGGACTAAACATGGACTAAACCAGGTCTAGACCATTTCTAAACCAGGTCTAAACCTGGACTGGACCTGGACTAAACCAGGATTAAACCACCACGTGCCGCTCTTTGCTGGTTTCGTGCGGCTGGTTTGTGGCTCGGGCTGAGAGGATGCGGTCCGGGCGCTGCGGTTCCATCTCGTGCTCGCAGCCCCGGTGCCAGTCGTGCAGACCAGGACTAGGGGTGCTGCTCGCGCGGTGCCGTGCTCCTTGCACCGGCTGGTTTGTGGCCTGAGCCACAAACCAGCCGGTGCGTGCTCCTCGGCGGTGCCGTGCTCCTCGGCGCGCGGTGCCGTGCTCCTCGGCGCGCGGTGCCGTGCTCCTCGGCGCGCGGTGCCGTGCTCCTCGGCGCGCGGTGCCGTGCTCCTCGGCGTGCGGTGTGCTCATGTCTCCGCGCTGCTTCCGGAGTCGTGTCTCCCCCCACGCTTCACTATTTAATACATTTTGTTGAAAATCTTGCGTGTTCGGCGCTAGAGCTAAGAGGCCGAGAAAGGTGATTTTTGAGCGGGGATAACAGCGGGGCGTGCATCTGAGCGCACATTATTCGAATTTTTGAGATTTCGCGTTTCGTAACTTGAATTTTCTTTCGTATCTAGAGACCAAAATTTAACGTGAGGGTGTTTCGTAACTTGGATTTTTCGTATGTAGGGTCTTTCGTAAGGTGAGGTACCACTGTACAGGTTTACATTCACTGAAGAAAGATTAACTTTTACTATTAACTACTGTTAACTGTATTTTATATTGACAACTACTTTTCTATTTAAATCTGATTGTACATATATATTTATTACCATTATCTTATGTATATAATTGTGTCTCATCTGACACAGGTCTGTTGCTCTTTGGTTGCTATTCCATCTATTTTTCTTTTTGTTCTTTTGTTGTCTTTTGTTCTCCTCTGTTATATATCATATATTATATTTGATTCCTGAGCTACCGTACCCAAAACAATTTCCCTTGTGGATCAATAAAGTTTGTCTAAGTCTTAAGTCTAAAAAGATGTCATGCTGTCAAAGAGAAGTTCCCATGTTATCCAGCAGAGGGTGGTGCAGCCAGCATCATCAGAGGTGTATTATCTCAGGATAAAGAACTGCTGAAAAAAAGTCCAAATGTCTGCAGAGTTTTGGTGAGTTTGCGGGTGACTGCGGAGTACGAGGAGACCAGAGGAACCAGGCCCTGAGCCCTAGAGCTGCACAGAGGGTAGCTGTATATATATTAGTTAGCTATAAGATCCTGTACAAAGCTCCGCCCATGCTCCCACATAACAATTCGTCATAAAAATACAAAAACATGATACAAAACTGTGCACTACTTCACCTGATGCGATGTGCGGTAGTTTCACACTGCTCACTGATACCTGCGTGAAGTTGGCCCTCCATCAAACGCACACCTACACAAAAACTATGTCAATCGTTTGTGCTTCGTTTCTGCTGTTTTGCGTGAAAAGTCCCTCAGTCGTCCAGGTAGAATCCATGATCAAAGGAGAAGTTCAATTTGTCAACTGGACAAAGTTTGTTTGGTTGAAAACGTTTCGCCGCTCATCCGAGAGGCTTCGTCAGCTCTGGTTATTGTACTGGTTAGACCCTCCTTATATCTAGCTGCCGGGAGGCGCGTTCTACAATGACAAAAGCTCTGAAAACGATCCCCCCTAATCTGTCTCTTTGTTTTTCAAATTACTCTGACGGCTGTTTCGACCCCCTATTCAACGTCTAACGACCCTCTCCACCCCTCTACCCTGGCTCTGTTTGACTGGTCTAAAAATCGCATTATAAATGGGAGACAAGTTATGTCTCACTCCCCCATTTCTGTTTAATGACGGATTCTCTTTTTTGACAAAAATAGCCTCTTTAACTCCCCTCTCAAACCAGTTCTTTTCCCTGGTCAAGATCTGAACCTCACTGTCCTCAAAAGAATGGCCCGTGGCTTCTAGGTGAAGATGTACCGCAGACGCCGGTCCACTCTGGCACGCCCGCCTGTGTTGGTACATCCTCTTGTGAAGTGGCTGTTTTGTTTCCCCAATGTAGCGCTCACTGCAATCCTCACTACACTGAATGAAGTAGACCACATTGCTTTGTTTGTGGCTCGGTGTTCTGTCCTTTGGATGGACCAGTTTTTGTCTTAAAGTGTTTGTGGGTTTGAAATAAACTGGAATTTCATATTGTCTGAAAATCCTCTGTAGTTTTTCCGAAACGCCGGCCAGGTACGGAATCGCTACCCCTTTCCTCCTGGGTTCGGATTCTCTGTTGTCTTGTTTATTGTCCTTGTCTCTCTTGGTTTTGTTAACAGCCCATATAGGATATCCACAAACAGAGAGGGCTTCCTGCACATGTTGTTCTTCTTTCTCCTTACCCTCTGTGCTTGTGGGAACCACTTGGGCCCTGTGTTGTAATGTCTCTTTTCACTTGTATCCCCACAGCTGTAGCGGTCGAAGCAGCGAGAAGGAGTTTACTACAGGATTCCAAGCTAGAAGAGAGAACCAAACTTTCTCCTGACCAAATCTGCCAACTGCTGGAAATTTGTCTAAATACCACCTATTTCCAGTTCAGAGGGAACTTTTACAGGCAAATTCATGGCTGTGCGATGGGCTCACCGGTCTCCCCTATCATGGCTAATTTATACATGGAACAATTTGAACAGAGTGCCTTAGCTTCATATCCAGGCACTCCTCCCACACACTGGTATCGTTATGTGGATGATAATTTTACAAAAATCAAAATTCAAGATTTGGAACCTTTCACTGCACATATCAATTCTGTAGATCCTAATATCAAATTCACCCGTGAAGATGCCAAGGATAACACATTGGCATTCTTAGATTGTGCAGTAACGATAGGGGACTCCAAGTAGAAGTCTTCAGGAAGCCCACACACACAGACCAATACCTGCTTTTTGATTCACACCACCCACTGCAGCACAAACTGGGTGTTATTCGGACATTACAACACAGGGCCCAAGTGGTTCCCACAAGCACAGAGGGTAAGGAGAAAGAAGAACAACATGTGCAGGAAGCCCTCTCTGTTTGTGGATATCCTAAATGGGCTGTCAACAAAACCAAGAGAGACAAGGACAATAAACAAGACAACAGAGAATCCGAACCCAGGAGGAAAGGGGTAGCGATTCCGTACCTGGCCGGCGTTTCGGAAAAACTACAGAGGATTTTCAGACAATATGAAATTCCAGTTTATTTCAAACCCACAAACACTTTAAGACAAAAACTGGTCCACCCAAAGGACAGAACACCGAGCCACAAACAAAGCAATGTGGTCTACTCCATTCAGTGTAGTGAGGATTGCAGTGAGCGCTACATTGGGGGAAACAAAACAGCCACTTCACAAGAGGATGTACCAACACAGGCGGGCGTGCCAGAGTGGACCGGCATCTGCCGTACATCTTCACCTAGAAGCCACGGGCCATTCTTTTGAGGACAGTGAGGTTCAGATCTTAGCCAGGGAAAAGAACTGGTTTGAGAGGGGAGATAAAGAGGCTATTTTTGTCAAAAAAGAGAATCCGTCATTAAACAGAAATGGGGGAGTGAGACATAACTTGTCTCCCATTTATAATGCGATTCTTAGACCAGTCAAACAGAGCCAGGGCAGAGGGGTGGAGAGGGTCGTTAGACGTTGAATAGGGGGTCGAAACAGCCGTCAGAGTAATTTGAAAAACAAAGAGACAGATTAGGGGGGATCGTTTTCAGAGCTTTTGTCATTGTAGAACGCGCCTCCCGGCAGCTAGATATAAGCAGGGTCTAACCAGTACAATAACCAGAGCTGACGAAGCCTCTCGGATGAGCGGCGAAACGTTTTCAACCAAACAAACTTTGTCCAGTTGACAAATTGAACTTCTCCTTTGATCATCGTTTCTGCTGTTTTGTGCTGCAAAAAGTTTTGTTTGTGCTGCTTTAGTTTTTGAGGGGGGGCTGGCTGACACCAATTTGACCTATAAAAGAATCGCTAATATCTCAAAAACTAATGCAGCACAAACAAAACTTTTTGCAGCACAAAACAGCACAAACGATTGACATAGTTTTTGTGTAGGTGTGCGTTTGAACTTCACGCAGGTCTCACTGAGTGTGTTGCGCTCTGAAGGGGGAGCGACTTAACGTGGAGAGCAAAGGGACAGGAGCTTCAGAAATGAAAGTGAAACTTATAAAACATGTTAGCACGTTGTTTTCAGCCAAAAACAGCATTTTCACAACAATAAAAGGTCACACGGTGATCTAAATATGTCCTGAGTTGCGGTTAATGCCCCACAGAAGTAAAACACCGTCTTTAAATGAAAAGGACGTGTGGGGCGAGGCCGAGTGACGTGGTCGTGGCAGAGCTGAACCCAGAGCACCAGAGCAGAGTGAGAAGAGTGAGGAGAACTCTTATCAGACATCAGCATGTGCAGAAGTCCTCCCCACACAGACCGGAGCACACTCACACAGGTACTGTCACATTTATGCTCATATTTCACATTACACTTTAGTCTGAGGATCACAGGTTAATGCTTAACAAGTATTCACATTAAGTACTTATTTAGATTTGTTTATATATGTTTTATAAGAATGTATTCATGTTGTATGACTGTATATGACTGTATTCTGCAACCGACACTTTATAATAACTTAATAATAACCTTACTAAAGCATGAGCAAACACTTAATTCTTAGACTTAGACAAACTTTATTGATCCACAAGAGAAATTGTTTTGGGTACAGTAGCTCAGGAATCACAATATACAACATAAAACAGAGGATAAAAGAACAAAAAGAAAAATAGATGGAAAAGCAACCAAAGAGCGACAGACCTGTGTCAGATGAGACACAATTATATACATAAGATAATGATAATAAATATATATGTACAATCAGATTTAAATAGAAAAGTAGTAGTCAAATATAAAATACAGTATCAAATATGATGTTCAGTACCAGCTGTGTACAGTTGTAGGGAGTATTATCAAATTTATGATGAACAAATCATTTACAAAGAATGAATCAAGCTTAATAACTGCTTAACCAGGTTAATTTGGGTTAAGAGTATTAATTAAAGCCACAGTGTGTAAGTTTTTAGTCTAAAAATGTTTTTCATTTTTCATTTATTTTCAGTTTTTGCACTGAAAAACAGAAAAACACAAACAGAATCAGGTCTGTGGAGATGCGCACATCTCCACAGACCTGACTCTTACTTGGCCTGGAGGAGGGCCTCATCCGGTTTGTTTCCATGACGATGTTGTTCCTTCCACAGTATAAAACACACAGTATCTCTCTCTGTGGAGAATGTTCCGAAGTACGGCTTTAACTTTCTGTTTCTACGGAATCGTGCAGGTGATGTGCCTCCTCCAGAAGCTTTAACTAGTCTCTAAACCAGTTGTTCATCATGAATTAATTCTTGTTCATGGGTTATTAAGTCTAAATAAGTTTTAGTGATGAAACGTGTGGTTAATCCCGGAGCCTGAACACTCGCTCAGTTGTAGATGTTTGCTGAGCCCATGTGCGAGTGCAGCGAGCTGATAAGAGCCCGAGGAGACGTCCCAGCGTTATCTGAAGGACATTTAAAGGGGCGGCTCTTTAAATGTCTCCACACATGTGTTTTTATACTGTACAATATCACGTACAGATAATATTTGAGTATGGGGGGGGGCAGATCTGCTTTTATGAGCTTTTCACTGTTATGAGAGCAGCAGTGTTCTGGATGTTCTGCAGTCGTGTAGACTTAGACTTAGACAAACTTTATTGATCCACAAGGGAAATTGTTTTAGATACAATAGGTCAGGAATCACAATATAATGTATAACAGAGGGCAACAAAACTAGATCTAAAACTAAACTAAAAGAGCAAGAGACCAGTGTCAAATGAGGCATAATTATTTAAAAAAAGAAAAAGAAAAATAAGTATTAAAATATAAAATACAATATCAAATAAGATGTCCACAGCTATATACAGTTGTAGGGATTATTATAGTATGAATGTAGTCTTGTATCCCTCACTGTTTGAGCGGAGCAGTTGAAACTTTGCAGCTGATATCTTTTACATTCTCTGGGGATGTGGCGCTAACTGTAGGCTCTGCTCTGTCTGAGGCTTTGTTAGACTTAAATATGAGCTTTAATTTAAAGGAAAAGTAACGTTTTTTAACAATCTGAGCCTTTTTTCTGCAATAAAACAAGTAGTTTTACTCACCCATAGCAGTTTGGTGTCAATTGGAGCAGTATCGCAGAACTTATGTTGTAGCCGTTCTGTTCTACTAATGATCCCGTATCCGTTAGCGTGAGTGCTCGGGGCATTACTTTGCGGTGTCCAAATAACACAAACTTTAGCACTTTTCAAATCACAGAAGATCGCTGTGTCAGAGTAGACTTTTAGTGGATTCCAAAACGGCCTGAAACCCGATATGCAGCTATAGTTTCATTTGATGACGTCATCAGAGAGGACAGTGCGCATGTGTGAACTCAGCTGTTTTGTAAACACCGCTAGTCCGAAAGAAGCTAACACCGCTCTGAACTTTACTTTTCTGTTGTGATATCGGGTTTCAGGCCGTTTTGGAATCTACTAAAAGTCTACCCTGACACAGCGATCTTCTGTGATTTGAAAAGTGCTAAAGTTTGTGTTATTTGGACACCGCAAATCAGTGCCCCGAGCACTCACGCTAACGGATACGGGATCATTAGTAGAACAGAACAGCTACAACATAACTTCTTCAAAATTGCTCCAATTGACACCAAACTGCTATGGGTGAGTAAAACTACTTGTTTTATTGATAAAAGGAGAAATTCGTACTTGTTTTATTGCCGAAAGAAGGCTCAGATTGTAAAAAAACGTTACTTTTCCTTTAACACTATCTGACCATAAAGAACTGATTTAGCGGGAACTACAACAGGGAGTTGATTTGTGCTGTTAGACAAGTCTCAAAGAAATAAAATAAAATAAAAATACAGTCATAGGCTCGCTAGTTAGTCACTCTTACCTTTTTTTTTGTTGAAAATTAATCTCCTAAACAGGACCATGAACCCCTGGACTGACCACAGGCTTCTGAAAATGTACTGTTTGAATCCATTTTGTGTTTTTTTTTCTTGAGTTTTCACATTGTCTTAACACTTTTCGCAAATGTGTGCATTGTGTCACCATGGGAACTGCTGAAAGTTTCGCCAGTAGATAAATATAGAACACCCTGTGATGATGTCCCTGCAAAGTTTCAATAGGAGCCTGTTTGAGAATGAGCTTCTGTCCTCTGTAATTATGTCCTTCTGCTTTGTAGGACACGATGGACGCAGAGAACCAGCCCGAGGGGGACGCCTGCGAGGGTACGTCGTCCGGGGGTTTGGAGGGGGCGGAGGAGGGCCTGGAGGTCACGACCGAACGTCTGGAGCAGCTCATGAAGAGCATGGAGACGCTTCTGTCCGACGTGGAGCAGCTGAGGTCCCACTGTAGCCACCAGGCGTCCGAGCTGATGGAGGCCGCAGAGGAGCTCCGCAGGCAGCAGGGGGAGCTCAAGGACAGCTACACCGAGCTGGCCCGAGAGATGGAGAAGGTGATGGAGACCATGGACGATCTGTTCAGCACCAAGAGCGCCTTCGAGAGCAAAGAGAAGGAGACATAGAAACTGTCAGCAGCTCTGAAACAGCCCAAGATTGAAATTAAGAACAGTAATATGAGAAAAGGGACGGGCCTGGTTTATAAATTGACTTTTTTTTTAGGTGTTTCAGTTGTGTCCACTCATTAAAATCGTACCTGGAACTGTGAGAGAAACACTGAAACATCTCCCTGTGACTACAAAAGTTCAAGACTCCATACACAGCGTCCAGGTGCTGTTAACAGCAGGAACGTTCAACAATTCCAAAAAAAGACAAGATTTACCGCACACTTGCTTGACTTTATTCTTTATTAGTCTAGAGCGAACAACATGTTTCGCCTCTACAGCGTCATCAGGTTGGCTCAGGTATTACCTGAGTAGTGCCAGGTGCGACTAAACACCATCCAGGCACATGTTTTTTCCTTAACCCTAGAACACTTTTGCTATAAAAAGTAAAGTAGTCATTTTTACCCGATATAATATACCTAACAAAAAGTACTTGTCATGAAAAATAGATCAAAATATGACAACACATGATAAATTAAAGTGGTTTTCTTTTATTTTCAACTGTGGTATGTGTAACAAAATGAAAAAAAATAAAAAATAAAAAAATCATAGGAAGAACCAAAAAACATGCTCCAAAATAACTAAAAAATTTGGAATTTGAGAACAAAAAATTCCTTAAAAAAATTATACTGTAAACTTGTGAGACTTCCCTGGTGAAGCTCAGACTCGACACACGAACAGTTGCAGGAGAGAGGTACAAAAAATAGTATTTTTTCAGTGGGTAAAAATGACCAGTTGACTAAAATATTGTTTTCACCATAAGAATTCCCTTTGAAATCACCACTTTGTGATATTTATTCATAACCACTGCACTAAATAAGGATAGATACACATTCCAGGACCACTCTTACTTACCTATTCCTTACATCCTCTTACATTAAATTCATTACATTCTTACATTCCTCTTTCACTGTCGCTGGGTGAAAATCACCAAAAGCCTGTAGGAAAAAATGGGCTTTGGGGTAGAGAAACACCTACATCTTCAAAGATGTCAAAAACAATGGTGAAGCTCCCCAGGGACCCATGACACTCAGAAAAACGCAACATATTGAAAATCACCCGGCGATAGTGCTCCAGGGTTAAAGTCATATTCTTTTTTGAATGCAATATATAATACATATATACAGAAGAAAAACAGAGACATATCCAACACTTCATTAATTGTTACACTACTCATGTCGTCTATGTGCTTATATGCAATTGTGGACTTCTGTATGTGGGCCAGACCGGTTAGTCCAGGTCTAGATCTGGTCCAGTCCTGGTTTAGTCCAGGTTTAGTCCTAGTCCAGTCCAGGTTTAGACCTGGTCTAGACCTGGTCTAGACCCTGCATCTATAACATCAATTGGCAAAGGTCCCTTAGTCCAGGGGTCTTCAACGTTTTTCAGGCCAGGGACCCCCTACTATATATATGGCATAGAATTGTGTTTTATATTAAATTGAGCTTAGTGTCATGTATAAACATTGCTACTCTGTTATGGTACATCCAATACAAGGAAATAATACACAGGTTAATACTGTATTTTCATGTTTTTTATTTTAAAGATGGGCCAGATAAGATGTGCTACTGCAATTTTTAAACACAACTTGCATATAACACAGGCCTATTAAGTTCACTGATTCAACCAAAAAACAAGTGCAAGAGAGAGAGTGGCTGTGCATTTTAAGACATCAAAGAGGGTGGAGGGACAAGGGAGAAATTGATTGGGGAAAAATGAAAAAATATATTGTTTTTAAAAATATTAAAATATAAAATTATATTATTTTAAAGTGAAATCAAAAGATTTTGCGACCCCCCTGCAGTACCTCCGTGACCCCCCTAGGGGTCGCGACCCCCCTGTTGAAGACCTCTGCCTTAGCCAATCAGGACGCAGAACACAATGTTACACTATTTAAAAAAAAGTTACACTATTAAAAAAAAGTTACACTATAAAAAAAATGTTACACACAAAAAAAAAATAATCAAAACATGTTTTGAAAATAAAAGACATTCAAAAATTCATTTTGCATGATTTTCAGTGTAAAATGCTATCTCAGAATTAAAAATAAATAAATATCGGTATCGGCAGATAACAGCAACATTAATATCGGATATCGGTATTGACTAAAATTTTGACATCGGTGCATCCCTACTGGTGATGTTTTGATTTATATAATGTTGTGTACATTGGATGATACAGTATGTTTCTGTTTTTCTACTGTATATATGTATTATATATTGCATTCAAAAAAAGAATATGACTTTAAGGAAAAAAACATGTGACTGGATGGTGTTTAGTCGCACCTGGCACTACTCAGGTAATACCTGAGCCAACCTGATGACGCTGTCGAGGCGAAACGCGTTGTTCGCTCGAGCCTAATACAGAATAAAGTCAAGCAAGTGTGCGGTAAACCTCCCTGTAACTACTCCACACTCCACGTGAGCCTATCCATGAAGCTCCTCTGTGTTTTTACATCTTCATCAAGTTTATCCGATCATTGAGTTCCCTCCTGTGATCAGCTTTGCCACGTCACTGTGAGCAGATGTTGTTTTTAGCTTCTTAAAACTGCTTTCTTTGTCACTTTGTCAGACGCAGGACCCTCTGCTCACCACATTACATTTATACATATTTATATTTATTTATACATACAGTATTTCATTCAAGTCGAAGGCCAGATCAGGTGTGCAAAACAATTTAAGATAGATAATGCAATAATGAATTTTGTATAATATAGGACCTTTATGTTTTTAAAATGTTTTTGTGTGACCCTCTTATATATTTAAAGCTCTATACTGCAGTTTATTTATACAGTTTGTCAAATGTGTCTTTCTTCTTGCTTTCGCTGTGATTGTACCAGGACTCTGGATAAAGCACTTTATGGAACTATCTCCAGTTCTTTTATTGACATGAATAATACCTGCTTATGAACTGAGGAGGAGTAAAAAAAGGAGACATGATGCTTCCTTTCATGGCTCTTTTAGAATAGGAATCTTGGGGGTTCCTAACCAGCGGAGAGGTAACCTGAGAAAGCCCAGGCTGCTTTCGTTCGTTCTGATCTGAAAGACAGCCTGGCGACTATAGCAAGTGAGCTCTCCCAATTCTGGGAGGCAATCAGAGAGTGGGGAGGGGTGACGCGTACTACGTGACAAACGGAAGCTTGTAGTTTGAACTGACAACTGACATGATTGGCTATGGGCTACGTATACGCCAAATGATAGACATTCGTAACGCCCAATAAACGGCCGTTGGCGATCGTAAACCACACCTCCACTACGAGATATTTCGAAGGTGGCTTCCAGACCATATCTCACTTGTGATATGGTCAGGTGTAAACCAGGCAAGTGGAGAGGAGCTATGAGGCTTCTCACTGTACACACTGTTCACAGATTTTTCTGAAGGTTTCCAGATATGCTCCTGAAGAATAACTCATGTGTTACACTCATAGTCTGTATATATAAATGGACATAAATATATAAGTTTACTTGGCTTACATTGGATTATCGTGGCTCCTCTCTCTGTAACTGCTGCTGTGAGCCTCGACATTTTGGTCTTAAAATGTTCGTATTGACAAATCATGATCCTGGTGTTCTTTATACAGTTTATAGTTAAACTGCAACAGCGTTTGCAGCTGGGTGTTTGTAATCAGAAACAACTGGCTGTAATCAAGGCAGTTCTGAGCTCAGAGCATCAAAAACTGTGAAACTTATAAAACATGTTAATACATTGTTTACAGCAAATATGACATTTTCAAACCAATCAAGGACAACATGGTGATCTTAATGTTATGTGTTAGCAGTTAATACCCCATAGAAGTAAAATACCCCTCTTTATGTTTTGTTATTCCCAGTGTTGGGCACGTTACTTTGAAAAAGTAATTAGTTACAGTTACTAGTTACTAACCCAAAAAAGTAACTGAGTTAGTAACTGAGATACTACACTATAAAAGTAACTAGTTACCTAGGAAAGTAACTAATGCGTTACTTTTTTTTAGTTAAAAAATGTCAAATAATTTGGATTTTTTGACAGTGCATTATACAGCTTTTGCTGCTTGGCTGGCGTGGCTCCGTCACCGTGGCCTTCATTGTTAACGGCACCGAGCATGCGATTATCATCATGGGGCCTGCTGGTGGCCACTAGTTTAACAGAAGCGTGCGCCGTCCAGAGATGCTTCATTAAATTCGAGTTGCTTATATTGGACGTGGACAAAGTCTTTGGTCTTTGACACAATGTGCACGTAACATGTACGTTTTTACCTTTTACCTTGACGAGGTTAAAATACTGCCTATACTGTACTTCCACCTTAAAAATGATGTCTTCGACTCGGGACTCGCCATCTGACACGGGGTGTGTGGATTGTGTATGTGCGCTACTACTGTGTGCTGGGATTGTGTGTAGATACCCGCCCACCGCCCACTGGGTGTCTCTGGTTGGCTCAACATGAAATCTTACTCTGCTTTAGCCAATCATTACTTATCCCGCCCTTACCAAAGGGAGAAATAAATTCCCCTGTGCCTATGCGAGTCACGCACATGATGCCAGTTTCAAAATGAGTAGGTTCAGTAACGCGCGGTAACAGCGTGTTGGTGCCGGTAACGGCGTTATAACGATAGATAAAGTAACTTGTTAGATTACCCGTTTTAACGCCGTTATTCCCATCACTGGTTATTCCCTCCTTGAACCTTGAGTGCTGATGATCCCAGGAGCTGTTGTCAGGGGCTTCATGCCCCTTTAGGGTCACCCAAGGCAAACAGGTCCTGGGGGACGGGTCAGACTAAGAGCCGTTCAGAAGCCCTTTATGACAAGTAATAGATCAAGATCAGTTACGTTGCCTGGATTGGCATCACCGGGGCCCCACCCTGGAGCCAGGCCTGGGGTGGGTGCTCGACGGCGAACGTCTGGCAGCCTGGCCCGAAGGAGCGACGTGGAGCCGTCCTCCCATGGACCCACCACCCGCAGGAGGATCCATTGGGGCTGGTGCAGGGAGATCTGGGCAGCAGATCTGTTTAGCTTGTTACCCCTGCGACCTAAACCCGGAAAAGGGAAGAAAATGGATGGATGTTTTGTTATACACCAGGGGTGTCAAACTCATTTTGGTCCGGGGGCCGTATCCAGCCTACTTTGATCCCAAAGGGGCCGGATCAGAAAACTTATGGCATATATACCCCAAAAATAGCAATAAGTCCAAATTTGTGCAGAGAAACACAAATCTATTGCAAAATCTAGTACAGAACTCTTTCTTTTACAAAATATTATAATATTATGAACAACCTAATACTTGATGCTATTTCAACACAAGCGTACAAGTTTCCAAGCAGAAGTTTCCAAGCAGGTTAACAAATAGGAATTAGTCAATTTTTCTTGGAAAATCCTGTACTCCTGCACCACTTTTCTCATTTTTGACATTTTGCTGATGAGGGCGTCACGGTCAACAGTCAAAACGATGGTCCTTTAAGAGCGTTTGGAAAGAGGCGAGTCTTCATTTGTGCTGCTCTGGTGGGAGGGGCCACGCACAGAGGAGCTGGAGACGCTGCTATGCTAAACTGCGCAGAAAAGAGGCAGAAAATTACCAATATTTTAATACATTTTTTTATATTTTAATAGAAAATCAGCCAAGGGCCAAGGGTCGTAGAGGGCTGGATCTGGATCTGGCCCCCGGGCCGCATGTTTGACATCCCTGTTATACACGATCAATCCTGCATATTTAGGCTGAGTTCTTCTCTCAAACAGAAAACACTCCACCTTGTGATGTCACGCGGTAACACAGGAAGTGCTCCAAGCTCCATTCATCTTCACTTGAATCATATAATCATTTGGATCATTTCAGTCCTGGAATTGCCAATCTCTACTAAAGGTAAAAGGAGCTGTTCATTTGAAAACTACCATGAAATACAACTCCAGGTCTGTTTTTGAGGAGGAATCAACATTTTAACTCATAAATTTTGTGTAATATAGGACCTGTAAAGTGTTAGTCCCTTCAGGTGTTGAAGATCATATTTGTAAAAGTGAATTATAACAGTCCTGAAGTGTCGGCGGGTGCCGCGTGTCACCACCACAGACCTCCACAGTCATCACCTCCAACCTCCCACAGCCTCTCCTCCTCTGGTGTTTACCACTGTGGAGCGTAGACTATATTTATCCGCTGGCCCTCCTCCAGCGGTGGAATGTCCCCGTCCTGTCTCCTCCTGTCCCGTACTCAGAGCTGGAAGAGAACTAAGTATAAGCAGTAAAGTACTGTACAGTGGTACCTCACCTTACAAAATTAATTCGTTCCAGAAGTGGTTTTGTAACGTGAATTTTTCATAAGTTGAGTAGCTATTTCAATGGAAAAGGCCTGATTCGTTCCAAGGCCCCATTCCAAGTTTTTTTTTATAGTGTAACTTTTTTTTATAGTGTAACATTGTGTTCTGCGTCCTGATTGGCTAAGAGACTGTAGACCCAGGACTAAATGTGGACTAAACCAGGTCTAAACAAGGTCTATACCTGGACTGGACCAGGACTATACCTGGACTAAACCAGGACTAAACCTGGACTAAACCAGGACTGGACCAGGTGGATTAAAGCACCGCGTGCAGGTCTATTTCCTGGCTTCGTGCTAGCTCTGCTGGTGTAGAGTCTAGAGGAGGCATGGTTTGAGCACGGGTCTCGTGCTGGCAGCCCCGCGCTGGGTCATGCTGCGCTATCACACATGTGTCCGCGCGCAAAATTTAACGTGAAGGCGTTTCGTAACTTGGAATTTTCGTTTGTTGGGTCTTTCGTAAGGTGAGGTACCACTGTACTTAAGTAAAATTTTTAGGTATCTATACTTTAATTAAGGGTGCAGTTTTCTGATAGAGGGTCCACCACCTGCTTGTCTCCATGTATATATACTGCTCAAAAAAATTAAAGGAACACTTTGAAAACACATCAGATTTCAACAAGAAAAAGAAATCTGTATATCTGTACAAATGGACAGGTCAGTGTCTTAGGACCAAAAGGATGCAGTTTCTTTTAAAGGAAATGAATGACAGAGTCAAGACTGGTTTTGCATGTGGAGCTCATTTCAAGTTTTTTGGCTGGTTTTAAATAGTGCTGCTTTGGCTGGAGTGATTATCACTATGAGAATTTAATGTATCTCCCAGCACCATCTCCAGAACATGGAGGAGATTTCAGGAGACAGGCAGTTACTCTAGGAGAGTAGGACAGGACCATAGAAGGTCCTCAACCCATCAGCAGGACCCAGATCTGCTCCTTTGTGCAAGGATTGAGCAGGTTGAGCACTGCCCGTGCCCTACAGAATGACCTCCAGCAGGCCACTGGTGTGAATGTCTCTGCCGAAACAATCAGAACAGACTTTATAAGGGTGGCTTGAGGGCCCCATGTCCTGTAGTGGGCCCTGTGCTCACCACGTAGCAGTGTGGAGCTCCACTGGCATTTATTAAATGACACCAGAATTGGCAAGTCTGCCACTGGTGCCCTGTGCTTTTCACTGATGAAAGCAAGTTCATCCTGAGGTACTGTGAGGAAGACAAGGAGAACGCTCTGCTGCCTGCAACATCATGAGCGGTTTGGTGGTGGGTCAGTGATGGTCTGGGGAGGCATATCCATGGAGGGACGCACAGACCTCTACCGGCTAGAAAACAACAATCTGACTGCCATTAGGTATTAGGATTAGATCCTTGAACTCATTGTCAGACCCTATGCTGGAGCAGTACCCGGCCTCATGTGAGTCTGCAGGCAGAACCCGGAGGATGAAGGGATTGATGCAACTGAGCTGCCCTCACGATCACCTGACTTAAACCTGATAGAACAGCTCTGGGACTTTATGTTTTGGTCCATCAGACGCCACCAGGTTGCTCCTCAGACTCCGATCTGGGAGAACATCCCACAAAACACCATCCGTCATCTCATTAGCATACCGCGATGTTGTCAAACATGCAAACATGCACATGAGGGCCACACAAGAGAATGAGAAGCATTTTGAGTTGCAAAAAGTGACTAGCCTGCCACATCATTATTTCACTTTGATTTTCAGGGTGTTTATAAAATGAGGCCCTCTGTGGGTTGAAAATGTCATTTCCATAAATAGAGCTGGTGTCCTTTCGTTCCTAAGACATTGCCCTGTCCATATTTGTATAGATTCACACTGAGATCTGATGTGTTTTCAAAGTGTTCCTTTCTTTTTTGAACAGTGTATTATCGCATCACCTGAAATGTTCCTCCATATGACATAAAGGAATATAAATCTCCATAAAGAGACAGAGGTGGCACCAGGCCAAGGTTTTGATCCATGGAAGTAGAATAAGATCTCTAAATTCTTATTATAGATCCATGTTCTGAAGTCAGTCAGGTCTGTGGAGAGGCAAATCCACTCACAGGAAGAATGAATGCTTTTTTGTATTTTTGAACAATAAAAAAAGTCTTTAAATGAAAGATGAATGAAAGATAGTTAAGTTAGTGCCATACTGTAAAAGCAAATGTCTCAAAATCTGTGAAATACATTTACTTTTTAAAAGTACATTTTAAACATGTACTTTAATACATTTACTAAGTTGATTTTTTCATATACAGTGGTCCCTCGCTCTATCGCGGGTCACTGTTCGCGGCCTTGCTGTTTCGCAGATTTTTTTAAAAAATAGTGTAACATTTTTTTAAATAGTGTAACATATATATTTTTTATAGTGTAACATTTTTTTATAGTGTAAATTTTTTTTTAGTGTAACATTTTTTTTTTTTTAGTGTAACATTGTGTTCTGCGTCCTGATTGGCTAAAAGACTAGACCAGGACTAAATGTGGACTAAACCAGGTCTAAGACCAGAACTAAACCAGGACTAGACCAGGTCTAAACCAGGATTGTGGCCCCCCACGCTTCACTATTAATACATTTTGTTGAAAATCTACGAACCTTTGAGTGTTTAAACAAGAGAGAAATGTGAGAAAATGTTAATTCCAGTCTGAGAAAAGTGTATAATGTGTGTGGTGAGGCGTTTACAGCCTTAAAACATGCAGAATAATTGTAAAATATAAAGTTGTCCTACTTCGCGGATTTCACGTATTGCGGGTTATTTCTGGAACCTAACCCCCGCGATAAACGAGGGACCACTATACTTTTATTCTTGAGTAATTTTTTGCCTCTGTATCTGGACTTTTACAGTTTGTCCTCAGTGTTGTCCTTCTCCTCCATGATGTATATGTCCTCTGTGGTGTCCTGTCTGTCCCATACTGTATATGTCCTCTGTGGTGTCCTGTCTGTCCCAAACTGTATATGTCCTCTGTGGTGTCTTGTCTGTCCCATACTGTATATGTCCTCTGTGGTGTCCTGTCTGTCCCAAACTGTATATGTCCTCTGTGGTGTCTTGTCTGTCCCATACTGTATATGTCCTCTGTGGTGTCTTGTCTGTCCCATCCTGTATATGTCCTCTGTGGTGTCCTGTCTGTCCCATACTGTATATGTCCTGTGTGGTGTCTTGTCTGTCCCATACTGTATATGTCCTCTGTGGTGTCCTGGCTCTAAATAGATGGCTGTCCTGTGTCTGGTGTTTAGTGGTCTTGGAGGTGGAGTGAAGATGAATCTACAGCTTATTTAGTCATTTCTATTCATGGTGTGATGTTTAAACCCAGAATAGCCCACTGTACCCAAGCTTTTCCATATATGAGAAAACTGGTCTTGTCCCACTTAGGGTTTTCAAAAGGATCGAAATTCATATGCTAGATACTCATTTGAGCAGATATCAATACTAAAAAAGTCACATTCACAGGACAGTGAATTCTGAATTTATTCTTTTATTTAATAGGGACAGTGCATATTAGTGAACATCTACGACACTGAAGTTTAAATACGCCAGATTTGAGCAAAAATTCTAATTTCCATCTGTAGTCCCTGGGCAGGTGACACCACAGCAAAAACAACAACAACAACAAAAACAATGACAACTGACAATAACAGCAACATTAAAACTTTAAACATTAAAAGTGTCCACAAGTCTGGTTTTCCTTTAGCCGCTGTTTCAAGTGTGATTTAAAGTGTCCAGTGTTGGAGTCTTTCTTATTGATGATGGGAGAGAGTTCCAGAACTTAGAGCCTCTGACTGAGAGACACTTTGTCCAAATGTAGAGTCTGTGTGGACCTCACAGTTCCCCCGGGGTCTGTGTGGACCTAGTTCCCATCCCACTGACAGTCTTTGTTTTAATAAAAATCCTGTAGTGGAGGAGGAGCCCATGGAAAACTTTATATACAGTAAATGAACAAAATCATTAAAATTAAGCAAGTCGACTTAATTTAGATGCACATTATGCTCTGCGATCACAAAACTGTGTCTGCACAGAGACTGGGAAAGTGGCATTTCAATATTCTGCATCTTCAATGTGGAATAATTTACAAAAAGTCTTGAAATTACAAGAACTGACTTCAATAGTTCAGTTTAAATCTATGTTGAAAGGTTTGGAAATGAAATCTCTGATTTGTAATAGCTTTTAAGAATCCATTTTGTGATGTGTTGAAATGTCTGTGTGTAAATGTAACTGTGCTGCTCTTGGCCAGGACTCCCTTGAAAAAGAGTTTAGTAATCTCAATGGGACTTTCCTGGTTAAATAAAGGTTGAATAAAATAAATAAATATTTAATAATATAAAAATAATATTTTCACAGTTTAAAAAAAAAAAAGTGATTCAGCTGGTGTGAGTGTTGTGCCATGTGGTTCTGCAGATCTCTATATGAGACAGAGTCATATTCGTGCTGCATATAGATTCATAAAGGATCTTGTCTGTCTAAAATTCACTAGTTTAAAATGAACAGTTTTTGTGACTTGCTTAATGTGTTTCTTAAATATCGATGTCGGGTCCAACGTCAGTCCAGGTTTTAAAGGCAAATTAACGTTTTTTTACAATTTTTTTTTTTACAATTTTTTTTTTACAATCTGAGCCTTCTTTCGGCAATAAAACAAGTAGTTTTACTCACCCATAGCATTTTGCACAGGTCAATTGTATTTCAGTATAGAACTTATGTTGAGCTCGTTCTGTTCTACTAATGATCCCGTATCAGTTAACATGGTGCTGTATCATTTGCTCGGGGCATTACTTTGCGGTGTCCAAATAACACAAACTTTAGCACTTTTCAAATCATAGAAGCCCGATGTCTTAATGTAAGAAATCGTTTGAAGCAAAAGTGGCCTGTAATCCGAGATTTAGCCATAGTTTCGAGTAGATGAGGACGCCAGTGCGCATGCGCGGACTGCCCGGGGAACCAAATAGGAAACGCAAAGCTGAAAACTATGGATAAATCTCGGAATTTAGAAAAAAGACCCACACTAAACTATTTACAGAAACTGGGGAACTTACTAGAACAGAAATACCATCAAAAACATTGTATTATACAGTGTAGAATAAAATAAAACAAATCTTCACCAGAAGTAATTCAGTGCAGTGGTGAACTGAGAATGGTTTCATGACTACCCAAAGCGCTTTCACAGCTTCATTTTTCATTTTTTTTAAGTGATTCAGCTGGTTTGGTAAGCTACTTTTGTAGCCACAGCTGCCCTGGGGCAGACTATATGAGACAGAGGCTGCCAATCTGCGCCATCAGCCCCTCCGATTCACCTCCAACATCTTGTCTTGTCTAAAATTCACACTTTCATACTGGACAGTGGAGAAGTTGCTTAATAAATCTTCTCTAGTTGGGGTGATGATAAACGTCAGTTCAATTTGTCAACTGGACAAAGTTCATTTGGTCGAAAACGTTTTGCCGCTCATCCGAGAGGCTTCGTCAGTTCTAGTTAGAGTGCTGGTAAGACACTTGCTTATATCTCGCTGCAGGGAGGAGCTAGCTAGCTATCTACTTTCCGAAAATATCTCACCTATTGGTTTCTGTCTTTTGTTTCTCTGGCGTCTAGATTAGCATACCTATTCATCCCTACATGACTGTTTTTCACACCTCTGGCCCTGACCTGGCTAGCCCTATTGTTTCTTTTGTTTGTTTGATCTGGGTTTAAGCAGGGCTCTCAAGTCTTTGAGAGTGTGACACACGCAATTCGACATCACACATCGCATTTCTCACGCTGATTTTTTGTTTGTTTGTTTTGGTGCCCAGAAAATCGGTCTGTGTGGCTCAGTTTATGCAGGCACCGCGCGTTTTCAGCGAAAACGATCTGAACCTCACTGTCCTCAAAAGAATGGCCCGTGGCTTCTAGGTGAAGATGTACGGCAGATGACGGTCCACTCTGGCCGTCTGTGTTGGTACATCCTCTTGTGAAGTGGCTGTTTTGTTTCTCCAGTGTAGCGCTCACTGCAGTCTTCACTACACTGCTTTGTTTGTGCCACACATTGCTTTGTTTGTGGCTCGGTGTTTTGTCCTTTGGGTGGACCAGTTTTTGTCTTAAAGTGTTTGTGGGTTTGAAATAAACTGGGATTTCATATTCATATTGTCTAAAAAATACTATAAAATGTGTCTCTTTGAATGTTTACTGAATAAGTTTAAGCTTTTCCATCTTGAAAATGTCAGAAATTATGTCAATCCAGCCCCGTCCAGTGAAGGCGAGACAGGGGTTAGCCATTTTTTTGTGATGTTCTTTTTGCTTGCCACCAAGAGGGCTTGTAACAACTTCTTATCACTTCTCCGTTCCAGAAAGGTAACCCTACCTAAATACAGAGTTTCGATATTAAATGGTAAATTTACTCCAAAAACCAACTTTAAACTTGTGTGGATCTCACTCCAATACCTTTTTAATTTGGGGCAAGCCCAGAATATGTGGTAATGATTCCCCTCCTCAGAACCGCACTGCCTCCAGCATGATAACTTATTGGCTCCCTGAACTGGGGTTTTAAAGTATTTAAAGATCCCATGACATGGTACTTCTTGATGCTTTTATATGGCTCCTTAATGGTTCCCTAATACTGTAAATGAATCCTTCAAAATCAACACAAGAAACAGAGATAAGATGAGAAAGAGTATTTTTTCTCTCTCTGAACAGGTCATAATGGGCGTTGTTGCTTGAATGCAAATGAGGAGAAAAGAGCTGGCCAATAGTAGAGGGTGGGGGCGTGGCCAAACTCTCCGCTCTCCGCTGTCAGCTGTGCCCTCTGATCCATTTCCTTGTTTTTGCACGGGGGGAGAGATTTGAAGCGTTCCATTGAAAAATAAACACATTTCCACAGAAAATTAAATTAAACCACTGCTGTTCAAAAGTCCAGAGGCTCAGATAAAGGACTTCCGAGCCTAGAAACACTCGGACGTGCCTCCAGGCAAATAAAAAAACGCATTTCGCATTGCCTAGCGCATTCGCAGTCCAAACTCTCTGGGCGTGATTTACAGAGACGCTGAGTTCAGACAGACGGGGGTGGAACTGCATTTGCATTTCTTTTTTCGATCTGACGTCAATCAGGTGCCTTGTTCAAACTCGCCCGTTTGAGCTCCGAATTTTTGTAACGCAGAAAAGGATCGCAAATGCTCAGTTTAGACATTTCGCAACTTTTAACCATGGGGGGGCCTAAACAGGGTAGGGGAGCTCACATTAACGTTCAAAAACCTCAGAAAGTGAAAATTTCATCCCATGGGACCTTTAATAATATTCTTCCAGCAATGCTCCCTCCAGGACAGGGAGGCAGTTGACGACCACTGAAATGACCAGATGCCCTCCCAGCGCTGAGGTTTTTCACCTAATTAATCAACTAATTTTGCCTGAACATTTCATACTAAAATAGTGGCAAAACTAGAACACAGTGTCTTGAGCGTGTTATAACTGTTTTGGCCCATGGAAATTTTTCATGTGTTCTTTTTCTCTCTTTTTTTTATGACGCTGCAAAACAAACACTAAGGTACCAATTAAGACATTTCACTTACCCCCGGGGGCTCGAGCCTCACGTCCCTCCTGTGACTCCTCCGACGGGGGGTGTGGTGACGGGGAGGAGACAGGGGGCGGCCACGGGGGCACATGTAAAATATAAGTTTTAAGTTTTAAGCTCAGTCGTGTCGCTCCTGAGTTCTGAGCAGGACTTGGTGGACGGAGAAGTTTGCAAGGTAAGAATACTTCAACTGCTTTTACTACAACATACTTTTGATTCGAGCCTTAAGTAGCAGTACTCTTGTTTACATCTTTACATCTTACTATTTTAGACTTAGACAAAACTTTATTGATCCACAAGGGAAATTATTTGGATACAGTCGCTCACTCATCAAATATAATAACAGACGGTAACAAAAATGAGATGGAATAGCAAAAAAAAGAGCAAGAGACTGGTGTCAAATGAGACATAATTATATAAAAAAAAATTATAATAAAAAGTGTATATCTACAAATCAGAATAAAATAGAAAAATGCTTGATTCCATGGAAATATAAAGTTAAAGCCAAACTTCGGAACATTCTCCATGGAGTTTTAAGCCAGACTGTGGAATAATGCAGTCAAAGGAACAATTCTATGGAAACAAGCTAAAAAAAAAGGCTAAAAAAGACTCAAATTTATGGAGATGCAAGCCCTCTCAAAGTAAGGTTGCTTGTTTTTTTGTTTTTCAATGCGATAAACAAGCAAATGCAAAAAAGGAAAATATGCATGTATTAATTTCTGGCCAAAAATGTTACATACTATGGCTTTAATGTTGTTAAAAATAATCTAGCAGTCTGTAGGTTTACTAATTCGTTTGAATGGCCCATTTGGTATGTAAGATAAGATAAGACTTTATTGATCTCACACAGGAGAAATTTACTTGTCACAGTAGCTCCAGGTAGGGACAGTTTGAACAAGTGCATGCAGACAAAAATGGCATAAAGATAGGTAATAATAATGATTAAAAAAAAAAATCGAATAATAATAATAATAATATATAATAATAATAATAAATTTTATTTATATAGCGCTTTTCATGACACTCAAAGACGCTTCACAGAACAATACAAAAAAATAAGTCCATAAAACAGTCAAAAATAAAACAAAATGAATTAAAATAGCAAATAATTTAAACATTAAAAGCAGCTTTAAACAGATGGGTCTTGAGGTTTTTTTTGAAGATGGTGAGGTCTGTGCAGTCTCGGAGGTGTTGAGGTAGAGTGTTCCAGAGGGTGGGGGCAGCAATAGAAATAATAGTAGTAATAATAATGAAAACAGTGACAGGGAGAGTATTGAAAAATTGGAAAAACGTATGTAGCGAACAAAAAGTAAACTTCGAATCATCCAAAACGTTTTAGATTTTTAGTAATAGCCTTTACCCTTTGTTTTGATCGCTGCTTTGCACTTTTGGCATTTCTTGACCCTGACGCTGCACAACTGTGAGGTGAAAACCATTTCAGGACGAGGATATAGTTCATATAAATCCTTCATCCTCACCGCTAGACTGTATAACTCCACTATACACTGCCTGAAAAAGTATTAGGATGATTTGTGATGCTGGGGGTACTGGGCCAACTTTTCAATGTATCAAGCATTATTTAAATGTGGTGTAGTTAATACTATTTCATCACATTTATTCAATTATATATATATACGTTCTCATATTTTCAGATCATTGTGCCGCAAATCTTACCTGGCCAGCCAAATGATATCTCTCTGTATTTCCTATACAACGCGATACCATTTGGACACCCTCCATCCACGCTCGCTCCTCCGGTTACAAACGGACTCCGCGATTCTGATTCGTTCAAAGATGGTGACGTCAGTGCACCCGCCTTTGCCCGCAAAGTCACTCTTAGGCAGCGGAAGTTCCTCCTCAGTTTTGAATCAAGATGGCGCAATCTCTGATTGGTTCACTTAGCTGTCTGTCTACGCGCAACCGCAGCGCATTCTGTGGATCAAGCGTTACCTGACTCATCCGCTGGTACAGCGATGAGTCATGGATTCTTCCAGGCAACCGCAAATCCATTTGTGGACAAATATTACTCATGTTTTCATAGCATCCTTTCATTATGAAAAAAATAGTTTGAACACTCAATTAATAATATTTTAAAATCAACTCACATCATAGAGTTCTTGAATCCCCCATATGCACTATTGAAAGGACAGAGAATTTGTAAAGCTGTGATTAAGGCCAAAGGTGGTTATTTTGATGAAAAAGCTATTTAACTTGATATTATTACATTTTTGCAATAATATGCCTTTACACTTGCCTGGGAGAATCCATGACTCATCGCTGTTCCAGCAGCGAGTCTGGTAATGCTTGGTCCAGAATGCGCTGCCGTTGCGCGTAGACAGACAGGTAAGTGAACCAATCAGAGAACAGTTAACGGACAGCAACGTGAACCAATCAAACAAAAGAAAAGAAAGAAAAGAAAGGCCTCTAGAGCTGTCAGCTGCTGTGGTTTTAAGGAATCGATGTGTTTTAGGTCATTTAAGACCAATTTTACAGCTGAATGGAAGGGACGTTCAGTTCTCCGATGCGCCATCTTGATTCAAACCTGAGGAGGAACTTCCGCTGCCTAAGAGTGACGTTGCGGGCAAAGGCGGGGGCACTGACGTCACCATCTTTGAACGATTCAGAATCGCGGAGTCCGTTGTTAACCGGGGGAGCGAGGGTGGAGCGAGGGTGTCCAAATGGTATCTCGCTGTATAGCAAATACAGAGAGATATCATTTGGCTGGCCAGGTAACCTTTACACATGATGAAATTTGCTTTAATATATCAATAAATTGATTTGTTATCATTACCAATACTTCTTGCTATCAGTATTTATGAAAGTTTAGAAATACACAATCGTACAGGCAATGTATAGTCCACACATGCAATTTTTCTATATTTTTTATTTACTTATTTTATTATTATTACTTATCTTGTCTGTATGCACTTTTTTTTGTTCTTTTGCACTAAACTGCCTGGAGCTAATGTGCCAAGTGAATTTCTCCTGTGTGACATCAATAAAGTCTTATCTTATCTTATACAGTATCTCGCTTAATATATTTGTTATCTTCTGTGTATCTAAAATATAGAAAATAGAAACGATAAAGAAATAAAACACTAAATGAGAGGGCGTGTCCAAACGTTTGCCTGGCCGTGGTACATCGGTTTTCAGTCTTGTCATATTGGTGTTGTTTTCCACGGCAGGTAGTGGTCTGAAGTTGGTGGACAACATGGGCGTCTTCCTCCTTGTT
Source organism: Paratrypauchen microcephalus (assembly GCA_036785185.1). Classification (NCBI taxonomy): domain Eukaryota; kingdom Metazoa; phylum Chordata; class Actinopteri; order Gobiiformes; family Gobiidae; genus Paratrypauchen; species Paratrypauchen microcephalus. Next base: position 1,108,930 of record JAVJIX010000164.1, read on the forward strand.
AACGTTCTTCAGCTTCTGCTCATCCCGGCTTTATCGGTAAGGCTCATGTTAAAGGTCCTGTATTACACAGAACTTGCTTCTAGGTTAAAATGCTGTTACCTCATCAAAAACATACCTCGTGTTTTATTTTCTTCATAAAAAATGTTAATAACATTATATCTAACCCGTATTATTAGGCTACGTCTATTGTCTCTGTTATTGTCTACATCTCCAAAGCTCAAAATGCTCTGGTATTTTTAGCTTCAATTGAACTGCTTTACCTTAAATTGTTGCTTTTATTTTAGATTTTTTGTGTGTGTTTGTTTTAAGTTTCTAACATCTGCTTGTGCACCGAGGAGTGAAGCAGTTTCAGTGAGGCGAAACCAATAGCTGTAACTTCAACGTTAGGCAAATTCACGTGTGAAATGATCAAAATAATTATAGTGAAGGTGAATGAAGTTTAAAAACACTGTAACTTCACCACTTAATGACATCACAAGGAGGAAGAGAGTGTTTTCAGTCTGAGAGAAGAACACAGCCTAAATATGTAGGATTTGTGTGTGGATAAAACAAAACACAACTCCAGGTACATTTGCGAAAAGGAAACATCATAATATACAGTTCTGGAAAAAATAAGAGACCACAGCATTTTTTTCTGAAATCAGCATCTCTACATGTATTTCAGCCATTCCATTCTAGCGTCTGTTGAATTCCAACACAAACACAAAGCTGAGCTACTTCAGTTCTTGCACCAGTAGTGGAATAAAGTCACCCAAGAACAATGTGAAAGACTGGGACTAAACCAGGTCTGAACCAAGACTAAAGCAGGTCTAAACTAGGACTAAACCAGGTCTGAACCAGGACTAAACTAGGATTAAATCAGGACTAAACTAGGACTAAACCAGATCTGAACCAGGAGTAAACCAAGGATAAACCAGGACTAAACCAGGTTAAAAATGGGAGTAAACCAGGTCTAAACTAGGACCCAAGAACAACGTGAAAGACTTGTGGAGAGCATGCCAAGACGCATGAAAGCTGTGATTAAAAATAAGGGTTATTGCACCAAATATTGATTTCTGAACTCTTCTTAAGTGTAAACATTAGTATTATGTTGTTTTAAAATGAATTTGAGCTTGTTTCTTTGCATTGTTTGAGGTCTGAAAACATGGATCTTTTTTTGTTATTTTGACCATTTGTCATTTTCTGCAAATAAATGCTCTATACCAGGGGTCTCCAACCTGAGATTCAGGAGCCAAGGGATTTCTGAATTACATGTATTGTGCTGAATAAGTAAAATTTGATTAAAATTCTTTTACAACTGTACATTTATCATTTTGCTAGCTAATTTTGTACACCAACAAATGGATAATGGTTTATGTATTTCTTGTGGCCATTAAAACTAGCAGCTCTCTGGCATTTTTTGTTTTGTAAAAGTAGCTCACTAGAGGAAAAAGGTTGGAGACCCCTGCTCTAAACGATAATATTTTTATTTGGAATTTGGGGGAAATGTTGTCAGTAGTTTATAGACTCAAACAAAAATGTTCCTTTTGCCCAAACGCATACCTATAAGTAGTAAAATCAGAAAAACTAATCATTTTGCAGTGGTATCTTATTTTTTTCTAGAGCTGTATGTCAGAATTTCAAAGTCAGCTTTATTGTCAAAAATGATATGTACAGACAGGATTTGAATATAGAAATATAGAAAATATAGAAATATAGAAATGTAGAAAATAGTGCAATACATGCAGGTTCTTTAACTATTTCCTTTATTAGCACTTAACCACACCACAAGGTCAATTTGAGAGAAAAACTCCTCGTAAAGACGCAGGATTTGTGTGTTAAACATGTGTGAATGAAACAAAACACAACTCCATCCATCAGAAATAGTGCAATACGAGCCCTTAAACCGTATGTGCGAGAACAACATGTCCAAAAACTGTTAAAACGGAAAACCGAAAATGATTGTTGTGACCCAGAGTTATGTAATCATGTGGAGAGCAGGGTTTGTGGCTGTACGCTGGCTTCTATTTCAGAGGGAGCTGAAGCTGGAGCTGTGGTGACGAGAATGCTGTGTGCTCACCATGCCTCTGTATACACTGTTTGTACTGTACTCTATAAATACTGTATGACTGTAGTATTGGTGAATTCCAACAGTGTCGGACAGTGGGTTTAGCCACTGTGAGTAAGTGGCTAACCCGCACGCCGCACAGCGAGAAGTACTTTGATTACCGGGTGGGGCGAAGATTCAGGTGGTTTTTCCATCTATTTAAAAGGCTCTTATTACGCTATTTTCTAATTTACAGTATGTTATAATGTTTCCTCATCGCGAACAGACCTGGAGTTGTCATTTGTTTCATTCACACATGTTTAACTCACAAATGTTGCATATTTAGGCTCTTAAAAAGTGCTTTCAGACATGGAAATGGCAATATCTACTGAACCAAAGGTAAAAGGAGCTGTGAACTTGAAAACTATCAATCAATCAATCAATCAATCAAACAATATTCATAAAGCGCTTTTCATACAAAAAATGCAACACAAAGTGCCTTACAGTGATCAAGGATTAGAAGATTGACTTTTATTGATCTCAACCAGGAGAAATTGTTTCTATATTTGACCCGGGGACCATCCCCATGATTTTGTTGTTAGGCTTGGTCAGGACCCAAGCTGGAGGATTTTACCTGGAGCATGTTTGGGTTGGTGGGGGAAACCGGAGTGCCCGGAGGAAACCCACCCAGACATGGGGAGAACATGAAAACTCCACACAGAAAGGCTCGGGCGACCCGAACCTTCTTGCTGTGAAGCATGAGTGCTAGCCACTCAGCCACCGTGCTGCCAGAGGAGGAAAAAAACAAACAAACAAAAAAAAACCCAAAACAGACGAACAAACAAACAAGCGAATGAACAAGCAAACCGACAAACAAGCAAACAGACGAACAAACGAACAGACGAACAAACAAACAAACTAACAAGCAAAGAGACAACCAAATTCAATCAAAGGCCAAGCTAAACAGGTGAGTCTTGAGCCCACTCTTAAAAACATGAACGTTCTCTGCAGCCCTGAGGTCCTCCATAGTCCATAGCAGTTCCATAGACGAGGGCCGTAGTACTGTAAAGACGCCTCTCTGTAAGTGTGTGTCCTCACTACCACTACAATCACAAGGTGGAATGGAGCATTTTGAGCTTTGGAGATGTAGACCTGGTTTAATTCAATGAAGGATCACAACAGCCGATTGACCCGTTGGTACCTCTCACTGCAGCCCTTCCAGTTTGTGTTTCGACACTGATCTGGAAAGTCCATCTTGGTCGCAGACTACCTTTCCAGGTTGCCAAGGCTTTGTCAGCCTTGGGGAGGAGGAGAATGGTGTGATGGAGTAGTCCTGTCAAAGCCCGCACTAACCACTTACCCAGTTTCATTCATTTCACTGTTTTCCACTCCGTGTCCCGCTCCCCGTCTGTCCGCTTTGTTCTCTGATATATTTACCGTCCATTCACCGCCACAGTCATCTTGGTGCACACAAGTCCACTGTTAAATCATCCACATCCATAACTTTGTTTCCCAACAAACTTCAAACCAGGATACATCTCCCGTTCGCAAATCCCAGTGCCAAACCGAGCGCCGATCGCACTTCCTGTTTCTATCATCACACACAGGACATAGTGACGTCATCACCAAATATCAGTAAATTATCAGTATTATTTTTACTGGTTCTGCTACAGGCGCAGAGACATGGCTGTGTTATCAAATGTATTTTTCCATATTTTTGTTATTATTGTTAATTGGGTTTTAGTGGAGAAAAACAGTATTTTTGTTTATTTAATTGGCTTGGGGGATAAAAGAGCCACTCTCCCTCCCTCACTCTTCAAACTTTCTTTTTTGGGAACTTCATTAATTAAATCAAAAACATCCTTCTGACTACGCCATCATCATTACAGAATAGACCCCGGCGTCACACAGATTGACCTGATCAATCTAAATACTGCCGTTGTGATGTATAAGGCATACAACCACATGCTCCCACAAAGTATCCAGGAGATGTTCAAGCCTAGAGAGAGTCCATATAATCTCAGAGGAGCAGCCATTTTCCAAAAGGTTAAGGCAAGAACAACCAGAAAAAGCTTCTGTATCTCAATTACAGGAGTAAATTTATGGAATAGTCTGACTGAGGAACTAAAAGAGTGCACCTCAGTCAAAAGATTTAAAAAGGTGTATAAATCTTATATAATAGAACAATATAAATCAATATTATAAAGGTGTATTATGTTTATTAAAAACTGAACAATAATTGGATTATGAAAATTGATTATCATTGTAGTGGAATATATATTTTCTAACTCCCTTGCTTGATATATATTTTTTTCTTCAATTATTGTTGCGGTTGCTATTGTTATTATTGTTATTATTATTATTGTTGCTGTCATTGTTGTTATTATTATTGTTATTATTATTATTGTTGCTAATTTTATTATTGTTATTACCACCATTAATAATATAATTATTATTACTGATCATTGATATTGGTATTGATATTATCATTATTATTATCGTTATTTTTAATCATTATCATTATTATTATCGATATTGGTATTGATATTATCATTATTATTATCGTTATTTTTTGGACAACCTAAATTCTGTTCACAGGAACATAGATAAATTGGATTACAGATGGAGGTCCCTGTGCTGATGGTAATAAATGAATGACTAAACGAGAAAAGTAATACTAAACATATGACTATGTTTGTTTCACAATTATCACCAGATCAGGGCAGATGGAGGTTTTGCTGTGGGGAGATGTTCCTCTTCTCGCAGCAGACCTTGTCTCTTTTAATGCACAGCTGAAGACACAAGGCAAAGGGTGGTCCTGTTGTCCGGGGGCAGCCCCTCTCTGGCAGCAGGTTCACAAAAACATCTTGCCACTTTTAATGCATCACATACACTAACAACACAACTTCACATTAAGTTTTAATACCATCAGCACCAATACTTCCAATAAACATAATTTTCATGCAGATATAATAAATAACACTTTAAGAAATTACATAAATAGTGATAACCAGAGGTAAAACATAAGAGCAAAATGATGCCGATGATGATGATACTAATATGATATCAATAAGATAAGATATATTTTTTTTCTTTCTCATTTTTTTTCCTGTCTTATTGTAATTGCTTTACACTGTACAAGTATTCAAGTATTGGCAGCCAACCACTGTCACCGGTTAACTGTAAAAACACAAAAATAAGGATTACTACTAACTTTGGGAGAAGGGGTGGGATTTAATAAGTTTTACTTCTACCCACTCCTTTTCGGGCATGTACATATACGCAAAAAAAAAAAAAAAAAATGTATTTGTGTCTGTATATTCTTTCTTTTTTATGTTCTTTTTTTGTTGTTTATTTAAATTGTATGACACTGTACATTTTCTGTGCACTACAAGTATCATATGCTCGAAATAAATTACTACTACTACTACTACGACTAATAAAAAAGGGTTTCTCAAGCAAACAAGTGTGACTGAAACAAAACAAAACTATGGTATGGTAGTACAACTAAGGTATGTTTTTGATGAGGAACCATTATAACATAGGTCAGAAAATAGTGTAATATGGGCTCTTTAAGGCTCATTTACACTCATTTACAAGAAAAAATGTCCCACATGCCTGACCCAAACAATCTAAGCCAGGGGTGGGCAATTATTTTTCCCCAGGGGCCAAATGAGAAGCAGAAAATATTGTGGAGGGCCGTGCCAAAAGTTTGAAGTCTACTCTGGTTATTAATTTTATTTCTAAGTTAAAATCAGTAAATGGCATTGTTTACAGAAGCTGGTCATTTCTGTTATTATTAAGTAATGAGAGAGTGAGGTTTTACAAAAACTGAATTTATTCAGTAAAATAATTCAAAACAATGGTAAACGTGAAACATTTGTAACTCTTTTTCAGTCACATTAATCCCACAATTCTTTCTGAGTTTAACTTACTTAAAGGGATATGCCACCCCCAGGTCAAATTTGGGCATCTCCCCACAGTCCAGAGACTAAAACAAGTGATGAAAAGCGTTTTCCTGGTCACCCAGCCTTTTGGCCGAAATCTTTCTCTGGCGCCGTTGCCTCCAGTCTAACACGGAGGAGCAGCAGCAGGAAAACGCTTTTCATCACTTGTTTTAGTCTCTGGACTGTGGGGAGATGCCCAAATTTGACCTGGGGGTGGCATATCCCTTTAACTTTGTATTAAAACACCACAATGTCTGTGTAGAAAAAAAGTCAAACTTAGCATGTTTAGTGTTTTTTTTCTTGATCAGTGAGAGAAATCTTGCCTCTGTTGAGCTTTAACAAGTGCATCAAAGTCAGGTTCATGTTTGAGGTGGAGATGTGAAGTCCCACAGATGATCATCAGTACAAATGCATCAGTACAAATGCATTATGTGCAATTTTGAAAGTAGATTTTATTTTCTAAATTCCAAGCAACCTTTCGCGGGCCGGTCAGAATCAGCCCCCGGGCCTTGAAATGATCTAAGCAAAGCAACGATCACACAAAAAACTACGAACCAGGATTCCAGTTATAGGATGTTACCTTTGCGCCCTTTTTTCTTTCTGCATCTCTAACGGGAGTCTATACCTGTATGTTCGTCTAGCTGTCTCAGCCCGTTCACGATTACTGGGGCGAGTTCGGACCATATGGACCCTGCAGCCGGACCTGTGGCACCGGAGTCTCTTTGAGGACCAGGAAGTGCGTCACTTCCAGGTAAGATGGGACCTGCTAATGTATAGTGCTGCTGTGCCATGGGGCAAGTCATCACCCAAAGAGACTATACATGTATAAGTGTGGTTATGAACAAATTAACACCAAAATGACTTTTTTGAGCTTTTAATTGTGTTATAACCATCGTCTGTATATAAATTGACATGTAATTTTGTCGTAGATACAAGCGGAAAGCAGAAAGCAGAATATCTAATATTGTTTTTTGTTTTTTTCTTCTTTTTTAGAATAGATGGAGGACACAACTGCATGGGATCTTCCAAGTCGTACCGCATTTGTAACACCCAAGTAATGCCTAATTTGACTTTTGCTCTAAACTACTCTACTTACAGCTATGTCTACAAGATGTTATAAGTTCCCTCATGATTTTATTCAAACAGGAATGCCCAGCCGGCTCCAGGGACTTCCGCGAGGAGCAGTGTGCCCAGTTTGACCGCTCGGACTTCCAGGGCAAATACCACACATGGGTGGCCAACTATGGAGGTAAGATATTGGTACTTTGCAGCAACATCATACTGGGGTGTTCGACATGGATCTTTATTGACGGAATTTTCAGCAGTTCCCATGGAGACACAATGCACACAGAAGCAAACACTGTCAACATTTTTTAGGATGGTGTCGGGAGGACTAAAAGGGAGAGTGATGGGCGAGGTCTGTGGGTATAAGGAGCGGTGTGATTGGTCTAACGAACACCTCAAACTCTGCCTCTGAACCTACCTGGACAATTGAGGGATTATGCAGATATGAGGAAACATGGAAAGTTCTAAAATTACCAATACTACCAGATCTAAAGTTGGTCCGAAACTACAGCATGTCTAAAGTTGGACTAAACAGCTGTGTTGTTTTGTGTCCCTCTCCAGCTTCTAACCCATGTGAGCTGAACTGTGCACCCAGAGGACAGAACTTCTCCTACAGACACAGGCCTACAGTGGTGGACGGGACCAAGTGCTACAGGGGACGCAATGACATTTGTATAGACGGAGTCTGCAGGGTGAGGCACTTTTAAACACTACCCTGGCCAGCCAAGACTGCAATATTTTCTATGGTCTGGGACTGGTTGTTGTTTTTTTTTTTCATTTTGTAAATTTTGTTGTTTGGAAGAAAAGCCCCTTGAGATGTCTCGCCATCCCGTTTTCAAGGAGGTCCAACAAAAGACAGATACAGTAGGAGCAGGAGTAGGCAGGAATAGTAATAATAATAATAATTCATAGCATTTATATAGCGCCTTCCATGACACCCAAAGCGCTTTGCAGTTCATTGTTCATTCACTCCACACTTGGTGATGGTAAGCTACTTTTTGTAGCTACAGCTGCCCTGAGGCAGACTGACGGAAGCGAGGCTGCCAATCTGCGCCATCGCCCCCTCCAACCACCACCAACACTCACGCACACTCCACTTTCATACTTACTTACTAGTAGACATTAAAAATAAAAAAAACATGAAAAAAACAAAAAAAACAAACAAAAAAAAATGTAAAAAAAAGTACTTTAAAAGTACTTTAAAAAATGGTTTATGGACTTAAAACTGGGCAGGACTTCTATTTATGAGATCACAGTCACAGATCACAGAATTTCAATCTGAGTGTTTTCTGAGGCTCAGAGCCACAGGACTTTTTTTTTTTTTTTTTGGAGTTGTATTTAACTCCAGTTGTACCTGGAGTTAAATACTTTTATACAAACTGAATGCAATGCTAACATCACGATAAAAGCTCCTCTATAAACAGTCTTGCTCTCTACTCCAGCTGCAGCTCACCTCTTGTCACTGCACCTTCTGTCCCTCAGACCTACAGCCGTGGGGAGATCATGGGTCTGGACGAGGATCACTCAAACACGGTGCACTCCTCTGCGCAAGTGGTGGTTCCCCCTCACCCCAGAGAGACCTACACCTACATCTACAAGATTGGCGCGTACGGGCCATGCTCTGCCACCTGTAACGGGGGCATGCAGTACCGCGCCGTGGAGTGCTGGATCCAGGACCCACAGCACCCTCGTGTTGTGGAGGAGACTCACTGCATCAACCAGAGGTTACAGAGACCAGCGAGCCAACAGGCCTGCAACATGTTCCCATGCGCCGCCGAGTACAGCGTCTCCAGCTATAGTGCGGTGAGTAAATGTTTATGTCATTTATATTTTGCATTAACAAGTTAGCTCCTCCCTTCAGGCAGATATAGGCAGTGTCCACCAGCATCTGACCAGAATTGAAGAAGCAGCTTAAAACTTATTCGACCAAATAAACCAGGGCTCTCAAGTCTCACACATTGAGAGTGTGACACACGCAATTCGACGTGTTCACATGCTCACACGCCACACATGGCATTTCTCACGGTGACTTCTTTCTTATTTTTTTTATTTTTTATTTTTGTGCCCAGAAAATCGGGTCTGTGTGGCTTAGTTTATGCAGGCTCCGCGCGTTTTCAGCGAAAAAAACTCCCCCTGCTCCGGGCGCACGGTCCGAGCGGAGGCCGGAGCGGAGGCCGGAGCGGAGGCCGGAGCAGACGTCCTGAGCCTCAGTCCCGGTGCCACGTCTCCTCTGAGACGCACCGACTCCGGTCCCGATGTCTCCGTCTGTGCGTAACGTGTCATCCCCCTGACGGCTTACGCGCGGCATTGTACACGTTTTACATTGCATTTGTGCAGAAAAAAAAAAGTTCTCACTGGGGGGGGGCTGTAGAACTAGCCTTAGAATACAAGAGGAGAAAAAAGAAATGCTCTAAAGAATGAGAGGGATATGCACGTGATGAGAGAAACTGAATGACAGAAACAGAGAGAGGAATGACCAGACTCCGAGGCGATCTGATGAGATGGGAGGGAGCAGAGGAGAGACTGGTGTGTGTGTGTGTGTGCGCCGTGTCTGTCTGACAGTCCACGCTGTTCTCAACTCCGCCCCCGTCCCTCTCTGCCTGTGTCTCTCTTCCACTGCCCCTCTCTGTCTCTTTCTCTGAACGGGGAAAGAGAGAAAACGGCGCAATTATTTTTTCCCCCTCCCGCAATCTTGGAGCCTCTGATCACCAAAAAAGTCGCTAGATTTGTCGCTAGTCGCTTTTGTCAAATTTTCTCGCTAGGGGGGTCCAGAAAGTAGCTAAAAATAGCGACAAAGTCGCTAAGTTGGCAACACTGCCCCGCCCCGGTCCCTCCTCCCCGCCCTTCTCACAGTGAGGTGATGAGAACCATCAGGTAATAACTTCATTTATAACTCTCATTAGTTGCTTTGTAGTTTAAGTTTGCTCTTTAGACAAACAGGGCTCTCACACGGCATTTCTCACGCAATTCAAGCGCCCCCCCTCGGGAAAAATTGTTCACTCGCACCCCCCGTCCTCGGAAATTACAGTCTCACGCACGACCCCGCTCAAAACTTGAGAGCCCTGTAAACTTTTGTCCAGTTGACAAATTTAATTTCTCCTTTTGCGCCTTTTGCCGCAAAACAAGCGCCTTTTGCCAAAGGCGCTTGTTTATAACTCTGCTATCGGGTATTATTACTAGTAATTGCTAACACATAACATTTCACTGTGTTAACGTGAAAACATTGTATTAACATATTTAATAGATTTCACTTTTGTCACTTTTCACTCCCCCCTCGCTTTACTCTCCATGCTAGATCACTCACGCTTCAGAGTGTTATATCTGTCTAAAGGGAGGAACTGTCTACATCACTTGTGTAGCATCCCTCAGTGTTTCAGGTAGAATCCAAGGCAAAAGGAGAAATTCAATTTGTCAACTGGACAAAAGTTTATTTGGTCAAATATCTTTCACAGCTCATCCATGCTGCTTCTTCAGTTCACCATGGTTTACCCTGTTTTAATTTCGGTCTGACGATGGAGTTATAAATAGGAGATAAGTGATGTCAAAGTCTCCCATTCAGGTGCGTTGGACTGGGCGGGAAAGGTTAGACAACATTGTGCAGGCCCAGGGTCAGATTATGGGGGGTTTGGGCCCCGGCGCCAGGAGTTTGCAAAGCCCCCCCCATCCCAACACTCCGAACCACCTCCACCCCTGCGCCAACTGCAAATTAGCCCAGATCTCGAAACTGTACCCTTTGCGATTGTCAACATAGCCATGTAGACACATTTTCTTGAGATCAGAGAGTTGCGCGTGACGTTGTGACATCATAGTAACGTCATGACGCAATCTAGCGACTTTTCAGAGAGCCAATAGCGACTTTTGGTGATTTGTTTTTGGCAACACTACCAGTATCGTGCATAGTGCTCTGATCGTTCTGCTGCAAGTATGTGCGGGTGTGCACATAAATTAAATCACACAGCTAGCATATCCTGGGCCTTAGGGCTCGCTGAAAGGACTTTCATTCAAAACCCTTGGTAAATCAGAGGCCCTTTGTAAGAACTCTGACTGCTGTCCCCCATAGTCCAGGGGCCCTCTGGCTGCCATCTTCCATAGTCCAGGGGCCCTCTGGCTGCCGTACCCCATAGCCCCCCCCCCCCAATTCATATCACCCTTCTCTCCCGGTTCTCTTCAGATATGCCCTATAACAATGAATAGTGTGAATAGTCATAAGATCTTAGAGAATAGAGGCCCTCTGACATCGCAATTGGCATCGGTATCTGCATCGCTTTGGGCCCCTGGACCCTTGGGCCCCTGGGCGCCGGCCCCACTGGCCCGGTCCATAATACAGCCCTCTTCAGGCCCACCGAGATAGTCTGTATCCAGGATTTGGTGTAAAACCCCTGCCCCCATTCCCCAAAGATGGATTGCCTTTCCTAACAAAAATAGCCTCTTTAACTCGTCTTGCAAACCAACTGTTTTTTTTTTGTGGCTAGGATCTGTACCTCACTGATGCTAAGAACTGAAGAAGCCACTTGGATGAGCGGCGAAATATCTTCCCTCTAAAACTTTTGCCCAGTTGAGAGAATTTAATTATCTTTTGCTATGGAACCTACCTGGACAAGTGCGTAATAAAGGAAAACTGTTCTGCACTCGGCCCATTCATGACTAACATGACTAAATAACATAACTAAAATTACATGAACATGTTAATGACATCCAAAAAACAATCTCACACACACACTGATGTCCATGCTGCTTTCAGCACTCTAGCATTTTACATATTGCACCTTCACTTATTGCACCTTACTTATTGCACATTTCATTCTACCTCAAACTTTCCTTCTTGTTGGAAGTGTATATGTTTACCTGTATGTCTTATGTCTATTTATTGTTGATGTCTGCATACACTTGATATCCATGCGTGTAGCTGTGTGTGCGTGTCTTTAGTTTTTAGTTTAAATTGCACATTTGGTGTCTGGTGAAACGCAATTTCAGAATTGAGAATAAAGTACACTTTGACTTTGAACATGTGTCAGTATAGTCACATTTTCTTTGTGTTTTTAAGCAGTTTTTCTGTATTTTACTGAAACAAATGACAGTTTATGTTTTTCTATTTACTGATGGCAGGTATCAAATTGGTCAAAAATAGGGACACCAGGGACATTTCTCATATAAAACTGGGACAAATCACTGGTTTTGGATAAATCTGCTGGGACAGGGGACACAGGACTCAAAACTGGGACTGTCCCGGGTAAATAGGGACATCGGTTGTTCTTATACACAAACACACCCTAACCTGGTATTGTGTACTTCAGTGCTCTGTGACCTGTGGGGAGGGGCAGCAGACCCGGGAGGTGCATTGCGTGGGCCTTTCCGGTGAGCGCCTGTCAGACCTCGCCTGCAGCAGCCTGCCCCGTCCTGAGTCAGTGCGCACCTGCCGCCGACCCGCCTGCTACACCCACATCACCTGGCACGTCACCGACTACGGACTGGTGAGTGATCCGGTGCACCCACACAGCTTTGTGCTCTTGAGAAGGGCACGGCTTAAAGTAAGACTCGTTTGAATGGACGCAGTTAGCAAATCACAGTTTTTTAAGTACCACAAACAACAAATTCTGGATAAAAACTGCTGACCCTGTAGTTTAGATGGATAGATTCAAAGTTTAGATCTGTACAAACTTCTGGAAATGTGATTCTTGGATTAGTTTATCAGTTTGTATTTCAATCTTTTTATCGATTTATCAGTTTAGCCATCACGGTAAAGCTAACACACACTTCCTGATTAAATCTCTGAGTGCCCATGTGCCATTCCCAGTTTGTCCTCAGTTCATCAGACTTATGTGAAATTATGAATTTATATCCCAGATAACTACATTGCATTATTATTTTTTGTTATTTTATTAACTTCAATATAACTGAACATAAATGTGGCCTGTAGATGTGAAAATCTTATCGGCAGATATCGGTTTTGAGCCACAGCAGTGATTGTGTGTACAGTGCACCCGCAGCTGTGGAGGAGGGGTGAGGGAGAGGAGGGTGGGCTGCTTCGACACCGACCTGCACCCGTACCCCGAGGCCCGGTGTGGAGCTGAGAGCCGACCCCAGACCATAGAGTCCTGTAACAGCCAGCCCTGCCCGGACCCCCAGAGTAAGGACTGCTACTACTACTACTACTACTACTACTACTGCTACTATCAATCAATCAATCAATCAAACATTTATAAGGCGCTTTTCATACAAAATTGTAGCACAAAGCGCCTTACAGTGGTCAAGGATTAGAAGATTGACCTTTATTGATCTCGCACAGGAGAAGTTGTTTCTATATTTGACCCGGGGACCATCCCCATGATTTTGTTTTGTTATTTATGCTTTGGTCAGGCCCTAAGCTGGAGGATTTTACCTATGGCGCATGTTTAGGTTGGTGGGGGAAACCGGAGTACCCGGAGGAAACCCACCCAAACACGGGGAGAACATGCAGTCTCCACACAGAAAGGCCCACTACTACTACTGCTACTACTACTACTACTACTACTACTACTACTACTACTACTACTACTACTACTACTACTACTACTACTACTACTACTACTACTACTACTACTACTACTACTACTACTACTACTACCAGAGGTGTGGACTCGAGTTATGTGACTTCGACTCGAGTCAGACTCGAGTCACGAATTTGATAACTTTAGACTCGACTCGACAAAATGTACAAGCACTTGCAACTCGACTTGGACTTCAATATCAATAACTCGTGACTTCACTTGGACTTGACTTGTGATGACTTGCTACGTCCAATGAAAAAAAACTCTAAAAGTATGTTGATAAGGACCGCACTCGTTGTACTTGTGAATCTGCGAAAATGTATGCAAAGAGCATGTGCGCGCGACTTGCACAACATCCAATCACAGTAGATCTACGTTGCTTTTATTCGACCGCATCCAAGGCAAATTGCACAACAAATGATGTGGAAACAAGCATCCACGCGGCAGTTTGCAAAATGATGCCGAAGGTGATTTTGTTTGGTTATAAAAACTACGAAGTTATCAACAAAAAACGAACGGCAATATGCAGAACGTGCGGGTCAAAGATTACAGACGGAGCTTCCACAACGTCCAATTTTGTTCGGCACCTGAAGCTGCACAAAGACACTGTCATAAGTTTTCTGACCTTTTTGTTCAGTATTTAGTAGAAACACCGCTTTGAGCTAATACAACCATGAGACTTTTTGTGAATATTATAACATGTTTTTCACACCTGGATCCTTTCATTTTTTTCTAATGTTATTTGATATGGTGTAAAAAGGTAAAATGAATACAGATCTTGCAGACATTATATGATTTGTAGAAATTTTATTTCTTTGTAAAGGGGACTCGAAATGACTCGAAACTAAAATGCTAGGACTTTGGACTCCACTTGAGACTTGTGAGCTTTGACTTCGGACTTGACTCCGCACTTGGATACTCTTGACTCGGGACTTCACTCGGACTTAGACTTAGACTTACTTGGGACTTGCCCAGCAATGACTTTGTCCCACCCCTGACTACTACCACCACTTCTACTACTACTACACACAGCCTTACCTGGACTCCTAGAGCAAGGACACACTGTAGAGTAAAATCAGTCAAACTAGTACCTCCTACTAGCACCACTACAACTATTACACTACACAACAACTACTACTCCCACTTTTACTATAACAACTACTACAAGTACTGCTGGTGCTAGTACTACTACTACAACAACCACTACCACTTCCAGCTGCTCTACTACCATCACTACCACTACTACTACAACTACTACAGTTACTACAACTACTACAACTACTACTTTCAAATCTATAATTTTTTACTCTTTTATTTACTAATTACTAAATGCTACACAATACTAATACACCCATATTACTATTGCACTACTTTTATTACTACTCCAAGCTCCAAAAGGCTCCAATACTGGACATTTTTCAGGTATCAGTATTGGTGAGTACTCAGATCGAATCACCGATCAAATAGCTGTCTGTTTTTTCCTGAATGAAGACCTGTAGATGCGAGAAGGTTAAATACAAACTGTGGAGTCTCTGCAGACACATAAAACACGTCAATAATAACGTCTCACAGCTCACTGTTGTTTTTGGAAAGTGACGAAGTAAAAATGCTTCTCAAAATCTCATTTTATTCTTGTAGATTAAATTCAGATTTAGAGATCACTTTTACTTTTTGCTCTTGTACTGTAACAAAATTGTGTATCCTCAGTCTACTTCTTCACACTACGTGGTATTGGACTGGTATCGGTATCAGCGAGTACACTCAGGCAAAGTATCGGTATCCCAAAAAAACTACTCTCCCTACTGAAATCTGGACATTTCTTTTGTCTTGTGCCATCCCAAAAATATGGTATCGGAACAACACCAACTCTACTGAAATCTGGACATTTCTTTTTCTTTTGGAACTTCTTTTTATTTTCAATTATCCTGCACAGTCATACATTGCATCACATTTACAGCACAAAATGGAACAGATAGGTATATCCACAGGTATAAAGTCCTTGGAGAGTTCTCAGTCTCTTGGTTGCTGGTCCTATACGTCACAGACTTAGGTGGGAACAAAATAAGAACATCTACCATAATTCACAGATTATTGTTTGTTTTTTTTGTTTTTTTTTACTATACATTGGATCAATCCACAACATGAAAATTCTTCAGATAATACACCACCAATTCACTATCTCAAAGTCTTGTTATATATGAAAAAAATAAATAAATTATATATATATATTAATAAAAATAAGAATAAAATAACCATATGTAATATAAAAATAAAATGGAGAGACCATCATAAATCATTATAATTATATTAAATGAAAATGTAGAGCAACTCTAGTCCATTTACTTGTAAAAACATCAGTTTTTAGTTGTAATAATGCAGTCAGGTACTCCATATTGTAAACCTCTTGGATTCTTTCTCACCAATGTGTTATCGTTGGGGGTTGTGGTTGTAACCATGATGCCGTAATAACTTTATTAGCAATCAAAAGAAGTATTCGCAATATGTCTGTATAAGTATTTTCTTCAACATAATCCGGAAGTACCCCTAGTATGAAGTATGGTGGTTCTAGTGGTATGTCTATTGATAAACATTTCTTAATTTCTTTTTGTACATTTTGCCAGTATTCTGAAAGTACTGGGCAGTCCCAAAATATATGTGTGTGATCCCCAACCATGCCACATCCTGAAATCTGGACATTTCTTTTGTCTTGTGTGTACAGGGGTCCCAAGTGTCCAAGATCCCAGGACACACGAAACCACAATGCGAGGATTTGTCCCCCACGTCCCCGAGGACCCCACAGGCATGTAATGCATAACCACGAGAGTAAAATTAGATATTCCAACATTAACATCCAAACATGTCTGTGTATTTCGGGCTCTGTCATAAATCATTTGAATTAAAGGGCCAATTTTGTTTCCTCATCACAAACAGACCTGGAGTTGTTACCACGTTTAACACACAAACGCAGATTTAGGCTCAGTTCTTCTCACAAACTGAAAACTCTAGGTTCCACCTTTTGATGTCATATTGAAGGAAGAGCTCCATTGTGTTTTTAAACTCCATACACCTTCAGTAGAATCATTTGGATAATTTTACCCCGAAATTTCCAATTTCGACTACGCAAAGGTAAACAAAGGCTACATCCCATTTACGTCTTTGTCTTGCCCCTCGATACCGAGCTGAGAGGGCTCGGGGTAGGAATGCTCCCCTAAGAAATGGGACGCAACTCGATTACAGTTTGCATCATCATCCCTTGTGCTGTCAAGAATTATCTGGTACCTCAGCTGGAAAAAAACTAGCTTGTTTATACATGAAAATTTGATGAAAACGATAACGTCAGCTAAACCAACACCGCAACAACCGTTGACTTAAAGTAGTGCTTCTCAAATAGTGGGGCAGGCGGTGTGATGCCGGGGGGACGCGTGTGACCCTGGGAAACATGCTTTTTTGCCATATTGTACTAGAGCTAAGTGTAATTGCACATCAACAACAGTAGTTGGCAGTGGCGCTCTCATTGTCGCTCTGGGGCAGGGGTCGGCAACCTTAAATATGCGATATACAGAACAGACTCACCATCAGCAGAACCTCCTCTGTCACAGAAAAAACACTTATATTCCGTGTCCTTTAGTCCGACAGAAGCTGACGCATCAGCGCTTTTAGTTTATGCAAATGGGCCATGTGGTTTTTAAGTTTCGTTTCTGTAAAACGTAAACAAATGTGCGCAAAGCTGCATTAAAAACACATTAATATTTGAGTCCTCAGAGCAAAAAGACAGTCTTTGTTGTAAGTTTCTTTCTTTGTTTGTTTTTAATGTTATGCAGATGAAGGATAGAATGTAATGCAGATGTGTACTAATAACAATTTTCTAGACAAATAATACTATTAATAGTCGCACGCAGGGAGGGGAGCGTGGAATTTTTTCTTCTTTTGGGGGGGGGGGTAATTGAGAAGCACTCACTTAAAGTAACGTAGAACATAAGCGTCATAATTGTAAACCTGCTAAACTGTTAATCGATAATTACAACTGCTGAAAATACATTTATGAGACTCCTTGGCTGGTCAGTGTGACGCTGCCATCCTGATCCCAAAACCTGCCTGAGCTTGTAGGCATACCCCTTCATTTCAAGTCTGGTCGAGAGCTTACTTCGTTTCAGGGGGTTTGTAGCCCGAGCCCTTGATCAAAATTAGAATCGGGACACCCCTTGCCCTCACGTGAACGCGCAAAACCAAGGGGTAGGGGTAAAACGAAGGGGTAAGACAGAGAAATGGGACGCAGCTAAAGATAGCTGTTTACTTGAAAACTACAGCTTCATGACATCACAAAATGGAAAGGAGCATTTTGAGCTTTGAAAATGTAGACAGACTACACAGCAAACACAACTCCGGGTATTCTAACATGGCCTAAAGCTCACAAGTGTCAAGTTTGCATGATATAGGACCTGTATAGAACCACAAAACCTCTATCAGGCGATTTTTCTACCTGCTAAGTTAAGCGTTTTAAAGTTAGAAGTACAAACAAAGTTAATCATACCCTATACATGTCGGGCTTATTTCCAGTCTGACCACAGTGACCATGTGTGTCTGTGTTTACACGTCTAGCATCTGGGCCACATGTAAACAGAGCCGACGTCTACCCTCCTGTGGCAGTCCCACGCTGTGCCCAGACCCACTACGGCTGCTGCCCCGACGGCCAGACCCCCGCCTCAGGGCCCAGGTACGAGGGCTGCTACCACGACGACTGCGTGAGATCCAGGTGAGCGGCGCCGGCTCTAGTGTCGATACGATACCATTCGATACCATGATAATAATTTTATAAACACTACCACCAGTATAACAACTACAACTACAGAAGAAGAATTGACTTTATTGATCTCACACTGGAGAAATTCTTCTCTGCATTTTAACCCATCCTATATATATATATATACATATATTAGGAGCAGTGGGCAGCACACACATTAGGGCGCCCGGGGACCATCTCCATAATCTTCTTGCTTCGGTTTGGTCAGGACCTAAGCTGGAGGTACCTATGGTGCATGTTTTGGGTTGATGGGGGAAACCGGAGTGCCCGGAGAAAACCCATCCAGACACGGGGAGAAACATGCAAACTCCACACAGAAAGGCCCAGGCGACCCGGGGATCGAACCCAGACCATGCATGCAAACTCCACACAGAACACACACAGAAAGGCCTGGGCCACACTATAACAACAACTACAATTACACAACTATACTACAGTACTACACCACACTATAACAACAACTACAACTACACAACTATACTACAGTACTACACCACACTATAATAACAAATACAACTACAGTACAGTACTACACCACACTATAACAACTACAGCTGTAGTACAGTACTACGCCACAGTATAACAACAACTACAACTATACTACAGTACTACACCACACTATAACAACAACTACAGCTGTAGTACAGTACTACACCACACTATAACAACAACTACAACTATACTACAGTACTACACCACACTATAACAACAAATACAACTATACTACAGTACTACACCACACTATAACAACAACTACAGCTGTAGTACAGTACTACACCACACTATAACAACAACTACAACTATACTACAGTACTACACCACACTATAACAACAACTACAGCTGTAGTACAGTACTACACCACACTATAACAACAACTACAACTATACTACAGTACTACACCACACTATAACAACAACTACAACTATACTACAGTACTACACCACACTATAACAACAAATACAACTACACTACAGTACTACACCACACTAACAACAACTACAACTATACTACAGTACTACACCACACTAACAACAACTACAACTATACTACAGTACTACACCACACTATAACAACAACTACAACTATACTACAGTACTACACCACACTATAACAACAAATACAACTACACTACAGTACTACACCATACTATAACAACAACTACAACTATACTACAGTACTACACCACACTATAACAACAAATACAACTATACTACAGTACTACACCACACTATAACAACAACTACAACTATACTACAGTACTACACCACACTATAACAACAAATACAACTATACTACAGTACTACACCACACTATAACAACAACTACAACTATACTACAGTACTACAGTACTACACCACATGATAACAACTACAGCTATACAACTATACTACAGTACTACTCTGGCCATTAAGAATTTACTACAAAGATGAGCTGATTTGTGCCTTTAAAGAAATTTCTAAATAACATAAAATGGCATCACTAGCTAGCTAGCATTAGCCATAAAACTATAATAAAATCTGGAAGGTGAACTCAAGATGGCGTTGTATTGTTTTTAATGGCCTTTTCTCATTGGTGCATTGCGCCAAAAAAGTTATTTCCTTTTCTTCTTCTCTTCTTCTTCTTCTCTTCTCTTATTCTTATTTACGCCGCAAAATATGTGACGTCAGAAATGTGCAGTTCTATCCAATTAGAGCAGGGCTTGGCTAAGACTTACAAAACTAACATTTAGGCGCTTGGATGATTTAAAAAAATAAAAAAGTTCACATCGTTAAAAATAAAAAAAGAATCCCTACCTCGGACCTTTATGAAACCTGTCGATGCCCTGTCAGTCGAACACAGGCACGGTGACTAGGTCTGGGTAAAACAATATTATTTATTTCAGAACAATTGATTTCTGAAATAAATAATAACTTAAGTATTTTGGACTAGAACAGACTTGATTAATCAGCTTTTTGTCATCCTACGTTGTTTTTAGTCACATTTTAACCTGTGCCTCCTGTAGGATTATGTGTATACACTATCATCATACTGTATATTTTACATACACTAATTCCATTGTTTATTAAAAACCTTCTGCAGCAGAGCTTTGGCAGTAAAGCCTCATGTTTCTTTTTCACAGATATGGATGTTGTCTGGATGGAGTGACACCAGCCCAGGGCTTTGGAAGAGCAGGCTGCCCTGAGTACCAGATTACAGAGGTATGGATCATGGCGGACACTTTCATCACTGTGGTTTCTTTATATCAGGGGTGCTCAACCTTTTTTAACCGAGATATACTTTTGAGGTTAATGCTGTGCTGAGATCTACCATTCATCTGACCTAGGCGTGTTTCCTCCAGCAAGAGAGGTACAAGTAGGCGCTGACAAATGTACACAAACGTTCTTCTCCTTCTTCCCACCACTCTTGGCTGCGACTCCGCACAAACACGTTCATACAGATGTTGCTGCCACTGCCCCGCAAAATGCCGTGGCCAAAAACCTTGTCCTTCTCCGTCTCCTTCTTAAAACAAATAAGCTATACATGTTCTGGCTCCGGTACGACAGCAACTTTTGGCTACTTCCGTAAACATTGAGCATGAAAGAAAATTCAAGTTACGAAACGCGAAATCTCAAAAATTCAAATAATGCGCGCTCGGCTTCGCAGCAGCCCGAATCCCTCATTGCGACTCTACTTACAAAAAAAATCACGTTACGAAACCACTTCTGGAACGAATTAATTTTGTAAGGTGAGGTATGACTGTATTAAAGGGATATGCCACCCCCAGGTCAAACTTGGGCATCTCCCCACAGTCCAGAGACTAAAATAAGTGATGGAAAGCGTTTTCCTGGTCAACCAGCCATTGTCCGAGTCTGTCAGCACTGACCGCCGCGGTATCTGCAGCTACTCCGCGTTAGACTGGAGTCTAACGGCGCCAGAGAAAGATTTCGGCCAAAAGGAATTAATTTGCTAGATGCGTTTCCCAATTACTTTCTGTGTAGTGCGCATTCATATCGAGTGCAAATAAATGTGCAAATCAACACGGAGAGCTTGACTTGGTCATTTTGGGTGGGAACTATTTTTCAGTGCAGAAAAAGAAAGCCGAAGCACGCACCACGCTGCGCAACAGGGGAACTCCCTTCCTGGTGCGTAACAGGGATTCCCCTAGCAGCGTGCTCTGTGCTTCGGCTTTATTTTTCCACACTGAAAAATAGTTCCCACCCAAAATGACCAAGTCAAGCTCTCCGTGTTGATTTGTACATTTATTTGCACTCGATATGAATGCGCACTACACAGAAAGTAATTGGGAAACGCATCGAGCAAATTAATTCCTTTTGTCCGAAATCTTTCTCTGGCGCCGTTAGACTCCAGTCTAACGCGGAGTAGCTGCAGATACCGCGGCGGTCAGTGCTGACAAACTCGGACAATGGCTGCGTCACCAGAAAAACGCTTTCCACCACTTATTTTAGTCTCTGGACTGTGGGGAGATGCCCAAGTTTGACCTGGGGGTGGCATATCCCTTTAAGTTTCTGTAGCCTAAACCAGCACTACTTACTGTACTTTGACTTAAACAGGAGGGATTAAGCATAACTGACATTTGGGAGTTTTTACCATGTTATAACATTGTTCCATCCTCAAAAACATACCTGGAGAGGTTGTAGATGTCATCCATGCATGTTTAAGTAATCTTTTGATCTCTTCCCCTTACTCTAACCGTCCTTACTGTTAGCAGGAAGATTCTGTTCAAGACTCCCAAGACTCAGCCCTCTCTCGCACCACATTTTTCATTAAAAAAAAAGTAAATAAATATAACAGAATGATCCAAAACAATACACTACAACTTCACAAACCCGATACGATGCGCAGTAGTTTCATTAGTGGGATGCACGCTGATTGTGTTGACTTATCACGAAGAGGAGACAAAACTGAAACGTAATCAAGATGTTTTCAGTGAATATATCATTTTCAAAACAATAAAAGGTAACATGGTGATCTAAATATGCCATGTGTTACAGTTAACACCCCACGGAAGTAAAATAAAGCCTCTTTAAGTACACATTTTCAGTGCTCTTTCCACCACTGCATATTTTAATGTCTCCAAATAGAAATGCTTACAAAAAAGTACAAAAATAATATAATAATCGGCTACGTCCCTGCGCTTTTCCCAGCCTACACCCCCTCCACACCCCGCAGCGCCCTCTGCTGACGACGTTTGCGCCCTGCCTCGGGACGAAGGGCCCTGTGACACGTGGAAAGTTCGGTTCTACTACGACTCAGCCACGGGCAAATGCACCGAGTTCTGGTACGGCAACTGCCAGGGCAACGGCAACAACTTCCTGAGCCTGGAGGCGTGCCAGAGACAGTGTAGGGGCACCCCAGCACCCCGAAGAGGCTCCCCCCGGGTCACAGCAGTGCAGGCCCGGGCATAAGGCAACACTGTGAAAGATGCATCGTGTACGAGTCTATTCTTACTTTAAGGCATGGGTGTCGAACCTTTTTTCATCAAGAGCAACATATCCAAACACAGACGAAGCAGAGGGCCGATTGAGGGCCATAAACTGGTGCTCAGGACAGTGAATAATTGAAATATCTGCATGTTTAACACGTTAGAATGAGCTATCAGTCCTTTATTCATACTAGGATCCTCAAAACCACACAATAAATATTAATATTGTCTTATCAAGGTAGATTTCCCAAAAATTTGCAGTCAAAAGTACTGCTCGAGGTAATTCGGTCCAATTCACCCGGAAGAAAAATTAGTCTAAGACCCACATTTGGCCCATGGGCCTTAGTTTGGACATGCCTGCTTTAAAGTGACATCACGCGCAGGGGGGAATTTCATTTATGTCTATGGAGTTGTTAAGTGCGATGTCATTTCCGGGTCCATCAGCTGACTGAAAACAATAAACATGTTTCCAATTTCTTTTTTATTGATAATACGTCTCATGTTAAAGAAATTGCAGTTGTTTAAAGAGGCCGTATTACGCTATGGAGTTATGTTTTGTTTCATTCGCACATGTTAAACACACAAATCCTGCATATTTATTCTCTCAAACTGAAAACTCTCTGTCCCACCTAATGACGTCATGTACAGGAAGTGCGGTGTTTCTAAACTTCATACACATTTACAACTACTAATATCACCCTGGAATCGCCAATCTCTACTGAACTAAAGGTAAAAGGAGCTGTTAACTTGAAAACTACCACTTCATGACATCACCAGGTGGAACAGAGACAGACTAATAATAAACGGTTACTCAAATGTGTGAATGAAACAAAACACAACTCCAAGTATGTTTTTATTAGTTAACATTATAACATGGCTTAAAGCACGAACATATGGAGATAATTTTGTGCAAAGTAGGACCTTTAAGGGTAACAAGCGTGCAAGCATGGATCTGTGGTTATAACAGAAACAGAAAATGTAGGGGGGAAGTTAAGGTAAGCTAGGCTAGGCTAAATTAGCATTAGCGCTGACCGGCAGTTAGTGAGATATACACACTTGTTTATAGTTATGTTAGTTAGCTATAGGTTATGAGAGATTATTTCTACATTATTTACATATTTGACAGTTTGTGGTTAAACATTTTTGAAAGGCAACTGTTTCTTGTTTGATGAATAAGAAACAACAAACAAAAAAAGCTAGAAATCAGTTGTGACGTTTCTGGTTGGTGACATCATCACTTAACAACTCTAAAAAATATATATATATATATTTTTTAGATTGTAAAAAAAGAAACATTTTCAGGAGCCTGTGATCAGTATGAGCGGTCATGGTCCAGTTTAGGTGTTTGATTTTCAACACCTAACTGTCAGATTGTGTTGAAACAAAGCTCAGATTAAAGTCTAATTTGAGTAACAGAGCTTCAGAGAGCGCAGTGCCTCCAGTTAGCATCACCCTCCCAGGGAATGTTGATGACACTGGCTGCAAAGTACCAATATGATCCAATATAGAACCATTTACTGAAAATGTACTGGGTACATGTCTAAGCTGATAGTGTTACCTTTGGAATGTTTACAAATGATTCATTATATTGTGACGTGTAATGTACCAAAGTCATAATTAAATGTATACAAAATATTAGGGCTTAATAAATAATACAATATTACACAAAGTTTTTCCAGCGCATGTTCTTGTCAGACTGACTTTTGTTATAATGTTGTTTCCTGAAAATTTACTTGGAACTGTGCTTCTGAGTAAACCTGCTCCCTAATGTCGAGGCTGTCTCCATTTTGAGAGTTCAGTGCTCGAGTGAACCGCCAAATCAAATGATGGTTTGAAGTGCTAGTTTTCGAGCAGTATACTTTGCTTCTGCTGTGACAGTACTTTTACTTGAGTAAAAGCTGTGGCCACTCTGTGAGTAAGTGACAAAAGCTTTATGCTGACAATATGATGTGATTTGAAGATAACAGAGGAACAAGGTGAAAAAAATAAACTTATATGAACAAATATAATGAGGATCCATCTTGCTGTGCAAGGTTAAAGATCCCATGACATGGTACTTCTTGATGCTTTTATATGGCTCCTTAATGGTTCCCTAATACTGTAAATGAATCCTTCTTCAAAATCAACACTCAGTGCATGAGAAACAGAGATAAGATGAGAAAGAGTATTTTTTCTCCCTCAGAACAGGTCATAATGGGAGTTGTTGCTTGAATGCAAATGAGGAGAAAAAAGCTGGCCAATAATAGAGGGTGGGGGCCAAAGTCTCCGCTCTCGGCTCTAGCTCTCAGCTGATCCATTTCCTTGTTTTTGCACGGGGGGGAGAGATTTCAAGCGTTCCATCGAAAAATAAACACATTTCCACATAAAATAAAATTAAACCACTGCTGTTCAAAGGTCCAGAGGCTCAGATAAAGGACTTCCGAGCCTAGAAACACTCGGACGTGCCTCCAGGCAAATAAAAAAACGCATTTCGCATTGCGTAGCGCATTCACAGTCCAAACTCTATGGGCGGGATATACAGGGACGCTGAGCGGAGACAGAGGGAGGGGCTGGAGCTGCATTTGCCGATCTGACGTCAATAAGGTGCCTTGTCCGAACTCGCCCGTTTGAACACTGGTTTTGTGTAACGCAGAAATGCTCAGTTTGGACATTTCGCAACTTTTAGCCAGGGGCCTAAACAGGGTAGGGGAGCTCACATTAACGTTCAAAAACCTCAGAAAGTGAAAATTTCATGCCATGGGACCTTAATAAAAAAATAAAAAAAACAGATCTCAAAATTAAAAGAAACAGACTAGGAGTTTCTAAAAGCTCAAGAGTTTGTGTTTTTCTACCGCAGACAGAATTGGATGAACTGGCACTGGTGGAGTAGACTGCCAGGCTTCAGAATCTGGCTTTAGGGCATAGATCAAGTCACACAAGGATTAAAGGAACTATATGTAAGAGTTTGATTTTAAACGACATAAACATGTCCGCCCATCTGTGTCCCCAGATATGATGTTAACATGTTCATAATATGAAGATAATTACTTCCTGTCCCCAGAGCTAGTCTCCAGGTCCAGAGATCAGGTCGTCGAGGCCCCTGCCTTCGATTGCTGCTGAGATTTTCCTGCACCAGCCCCTATGGATCCTCCTGCGGGTGGTGGGTTCATGGGAGGATGGCCCCATGTCGCTCCTTCCGGCTGTGCACCGTGGGGGAAGGAAATCTACCTAGAACTACGTCAAACAGCTGGTTGGGTCAGTGTGGGGCCCCACTTGGAACTGGGCCATGCGTTTGCTGCAAGACACAGTTTGGATTTTGGATGAAGTCATGCTCCTCTTTGAAAAAAAAAAAAAAAAGCATTCGATTCACATAGATGTTTGTTCAAAAACTTAATTTGACACCCAGATGCTCTTAAAATGAACCTTATATAATACCTGTTGTATTATAATTGATTATAAAGTAAAATAATTTGGACATTAAAACACTAAGTTCTGGAATCATTATCAATGAGAGACTCCAACACTGGACACTTTCAAATCACACTTGCAACAGCAGCTGAAGGAAAACCAGACTTGTGGACACTTTTAATGTATAACTGCTGCTGTTGTCACTTGTCATTGTTTTGCTGTGGTGTCACCTTCCCAGGGACTACAGAAGGAAATGAGCATTTTTGCTATAATCTAGCATATTTACTGCTCCTAATAACAGGATGGGTCAAATGCAGAGGATAATTTCTCCTGTGTGAGGTCAATAAAGTCAATCTTCTTCTTACACTGCAATGTTGTAAGATGTTCATTAATATGCACTGTCCCTATTAAATAAAAGAATAAATAAAAAAAGTATGTATTGTTCACTGCTCAGAATCAAAGACATTTATTGTGCAGCATTCCTGTGCCTTTTAACCTTACAGTGTTATGTTTTTTAGTTGATTGTACATACTTATTATTATTATTGTTATTTATCTTAATTTTGATGCATGCTCATATTTTCCTAAGAGTCTGGTTAATGCACCGGGCCCGCAGCGAACCGCGTCTCACCACGTCTCACCGTGGCCATGGGCAGTTCGGCTCTGGGCCGCACGTATTCCGCGCGTAAGCCGTCGGGGGGGACACGTTACGCACAGACGGAGACACCGGGACCGGAGTCGGTGCGTCTCAGAGGAGACGTGGCACCGGGACTGAGGCTCAGGACGTGCCCGGGGGACGGCGCGTCTGCTCCGGCCTCGCTCGGACCGTGCGCCCGGAGCAGGGGGAGGTTTTTTTTGCTGAAAACGCGCGGTGCCTGCATAAACTGAGCCACACAGACCGATTTTCTGGGCACAAAAAATAATTAAAAAAAAAAAAAAATCAGCGTGAGAGATGCCATGTGTGGCGTGTGTGCGTGTGAACACGTCGAATTGCGTGTGTCACACTCTCAATGCATGAGACTTGAGAGCCCTGATTGTAAATATGCCAGATTATAGCCACAGGCTAATTTCCATCTGTTGTCCCTGGATGTATGAGTGAGGGGGTATGACAAAAAGGCTCAGGGGGTACACAAGACAAAAAAGGCTGGGAAACACTGTCCTAGAAGAACGTCGCGCTCTTATTTTGAAGGCGCGATGACCGGCCGACCGGAAAACATATGTTTCTCTTCCGCCGTGTGTTTTTGCTCCAGTCGCAGCGGCTCCTCCACGCACCGAGAGCGGCCCCAGAGCTCCACAAACCTGCCTGTCCTCCACCCGAGCCCCCGCCGCCTCTGCACCGCACACCAACATGGTAAGTCTACTCTGTTCGCACGTTTCGCGAGGGTAAAGTCTTTATTTTGGTCGCGTTTGCACCACGTTATTCATTCGAGCTAACGTGCTAAAGCTAACGCAGGGGAAAGGTGACTGAAGAAGTCCCTCTGATCTCACCCTAAGAAATGGGCCGATGGATTACAAATAATATGATTCAGTAAACTAATCCTGACTTGTGCGCATAAAATAACTTATTTAGAAGTTGTAGCGTACAGATCAGGTGAGTACTGCCCCCTCAGTTTGTTTTCTTACCGAGAAATGAACCGGTTTAACAAGCTTAGATTTGCTATTGTAGTATCAAATCAAAGATCAATATCAGCTTTATTGTCAATTCTGCCATATGTGTTCAACATGCAGTGAATCGAAATTTCGTTTCTCTCTGGCCAGGTAGTGCAAAAAAGACAGTGTACAAAATACAATATAAAGACTATCCAAGACAAAAAAAATCTAAACCAAAAATCTGAAAGCGGTGCAACAGAATAAATAAATACCTATTTACAGATGTCCAAAATGTGCTGTGTGAATCAAAAATGTGCAATGGAAGATGCAGCGGGATACAGTGAGATGGTAATGTGCAATAGAATGTGCATTGAAACTAAAGATAAAAATAAATGTGCAACAATAGTAATTCCAGTGCAATAACAGTAGTAAACAACAGTACAACAGTAGTAAAATTACAGTAGTAAATGCGCAACAGTGCAACAGTAGTCCTTAGCAGCAGTTTTTTTAAAGTGTCTAGAGTGATCTGTCTTTTTATGGAATACATGTTATGCCAATATGGGGCTACACATATGAGCTACACCTTTGAATTTCCATGGTAGAAACGCCTCCATTCCAGAATTTTGAATGTTTTTGTTTACATGTTTTAAATTTTTTAATATGGAAACGTATTGATACTTTTTATTGACATCATCCTGGGGGTGTTCGTCCTGCATGTCTATGACTAAATGTTCAGATTACCATGGTGACACAATGTGTACACATTAGCAAGATGAAACACATTCTCAGGGGCCTGTGATCAATCAGCTTGTCATGATGAATATTTTATCGACTTCAAACATGGAATGGTATTTTGTGAGGGTCTGGCAACCAAGTCAGTTCTTGTGTTAAAATAAAAGTCAAAGTCTTAACTTGAGTGACGAAGGATCGCCTGTAGTTTGCAAAGCTAACTTTGCAGCCGGTGTCATCGAAATTCCCTGGGCGTGTGAAGCAAAGTGTCAGTCATGGACAAAGCGTTGAGATGCAATTTCCACTTATTAGCGAGAAAATAAAAGTTTGAGATTGTGGCACAGTATCATTTTAATTTGAATGTTCTTCAGTGGAAGAAAACCAAACTGGTTATGAGTGTAACTGATATTTTTCTGTTCTTTCAGTCGCACACAATCCTGCTTGTCCAGCCAACCAAGAGACCGGAGGGCCGCACATACGCTGATTATGAGTCCGTCAATGAATGCATGGAAGGTAACATTTCTATTGCATCCATTTATCGATCTATTGATCTGTAATCTATCTATCCATCTGTAATCTAAAATGGCTTTTGTAGGTGTCTGCAAAATGTATGAGGAGCATCTGAAGAGGATGAACCCCAACAGTCCGTCCATCACATATGACATCAGTCAGCTCTTTGACTTCATCGACGACTTGGCAGATCTGAGCTGTCTTGTGTAAGTATTTTATTTATTTCACCTTTTACTTAACAAGAAACTCCCACTGATATTCAGATTCTCTTTTGTGAGAGGGACCTGGCCAGGGTAATGGTCAACACAATCCACACAAGTCAAAAAAATATAAAATATTACTAGGGTGCAACAATGTGAAAATTTTAGCCGATACCCGATATTAATGTTGGTGTTATGGCCAATAACCGATATTAACCCTCTGCACCGGACTGTAGAGGAGCTGAGCAGCTCCTTGAGCAGCCGACTGAGGCACTCCCAGTGCTACCGCAGATCCTTCATCCCCACCGCCATCAGACTGTATAATTGTACTATATAGGCCAGACGTGCAATATCCTCTTTTCCATGCTCTCCTTGTTGATGCTTGTATTATTATTATTATTATTATTACTTATTACTATTTTTATTATTACTTACTTTATTCCATCATTGCCTGCATGCACTTTTCTTTCTTGTCCAAACTGTTCTGGAGCTACTGTGGCAAGTAAATTTCTCCTGTGAGATCAATAAAGTCTTGTCTTATCTTATCTTATCCGATATTGATATTTTTTCTTTTTTTTAAATTCTGACATAACATTTTATACAGACTGAAAATCATGCAAAATGAATTTTTGAATGTCGTCTTTTATTTTCAAAACGTGACTCCATAAAGCTTAGCATATTTTATTCCCCTGTGAGAAAGTTTAGATAAAAAATAAAAAAACCCCACAAGGATGATAAATCACCATGTCACTCTTAATCTGCATTTCACATGGCTCCCATATCACCACATGTACTTCAGGTTTGGGGGCCATTTTGTGTATTGCCAAGAAAAGGAACTGCAACACATTTTGTCAAATTACAATAAACTTAAACATGGACAGATACAAGATAAACACAACGTTTTACAACCAAGATCCCTGTACAGCTCAACCTTATTAAGGGCAGCTCCCAGTGCTCTGCCTGAAGTGTGACACAACTTTTATTTGTTTTTCAAAGCAACGTATTTATAGTACTGACAAATATCAGTCATTAATATCGGCCCAGTTTTACACATTGGGCCGATACCGATATGTTAAACTTTGCAATATCGGCCGATACTGATGTAAATGCTGATATATCGTGCATCCTTAAATATTACAATTGTTTTGTTTTTATAATTTATCTCTCAAGTGGCACTTGATATGATGTATTTGCATACTTTTACTGTCCATCTGGCTTGTAACACTAACTATTGTTTTTCATGTGTCGTCTTCAGCAATCATTTATTGGACTGTACAAAGTACAGTCTGCCACGGGAATTTCCTCAAAGACGACCTATGGGCATGAACTGTTTAAAAAATATGTTTTTCTTAAAAATGCACACAAACATAGCAACAGGAGGTAAATGCTTAAATACAAAAATAAACAAAATCTTCTGCATCATTGCTATTTTTTTGGGAAGTACAATCCAATAATATGAACATTGATTTATTATTACTGTAAATTGCCTAACATACTGATGCACACTGATTAGCTTACCAGTGCAAACATACGCTCCAAAAAATGAAATCTATCTTCTAGTAGCACACTTTTAGGTGAGATGAATGATTTTGGCCTGCAGTCAGAGAAGGTTTTCTATCAGACTGTAGGGGGCAGTATGGGGCCAGTTTGGGGACATGTCCACTCTCTCGTGTGTGGCCTCACTGTAGGAGTAGTTCTTTGTGGCTCCTTTGCCCCAATTGGGTCCAGGAACGCTTTAGAAAATGGATTTGCCCGCTGTGTAATAATGGAAAAATAGAACGCACAATTGGGTGAAAATAACATGTCAAATCCAACAGAAAATCGTTATTTCTCTCCAAACACTCCTGATGCACAAATTAATTTCCCCATTGATGACAACCTAAATGTTGAGAGGCAGGCTTTTTATTCTTTTTGAGCTGACATACTTGGTAAAACAAGGCTAAAACAACTATTTCTGATGTATGAATGTACTGCCCGGACTTATACCTGTGAACATTAGTGTCAGTGTAGAACAGGGGTGACCATGTGCCCTGAGGACCCCTTTACGGCGCCCGCAAGGCATGCACCAAAAATAGCACTGCTCATATTGCAACTCAATATACATATATAAGTTAATTAATGCTTACATTATGCAGATTTATAAAATTACGTTATATAAAATTAAAAAATTCAAGTAGAAATATTTGATAGCGAACTCGCCTCTTTCTAAGTCGAAGGTCATTCGTGCACAGCCACCACGCCGCTTTCCTGACATGTTGACCAAGTGAAGTGATGATGAGGAGTTGGCCTGCTTGTACTTTTGCCCCAAAAATCATGGCAGAAAAGTCTTATTTGTGGGACGACTGTTGCAGTACCAAAGCGGCACAATGTGGAGTGGCATTTCAAAACCTGCCACGAAAACTTCGATGTGAACTACCCACGGAAGAAGCCCGTGGGTTAAAGGCAGCTTTAGACAAACAACAGACTTTTTTCATGAGGCCGGTGATTGTGGAAAATAATTATTATTGATATGTGAGCAATCACTTCACATAGTGTTATAATAACTACTGCTATTTTAATATCACTATTATAATGTTAGTTATCCATGCAGTTTTGTTATTTAGGAAGTTTGTAGCAAACAGGTCCGGTGTAGCCCTTCATACTACTCAGTGCCCATGAAGTAGCCCTCAGCCTCAAAAAGGTTGGTGACCCCTGGTGTAGAACCTTTAACACTAAAATGTGGCCTAGAGGCACAGAAAGGTGAAATAAATACAAACGATAAACTGGAAACCGTCTCCTGTACTGTGATTTTTAGTGAATGTTTTTCTTCATGTATTTGTTACAGGTACAGAGCTGATACACAGACATACCAGCCGTACAACAAAGACTGGATTAAAGAGAAGATTTATGTCCTGCTGCGTCGCCAAGCTCAGCAGGCAGCGAAGTGAAGGAGCGCCATGGGAGGGACTATCACACGGGGGGAGGTTTACTAATATATTTTGATTTGTAAGTTTTTTTTTGGCATTATGCTTGCATACGTTTGTTACGTGAAGATTATTTGATGCCTGGTAGTTATTCCCTGGAAGAAAAAAATCTATATGCTTCTTTCATTTTAATTCCATTTTATTTTTTGCTCATTCTTTTAATGTGAAACTCTTTCATTCGTACTGGACAGGATTATTGAACGCAAATGGATGATTTTTACATGGGGACACTGGCAACATGTTCTCCGTCCCTTTTTCTTTTTGTTATTGACCCTCCAGTGACCATAATAATGACGGTTTTGTAAATCATTTGTTTTGTAACATGTAATTCTCCTGTTCATGTTCTTTTGAAATAAAGTCTTGTTTTCAGAGAGGTATTGGAAGTGTAGAGCTAATTTCATGTTTTATTCTAGTATATTCTATTAACAACTCAAATGGTTTTCAGATTATACATGTGAGTTGGAATATTTGTTTAACTATGTGTAATTTTATAAGAAATGTGTGGTTCCACAGATATTCATGACACGAATAGCTACCAGCCAAACACTGTTCATTTTTAGTTTGATTTTACTATGAACTGCATCAGGGTTTGGGGAAATGCTTTAAATACTGCACGATATTGGAAAATTTAGCTACATGTTTTATGACCTTCAAGAACTGCTAAATTGATATTGCAATATCTTAATATTTTAGACTCAGTTATTTCAGTGAGGTGATTATGAAGGTAAAAAAAATGTATATGCTTTAATTTACAAGTGGATTTGATTTTGGACTTTGGAAAAAAAAAAATCAGCTTTATTCAACAAGAATAATATTTGTGTTATTGTGATATATTGAGTATGTTGCAATATCTTAATGTGTCAGTCAATAATATGATATTGACACATTTGTGATGAATTGTGCAGCCCTAAGAATAATAATTGCATCAAGAATATTT
Organism: Paratrypauchen microcephalus; assembly: GCA_036785185.1. Lineage (NCBI taxonomy): Eukaryota > Metazoa > Chordata > Actinopteri > Gobiiformes > Gobiidae > Paratrypauchen > Paratrypauchen microcephalus. The sequence continues at coordinate 1,142,035 of JAVJIX010000164.1, forward strand.
CATGATAAAAACTTAAAATGTATAGACCCTTAAGAAGTTGTAAACAAAACAGTGAAAATATTGGAATGGAGGCAGCTAGAGGCAAAAGTGAAGTGGAACATAATGTGATTTTAATGGGAAAACTGGGATTAATTTAAGAATATCACAAATTATGAAAAATCAAGTAAAATTTGGAAAATGAAAACCACTCAGATACATGTGAGTGATATCAGAGCCCAGTTTAAAAACATTTACAATTGTGTTTAACATTATTTGTTTATTTGACAAGAGATTATAATAGACACTTAGCATTTTTACAAAGGAAAAATCCACATTTTGAGGTTTTACTAGACAAATCTTTACAGAAAAGTTGACTTTTTTTCCACTTCATCTACAGATATATTACACATTTCATCATTGTTAAACTTTTTGTGAAGCTCAAATACTATTTTGAAGTTAAGAAACTGTATTTTTTCATCTTAACAGAGAAGCAAAGTAATATCTGTACCTTGGAAATTCAAATTGCTGTCATAAAACCATTTGCATTCAGGTTTGCTCATCACTTAATCCCTGAAAACAAATTATGCCATCTTAATTTTGCCTCCGCTCCAGAATTTTGAATATTCTGATGGTATAAGATTTTAAAGTGTCTACTGGTCGTTTTCAGATTCTAAAATGTGATTATGTCCCTATTACAATGTACTTTACCATGAAATCCAAAAGATAAATTCACAAGCGTTGGACCTGATCGTGTTTATTAGTGACAGAATTTCAAAATAAAAAACTAGGACGTCCCTGGTTTTTTGGTGGTTGGTAATAATAAACTGTGAAACGAGTGCGTAATTAAGGAAAATTGTTATGCAGAGACCAATGACTAACATGTGAGCTTTGTGTTTTGGTCATTTCTAAGCAGCTTTTCTGTATTTTACCTAAACAAATTAGAATTATGCCTCTTTACTATTGTCAGGTACCAAATTGGTCCAAAAACTGGGACACCTGGAACATGTTTTGTATAGAACTGGGACAAATAACTGATTTTGGATAAATGTGCCGGGACACAACAGGGGCTGTCCCGGATAAATGGGAACATCTGGTCACCCTAGACTAAACCCAAGAACTCACTGTATTACAACAAATATTTGGGTTTTAACAATATTAATTTTAGCTGCCCCTCATCTGTTTTAAATATTATTGCCCTATAGAATGTTGTTTTGTCATCTGAAACCAGCAATAAAACATTTCCTACACTCTGAATCTTTTGTGGACACTCCTGCTCACACACTGCACCAGACTACAGAGGGATAGAGGAGATAATACTCCCTACAACTGTACAACAACTCACCTTTAAGTAACGGATAACCTTATGCTCTGTCAATCAGTACTTTATTGCACTGCTCTTCTTGACTCCTGTATATAGCTGTGAATTTATATTTTATTTTGTATTTTATTACTTCTTTTTCTGTTTTATTTTGACTTGTATATGTACAAGTCCAGGTGGAGAGTGTCCTTGCCTCAGGCGGAGGAGTTCAAGTATCTTATACTTGTCTTATTCACGAGTGAGGGGAGGATGGAGCGTGAGATTGACAGGCGGACCGTTGTGGTGAAGAGGGATCTGAGCCGAAAGGCAAAGCTCTCGATTTACCGTCAATCTACATTCTTCCACTCACCTGTGGTCATGCTCTGGGTAATGACAGAAAGGACAAGATCGCGGATACAAGCGGCCGAAATGAGTTTCCTCCGAAGAGTGGCTGGGTGCTCCCTTAGAGATAGGGTGAGCAGCTCAGTCAAATGGGAGGGGCTTGGAGTAGAGCCACTGCTCCGGTTGAGGTGGCTCGGGCCTCTGTTCCGGACGCCTCCTGGATGCCTCCCTCGGGAGGTGTTCCGGCCATGTCCCACCGGGAGGAGGCCCCGGGGAAGACCCAGGACACGCTGGAGGGACTATGTCTCCCGGCTGGCCTGGGAACGCCTTGGGGTCCCCCTGGAGGAGCTGGAGGAAGTGTCCGGGGTGACACTGGTGTATTTTGGTGTTATTGTATTTGGTGTTATTTTCTGGTGTATTTTGGTGTTATTTTCTGGTGTATTTTGGTGTTATATTCTGGTGTATTTTGGTGTTATTTTTCTAGTGTATTTTGGTGTTATTTTCTGGTGTATTTTGGTGTTATTTTCTGGTATTTTTGCTGTTATTTTCTGTTGTTATTTTCTGGTGTTTTTTGCTGTTATTGTCTGGTGTATTTTGGTGTTATTTTCTGGTGTATTTTGGTGTTATTTTCTGGTATTTTTTGCTCTTATTTTCTGGTGTTTTTGGTGATATTTTCTGGTGTTTTTTGTGTCATCTTCTGATATTTTTCTGTTATTTCCTGGTAACTTTTGTGTTATTTTCTGGTACTGTTTCGAGTTATTTTCTGGTGTATTTTGGTGTTATTGTCTGTTGTTTTTTGATGTTATTTTCTGTTGTCATTTGGTGTTATTTTCTGGTGTTCTTTTGGTGTTATTTACTGGTGTATTTTGTTGTTATTTTCTGGTGTTTTTTGGTGTTATTTTCTAGTGTTTTTGGTGTTATTTTCTGGTGTATTTTAAGTGTTATTTTGTGGTGTACTGTCTCTTTAAAAGTGGCGGGCCGCCCTGCGCTGCTCGTGCGGAAACCCCGTACTGACTCAGAGGGGACCCAAGATGGCGGAGCACTCACGGAGGGACAGTTAGCACTTCTCTAACGACACTCCGGCGATGAATGGCGCCTAGCATTATTATGTAAAGCGCGGCGTGCACGCAAACCCCCGACTTCAATTTGTACCTTTGCATTGTTTGGGAAATGCCTAAATACCATTAGGGAGAGATCAGTCTCTCCGCGGCCCCGAGCCAGAACATGGCGGAAGAAACGGCAGCTAACGGCAGCTAGCAGCTTCGGTTATCGGGCACAGTAAACCGAACGGGTCCAGGGTGAAGGCTCGTTTTCAGTTCGCTCTTGGATAATAATGTTGTCTACGCCTGGCTCGGGTGGTTTTGTTTTATATGCTCCCTAAAGCTTGAAAATGTGGGGGTGAAAACGTTAGCGCAGTTGCTCCATAACGCGTCGCTAACGTCGCCCCGAGCGTACACGGTGTCCTATCGGGTCCAGCAGTGTTTTGGTTGGCCTTTTACGTAAACTCTTCGCAGGACACTCACTCACACCCGTGTTATGTACGCAAATCGCAGCTATAAACACGCTTATTTAGACGCCACTTGCAGAAAACCGGTCGTTCCGTTGATTGGCGCAATGATTTTACAACACCCGCACTTGGCAACGTGTCCCGTATCACCGAGTTAAACATTTCGGGGGATCAAAGTTGCAATCTAAAACCAACCAAAGTGACCAAAGTGCGTGCGGGCTGACCTTTCTTGCGCTGTGGGCGAAAAGGCACGGAAGGCGTAAGTCGCGGGGGTCCAGGGGGGGAGACCGCCCGCCGCCACCGGTCAGGATGACGGACACGCGGCGGAGAGTCAAAGTGTACACCCTGAACGAGGACCGGCAGTGGGACGACCGCGGCACCGGGCACGTCTCGTCGGGCTACGTGGAGCGGCTGAGGGGCACGTCTCTGCTGGTGCGAGCGGAGAGCGACGGTGAGTGGACAGGGACTCACACCGGTCCCAAAAACATCACAGATTGTTTGCCTTTCGCGCAAACCCAAAACACAAACGCGTGAGTTGAAGCTCCTACGTGACGCAAAATTGACTCCTGTGAGCGTTACCTCATCAATAACATGCTCTGGAGTTGTTTTTTTTCATTCACACGTTTGAGTCATTATCTATTTTTAGACCTGCTACATCTCCAAAGTACTCGAAGTGCTCAGTTCCACCTTGTGATGTCATGAGATTGGCAGTTCCAGGACTGATTGATTTTAGTGAAGGTGTGCGGAGTTTAAAAACACACTGGAGAACTTCCTATATTACCGTATGACATCACAAAGTGGAATGTTTTCAGAACGCAGCCTAAACATGGGTTTCTGTGGTCAATGTGAGTCTGGCTACATCTCCAAAGTACTCTAAATGCTCTGTCCCACCTTGTGATGTCATGAAGGCCCTTTGTGTTACATTTTTTGTATGAAAAGCGCTTTATAAATGTTTGTTTGATTGAAAGAAATTGGCATTTCCAAGGCTGAAATGATCTAGTTGAGTTTAGGGAAGGTGCGAGGACTTTAAGAACACACCGGAGCACTTCCTGCATTACTGCATGACATCACAAAGTGGCATGTTGAACGCAAGTCCAGCTACATCTCTAAAGTACTCAAAATGCCACCTTGTGATGTCATGAAATGGGCAGTTCCAAAGCTGAAATGATCTATTTGATTTTAGTGAAGGTGTGGGGAGTTTAAAACACACTGGAGCACTTCCTAGATTACCGTATGACATCACAAAGTGGAATGTTTTCAGAATGCAGCTTAAACATGGCTTTCCTTGTTAAATGTGAGTCTGGCTACATCTGGCTATGCACTGTTCCACCTTGTGATGTCATGAGATTGGCAGATCCAGGGCTGATTGATTTTAGAGAAGATGCGTGGATTTTAACAACACACCAGAGCACTTCCCGTTCCCGCATGATCGCATCCAAAGTGGAGTGTTTTCTGTTTGAGAAGAACTCAGCCTAAATATGGGTTTCCGTGTTAAACATGAAACAAAACACAATTACAGGTACGTTTGTGATGAAGAAACAGAAAATAATACGGGCCCTTTTAAAATGCATATCACAGATTTTCATCTTTTTCTAATTCTGACTTCATTTGGTGTAATATTTATTTTTATTTATCAGTTAAGTGGAAGTTTGAGGGGCTAAAAAAACTGAGAAGGAAAGTACAAAAATACAGGAAGTAGCGCTGAGTTCTAAAACGGAATTCCTCTGCAACACCTAAAATCCCACCCAAAGTGAGACAGTTTACTCAAGAAATGCGTTTTTATCAGTTTAAACCTTCATTTAGCAAAATTAAGGGGATGTCATTTATTTGTATTAGTCTAATATGATGTCATTATGAAAATTACCTCTACATATGTCGTATCTGCTGCCCTTGACCAACCGGGAAATAAAATGATAAACTTAACCAAAACACAAAAAAATACAAAGTCCAGACAGGCAGATATTTCGATGATAATGATGTTTTTGTGAGATTACTAATCTAATCTGTCATAATATGCACTTAAACTTTATGGTAGAGGGTCTGCCACCTGCTTGTCGCCATGAAATTGTTGTTTTTCCAGAAATCTTCCACTGTATGGCATTAAACTGATCTATTTCCACAGCAGGTGATGTTGGCAGGCCAAATTACAGGTGAGGAAAGTTTAATGCCATACTGTGGAACACTCGGCGCAAAGCCACGGCTTGTCAACTCGTGTATTCATGGGTTGCAGAGGAAAGTGTGTAAATTGTTATCACTGGAATCTAAACGGTAAATATCAGCGGTGCAGCGGGTTGAGTGTTTTTCCGCTAACCAGAAGGGAGGCAGCGCTAACCTTACCATAGCCTTACAGTTGTGTCCTTGAGCAAGACACTTCCTCCGTTTTGGCCACGTCAGTAACCGTAATGTTATAACTGGCAACCTCAACGGATTCACTAAACCTGGCTGTATGAAGGTATAAACAGAAGGAAAACAGAAGAAAAACAAGATTATGGAGGAGTGGATCGGAACAAGCGGTTAATTCCACTAGGAAATTTTACAAGTCAGCTCTGTGGTGAGGTTACCCCGGCGCTCCCTGCAAGAATACTTTTTTTTTTTTTTTTAGTGATGAAAAATCTCGTACGCTAAAACGTCTTCTTGGACACAAACAAGAGTCATCATAAATAAAAACTGACACAAGGGAATTTTTGCATCTTCCGTCCCATCTTAAAGCGATAGTTCGTTGTTTTTTTTATGTGAATCTGTATGGCGTCCCCATCAGCAGTGTCGGGCATTAACACTGATATTAACGATTCTTTTATAGGTCAAATGAGGTCACAATTGACACCATTTTGGGCCATTTTAGAGCATTTTTAAGCTTCCTGGGGCACTGGCTGACCCCAATTTGACCTATAAAAGAATCATTTATCTCAAAAACTAAAGCAGCACAAACAACTTTTTGCAGCACAAATGAAGCACAAACGATTGACATAGTTTTTGTGTCTGTGTGCGTTTGATGGGGGGCCAACTTCACGCAGGTCCTTTTAGAGGTCACTTGCTTGTCTCCATGAATGTTATTGTAATGCCTGAAATTTTACACTGTATGGCATTAAACTTGTATATTTTGTTGTTTATTTTATGTTTTATGCTAAAAATGCTTTGATAAACATGCAGTGAGAACCGCATTTCCACAGATCTGACCTGTAACTTGGTCTGATGACAATTATTCAATGTAAAGTTAGATTAGAATTAGCGATGACATTTGTATAGTTTGTGGTTTAAGCCATACTTTTTAACAAACAAGCAAAGCAATGCAGTTTCTATGGAGACAAGCAGGCGGTGGAGCCTCTACCAGAAAAGTTACATAGTGCAGCTTTTAAACTGCATTCTCAGGTATATTACCAGAACCAAAGCATTGTGTTTTGTTCGACAGGTTCTCTGCTGCTGGAGTCCAAGATCAATCCAAACACGGCCTACCAGAAGCAGCAGGTGAGTGCCGCCGTGGAGATTAGACGTGCCTCGTGTCTGGATACTGACTTGAGTTTTGTTGCTCCCAGGACACGTTGATAGTTTGGTGCGAGGCGGAAAACTATGACCTCGCGCTGAGCTTCCAGGAGAAGGCCGGCTGTGACGAGATCTGGGAGAAAATCTGCCAGGTAAATAAAACATTGAAATAGAATGTTTACAGTAAATGAGGGATTGTAATTTGGAATGAGTACAATATTTAATCAGAGAGCCTTTAACGATCAAGAGAAGATCAAAATGTGGGGGTCATTATCGTGTGTACCACCTTGTACGAGTGGGACCTTTGTTTTCTGCAATAAGAGCTGTAGAAGGTTGAATTAATAACTTCTATCAGTCATTATTGATACAAACTATTATTATTTTTTATTTTTTAAACTATATTGTACATTTAGGACATTTTTGGGGGTAATTCTGCTTTGTGGTTTGGTTAGGGATGCTCCAATACGACACTGGTATCAGATATTGTAACCGATAATGAAAAGTTTGGTGGATCGGATATGTTTCCAAGACCAGTTTATAAATTGGTGTAATAAGACCATTTACTGGCCCAAAACATAATATTAAACTACTTTCATATGGCTGTTCTGTAATTATATGATAAATAACTGTTACAAAGCTCATTTGGACCATACACCTCTTGTGTTTTAAAGGAAATGAATTCTGTTTTCAGTCTCTGCTTTAGTGTTGGTTGATCTCGGGCTTCGGCATACGAGTATACTTAAAGCCAAAGTATCAACATCAGTATCGGAAGAGAAAAAGCCGGATCAGTGCATCACTAGTTTCAGTATTATTGTTTATAGACTATATTTACTTCTGCACGATCTCGCACTTCAAAATGTGTAATCGTGACAGGCCTAATGCTCAGCACAAGAATCCCAAACATCTCAGAACTATGGATGGGAATTGATAAGATTTTTCCGATTCCATTATCGATACTGCTTAACGATTCGATTCTCTTATCGATTCTAATTTGGGGAAAAAAGGAGAACAAACTGTTTGATTAGCACCAAGATTAGCTCTAGTCCTGGTCTAGTCCTGGTCTAGTCCTGGTCTAGTCCTGGTCTAGTCCTGGTCTAGTCCTGGTCTAGTCCTGGTCTAGTCCTGGTCTAGTCCTGGTCTAGTCCCGGTTTAGTCCCGGTTTAGTGCACAGGTTAATGTTGACACAAGCTGCTGCTTTCACCTCATATCTCCATTTGATGCAGAAATAATATGACTCACCCCATGTCACTCTGTTGTCGGAAATTTCGTGTGTCTCCACGTGTATTTGCTTATATCCCCGGACTTTCTGCTGCTAAAATATCCAACCTCACTTTGTACACGAGCACCGGATAAACGGATCTGTCCCGAACCTGTCCCGAACTTGTCATGTGTCCAAGTGGAAGTTAAAAGGCAATTTTCACAAACGTTCTTCTCGTCATGTGAAAATAGTATATAAACTCTGTATCAGTGAAGCGGCGAAGCATGTATCAATCCCACCACTTTTGTGCGTAATTCGTGCTGGCTGGAATCGTTAAGAGAATCGTTAGATAAACTGCTAATCGATTCCGTGGAATTGAAACACACGGAACCGACCGGTTCCCGATTCCCATCTCTATTCAGAAGGTGTTTGCAGAGTGTTAAACTACAGGAGGTAGATGTAGTAACTATTCCAATGTGATTGTAACTGGATTGTGCCAGTGGTTTTGTCGGTATTTGTCATTGTGTGTGTTGTTTTTGTGTGTCAGGTGCAGGGGAAGGACCCGTCGGTGGAAATCACGCAGGATGTGGTGGACGAGTCTGAGGAGGATCACTTTGATGACATGTCGTCTCCGGGGCTGGAGCTGCCCCCGTGTGAACTGAGCCGTCTGGAGGACCTGGCCGAGCTGGTGGCCTCGTCGCTGCCCTCTCCCCTCAGGAGGGAGAAGCTGGCGTTGGCTGTGGAGAACGACAACTACATCCGCAAACTGCTGGAGCTGTTCCGCGTGTGCGAGGACCTGGAGAACCGAGAAGGCCTGCACCACCTCTACGAGATCATCAAAGGCATCTTCCTGTTGAACCGCACGGCGCTCTTCGAGGTCATGTTCTCGGACGAGTGCATCATGGACGTGATTGGCTGCCTGGAGTTTGACCCCGCCCTTCCGCAGCCACGCCCGCACAGGGAGTTTCTCACCAAGACGGCGCGCTTCAAGGAGGTCATCCCCATCTCGGACCCGGAGCTGAGGCAGAAGATCCACCAGACGTACCGCGTGCAGTACATCCAGGACATGGTGCTGCCCACGCCCTCCGTTTTTGAGGAGAACATGCTGTCCACGCTGCACTCCTTCATCTTCTTCAACAAGGTGGAGATTGTGGGCATGCTCCAGGTGAGGGCTCAGGGCCTCTGCAGCGGCTCTTTGAGGTTCAATAAAGAGCTTTGCCATTTGAATCTTTATTTTTTTGTGTAGTTATTGTACTCTACCAGTCAAAGGTTTGGAGACCCTTTGTCATGTGTGTTTATTTTCATGACTATTTACATTGTAGATTCTCAGTGAAGGCATCGAACTTACGAATCTTTATTTCTATAGCACATTTTATAAACGTGACAGTTTCCAAAGTGCTGCACAGACAAATTAATACAATAAAAGACAGTAAATCAGATTTCAAAATAATACACAAAAAGTTTTAAAATGCATAAAGCTAAAAATAATAATAATAAAAATGTAATTAAAGACGTGAAGGACTACACAAGTTGTGCGGTGTTCAAAGCCAGAGAATAAAAGTGGGATGACGCATGTTAAATGTAGTAAACAAAATAAGATTTTTAAAAACAGCCTTCACCCTTTGCTTTGTGCTCTTGACGTTTCTTGAGCTGTGAAGTGAAAACCATGTCAGGAGACTTCATCCTGAAGCTCACTGTCGCTGTCCACGACGCAAAGAGTGGAAATTCTGGATTTGAATATAAAAAATATTTAGTTGAATTATTCTGCATTTTTCCTTGCTACATAATTCCGTATATCTTGCTTCATATGTTTAGTGTCTTGTCGCCAAAAATGCAGAAAGTAGTAAACAAAAAAACATTGAGTGTGTCCAAACCTTTGACTGGTTGTGCATGAATAGAGGTGTGCGTGGATGTGCTCTGTTCTCTGGATTTTATTTGCTGAAGGGGATTTGCATCCACTTTAGAAAACGTTTAAGTGGTAATAAAGTGCTCGTGCGTGTAGGCCTGTCACGATCAATTCTATATCGACCTGCCGTTCAATATATAAAAGATGGAACAATATTATATATATTTGGGGCTCAGTAGTTATCGTGTGTATCTTTTAAAATATATTGGGTATTTTTGTTTTAAATACAATGACATTTTAGCTATAAAAGGTTAAATAAGCGACTTCTATGGCTATTTAGACTGGTCTACAAATTTTTGGACTTGATCTGCTTCCTAGATAAAAGTGGCTAAATCTCATTTATATTGATAAGATGAACTGAAAATCAATTGATAACTGTGCTGGTTAGCTAATGTATTCAAGATATTTAATGATATAATAATAATACATTGGTACCTTACGAAAGACCCAACAAACGAAAATTCCAAGTTACGAAACGCCTTCACGTTAAATTTTGGTCTCTAGATACGAAAGAAAATTCAAGTTACGAAACGCGAAATCTCAAAAATATTAATTAATATTAATATAATGCGCGCTCAGATGCACACATTATACGCATTTCTCAGACCGGATTTAAACTTTTCTCACATTTGTGTCTCGTTTAAACACTCAAACTTTCATAGATTTTCAAAAAATGTATTAATAGTGAAGCGTGGGGGGAAGGGGGAGGGGGGAGAAGACTGCGCGCGGACACATGTGATAGCGCAGCATGACCCGGCGCGGGGCTGCGAGGACGAGACCCGTGCTCAAACCGTGCTTCCTCTAGACCCCTAAACCAGGTCTAAACCATGTCTAAACCACCGCGGCTCTTGCCTGCGTTTGTTCATGCGCTCGGACTGCGTGCGGTCCCGAGGGGACCGCACGCAGCGGTCCTCGCTGCTCGCCTCAGCCGTGACTCGTGAGGTACACCGGCAGAGCTAGCACGAAACCAGGAAATAGACCCGCACGCGGTGGTTTAATCCACCTGGTCTAGTCCTGGTTTAGTCCAGGTCTAGACCTGGTCCAGTCCTGGTTTAGTCCATGTTTAGTCCTGGTCCAGTCCAGGTTTAGACCCAGGTTAGACCTTGGTCTAAACCTGGTATAGTCCAGGTTTAGTCCTGGGTCTACAGTCTCTTAGCCAATCAGGACGCAGAACACAGTGTTGCACTATAAAAAAATGTTACACTATAAAAACGGAACGGGGCCTTGGGACGAATCAGGCTTTTTCCATTGAAATAGCTACTCAACTTAGGAAAATTCACGTTACGAAACCACTTCTGGAACGAATTAATTTCGTAAGGTGAGGTACCACTGTAACTATATTATATATATTGATTTATGTTAAAACTGTAGACATATTAAAATGAATGTACTGGAATAAGATAAGATAATCCTTTATTTGTGCCGCAATGGGGAAATTGCAGTGTCACAATGCAAGTTTCAGAAACAGTAGGAAAATATGAGCATGCATCAAAATTAAGATAAACAATAATAAGTTTGTACAGTAAAAAAAACTTTGTAAGGTTAAAAGGCACAGGAACGCTGCACAGTAAATGTCTTTGATTCTGAGCAGTGAATGTGCAGACAGGCTTTCAGATAGAACTGGCTGCTTCTGATAAACTACCGTTTTTGCCTTATTTTGCATAAATTTCCTATTTTGACCCAATACTATATCTTGGAAACTATAGCCAATCAGCACTTCTGACTTACTTTTTTCTTTGTTGGTGACCTAAACCAAGAAAAATGTCACTACTTTTGTTCCAGAAGCATTTTGCTTGTAGACCAGTGTTATTGGTTTGTTTCTGTTTATTTGTTGCAGCTCAGACCTTTCAATGATATGAATGAATGACAATTTTAAAGTGGTTAAGTGGGATTATCTTGCATAACTGTTACTGTGTCAGTGGCATAAAGTAGTAGCTTCAATATGATAATTTATGGCAGTATATCATGCTTCAAAATTTTAGTTACCGGTATTGTGACAGACCTACTTGCATGAAACAGAAATAAAGAAACGCAAACAGTAACTTTTAGTATTCAAAATGTTCTATGTTTAAAAAAAAAAATCCTGAAATAAGATTTTGACTGGAGTAGTCCCTGTTTTGACGCTGTGATGTTCTGCTGGACCATGATGGCTTACGTCACGTCGGTTTGGGAGTCATTTATGGCCATGTGACCTTTGTTTTTGTGCTGTGTCAACTCGGCACTGTTTATGTATGCGGTCACCATGGAGACGCAGCGCTGTTGTGTAAAGCTCTGCTCTGCCAGTGCTGTCCCATGTCCTGTTTACCACCAGTTCAAGCCTCTCATATCGAATCCATAACATAGGGTTGAACCATTTGAGAAAAATATTTTATAGTGATTTTTCGAACTAATATTATGATTAGATTTGCAAATTTATGTTTTAAAGGTCTTATGTTGCACAAAATTGACTCTTGTGAGCTTTAAATCCAAGTTTTTCATTCACACGTCTTTATTATTAGTCTGTCTACACATCTCCAAACCTCAAAATGCTCTCTCCCACATTGTGATGTCATTTAGTGGTACTTTTCAAGCTAACTAAAGGTAAAAGTGAGCTGTTTAGTAGAGATTGGCAATTCTGGGGCTGAAATCATCCAAATGATTTTAGTGAAGGTGTGTGGAGTTTAAAAACACAGTGGGGCACTCCCTGTATTGCCTCATCACATCACAAAGAGGAGTTTTTTGAGTTGGCAAAAAGAACGTGGCCTAAATATTCAGGTTTGTGTCTTTAAACACGTGTGAATGAAACAAAACACAACTCCGGGTGTGTTTGTGATGAGGAAACAACATTAGAATAGATCAGAAAATCGCGTAATATGAGCCTTTTTAATCGCACGCCTCTGTTCAAAGTTCGCAATTTAAGAGAATTGACAAAAAGACTGAAATCTGAACTGACAAACGAATGCAAGAATCACATTTCAGAACATGTTTGTACAGGGTTTTTACGCCGAATAAGACGGGACATTTTGTTGTTTGACATTTGAGTATTATGCAACACTGCCACAAACACAATTCCCATACCAAGGAAATGACTTGATGCTCGAAACCCATTCTGGTACCACAATGATTTAAAAAAAAACAAAACAAAAAAACGCTCTTAGACAGTAGAATGTAGAGCTGGGCGGTATGACCAAAAATTGATATAACGGTATTTTTCAAAATTATATCCGTGTCATGGTATTTGACAGTTTTTTTTCTTACAGTACTAGGTGTTAAAGATCCCATGACATGGTACTTCTTGATGCTTTTATATGGTGCCTTAATGGTTCCCTAATACTGAGGGACTTTTCACGCTTCCCTAATACTGTAAGTGAATCCTTCTTCAAAATCAAGACTCAGTGCATGAGAGACACATGTACACAGACATGGTCAAAAAATCTCTCTCTGAACACCTCATTCTCGGCGTTGTTTCTTGAATGCAAATGAGAAGGACAGAGATAGGTCAGAGCTGCAGGTGGGGGGGGGCAAATGCGCCGCTGGTTCCTTGTTTTAGCGCTGCGCTGTGCGCTGGCCCCACTTCCGTGTTTTAAGATAAGATAAGATAAACTTTATTGTCCCCGAGGGGAAATTTGTTTTGGGCTCACTGCCCGCAGCTTAAAAACAGTTATACACACACATACAGTACAGACAGATAAGAGAGCGGAGGAAGAAAGAGCTTTTTCAATGAAAAAAACACATTTTCACAGAAAATAAAATGAAACCACTGCTGTTTCAGAGGTCCAGAGGCTCAGATAAAGGACTTCCGAGCCTGGAAACACTCTCGCGTGCCTCCAGGCAAATAAAAAAACGCATTTCGCATTGCGTAGCTCATTCGCAGTCCAACCTCTCTGGGCGTGATTTACAGAGAGTGTGGGTAGAAATACAGACGTGGGGTGGAACTGCATTTTCCGTGTGACGTCAGAAAGTTTCCTTGTTCAGAATCGCCCGTTTGAGCTGTGTTTTTTTCCAAATGCAGAAAAGGACCGCAAATGCTCGGTTTACACATTTCGCAACTTTTAGCCATGGGGGGGCCCTAAACAGGGTAGGGAAGCTCACATTAACGTTCAAAAACCTCAGAAAGTGAAAATTTCATGCCATGGGACCTTTAACCCCATTTCCTAATAATTTAGAGAATAATTACTGCAGTAAATTGGACTTGGTAAAACATATCTCCAGTGGTCCAGAGCTTTAATCATCTCCTTGAAGCTCCTTTCTCAACAGGACTAAGTGGTCCCATGTCTTTGGCGAAGTGCACTGTAACAGCTAGGGCTGCAACGATTACTCGAGTACAAGTACAAAAAATAATCGAGGCAAATTATTTGCCTCGAGGCTTTGTTTAATTTTCATCACGAGGCGATATATTTCAATTCATGCATCATGGCGGCTTTGTCAGACTACTGCACCAACCGTCCCTTGAAAAACGGAATCGTCCCGTATTCAGAAACAAAATTACGTGTTTCGTATTAACAAACATAATTTTTGTTTCATTCACACGTTTGACACACAAACTGCATATTTAGGCTCTGTCAAGCGTAAAACTTCTTGTGACGTCATGAGGTTATGCAGAAAGTGCTCCACTGTGTTTTTAAACTCCATGCACCTTCACTGGAATCATTTGGATAAATTCGGCTCTCGAATTGCCAATTTCTACTCAACAAAATGTAAAAGGAGCTGTTAACTTAAAGGGATAGTGTTTTGTTTTGTTTTTGTTAATCTGTATGGCTTCCCTTTCAACAGTGTCCTGAGATTAACACTGACTTACCCATGACAGCGTGATCTGGTCCCAGTTCTCCTCCGGTAACGTAGCTCATAAACTTAGTTCCGGTAAGTGGTAAAGGGGAGAAATTCAATTTGTCAACTGGACAAAGTTTATTTGGTCGAAGACGTTTCGCGGAACTGACGAAGCAGCTTGGATGAGCTCTGAAACGTCTTCGACCGAATAAACTTTGTCCAGTTGACAAATTGAATTTCACCTTTTACCATGGATTCTACCTGGACGACTGAAGGATTCTTCACACGTAGTTCCGGTAAGTTCACAGGGACAATTTAATAAAGCTTGTTTTTCTTCTCAAAACAACATTTGTCCGAAAAGTGATATATTTGCCTCACAAACAGTTGTCCGCTAAAAATTCAGCAGCGTATTTCGCATTCGCATATTTTCTCTAGATTCGTATAACTGCACCCACGTTAGCTCTATTAGCCTGTTCACTTGTAAACATCCTATTATGGCGGATGACGCCGTACCGCATCCGCTGTACACATAAAGTGAACAGGCTAAAAAGAGCTGAATTTTTAGCGGACAGCTGTTTGTGACGCAAATGTATCGGACAAATTCGGACAAATGTTGTTTTGAGAAGAAAAACAAGCTTTATTAAATATCCCCGCGAACTTACCGGAACTACATTTACGAGCTACGTTACCGGAGGAGAACCGGGACCAGATCACCCTGTCATAGGTAAATCAGTGTTAATCTCAGGACACTGTTGAAGGAGAAGCCATACAGATTAACATAAAAACAAAAAAAAGCTTTGAGCTTTGGAGATGTAGACAGACTAATAATGCAGGATTAGTCAAACATGAGTGAAATCAAACAACACAAACAGCATTAGAACATGATTTAAAGCTCACAAGAATATACTTCACCTTATATAGAGGGGATTGCTTTTTAATGCACATGTTGAAATTCAATTACTAATTGTGTTGATTTGTAGATATTCCTTTTTAATGCAAATATTTTGTAAATCATGTGTAAATTGTTACCAGTTTACCAATTTTACTGCTCGTAATTCAAAATGGATATGACGTTTTTTTGTTTTTTTTTCAAATTATGGCTTTTGGTGGGTAGTATCTGGTCAATATTACCGGTAATCATAGTTTTGCATATGAGTCAAGAGGAAGTATGTGTGAAAACGGTTGAGAAGAAAAGTATAACAATACTGGAAGTAGAACCTGGAAGTAAAGCCCAATACACGTCATCAAGAAAACGTCCATCCAAAAAGACCATTTACACAAAAAGGCATTTTTCTTGCATAACCATAAAACATTTAACAGCTACATTTGTTTGTCTTCCGCCTGTGGCCAACTAGGAAGTAAAATGATGAACTTAACCAAAATATAAAATCAAGCAAGATTTATTTTGAAATCTTGCACGTCACGTTAAGTGTGTCGTTGTGTCGTGACTAGTCTAACCTTTCATATACACTTAAACTTGAGGTACAGTATCGGCCTGTTGAGTGAACGAAGTTTTGACGGTGGTGTGTAAACAGTGGAATTTCTAAAACCTCTCGTTTCTCCAACATCAGGATGACGAGAAGTTTTTGACAGACCTTTTTGCACAGCTGACTGATGAAGCCACAGACGACGACAAAAGGCACGAACTGGTATGAACCCTCTTCTCTGTGAAAGTCAGATCCACGTCCGGTTTTGTATTTTTAATCGGAAAATGAGAAGGGAAAATTTCACACTTGTTTTTTAGGTGAACTTCTTGAAAGAGTTCTGCGCTTTCTCCCAAACGTTACAACCTCAGAATCGAGACGCCTTCTTCAAGACGTTGTCCAACATGGGAATCCTGCCTGCACTCGAGGTCATACTGGTGAGTGCTCCAGTGGTGCAGCGTTTATGTCGAGTTTAGTTTGGCTCATTTTGTTTTGTAGTTCTCCATCACTAGTCTCCTTAAAACTGGGCACCTGATTTTCAAACAGTGAAAGGACGAAATGTGTTTGAACTTCTCCTGTCCAATACTGTGACCCCCACACAAATGTATTGCATGATTACAATTTTCTCTTTGAACCTATACTTGTTGTCTGTGGTCCAGAGTTGTATGTTTGTGTTTTAATTTGCACAAATAGTATTTGCTGTGACCAGGCTGTGACCAGGCACTTCCTGTCTTCAGGCTGGGAACCACTAGTTTACATTTTTAACTTCCTCTTTGCTCGCCTAAACCCTTCGGCACATTGTCAGTTGTTTTTTTTTTTCTGGGAACTTGCCTTTGTCACTTTTAGGCGCCGTTTACACGTAGCTGGGTATTTTGAGAAACAAATATTTCTTTCCCTCCGTTTTCCAAAATGAGGCCCCGTTTACACGTACACTGGTATTTTTAAAAACGGAGACATTTTCCTTCATTTGTACCCACTGTTTACACCAGTGTTTCCCAAACTTTTTTGTCTTGTGTACCCCCTGAGCCTTTTTGTCACACCTCGAGTACCCCCTCACTCATACATGTTGATAATTCTCCAAAAGTAGAACGTGACACAACAGATTATTAAATGAAAATCATTTTATTTCATCTCCTTAATTTGAACATTTAATTCTCAGACATTTTCTCTTTTCTGTAACTCAAATTTACTCAAATTAGAATTAAAAATAAAAAAAATCTCTCCCTGTACCTGGCAGCAACACTGCCGAGTACCCCCTGCAATGTGCTCGCGTACCCCTAGGAGTTTTCCAAAATCTCATTTGCCGGAGTTTTTAGAATCGTTTTCAGAGGAAAAATGTCTGTGTGTAAACGAAAGGCACAAACAAAGGGAAAAGTCTGTTTTTACAGATACCCGGGTATGTGTACAGGCCCTTACAGACGGCAAAGTGAAATGGAGTGAATCGTTCTCACATAACCAGTCCTCTCTACTCCCAAAGCATCACAGTGACTCACAGCTTTTTTCTTGGGTTTGTGATTCATAAAATAGTTTCAAATTCAATGTAGACAGGACACAGTAGTGACGCACGGGTCAGCTTTTTTCAGACCCTCTTCTGTTTCATTTGTTAATCAGAGTTACAGGTCCTGATGTTTGCGTTGCGTTAAAGCGGAGGAGTGTTTGACTCACCCTCCCGCTGAAGTGCCTCACACCCCAAGCCACGGGTTCACTGCAGGTTTTATGTCCCTGCACTTCAATGGCGCCCACCCGTCTGTCTGTACAGTATACTCTGATTTCAAGCTTATGGCAGAAATTGTACACCCTCTTAACGTTACATGTTAGAAAAAGTATGCCTTATTTACATTTTACTGTAAAGTATCCTTTACATCTTCAAATTATATAGAGTACATATTTATATTTTATATACCGGAATACTTGGAAGATCCAATATGGTAAGACTTATTTTACTCAGGGCTTGAATAACATTTTCTCAAACTGGATCTATGGTTTGGCCACAATAATTGTGTTGCAAACATGTTGGATGGTGACTTTATAGTTGTAATCTAATCTAATGTTTGTTTTTAATCTTTCCTTGTTTGGTCAGGGAATGGATGACGTTCAGGTGCGCGGAGCAGCTACAGACATCTTCTCGTACCTGGTGGAGTACAATCCGTCCATGGTGCGGGAGTTTGTGATGCAGGAGTCTCAGCAGAATGACGACGTAAGAGACTAAACACAGATGTTTGAGATGGTGTTTGGCGCTGTACTCACTGTGTTTGCTTCCAGGACATCCTGCTCATTAACCTGATCATTGAGCACATGATCTGTGACACAGACCCGGAGCTAGGGGGTGCCGTGCAGCTCATGGGGCTGCTGAGGACACTGGTGGACCCAGAGAACATGCTGGCTACGGCCAACGTGAGTGTGCTATACACACACACATGCACGCGCACACAAACCACGTAAAGGACAAACCTGCGTGAAGTTGGCCCCCCATCAAACGCACACCTACACAAAAACTCAATCGTTTGTGCTGTTTTGTGCTGCAAAAAGTTTTGTTTGTGCTACTTTAGTTTTTGAGCTATTAACGATTCTTTTTATAGGTCAAATTGGGGTCAGCCAGCCCCCCCTCAAAAACTAAAGCAGCACAAACGAAACTTTTTGCAGCACAAAACAGCACAAACAAAGCACAAACGATTGACACGATTTTGGGCCATTTTAGAGCATTTTTAAGCTTCCTGGGGGGCTGGCTGACTTATAAAAAAACTAAAGCAGCACAAACAAAACTTTTTGCAGCACAAAACAGCACAAACGACTGACATAGTTTTTGTGTAGGTGTGAGTTTGATGGGGGGCCAACTTCACGCAGGTAAAGGACAAGACACGCAAATGGGACAGATATCATCCATTTATCTGGACATGTAACTGCAGCCAAACAACAAGTTTGATTGCAAATGTTGACCAAACATTTGTGCTTTGTTTTATGTAAAAAAAAAAAAAGAAAAAGGGGCTAATCGATATGTGAAAATGCAGAACCCGTGTTGAGTTTTGAGCGACGTGATGAAAGTTTTCTGATGGAGGGTCCACTTGTTTCCTGAAACGGTATGGCATTAGATTTCAGATTTCAAGAATCATTTCAAGTATTTATTGTCATTGCACAAGAAAGAACAACAAAAGTGTGTTTGGAGCATCCACATACGTAGTTGTAAAGTGAGAAATGGTAAAGTGCAAACCCAGTGAAATAAATACCCCTCAATAACCCCTAAATAACCTGTGTAAACATTTGTAAACATTTGACATCAGTACAGCAGTATTGGCAGCAGCAGTATTGGCAGTAGAGTTGAACATATCTATACTGAAATTGAGCAATTTATCGCATTCATTTGATTAATTCAGGTTTTTAATGCTCAGATTTAGAAGAATTGCAAAATTGTGAAATCAAGGATTATTATGAAACAAGTTTACCTTTCTCATTTCTTAAATAATGGCATATGGTATGAATGAAAACATGGCTAACAGTTTTCTAACAGTGCTCTGACTTCAGTTAAAATTGTCCAGTGACTGCAAATAAACAGATTTTTTGTGTGTGTGCATAATTTTATCGTGTGAGATCTTGTGGCACTGGAGATGAACGTCCATGTAGCAACCAGACCAATCAAACTTTATACTGATTGGTTGCCCGCTCGGTAAAAATGAGAAGATCCAAATGCAATAAGAATTTGAAGGGTGCAAATGGTATTGAGTTAGTTGTAATAATCAATCTTCTTACCATTATTTATTCCAGAAAACTGAAAAGACTGAGTTCCTGAGTTTCTTCTATAAGCACTGTATGCACGTTCTGTCGGCGCCGCTTTTAGCCAACACCACAGAGGATAAGCCCAGCAAAGGTACGCCCTCACCGTTTGGTACATGAAAACAGTCTTTATTATGGGAATTTATGTTTGATAGTCAAAATCTGTTCAAAGTTCACATTTTCCAGGAGAATTGACAAAAATACTGAAATATGAATTCACAAAACCAATACATTTTGAACATAGACTGTATATGGACTTGGCTAACCTGCTAGCCGCCACATTTCAAATAGGAAGTGAGCACGGGCTCACTTACAACTCCATTGACTCCGGCTCCAATTCACTTTGTATTGAAAAAATGTTGCTCCTTTTGCTCTCTGTAACTGCTGCAGTCAGGCCCCTCATTTTAGTTTGAAAATGTTCGTATTAACCCGCTCTACATGATCCTGGTGTTTTATTTCACTATTTTGTCTGTAAATCGATTCCTTTTCCTAATGCGGTACCCAAATTCGCCCCTATAACTGCTAGCCTCTGTTAGCTTCATTTGACTGGAGCCAAACGCTGTAGAGCTCCAGCATTTTTTGTCACACGTTCCGGACATGCACCTCCAGATCCCAAAGTGGCAGTGGGCAGAAGAAAACCTGAGCAGATTCACGGTAGAAGTGGATTTCTGCAGCTAAACAGGGTAACGGCTAATCAAACCAGACATGAATTAAGCTAAGAATCTTTTTTTACATTGATATTTTTTTTCTTTATTTGGTTTAATTTGAATGCTTAAACAATAGTCTCATAACGATTCAAAAAGCACAGAGTAAACTGAAGAAACAAATGCTTTGTTTAATTTCTAATGCTTAGAAATGTGGATTGTAGAAAATAAAATCACAAACTAAAGTTCATTACATTGACATGATTTAGCTGCTATGGAGCTACAACATCTGCACTCGAGTCAGAGCACATTATGCTTTATTTCACTATTTTATCAATTTCACCTCATTTAAAGTGTCAGTATCAGTAAACGTTATATGTACAAGGCTTTATAATAAAGTTTATTTTTCACAAACATTTCCAGTTAGTTTTTTTTTGATGATATAAGACTGTGAAAAGTAAACAAGATGTCCAGATTTTGTGGATTTAAGGCAAAATCCACTCATTCTTTACTCTAAAATCACACCCAAAACAGGTTCGGGTAACTTTGTCATTTGTTGACAAAAAAACTCCCAAAGTGTACTCTGTGCCCTTCAGTACCGCTAATTCACCACTTTGACCACAGATTTGGTCACGTGGGTGCAGGAGCTCTAGGGGTGAAGTCCACTCTTTAGTGCACTTTATTCAGTCTATGGGTCTGATGTACAGCAGCAGTCTTTTTGCAGAATCAGTTGTGTGAGAATTTTGTTTGTGGAGGAAACTATGGTATTTAAAAGAAATTGATCTGTTAATTGTGTCCATTTCAAATTGTGATTAAGCCTGCTGCCCTTGTCCTAACGCTCCTGTCTTTCTCCTGGTCAGATGACTTCCAAACGTCTCAGCTGTTGGCCCTGATCCTGGAGCTGCTGACGTTCTGCGTGGAGCACCACACGTACCACATCAAGAACTACATCATCAACAAGGACATCCTGAGGAGGGTGCTGGTGCTCACTGCCTCCCAGCATGCCTTCCTCGCACTCTGTAAGTATCCTCCGTGTCTTTCTGTTTTAGTAATACTGCTGTTTCTTGTCTTACCTGGAACGTTCCGCAGTATGGCATTAAAGTGGACCTAATCTAACCTGGGAAATCCCAAGCTGCTTTGCACAATCGTTCTGATCTGAAAGACAGCCTGGCAATGAGGCTAAGCGAGGGCTCCTGAGCGGGGGAGCCAATCAGAGCGGGGAGGGGTGGAAAGACAGAGGGTCCACCTTCTCTCATATTTATCTTACACAAACGGCAGTAATCCTTCGGTGCCATTGTTTAATCGTATTTTTGTTTTGCCTTCTGTTTTCGCGGAGATTGGGGAAAATGGCGGCGTTTCCTTCTCTTCTCCCCGGTCGTCGCTCTAACTACGTCGAGTACAACTGACATGATTGGCTATGGGCAACGCATACGCCAAATTACAGACATTTGTAATGCCCAATAAACGGCCGTTGCAACCGTAAACCACACCTCCGCTACGAGATATTCAGTAGGTAGTTCCCAGACCATATATCACTTGTGATATGGTCTGGTGTAAACCAGGCAAGACCTAATCTGCAAAATGGACTAATTAGAACTTTTAACCATGTTGGAGTCTTCCTTCTCATTTACCCTCTCAGTTTTATTCAGTTATATTAAGGCTACGTTTATATGATGAGAGTCTGAACAGAAGACGCACCTCCACTTTTTATTCCGGGTTTAGACAAGCGTTTTCAGGCGGAAATCTGTGTGCATGAGGCAAAAGTGCTGTGATGCATTATCACGGTCTGTGCATATGCGTAGAATCTTCCTTAATTTATTTACTTAATTTACTTTACTTAACTTTTTAATTTAAATTAACTTAATTTACTTTATAAATATCCAGAAATGGTGATGTAAACGCGTACGCGACGTCAGCAGATTTGACCAGAGTTTTACGTCTTGGGCAGTGTAGACGAAAACACTACGGCGGAGAGTATTCAAGTTTTCCACTTTGGAGGGCGGTTTCAGTTTTTTGCGTTTTTAAGCCCCCAAAACGCCGTCACCGTCTAAACGAAAGGCACTTCTGATAAAATATTTTGTTGTTTTTACCCGTAAGTGTTCTCGTGTAAACAGGTCCTTAGGGTGACTCGTGCATGTTGGAGTAATCTTTATTCTCCTGTATTCACGACATCATGGCTCCGGTACACGCCCTATGCTCTGTACTCCGTTCTCCATTTCTGTTTTCTTAATCGGTAGGATTCGTCAGCGTTGCAAATCCGCTATTTGCTACCATAATGTGCAGCTATCCATCGGAGGTGCTGATAACTTGACGGCTCTTTGTTGTTTGCGGTGACGTCAGCTCCCATTGAGTTTTCAAAGTCAGTCATTTTAGATCAATATTGTGAATTCAAATCTCCAAATTATAATGATCCACGGGTGTCGTGGATGTTTTCTTTTTTAATGATATGACTTTATCATTTACCGCAATACCGGTGAATGTCCATCCATCTTCTTCCACTTTTCCATTTCTGGATCACGGGGGCAGCAGTCCAAGTAGATCTGCTGCCCAGAACACAATGCACCAATGCCCCCATGACAAGTACATCAAGGCCTGTTGTGATGTGGGCTGTCCTCCCGTGGACCCACCACCCGTGGGAGGATTCATGGGGGCTGGTGCATTGTGTACCGGTGAATGTGTACGTACAAAACGTCGGGAACACAGAGCGGCGGAAAGTTGCACCGGGGAACTGTTTTGCAGTGGCACGAGAGCGGTGGAAGCGTAAGCTGTGTCCCAATTCGAGGGCTGCAGCCTCCGCTGCTTTTTTGGCTGCTCCGAAGGCTACGAAAGCTGCAGCCCTCAAACTAGCCTCCGCGGACCGCAAGGGACATGGGACAGGTCCACAGAGCCGCTCGCAGCGCCCAGACACGCTGCTAATGCTAATGCTAACAACATGCACCACGCAAATGACACACACGGATCAATAACATAGCTAGAGTAGGAACTTGTACTGAAAAAGAGGAGTCAGGTGTGTGGAAGTACTTTGGCTTTAAAAAATCTGACACTGATCAAACAAACATTCTGTAATGTTGTCGGGCTAAAGTTGTAGCGACTCAAAGACTCACTCAGATTGATGCGGTTCAGGAAAAAATCAAGGCTAAATCATGGCTGTGATATTAAGTCTTTGTTACACCACTTCTTGCACAAAGTTGATATGAAACATTTTAATCATCAAAACAGTGAATATGTGTAAAATGTGTCGCATGAACTCTTTTCCTTCCTCTAAACGACCAACAAAACCGCAGCTGTAACAAAATAACTGAGTAAATTATACCTCTTGGTGATGTATCGATACAGCAGCCTACGATATCGTTACTGTATCACATTAAACTATACAATATTTTGACACACCCTTAGTCGTAGATTATAACTATACAGCCAGGTACAATTTACAGATTAAATAAATGCAGCATGAGTAAGTTTAATGCCATATTGTAGAATATTCTAGGTAAAGCAATATACACATCTCCATGGAGATAAGCAGGTGGTGGAAACTGGGATCCAGTTGTGTATTTGGGTTTATGTAGAGTTGTGTTGTTAAAGGGATCTGATGGTTGTGAAGTGTTTGATATTAGATGGTATTTATTTTGTCTCACATAGTTAAAAAGCGTAATATTTCTTTGTGTGTGCAGGTGCGCTGCGCTTCATGAGGAGAATCATCGGCCTCAAAGACGAGTTTTACAATCGCTACATCATGAGGAACTTCCTGTTTGAGCCGGTGGTCAAGGCCTTTCTCAACAACGGCTCGCGCTACAACCTCATGAACTCGGCCATCATCGAGATGTTTGAATACGTGCGCGTGGTGAGGACATCCTGCTGCACGGGCCGTTCTGCTGTAGTGTCCGTGTGTTTTGCAGCGATTCAAAAAGATCAGATGGTTCTGTGTTTGAAACGGAGGAACATTGTTTACCCCCCATGTTGAGAATCATCCAGTTCTGTGAAACGAGCACAAAATGAAGATGAAATGATCTGTTATGTTTCCTCATCACAAACCTTCCTGGTGTTTCATTCATTCTTCTCCTGTCAAACTGAAAACACTCTGTTCCACCTTGTGATGTCATGTGGTAAAGCAGGAAATGCTCCACTATGTTGTTAAACACTATCCAAATGATTCTAGTGAAAGTGTCTGATTTTCACTGTCCGTCTTTACTAAACAAAACGTGAAAGGAGCTGTTAAACTACCACAACATGACATCACAAACATTAGAATATGTTTTAAACCTCACAAATCTATTAGGTGTAATACAGAACCTTTTAAAGCTGCTCTTTAGAACTTTTATGAGGGAGGCTCCATCACCCCATCTCCTTGGAGAGGTTGTTGCTTTACCTGGAATTTTCCACCATATGGCATTAAACATGACAAGGAGGTGACGCCACAAGGGGAAGTTACAGATCAGATCTATGGAGAGGCAAATAGCTGTGAAAATAACACACCTGTAATTGACTAAAGGCGCAATAGATGAGTTAAACCTCAGACTGTTGAACATTGAATATCATTCTGACTGGTGATTTTAGATGTGGAACAAATGAAGCATCTCTTGGGCCCTGTTTAATCCTGTTGTGGTTTAGTTTAAATATGTTTAAAAATACTTCACTTGTCGTCATAAAGTGTGCTGTGGTTTTGAGTTTTTTTTTGTCTCTTTTCAGGAGGACATCAAGTCTCTGACGGCTCACATCGTAGAAAACTACTGGAAGGCACTTGAAGACGTCTCGTACGTTCAGACGTTTAAGGGACTCAAGCTGCGATACGAGCAGCAGCGGGAGCGCCAGGACAACCCCAAACTGGACAGGTGAGAGTCAGCGGCTCAGGGGGTCTGTTCCACCTTGTGATGTCATGCATTAGAATTATTCAGCAGCTCCCATCTACCTTTTGTACAGTAGAGTTTGATAATTCCGTGACTTTCCGCTTTTTTCATGATTGGCCACTTTCGTCCCTGTCACATGCATCACTGAGGATTACGATTTACTCAATATACAATATGTCTAATACTTTTTTATTTAAATGACCAACTCTATGTTGCTCCAGCTCCCTCCAGCTTTTTACTGAACCGTATTGAATCGATTCGATATATTATATCCAGTTGTATGGAATCGAAATCTCACTGTATCGAGATGCATATCGTATCGTGGCCTATGTATCATGTCACCACCTTAATGATTCCCAGCCCCATCTGGGACAGAGTTTAACGTGTTAATATGCTACAATCTTTTGGCTACAGCTGCATGTTCATGCCAAATGTAAAGACACGAGATCTCATGGCAATTTGATCCTGTCCCACCTCTAGTGTCAGAGTGAATGAAACAAAACACAACTCCATGTAAATGGTCACATCTTTTGGTCTTTATACAGCGCTTTTCCACCTTCAAGGCTCCCAAAGCGCTTTACAACAAGGAACCATTCACACACATTCATACACCAGTGTGCACAGACACTGGGGGCGAGGTGGGGTTAAGTGTCTTGCCCAAGGACGCAAAGGCAGCATTCATCTGTGGGAGCTGGAATCATACTGCCAACCTGTGGGTCAGTGGATCTGACCGCTCTTCTTCAGTAGAAGCCTTTACTTAGCCTTAGCCTTTTACTTTTGGAATTACGTGACCAGTTACCCACATTTCAATTATTCTCTTTTCATATTACGGTATGTTTTTTTTCCATCCTGATGGCACGAAACGGATAAAAATCGTTGGAAATAACAATTTTCCTCTGTTGGGATTAATCTCTGTTGAGAGCCTGCATAGACCAGTCAACCAATAGGGATGTCTCTTTTACAACACACTGGCCAAGGCTTGTTAATAGATTAAAAATGTAGACCAAAAAATGTAATTAGATCAACCCTGACTTAACCCTGATGCTTGTGATAAAACATAACAGATCAGAAAATGCCGTAATATTGCATCTTTAATTAACTGAATTGTGGCGTGTGCAGCATGCGCTCCATCCTGAGGAATCACCGGTTCAGGCGGGACGCTCGGACGCTGGAGGACGAGGAGGAGATGTGGTTCAACACAGATGAAGACGACCTGGAGGAGGCCAAGGCGGTGGTGTCCCCTTCAGACAAGATGAAGCCAGAACAAGACCTCATGGAGCCCATCAGCAAGTTCATGGAGAGGAAGAAGGGTAACGCCAACTTATGTTCAACTCACTAAACGTTTGGTGATGTCGTGATTTCAGGTCTTCATGGTCTTTTTTTTTTTTTTAAGCGGAATTAACTTTTATTCAGAATTACATTATTTTTATTTGGAATTAAAGCTCTTGAGAAATCAAATCCTACAGATCCCAGTTTTCCAACACGTTCCCTCTGTCCGTGCAGTAAAAGACTGTGAGGAGAAGGAGGTGCTGGGGAAGTCTGCGCTGTCCGGGAGACCCAACCCCAGCTTCAAACTGTCCTTCTCCGGCTCCACCAAGTCCAGTCTGTCCAGCCCCCCCTCGGCCTCGCTCAACCCGGGCTCTCCAGGCTCGCCGGGGTCTCCGGGCTCAGGGCCTCGTGGCTCCCCTCCAGCCGCCGTCACTACGAAGGTATGAACGAGAACTCCCCCGGTGTGAACGCACCTCAAGTGTATTTCCGTGTAATATTGGAGCATAACTGTAGCACGCTTTCAGTGTGATCTGCGTGAAGTTGGCCCCCATCAAACGCACACCTACACAAAAACTATGTCAATCGTTTGTGCTTCGTTTGTGCTGTTTTCTGCTGCAAAAAGTTTCGTTTGTGCTGCTTTAGTTTTTGAGATATTAACGATTTTTTTTTTTATAGGTCTCATTGGGGACAGCCAGCCCCCCCTCAAAAACTAAAGCGGCACAAACGAAACTTTTTGCAGCACAAAACGGCACAAACGAAGCACAAACGACTGACATAGTTTTTGTGTAGGTGTGCGTTTGATGTAGGGGTGTGCAAAATAATCGTCATGACAATGCATCGCGATACTAACTTTCACAATATACTGCATCGATTCTTGATGCCAAAAATCGATTTTTATTAATTAATAATTTTATATTTAATATAAATACATTAATTATTTGTTTAATTTTTTTTAAATAAATCCTATGCACTTTTTTCTTTGTGAAAGGGTATTGTTTGTTATGATGGTAGCTACCTCCAAAATGGCAAATGTTTGAACATCATTTTTTGTTTTAGAAAAAATCCTATGCACTTTTTTTGTTATTGGTTTGGTTTATTTGTTTTTGTTATTCAATAAATTCAGTTATGAATTGAGTTGTTCAGAGTTATGTATCAACTGAAGACACTACCCAGATACACAGCCACTGATATTTAAGTTATCCTCTTTTTTTTGGTACATTTTCACTAAAGTATGTCGAATATATTGCAATGCATCGCAATAATTCAAGTATCGTGATGCATGGTGATAGTATCGCATCGTGGCATATGAATCATGATTCGAATTGAATCGTGTCTTCTTTGCCAATACCCCCCCTAGTTTGATGGGGGGCCAACTTCAAGCATGTTTCAGTGTGTTTTTGTCAAGTCTTTACATCAGGCAATCAGAAAATCTGATTTAAAAAAAGAAAAAAACAAAACAAAAAAGATGCCATTGGCTGCTGAGACTTACCTTTTCTTTCACGGATAAAATGTTGATCTCAGGACGCAGGTTGGTGTTTGGCGTATCTGGAAAATGCCTGTAAATACTCCCTGATGAGCAGTTAGTCGTGCCTTGTTTAAATGTCTCTGCTCTCCTCTCAGGGTGGTCTGGTGGGTCTGGTGGATTATCCAGATGACGACGACGAAGAGGACGAGGAGGATGAAGATGGCGACAGTAAAGAGGACACTCTGCCTCCGTCGAAAAAGTCCAAAGTGAGCTCCTAAAGCCACTGCCCCGCGCCCTACCGGGCTCCAGAGACTTGGGCACCCCGATGAATGAAGCCACCGCAGCGCCCACAGCCCCGAGCCGGCTCGTCTTCAGAGCCCACCTGCAAAGTGCCAATCAGGAGACAGACAACCACGGACACACCCCGGGAAACTAAGCCACTCCCACACTCCTACGCTCCGAGCCCGTCCCACACGAGAGGACCTGGCTCCGAGTCCCTCTGGTTCTACAAGTACTTCTGATTTTTCCCATAGTCTAAACGTGGTCCGGGTGGACAGGAAGACGCCACTACGGGAGAAATGAACGTAAATGTAGCTGGAGGAACCAGGCGTGTGGCTGGACGCAGGAGTCGAGGCGTCTGCGTCGGCAGTTTGACTCAAAGACTCCCCCATGGAGCGCACTGGGGCTGGACCAATGCCCCACTGCCCCAGCCCCCACTCAGGGAAGGACTACACAGCGACCCCTACTGGTCAGCCAACCGCACCACCACTCGCACCCTTCCTCCTTTCTCTCTCCTCTTTCAGTCTCTGTCCCTCTTTAATTTGTTTTCTAGGACCAGGCGGGACAGTGTCTCCGTTTGATGATGTCATCAGTGTCGTTTCTCAGCGGACATTTCTTTCTCTGAAGAGAAAAACAAGCCAGCAGTTTGTTTGAAGCTGTCCTTTACATGAGTTTGTCTGAATCTCTCCTGTTTTGTAAATGACTCAAAGACCTGCCTTTAAATGTTCAGGACATTTTCAGTCACACTTGAACAGTTTTTTAAAGACCTCCGTAGGCTGAGCTAGTTTTACCCTTTTTGCCCTTTGAAACTGCAAGTTTTTGGAAGAATTTGTAATCCCGTCTTGATTAAAGATTGAGTGGAATTCTCGATGTGATGGATTTTGTCATATCTTCTCATTTTTTCCTTTTACATACGAGTGTACTTAGTTGTTGAAAATACTTGGGACCATTAAAATGATGCTGTAAGATATTCTACTCCCCTTTGTCTACAGTCTTCACTTCACCAGCAAACCTCTTCACTCTGATCATCCTGCAGGGGGCGCTCCGTTCCAGGGGCAGGTTTACGTGGTCGGACGCTTCTCGACCACAACATGGATGACAAAATTTCCACAGGTGCTAATGAGACAGGTGGATCTAAGTCGATGTGTTCACCGTCGAATTGAAATGACTTAATTTTCCTCCTAAAACTGTCACGATTAATAATGTGTAGTTCTTAAGGTTATCGAACAATCAGATACTAATCAATACTAAACAAAATCACATTCACAGGACAGAGATGAACCTTTCCGGAAGCTTTAGAATGATCTTGAGCTGTAGTGTACGCCCATGGACCACTATGGATTACACAGATATTATTTAATGTTAAATCACATTCTATTGTTTAAATAAAGAGTTTTTATTACCACTGTGGTATCAGAATCGGTATTGAGTATCAAGTCTATTCCTTAGTACTGAAATCAAGTCACAATACTAAAATTTCAATGTTTTTTTAGTTTTAAGAATTTCCATGGAAACTTTGGGAATTTTCAAATTGGTAACTTTGCACAGAAGTTTTGGGAATTTGAGAATTATTGTGAGTCATATACCAACATCAATATAAACATTTTATTTTGTCATCAGCATTATTGTAAAAGGGAGACAAAACACATGACTCACATGATTTATCTGGTTTCTCAGTAAGCTAGCTCTAGCACATTTTGCGGTAGCTAGCATCATAAGATGACTTCTTCAGTGAAATGGCGCAAATCTAGTTTACCAGTAAGCTAGCACTATTTTTTTTCTACTTTTCTTTATATTTGATCTATATATTAAAGAATATTAATCTACTTCATGATATCCTCAGAACTTGACTGCATGTCGTCCTCTTGCTCAAGTGTCTGGCCTCAGGAGTCTGTTTGCTGTGAGCTCAGAAAAGTCGCTTTAGCTCTTCAGAATTCTAGAAGTTATTGTGCCTGTGATAAAGGAATGCAACATGCATGTAGAGCAGGGGTGTCCAAACTTTTTTCATCAAAGGCCACATATCTAAACGGACAAAGCAGAGGACCGATCGAGGGCCACAGACTGGTGCTCAGTACAGTCAGTAATTGAAATATTTGCATGTCTAACATGTTAGAATGGACATCAGTCCTTTATTCATGCTAAACCACACAATAAATATTAAATATTGTCTTATCAAGGTAGATTTTCAAAAAACTTGCAGTCAAAAGTTCTGCTCAAGGTAATTTGGGCCAATTAACCTGGAAGCCTGGGGGCCAAGAAAAATTTGTCTGAGGGCCGCATTTGGCCCAAGGGCCATAGTTTGGACATGCCTGATGTAGAGGGTGTGGCTCTATGGCTCTGCACAAAATAGTGTCCTACTTTATTCACAGAAATGTAATTATTTTAGCCAAGATTATGCTATATTTTTTCTACCAACTATATTGATGCCCCTAACCTTCAACTTTGATCATTCCCAGTTTATTCCCATTCCCAAAAAATCCCATGGAGAGTTTCCAACTTTGAAAATTCCCAAAATTTTGCAACCCTGAATAATCTCAAGTATCAATTAACCTAATCATTTTGACGTCCCTAAACGCTTATTTTGCGTACGAAAGTGCCAAACGTGCACCCCAGAACATAAAACTTATACGAATTTGAATGTGTGAATGTAAATGTAAGTATGTAAATATTATCACTGTGGTATCAGAATTGGTATTGAGTATCGAGTTACAATACTAAAATTTCCAAACACTTGCTTTTTAGGATTACATCAAGACCTGAATAATCTCAGGTATCAATTTAACCTAATCATCTTGACCTAAACACAAAAGTGCCAAACCTGCACCCCAGAACATAAAGGTTCTATAAATCTAATTATGTGAATGTAAATGTAAGAATAAGAACGTCGTCTTTCCAAAGATTTATTTTTGCACCTTGAAATGTAACACAAAGGTGACCCCTGCTGTTTGGTTCGTGCCATGGCTACGGAAACACAAATTCCCAAATCATTCCAGATATTCTGCGTCTGACTTGTAAATGAATACATAAAAATGAACACGCCGAACCCGTTAGCTGCCGCGTTCCGAATAGGAAGTGAGCACGGGCTCGCTTCCGTCTCCACCAATTCACTTTACATTGAAAAATCATGGAAAAATTAAAAATAAAAACCTGCAGTGAGCATGTTGGTCTTATTCATATTAACACACTTTAAATGATCCTGGTGTTTTTATTTCACCGTTTTGTCCGTAAATAAATTCCTATTCCTAATACGAACGAGCCTCGATGAGCTTCATTTGACTGGAACAGAGCACTATGGGTGATGTCACACTTCCTTAGTCCGCTTCTTTATACACTCTATGGTCTGATTTAAGCTTCTACCTGTTAAAATTGAGCTCAAAATGCTTTGTTCCACCTCGTGATGTCATGCAGTGGTAGTTTAAGTTAACAGCTATAAACTAGTGCAGTCAGGTGATTAAAAAATTCAAATTCTAAATACAGGATTTGTAATTGATCTAATTAATCACATTTTAAGAGCGAGAGAGTGTGAGTGAGTGAGCGAACCCACTTTGCGATCCCAAATTCTGCGAGCGTGGTTTGTTGGTTTGGTGAAGTGCCCTCACGCTCGCTCTATCACCGGTAACAATGGAACTTGTCTGGACGTGTTTGTCGCTCAAATGATCCGTCAGGCTGGAGCAGCTTCGGTGATCGGAAAATTCTTTTTGACAAAAGCTCCAAATCACGGCGTTCTTGTTGATCGTCCCGTCTTCGTTCTTTTTATAAACTCGCCGTTCAAAGGCCCTGGCAGCGATTTGCTCGCCGCACGCCAAATTTAACATGCGCGCACTGAATTGCCGCTCATAATTAATTGTGTTGATTTTTATAACGTGTTAATTTGCAGTGTAATTAATTAATCTAATTAACACACTAAAGTGACAGCCCTACTGTAAACAAGACAAGCAATTCCAGGCCTGAAATGACTCCCATTCTCGTGAAATTGTTGAGAGTTTGGAGCACTTCCTGTATTACTGCATGACATCACAAGGTGGAACAGAGTGTTTTCTGTTTGAGAGAAGAACTCCTTACCTAAATCTGCCAAGTTTGTGCGTTAAACATGTGTGAAAGAAACAAAACGCAACCAACTCCAGGTCTCTTTGTGATGAGGAAACAACATTAGAACATATGGGGCTCTTTAAAACGAAATGTGTGAAAAAAGTCCTCAAAAGTGTCTAATGAAAAGCTGAAATTCACGAATGAGCATAAGGATTTGTTGGGTCTTCATTCCTGTTTCAAAATTCAAAGTTGATTTTGCTAAACTCAGGTTTAATGTCTGAAATCTACCAATTAAACCATTTAGATTTTAATATTTACAATTTGTTTTATGCTCAGTGATGGAAGAAAACTGAAAATGTGTTTATAGAACACTGAAAACCTGCATTAAAGTGTGTTTTTAACATTTTCTGATACACGGTCCAATCAGAGTATTGTATTCTGAGAACTTATACACCAAATTACGCAGAAATTATAAAGTAAAGACGCAATTTAGCATCAAAAACAGCTTTATATTTGTTTTGTTTTATATTCATTTCCTATTATTACGAATTAGAGAATGAAAAATGACACGTAAACTCGCTATAAGAGCAGTGTTTTCGGGTTTTGTGTGACGTTTGAAACCTGAATTGTGTAAATCAAAATCAAGTACTGCAATGTTTTCGTTTGGTTTTAGAAAAGTAACTCTGAACACCGCCAAATTAAAGTAATCAAATGGAAATACACGTACTCAAATGTGTATTCGGAGGACGCATATTCTGTTACTTCAAACAGACAGATTGCACTGGTCTACGAGCGAAATGCTTCCGGGACAAAAGTAGTGAAATTTTTCTTGGTTTAGGTCATTAATAAAGAAAAAGTAAGTCAGAAGTGCTGATTGGCTATAGTTTCCAAGATATAGTATTGGGTCAAAATAGGGAATTTATGCAAAATAAGGCAAAAACTGTAGTTTATCAGAAGGTACAGTGTGTCTACAAGCACCAGTTCTATCTGAAAGCCTGTCTGCACATTCACATACATTCATTTTAATATGTCTACAGTTTTAACATCAAGTATTTTTGGATTTCACATAAGAGAGATGTGTTGAAATTGTGCGAACAACCCAGATAACTTGTCTTACGTTTGTGGTGAAGCGACATTTGCGTCACAAAAGCTCGACATAACTGGTGATAAAAGGAGAAGTTCAATTTGTCAACTGGACAAAGTTTGTTTGGTTGAAAACGTTTCGCCACTCATCCGAGAGGCTTCGTCAGCTCTGACGGATTCTCTTTTTTGACAAAAAGAGGCCATTTTTGTCAAAAAGAGAATCTGTCGTTAAACAGAAATGGGGGAGTTAGACACAACTTGTCTCCCATTTATAATTCGATTCTCAAACCAAAGTCAAAAACAGACAAAGAAACATTAGGACAGACAAGCCATTGCAGAGGGGTGGAGAGGGTCGTTGTCTTGAATAGGGAATTGGATGCCAGAGAAATTTGAAATACAAAGAGACAGATTAGCTGATGGTTTCAGAGTTGTTTCAGTGTAGTGAGCGGGCTGATAGATATGCTAATACAAGACGCCAAAGGAATTCGTAAAACAAAAGAGAGTAGCTGGGATAGGTTCAGAGCTTTGTTCAGGGTAGATAGCTCCTCCCTTGCAGCTAGATATAAACAGAATCTAACCAGCATGAGGGCCAGAGCTGACGAAGCCTCTCGGATGAGCGGCGAAACGTTTTCAACCAAACAAACTTTGTCCAGTTGACAAATTGAACTTCTTTTATCATGGATTCTACCTGGACGACTGAGGGACTTTTCACTCTGCAGTGGTTAAAAAGGCAATCCACCTTCATTTCCACCACCGTCGCAAAGTTGGAGATCAGGACAAAATTTGGGCTCCACACTATAAAATAATATTTTAAAGTGAAATTAAAAGATTTCGCAACCCCCCTGTTGAAGACCTCTGTCTTAAAGGGATAGCGCGGTATTTTTTATGTTAATCTGTATGGGTTTCCTTCTAAAACTTACGTGCGGTAACACCAGCTTACCTCTAACAGTCTCCGCTCAGCCCAGTTCTGCTCGCGTTCTGGAGCTCAGGTAATTGGGTCCGGTGAGTTCACCGGGACTGGTAATAAAGCTTGTTTTTCTTTTCAAAACAAAACATTTGTCCGAAAGGTGATATATTTGCATCCTAAACAGTTAGCAGCGTATTTTCGCATTCGCATATCTCGTCTCGATTCGTATCACTGCGCGCCTATTACTTATTATTAGCCTGTTAACTTTTAGCGGAAGTGAACAACGGATGCGGTACGGCGACATCCACCGTAAACAAATGTGTACAAGTGAACAGGTTAATAGAGCTAACGTGGGCACATTGAATCAAGAGAAAATATGCAAATGCAAAATACGCTGCTGGATTTTTCGTGGACAACTGTTTGGGACGCAAATATATCACTTTTCGGACAAATGTCGTTTTGAGAAGAAAAACGAGCTTTATTAAATATCCCCGCGAACTTACCGGAACTATGTCTACGAGCTACGTTACCGGAGGAGAACCGGGACCAGATCACACGGTCATGGGTAAGTCGGTGTTAATCTCAGGACACTGTTGAAGGGGAAGCCATACAGATTAACATAAAAAAAGACACTATCCTTTTAAGATATTTGTTTATTTCTTGACGGATAAAGAAGTGCAAGTTAAATTTCAAAATATAAATATTTTTAAGCAAAAATGCCTAAATCTATTGTATAAACAGATGTGATTTTGATGTAAAACAATATCATTAAATATCATGAATACATTGGCTAACCAGCACAGTTATCAATTGATTTTCAGTTCATCTTATCAATATAAATGAGATTTAGCCACTTTTATCTCGGAAGCAGATCCAGCAAGTCCAAAAATGTGTAGACCAGTGTAACAGTTTTGTGCTTATGTTTAAAGTGCATTTGACAGATGATATATTTTGGCAGTTTGCGAAGAAAAGTACAAAATAAAAAGTCATTGATTTCTAAACCGCAGGAACTATTTGACGTTTTTCTGACAGTTTTAACATTTTATTCACAACAAAATACAAGTGGTGGTGTCGTTTTTGTCAAATCTTTTAAACTATTGTGTAATTTAGACGGGTTTCGGCCCTTGTTTACATTACGGTTGCTAGGTAACAGACCTCTACGTGTGTCGTATAACGTTTACCAAAATTACAAATCTAGAAAAGACGCGATTCTTTTTTATTTTTTAGTAAAATCTTAACTGAAATGCGTAATCGAACCTGTCATATGCACTTTTAACATAACCAGGAGCTTAAAGGTGCATTGTGTAACTTTTCTGGTGACGTTATGACCAAACCAGACCATGTTCCAGGTCAGATCTGTGGAGAGGCGACCCCGCTCACAGTCAAAATGTCTGTTTTTCTAGGTATTTTTGAGCTCTAAAACCACCTGTAATTGAATAAATGTAAAGTAAAGCTATTTAATGCCGTACTGTGGAACATTCTAAGCAGAGCAGTGACGTATCCACGCGCCCCAACCGAAAAGTTACACAGCACGGCTTTAACCGATCCCTTTAACAGACAAAACGGAATAAATAAACCAAAAATAATATGAATTTTAAAGGGGGTTACACCTTTTTTATGGACCGCCAAAGGATGGACAATCAGAATATTTTCACAATAATTAAAATTCATTTTTTAACAAATCTTTTAGAACACATCAAACATTAGAAAGTAATCAAAATGTACCCAGTTGTACAACCGCTTCATGTTTTTAAGAATAATTCAATCTCTTCTTGGCTCTAGCCCCGGGAGGCGGCGGGTGCTGGATGGTCCGGTCCAGAGGGGCTCCAGGGGCAGTTACAGTGGGGTATTGCACTTCTGCGGGTAGAACTGCAAACTTTTATTCATTTGAAGGTGCTATATTCGTCAAAAATGACCTATCAACGCGTTTTATGACATCACACCCCCCTGATGAACCTACTGCACGTCGCGTCAGGTTTGTGAAGCTGTAGCGTACAGTTTTATATCATGTTTTTGTTTATTTATGTGTATTTACGGAGGCTTGTGGGTACAGAAGTCGACAGAGGCCATTTTCATAAGCAATATTTTTTTCTTCCTTGTTATCCCGAGATAATGACATCATTAATTCAAGATCTCGAGAAAACAACTGAAACATCTACCTCCACGTTGTGACAGACTGACTTCGGGGCTATTCCTCATTCTGAATAGACGCGTTTTTGGTCATTAGAATGTCTGGAATAATAATCGATCAGCTGATAAGGCAATATATTGATCAGGGGTTGACACAGGGGGAGATTGAATTACGTCTTTTAATTCGGGATAATTTCAATATTAGTTTATTTATTTAATTAGATTAGCACCTCCGCAGAAGACTGGCCCGGCTTCGTCTTTACCGACGGAGATACTAGGGACGGGCAAAGTGAGGCTCCATGAAACACAAGCAGTTGAAGCGATTCAAATCAATCAAACATCATTTATAAAGCGCTTTTCATACAAAAAAATGTAACACAAAGCACCTTACAGTGATTAAGGATTAGAAGATTGACATTTTATTGATCTCACACAGGAGAAATAGTTTATTTTGTTGCTTCGGTTTGGTCAGGACCCAAGCGGATTTTAGGATTTTACCTATGGCGCATGTTTTGGGTTGGTGGGGGGAAACTGGAGCAGTGTTCCCTCTAAGCTGCGCACTGCTCGTACATTCTCGGCGCACAAGAAAACCTTATGCAGCGCACTGTAAATGAATTAGATCTATATTTTTTTCTGTATCATTTTGCTGTGTAACTCAGTGAGTGACAGGTGTCCAGCCAATCATACGACACGATTCACTTACGCTACGCAGCCAGTCATGGCATTGACAGTACTTGTGTACGTGCCCTGACCATACACGCTATATAACAGTAATAACAAACCGTAATAACAGTGCAGCGGAGTTAAGATATGCTAATGCTAACCAATGCTCCCTCTAAGGTGCGCTCCTGCAGCGCATAAAGTAAAATCTAACCTGAACTGACAAACAGAGCGCTGGTTAGACACACGGAACGACCAATCTGATAGATGCACACGTGAATGTGACACACGGCAGGGAGAAGACGACTACAAACAGACACATTTCAACCGCGTTTCTCTCGCTTCCTTCAGTAGTTGCACATCTCCGCGGGTCAGAGCGGCAGGTCCGCCGCCCGCACACACTTCACGGAGCAA
This sequence comes from Paratrypauchen microcephalus, assembly GCA_036785185.1. Classification (NCBI taxonomy): domain Eukaryota; kingdom Metazoa; phylum Chordata; class Actinopteri; order Gobiiformes; family Gobiidae; genus Paratrypauchen; species Paratrypauchen microcephalus. The sequence goes on from JAVJIX010000164.1 coordinate 1,179,406, forward strand.
AGAACACAGGAAGAGGAAACAGTTAGAACCATAATGTAATCTTCCCGTTTACTTTGTTTTCATACTTTTTTGTGAGCCAAAAAGACGGGACTTTCTCAAAGTGTGAATCCTCTCCTCAGAGCGTTACAGAGCTCTGACACTCACGCAAAATTACTGAAAAAGGCTAATAATTAAAAAGCAAGATATACAGTGATAATAATTTATACTTATTTTGGGAAAGATAACCCATCTTATGGCCTATAGGTCCTACAATCCATAAAAAAACCTGCAGCTATATGCAGGCTATATTTATCAAGCTAAAAAAAATCTCTTAATGTAATTTTATAGATTTATACACTGCTCATTTATGGGCCGCAGCCCTGACCACAGCAGGACTCACACTGACGTACAACATGTACAAAGCTCAGGAACAGATTTTTGTCTTTGTCATTCTAAGTGGACCAAAAAAATCAGTTAAATTAAAAGTAATCTAAGGGAAATCACTGCAGTAATTTGATGAATAAGCTGTAAGTTGTGATGATGTCAGGTGTGATACTGGTGTGGCCACAGTGTGCAGGCCGGATGTCGCTCACAGGGTCCAAGGAACGCTCAGGGAGTTAGTGTTTGCTCAGACACATGAAAAATTAGAGGGAAATTTGAACCGGAGTGCCGGGAGGAAACCCACCCAGACACAGGGAGAACATGCAAACTCCACACAGAAAGGCCCGGGCGACCCGAACCTTCTTGCTGTGAAGCATGAGTGCTAACCACTCAGCCACTGTGCTGCCAACAATAATAATAAAAACATTTTAAAAAAAATTTAAAAAAGTGCCGGAGCGCTGAAAATACAGTTTAAAACTCTTTCCACAGTGACATCTAGTGGCGATATGTTAGAACTACAACATCCAGAAAGTTTCATGTTTTGAGACGGAATAATTTTTTGTTTTCTCGAGATCTCAAGTTTATTTTCTCATTATTAAGGTGGAAAATAATCATTATGAACATGGCCTCTGTCGGCTTCCGTATGTGGGCGGAGCATTGCACGGAATCTTAGATCTAAACATAGGGAGAGTTCGAATAGGGCCCAGGAGAGATCACAAGATGACTCAAACATCTAAATCTACATCTGACATTAAAACCTCATGTTTGTGATGAGGGAAGAACGTTAACACATCCAAAAATGTTGTATAATACCCCGTCTTTCCCCGGGCGCAGTAATGTGCTGCCCACTGCCCACTGTGTGAGATCAATAAAGTCACTTCTTCTTAAAAGAAAGTAATAAATATAAAGTTATGGACTGGGTAATGGTGATGTCTGGTTAAGGTGAATGATTTTCAGGATTAGAAAGTCTGCTTTATGCCTCTGGATCTGACCATCTAGCACCGGCCCAGAAGGTTCTTGGCTCCTGCAGGGTCGGACTTGGGCAGTAGCTCTAGTGATTTGATTTGGAGTTCTCCTCGACTCGTCGTTTCATCTCGTCAGGGTTAATAGTTCCATTAAAATGGTGTTAAGGCATTTCTCCTTCTCTGCAGCGGATCTGTTCATACAAGCGTCAAGTATAAAATTCAATACTTATAAATATTCAGTCATAAAAGAAAAGGCAGAATCTTTAGACGAGATTCCGCCTGTTATAAACCGTCTGAAGTGTTGAACCCTTCAGCGTTTCCGTCGGGTCTGGCCTCGTTTCGTGTGTTCTTCAGTCTCTTCTCCGGCGTCAGTCCTCTGTTCTTCAGCCACGTCGTCTTCAGCCTGATCTTCTGCGAGAGGTGGTGCGTGTTCTTCAGTCTGGTCTTGTGGGTGAGGTTCTGGGTGTTCTTCTGTCAGAGGTTCTGTTTGCTCTTCAGTCTCGTTCTGTTTGGCCTCCTCCTGCGTGTGAGTCCTCATGTGCCTCTTGAGTTTAGAGTTTTCGTTAAAGCTTTTGTTACAACTGGAGCAGCTGTACGGTTTCTCTCCCGTGTGAGTCCTTAAGTGTCTTCTGAGGTTACAGCGCTTCCTAAAGCCTTTACTACACACCGAGCAGCTGTAAGGGTACTCGTCTGCGCAGATCTGGCTGTGTTCATCCAGAATACTCTGTTCGGCGAAGGTTTTATTACAGGTCAGACACCTGTAGGGCATCTCTCCTGCGTGACCCTTCAGGTGTCTCTTCCATTCAGATTTCTGCGTAAATCCTCTTTTGCAGAAGAAACAGCTGAAAGGTCTTTCTCCGAGGTGTTTCCTCTTATGGTCGTCCAAAGTGCCCTTCTGGGTAAATGTTCTCTCACAAATGGAGCAGGTGTACGGTCTCTCTCCTGTGTGTCGCCTCATGTGTCGGTTTAGATTCGAGCCTCCGGTGAAGCCTAAATCACAGAAGGGACACCTGAAAGGTTTTTCCCCGGTGTGTATCCTCATATGAACATCTAACACGCTCTTATGGGCAAAGGTTTTGTCACATTCTGAACAGCTGTAGGGTCTCTCTCCGGTGTGAGATCGTATGTGCTTTGTAAGGCTGGAGGAGTGCGTGAAGTCCTTCTGACAGATCGGACAGATGTACGGTTTCTCTCCTGTGTGAACAGTTATGTGCATTTGTAAATGCTGTTTTCTTCCAAATGTCTTCATACAAAAAGTGCACTGGAACTTCTTCCCCTCTGCTCCTTCAGCTGTTCCGGAGCCTTCTCCATTGTTGACCGTGGCGGGGGCGGTCATCTGGACCTGGTTGTAGTGGTCATCAGCCTCAGTCTCCATCTGTGCAGATGAGGTCAGTGGAGGTCTGGACTCGTCTTCATTGTCAGAAGACTTGTCTGTGTCTCCTTCAGTGTCTGAGCTCATGTCCTCAGCCTGTGTGAGGGACACTTCTCTCTTCACAATCACAGAAGCAGGTACAGGCCTGAAAAGTCATTTCAGAACAAATTAAAATGAGTACAACAGTTATTCAGACATCCCTGTGCAGAAAACCATCTAACCCTGCGCTTTAAACTGGAGCAGTTTGTGTTTCAGTCTTTAAAGCCCGGTGTCCACTGCACCATTTTTGTTTCGAGGAGACACGAGGAGTTCAAATGTTATGACTAGGGCTGTCAGTTTAACGCGTTAATTAGATTAATTAATTACACTGCAAATTAACGCGTTATAAAATTTTACGCAATTAATTATTAGCGGCAATTCAGTGCGCGCGCATTTTAAATTTGGCGTGCAGGGCCTTTGAACGGCAAGTTTATTTATAAAAATGTGATGGAGCATGTTCGTTCCTAAGAGCGTTGTCCCCGGGGAGAGCACGTGAAGACGCGCACACCCGTTTGCTTATCTGCTTTATGTTTTGATAATTATGTTCAAAGTTGACATTTCAAACGCGTCCGGGAGAATTGACAAAAAGACTGAAATATGAACTGACAAACGAATACAAAAGCGCGTTTGTACCGATCTAAACTACAGGGTGTGCAGATCCAATCCAATTTCCGATTTTAATCGATTTTTCTCTGCCCTACTCAAAAACAAATAACAGATGACAGACAAATGGCTCAAAACAATGCAACGTTCTTTTATAAAACAAATACATTACACCTGCATCAATTAAGCTGTTATTGTTTTTAAAAAATATATCACATGAAGACCCTCACCTACAGCACTGTGCAGCCTGTGTACAGCTGTGGCAACACAAGAAAAATATTTGTGTCTTGGGAGCACATAATTCAGGTCCAAAACTTTCACCATGTTAATGAATCCGGGCTTTTCCACAGTAAATATGGGCACCATGTCTTTTACGATATGTGCTCGCGCTGTGGGGACCTGCACTCCTCCCACTCCGCTGCCGCTGCTTTCGGCGCCAGGATACATTTGTCGCGCTGCAGCTTTTGAACAGACCTTACAGCGAGCACTCGTTTGTTCCAAGTCCGACGCAGGAAAACCGAACCAGTTCCATATAACAGATGTAAACACCTTTGTTTGGTACAAACTCCGACTTTCCCCTCACTCGCTAGCCGCGCTAGCTCGTACAGTGTTTGGGTACGCCCCGCTAACTTACCCGTGTAGAGCGTGGCGGCGCATGAGTTCCGCTCGCATGTAAAAAATAATTTTTTAAAAATCGATTTTCATAAAAACACATCGTCCTGAACTGTAAATTCGAATTAATCGATAAATGGCACACGTCTAGTTGGACGTCACACTATACGACATGAGGAGTTCAAATGTTACGACAGCTCACGCATCAGTCGTGGAAAGACCAAAGTTTGTCGGAGTGAATAGAAGGTTCTAGACTCCGTGTGGAAACGTCTCTGTAACTCAGACCCCCAGGATTTCGCGGGCATTTTTTGTGATTGTTGCGGGCTAAAATGCCTGAATTTGCGGGAGCCTTTCCAAAAAGTTGCGATGAAAGTTGCGGTGCTTTTAAGGTTTTTGTTGCGATTTTGTTGCGGGAGGAAGTGAAAGTTGCGATAAATAGTTGCGATTTTCGCTTTTTGTAATTAAAATTGAGTAATATTTTGAATACTGAGTTATTACTGACAAAGAATAATACAAAGACACGCGGTCTTTTCCTGTTATTTTTGTGGGCAAATGGCGCCGCAGACATGTTTCTTTGCCATTAGAAGCCGTGTCTCAATTCCCAGAGCGCGCGGCTCGGAGCGTGGCCCGAAGGGCATGTGCGTCACACATTTCGCCAGAACACCGGTGCGACGACTGCTGTCCCACTTCTTTTTTGTTCCATGCGCAGTTAACACGCGGTCCGAAGACCGCAGTCGTTAAGCGGTCCGCGGACTGCAGTCGGGGCTGAGCAAGTGTGCACCGCCTTGACTGCAGTCTGAGCCCCCTTCGGGTCGCGCTCCGAGCTGTGCGCTCTGGGAACTGGGACACGGCCACAGTTTCATTTTGTCACACGGAAGTAAAGCAGAATGTTGCGGCTTCCAAACTCAAACCTTTTAGCCGCCGAGAATATGAGGTTGGGTCCTATGGCTCGCAGATTTGTGACGCGCAAAGAGGAGGCTATGGTGACAGATACGCTAAGATCCAGATATGCGTTTTGTGCATTTATTACAAAAAGAGCGCACACTAGTCTGGTTAACACCTGACCATATCACAAGTGAGATATGGGTCTGGAAACTCGCTTCGAAAAATCCCGTAGCGGAGGTGTGGTTAGCGATTGCCAACGGCCGTTTATTGGGCGTTATGAATGTCTATCATTGAGCGTATACGTAAGTCCGTAGCCAATCATGTCAGTTGTCAGTTCAAACTACAAGCTTCCGTTTGTCATGTAGTACGCGTCACCGTCTTTCCACCCCTCCCCCGCTCTCTGATTGGGGCCCTAAATCTGGGACTCTCGCTTGGACGAGTTTCCAGGCCGCCTTCCAGTTCGAAACGAACGGAAGCGGCCTGGGAATTCCCAGGCTAAGCGCACACAGCTATGACAGCGCAGCAGGATGAAATGGAACTCATGAAACCAGCAGGATGAACAGATTAACGTGAAAGATGAATGAATGGTTTGCGTTCAACAAAAAATACGGCTACACCCCAACCCTGACTCTCTCCTCTGTGTGACAGGTGAGCGCGCGCTTTTACACGCACACACTTCCGTACGTGCACACACCCACACTCACGTGACCCACCGCCTCTGCCGCACACACACACACAAACGCACCGTGCACCTCATCTCAGTTATGTCTCCTACACAGAAGGAAGTTGGTCGGCGTTCAATACGTCGCCGACGATTGGTCAAAATTAGGAAAAATTGCGGAAAAGTTGCGGTGATTGGTCAAAATTGCAACACCGCCCTGAATTCGCGGGGATTGGCTGAAGTTGCGTTGAAGTTGCAAATCGCAACATCGCGAATTCCTGGAGGGTCTGGTAACTGTACTGTTAGCTGAGGCTAGTGCTACAGGCTAGTAATGTTTCTGCATTTGTAAAAGTTCGAAAATGAAAGAGTCAGTGGAAGACGGTTCTGTCCACAGTAGCGCCCGTTCGTGGGCGAGAAGGGGCGCTCGCTCCTCCAGCTCGACTCCCAGTTCAGCCCGATCACCACTAGACCACGCGAGTCGCGACTGTTTTCTTTCGGCATCATGGGCGACGTCTTTATACAGTCTATGGCCAAGATTTCCCTCCTCATCAGACGATCACAGACGGCAGTGGACACCCGGCTTAAAATGTTACTAAATAATGTCTCCAGTTAGAAAAACATTTGTCCTAATATCAGTGAGTAAAAACTGTTTGAGTCTTACACTGGCAGCGGCTCTTCCTCCTGTTTGATGATCGGCTCCTCTGGCTCCTCCGGCTCATCTGGCTCCTCTTTAATCGGTGGAGTCTCTGGGATGTCGTCGTTCACACTGGGACTAGGACCAGGGCTCAGAGGGGGGATCTGGACATCTGCAGGGACACAGAGCGGGGAACTAGAGGGTGTGGTCTGGACTGGGGACACGTTTCCTGGAGGATTCTTTATTTTAAACACCACTAATATAAGTGGAGCTGCAGTTAAACTTGCTGCTGGGCCACTTTGTGTTTGTATTTGGAACAATATAAATGTTTAAGTGTAGGGATGCACCCATGTGAACATTTGAGCCGATACCGATATTAGTGTTGCTGTTATCGGACGATACCGATACTTATTTATTTTTAATTCTGAGATAACATACAATACAGACTGAAAATCATGCAAAATTTATTTTTGAATGTCTTCTTTTATTTTCAAACATGTTTTGACTCCTGAATTTTTTTTTTTTTTTTTCAATTTTTTTTTTATAGTGTAACATTGTGTTCTGCGTCCTGATTGGCTAAGGGACCTTTGCCGATTGCTGTTAAAGATGGGGGACGCGGACTAAATCAGGTCTAGACCAGGTCTAAACCAGGTCTAAACCTGGACTGGACCAGGACTAAACCTGGGCTGGACCAGGACTAAACCTGGACTGGACCAGGACTAAACCTGGACTGGACCAGGACTAAACCTGGACTGGACCAGGACTAAACCTGGGCTGGACCAGGTCTAAACCTGGACTAAACCTGGACTGGACCAGGTCTAAACCTGGACTAAACCTGGACTGGACCAGGTCTAAACCTGGACTAAACCTGGACTGGACCAGGACTAAACCTGGACTAAACCTGGACTGGACCAGGACTAAACCTGGACTAAACCTGGACTGGACCAAGACTAAACCTGGACTAAACCTGGACTGGACCAAGACTAGACCAGGACTAGACCAGGACTAGACCAGGACTAAACCTGGGCTGGACCAGGACTAAACCTGGGCTGGACCAGGACTAAACCTGGGCTGGACCAGGTCTAAACCTGGACTAAACCTGGACTGGACCAGGACTAAACCTGGGCTGGACCAGGTCTAAACCTGGACTAAACCTGGACTGGACCAGGACTAAACCTGGATTAAACCACGGCGTGTGGCTCTTTGCCTGGTTTCGTGCGGCTCTTGCGTTCGTTCATGTGGAGGTTTGATGTGCTCGGACTGCGTGCCTCCTCCTCAGGACCGTGGACACAGTACAATGAGATTTGAAATACATGTATGTATACATTTATTTGATATTAATACATTTTGTTGAAAATCTACGAAAGTTTGAGTGTTTAAACGAGAGAGAAATGTGAGAAAATGTTAATTCGAGGGATTACTGTACTGACAAATATCGGTCTTTAATATCGGCCCACTTTTACACATCGGGCCGATACCGATATGTTAAAATTTTGGCAATATCGGCCGATACCGATGTTAATGCCGATATATCGTGCATCCCTATTTAAGTCTGCGTTTGAGCTCAGAGGTGTTGAACAGTGGGGGACAGAGCAGCTCCTCTGTTCAGATGTTTCTCACAGAGGACGTGCAGTGTATCTAAGGGGAATATGTTTGAATATGAAAAGATGTGGTCAGCAGAAGGTTCTCCTGTGCTCTAACGTGTCTGTTTTCTCACAGGCTGGTGCATGTTCTTGTGCTCGTGTGTTACTCACAGGTGAAGGGGATCTCTCCAGACTGGACTCGGATCTGCATGGGTAAATGCTGCTGAAGCAGAGAGGACTCTCCTCTGTTGTCATAGAAACTTCTGGACATTTGGACAGGCCTGGAAAATAACACCAAAAACACAAATTCAATGAACGCAGTTAGCCAGTCCAAAAGTCGCTCCATATTTATTATCTCCACATTTATATCCTTGACATCACATCTAAATTTGATTCATGAAAATGGGCCGTGTTGATTAATACTTAGACTTAAACAATTTCCCTTGTGGATCAATAAAGTTTGTCTAATTAAAGATTAAAAAGGTGCACATGTGGAGCTGGCAAAAGCTCTTAAAATAACGAGGATCTCACACAAAAACACTTGTGTACAGTAAAATACAAGTAAAGAACAAGTTCATAGGAGAAAAGGAAGATTAACACTGCTAACCTGTGGTCCTGTTATTATTGAACTTTGCATTGCAACACTGTCATTTCACCACTTTAAATTGATCTTAAACTGTCCGGTCTCTCCCAAAACTCCAGAAGTCACTCCATGTTTTCTCCTCTGCTGCCGTTTAGAGAAATCCTATAATCCTGATTAAGTAATTAGTCGATATAATACAATACTACAAAAATGCAAACTGATTAAGAAAAAATCTTTGTCCATTTTAGGAGGTGACACAAAGTGAGCAGAGCACAGACACGAGCTGTAACAGTATGTCCTTGTATTTGATTATGTACACTGCCTGACAAAAGTATTAGGACGATTAATTTGTGGTGCTGGGGTACTGAGCCAACTTTTCAACGTATCAAACATTATTTAAATGTGGTGTACTTAAAGGGATATGCCACCCCCAGGGCAAATTTGGGCATCTCCCCACAGTCCAGAGACGTTATTATATATATATATACGTTCTCATATTTTCAGATCATTGTGCCGCAAATCCATTTGTGGACAAATATTACTCATGTTTTCATAGCATCCTTTCATTATGAAAATAATAGTTTGAACACTCAATTAATAATGGCGGCACGGTGGCTGAGTGGCTAGCGCTCATGCTTCAGAGAAAGATTTCGGCCAAAAGGAATTAATTTGCTCGATGCGTTTCCCAATTACTTTCTGTGTAGTGCGCATTCATATCGAGTGCAAATAAATGGTCTGGGTTCGATCCCCGGGTCACCCGAGCCTTTCTGTGTGGAGTTTGCATGTTCTCCCCGTGTCTGGGTGGGTTTCCTCCGGGCACTCCGGTTTCCCCCACCAACCCAAAACATGCACCATAGGTACCTCCAGCTTAGGTCCTGACCAAACCGAAGCAAGAAAATCATGGAGATGGTCAGCGGGCGCAGTTATGTGCTGCTCACTGCTCCTAATAACAGGATGGGTCAAATGCAGAACTGGAATTTCCCCACTGTGGGACTAATAAAGGCATAGCTTTCTTTCTTTCTTTGTAATATTTTAAAATCAACTCATATCAATCAACTATCAATCAACTCAGAGTTCTTGAATCCCCCATAGGACTGACTGAAAGGACAGACAGAATTTGTAAATCTGTGATTAAGGCCAAAGGTGGTTATTTTGATGAAAAAGCTATTTAACTTGATATTGTTACATTTTTTGCAATAATATGCCTTTACACATGATGAAATTTGCTTTAATATATCAATAAATTGATTTGTCGTCATTACCAATACGTCTTTATTTATGAAAGTTCAGAAATAATCAATCGTCCTAATACTTTTGTCAGGCAGTGTATGTGCTCTTGTTCACAGACAACATGAAACAAAGACTTTATAAAGAGTTTATAAAGGCCACGGAAGTGTTCAGTGGGACCTGGAGGAAAGGACCCTGTTCTAGAGGTGATGATAAATCTAAAAATGACAAATTCATTTTGTCAACTGGACACAGTCACGTTTCGCAGCTCATCCAAGCTGCTTCTTCAGTTCAAACTGAATTTCTCCTTTTGCCATGGATTGTACCTGGACAACTGAGGGATTGTACACATAAATCTAAAAAGTACACACACACGTACACATGTTTGTGTTCTTCTCTGTTGTGTCACTAGACAACAGGTGTGTGGTGCATCTGGGCCGTTCTGATCTTAAACCTCCTACGTGTTGGATATCAATGGTTTGAGCCTTTGAGCCATTCAGTGTGGAGTTTGCATGTTCTCCCTGTGCCTGAGTGGAGCACACCAGCTTCCCATTCAAACCCAAACATGCACAGGTCAAATCCTTCAGCTAAGGAAGTCCTGACCAAGACCAGTGCAAGATCTGGAGATGTGACTGAGCGCACTATGGGAGGACAGAAGGACGGGTCAAATAAGGACGGGTCAAATGCAGAGGAAGAGTTTTAAGAAAACTCCAGCCCTGATGACAATATAAAGCACTGCAGTCTTTTACTTCCTTGTGCATTTTAACAAACCATGAGGCAGAATTTCTTTAAGAAAATATTCTTTGCCGCATAACAAAATAAGATTATTCTGACTGGTTGCGAATTCAAACTTCTTCCCCATCCCCGTAGAGTGACTGTTGGCTGTAGTTTGTGTAGAAATGTGAGGACCGAGTTGTAATTGTTGTAATCCGGTACGACCAGAACTACCCTGAGTATAGAATGTCAGAGGAAAGTATTTGACTCTTACACTGGCAGCGGCTCTGGTTCCGGCTCCGGTTTGACGCTCGGCTCCTCTTCCTCCTCCTCGGGCTCCTCTTTAACCTGAGGAGGCTCTGAGAAGGTGTGGTTCAGACTGGGACTCAGGGAGGGCATCTGGACTCCTGCAGGAGACAAAGATTACATTCATACCACGCAGTAACTCTTCTCAAAGTACAAATTTAAACAAATCAACATGTATGTGTGATTAAACCAGTGCTTCTCAATTATTTTCTGTGACGCCCCCCCTAGGAAGAAGAAAAAATTTCACGCCCCCCCCTCCTGCGCGCGACTATAAATAGTATTATTTGTCTAGAAAATTGTTATTAGTACACCTCTGCATAACATTGTATGCTTTTGTTAACATTAAAAACAAAAAAGAAACTTCCAACAAAGACTGCACTGTCTTTTTGCACTGACGACTCAAATATTAATGTGCACATTTGTTTACGTTTCACAGAAACAAAACTTAAAATTACATTGCATAAACTAAAAGCGCTGAAAAAAAGTGGAATATACGTGTTTTTTCTGTGACAGAGGATGTTCTGCTGATGGTCTGTTCTGTATATCGCGTATTTAAGGTTGCCGCCCCCTGCCCCAGAGCGACAATGAGAGCGCCACTGCCAACTACTGTTGTTGATGTGCAATTACACTTAGTTCTAGTACAGTACGGCAAAAAAAACATGTTTCCCAGGGTCACACGCGCCCCCCCTGGCATCACACCGCGCCCCCCCAGGGGGGCCCGCCCCACTATTTGAGAAGCACTGGATTAAACCATTAAGTCTGTGAGGAAGCTGGACAATGTGGTGTCTGAAAACTCTGAAAACATTATTCAAAATTTCACTGTAGTATCGTGGCAACCAAAATTTTTTAATTTTTTTTACAAAAATAACTGCTCAAAATCAGGCATAAGCAACAGAAATTAACGAAACTAAGAAAACCCACATGTACCCGGCGACACTGAGGAGACTGTCCAAAAGGCTGAGCTGACCTGGTTTTATATTCCCCCACAGGAAGCTCCTCCCTCCAGGTAAATCCACAGTCTCATCAGGAGGGATATGAGGCAACTTCACCTTTGTCTAAAGTTACTCCGTCAATTTTTAAATGAAAAATCTTTCAATAAAAGTGCTGAATATAATCTATAAACACTAAAACATCAAAATCAAATATACAAAACCAACAAACAAAAGGAACTGAAACCAATTCTCCCCCTCAACGTGTCCACATGGTCTGGCCCAAAACCTCCCCCCCAGAGGCTTTAAATATGCCCGTCTCAGGGCACGTCCCCTCTTTTGTCTCCAGATCAGGTGGAGGAACAGGTGAGGTTCTCAGGTTCTTCTACCAGTCTGTGGTTCCCAGCACCCTGGACTTCACTGTGGTCTGCTGGGGGAGCAGTAATAGGGAATTGCTGACAGGGGAATCCCAGTTACGCACCAGGAAGGGAGTTCCCCTGTTACGCAGCGTGGTGTGTGCTTCGGCTTTCTTTTTCCGCACTGGAAAATAGTTCCCACCCAAAATGACCAAGTCAAGCTCTCCGTGTTGATTTGAACATTTATTTGCACTCGATATGAATGCGCACTACACAGAAGGTAATTGGGAAAAGCATCGAGCAAATTAATTCTTTTTGCCCGAAATCTTTCTCTGACGACGTTAGACTCCAGTCTAACGCGGAGTAGCTGCAGATACTGCGGCGGTCAGTGCTGACAGACCTGAACAATGGCTGGGTGACCAGGAAAACGCTTTCCACCACTTATTTTAGTCTCTGGACTGTGGGGAGATGCCCAAGTTTGACCTGGGGGTGGCATATCCCTTTAAGTGATTGTACAGAATTGTTTTATGTCTTGTCCAACCATGTGTATAATGTTTGTTGTATTGTCTTAATCTAGACTGTGTTTTTATTATTGTCTGTCACTGCATGTTCTGCTCTTTTACTGTATCCTGCTTTACCCCTTCCAATGGGACTACGGATGGAAATTAGCTCCTAGCTAAATCCGGTGTATTTACGGCACTAGTCGTTCATTAATACATGCTGGTCCATTCAAATAAATAAAATAAAATAAAAAATAAAAATAAAATGGACACTCCTGCTCACCCACTGCACCAGAGTAGCTACAGTCAGGTCCATAAATATTGGGACATCAACAGTATTTTCATCTTTTTGGCCATGGACACCACCACAATGGATTTGAAATGACACAAACAAGATGTGCTTTAAGTGCAGATTTTCAGCTTTAATTTGAGGGTATTTGCATCCAAATCAGGTGAACGGTGTAGGAATTACAACAGTTTCTACATGTGCCTCCCACTTTTTAAGGGACCAAAAGTAATTGGACAATTGGCTGCTCAGCTGTTCCATGGCCAGGTGTGTTCCATGGCCAGGTGTGTGTGATTCCCTCATTATCTCATTTATAAGCAGACAAAAGTTCATTAGAAGTTTGCATTTGGAATCAAATTGCTGTCAACTCTCAATATGAGGTCCAAAGAGCTGTCACTATCAGTGAAGCAAGCCATCATTAGGCTGAAAAGGCAAAACAAACCCATCAGAAAGATAGCAAAAACATTAGGTGTGGCCAAATCAACTGTATGGAATATTCTTAAAAAGCAAGAACGCACCGGTGAGCTCAGCAATACCAAAAGACCCGGAAGACCACGGAAAACGACTGTGGTGGATGACAGGAGAATTCTTTCCCTGGTGAAAAGAAACCCCTTCACAACAGTTGGCCATATCAAGAACACTCTCCAGGAGGTTGGCGTCTCTGTGTCAAAGTCAACAATCAAGAGAAGACTTCACCAGAGTGAATACAGAGGCTTCAGCACAAGATGTAAACCATTGGTGAGTCTCAAAAACAGGAAGACCAGATTAGAGTTTGCCAAAAAACATCTAAAAAAGCCGATACAGTTCTGGAACAACATCCTATGGACAGATGAGACAAAGATCAACTTGTACCAGAATGATGGGAAGAGAAGAGTTTGGAGAAAGAAAGGAACTGCCCATGATCCAAAACATACCACCTCATCAGTGAAGCATGGTGGTGGTAGTGTTATGGCGTGGGCATGTATGGCTGCCAATGGAACTGGTTCCCTTGTTTTTATTGATGATGTGACTGCTGACAAAAGCAGTAGGATGAATTCTGAAGTGTTTCGGGTAATATTATCTGCTCATATTCAGCCAAATGCTTCAAAACTCATTGGACGGCGCTTCACAGTGCAGATGGACAATGACCCGAAACATACTGCGAAGGCAACCAAAGAGTTTTTTAAGGCAAAGAAGTGGAATGTTATGGAATGGCCAAGTCAGTCACCTGACCTGAATCCAATTGAGCATACATTTTACTTGCTGAAGAGAAAACTGAAGGGAAAATGCCCCAAGAACAAGCAGGAACTAAAGACAGCTGCAGTGGAGGCCTGGCAGAGCATCACCAGGAACGAAACCCAGCGTCTGGTGATGTCACTGCATTCCAGACTTCAGGCTGTCATTGACTGCAAAGGATTTGCAACCAAGTATTAAAAAGTGACAGTTTGATTTATGATTGTTTAGTTTGTCCAATTACTTTTGGTCCCTTAAAAAGTGGGAGGCACATGTAGAAACTGTTGTAATTCCTACACCGTTCACCTGATTTGGATGCAAATACCCTCAAATTAAAGCTGAAAGTCTGCACTTAAAGCACATCTTGTTTGTGTCATTTCAAATCCATTGTGGTGGTGTCCAGGGCCAAAAAGATGAAAATACTGTTGATGTCCCAATATTTATGGACCTGACTCGCATGCTGAAAAAGTGTGAGCACCCCTGTTACAGAGGGACAGAGGAGATAATACTCCCTACAACTGTACAACAGCTCACCCTTATGTAACAGATAATACTCCCTACAACTGTATAGCTGGGATTGTACATCTTATTTTATATTGTATTTTATACTTTATTACCATTTTCTATTTAATTCAGATTTGTACATATACATTTATTGTCATTATTTTTATTTTCATCATCAAAACGGGGAATATAACAGTAGCACAGTGGCTGGATGGCTAGCACTCACACCTCACAGCAAGAAGATTCCCGGTTCAATCCCCAGGTTGCCCGGACCTTTCTGTTTTATTAAAGGATTAAAAAAAAAGTGCTGCATAAAAGAGTTTCCTTCCTCTAAACAAGCGACAAAACTGTAGCGTAACAATTTTTTTTTGTAAAATACACCAAAAAATAGCCCACGATATCAATACTGTATCATCACATTAAATGATACAATAGATATTCTGATATATTTGCACACCCATATTTACCAACAACATTTATTCTTTTGTGTATTTCTGTGCAAAGTTGAGCAAAAAAGTGAATAAGTGTTTGCATAAATGAATAAACACGTTTTTCACTAAGTAAGCAACAAAACTGTAGTGGCCACAAAAAAACAAAAAACAAAAAAAATGCTAAAAGATACAGGGGAAAAAAAAAAAAAACTCAGTCAGGATGTAGACTGCAATAATCAAATTTAAAAAGATGTATGAATTTCCCCTCGGTTTGATCTCCGTGAGTCCGATGTCCTACAGTGTTTACATTTTACCGACAGGGCTGGTATCATTAAGAAGTTACGATATGATACATTCTTCAATACAGTGCACTTTCAATTCAATATATTTCAAATCAATTTGATATGGTTCAATAAAAAACAGGGGCTAAATCGTGGCTGTGATACTAAACCACTTCTTGTGCAAAGTTTATATGAAACACGCTAATTTTAATAATCAGAACAGTGAAAATGTCAAATGTGTCGCATAAACGAGCAACAAAACTGTAGCTTTAACAAAATAATTTAGTAAAATACACCAAAAAATACTCCTGGTGATATATCGATACAGCAGCCCAGGATATCAATACTGTATCATCACATTAAACGATA
This sequence comes from Paratrypauchen microcephalus, assembly GCA_036785185.1. Lineage (NCBI taxonomy): Eukaryota > Metazoa > Chordata > Actinopteri > Gobiiformes > Gobiidae > Paratrypauchen > Paratrypauchen microcephalus. The sequence continues at coordinate 1,194,818 of JAVJIX010000164.1, forward strand.
AGATATATTGATATTTTTACACACTCCCATTTACCAATAACATTTCTTCGTTTGTGTATTTCTGTGCAAAGTTGATCGAAACAGTGAATAAGTGTTTGCATAAATGAATAAAAACGTTTTTCACTAAGTAAGCAAAAAAAAAGAAAAAAAAAGTGTGGTCACAAAAAAAAAAAAAAATGCTAAAAGATTAAAAAAACAACAAAAAACTAATCCTAATTGTGATCCAGTCAAGATGTAGATTGCGATAATCAAATAAAAATAAAAAAGTATGAATTTCCCCTCATTTTGATCTCTGTGAGTCCGATGTCCTACAGTGTTTACTTGGACGCACAACGAAGATGTCACAGTCCTACACAGATGAAAGTATTGATTATTGTTGCCAGGTTGTTTACATTATCTACAGGCTGTAAACACCTCAGGATCTTTCAGTCTTAAACGATTTTTTAAATGTCAGACAAAGACCGTCACAAACACGAGAGGTTGTGACCGCACCTCGTGTCAGCCTCTTCCTGTCTGCAGAAAAACGACTCGCTCTGAAACTCGTAAGTGTTCAAAAGATCAGAGTGTTGCACTTTTTAGTCCAGATTCAAGTCACATCTGAGGTTGTTTTTTTTTTGGTGAAATGTGGTGCAAAACTTCAGATACGTGATGGAAGCCGTTGATAAAAGCCCACAGGAAGTGAAGTCACTATCTGCGGCTTCACCTCAAACTGTGCGCTGTGAGGATGTAAACAAACACTACGACTTTTACGCTTGTTTCTATGGAAATGTCACTGCTCTGCCTGGAATGTTCCACAGTATGACTTTAAACAGCTCTACCTTATATTTATTCAATTATAGGTGGTTTTATGGCTCAAAAATACCTAGAAAAACAAATATTCTGACTGTGCGGGGTCGCCTCTCCACAGATCTGACCTGTAATTAAGTCTGGTACAGCCTGTGAAACTTTCCAGACAAAGCAAAATAGCTCCAAGGGGAAAAGTATTTGACAGAAGTTACACAATACGGCTTTAAAGATGGTTTCAAACTGGACTTTTGTGTATTTGTAAACGACACGCTCTCGGGACGATGTGGATAAAAACGTACATCTTTACGACACTTTACGAGAAGTGAGGAATAAAGTCTTCCCGAGTTTGTGTCTTGCGCCTCTGGGTCCGTCGCTCCTCTGACCCGACGCTCTGTTTTATTGGCTGTTGCCATGGTGATATTTTAATGTTATGATCTGACAGAGCGGCTCAGAGTCACTCGGAGAACCCACCCTTATATAAACACACACACACACACAAAGAGAACACACATGAGAACACACAGAAGGACAACACACACACATGAGGACAACACACACACGCGAGGAGAATACACACACACGAGGAGTATACACACACACGAGGAGTATACACACACACGAGGAGTATACACACACACGAGGAGAATACACACACACGAGGAGAATACACACACACGAGGAGAATACACACACACGAGGAGAATACACACACACACAAGGAGAATACACACACACGAGGAGAATACACACACACACACGAGGAGAATACACACACACACACAAGGAGAATACACACACACGAGGAGAATACACACACACGAGGAGTATACACACACACGAGGAGTATACACACACACGAGGAGTATACACACACACGAGGAGAATACACACACACGAGGAGAATACACACACACGAGGAGAATACACACACACGAGGAGAATACACACACACACAAGGAGAATACACACACACGAGGAGAATACACACACACACACGAGGAGAATACACCCACCCACAAGGAGAATACACACACGCGAGGAGAATACACACACACGAGGAGTATACACACACACGAGGAGTATACACACACACGAGGAGTATACACACACACGAGGAGTATACACACACACGAGGAGAATACACACACACGAGGAGAATACACACACACGAGGAGAATACACACACACACAAGGAGAATACACACACACGAGGAGAATACACACACACACACGAGGAGAATACACACACACACACAAGGAGAATACACACACACGAGGAGAATACACACACACGAGGAGAATACACACACACGAGGAGAATACACACACACACAAGGAGAATACACACACACACGAGGAGAATACACACACACACAAGGAGAATACACACACACGAGGAGAATACACACACACACGAGGAGAATACACACACACGAGGAGAATACACACACACACGAGGAGAATACACACACATACACACGAGGAGAATACACACACATACACACGAGGAGAATACACACACACACACACACGAGGAGAATACACACACACAAGGAGAATATACACACGAGGAGAATACACACATGAGGAGAATACACACACGAGGAGAACACACACACACACGAGAATATACACACACACGAGAATACACGCACACGAGAATACACACACACGGGAATACACACACACGGGAATACACACACACGGGAATACACACACACACACACAAGAATACACGCACACGAGAATACACACACGCACACGAGAATACACACACACGAGGAGAACACACACACGAGAATATACACACACGAGAATATACACACACGAGAATACACATACACACGAGGAGAACCCACACACCAGGAGAACACACACACACGAGGAGAACACACACACATACACGAGGAGAACACACACACACACGAGGAGAACACACACACACACACGAGGAGAACACACACACGAGGAGAGCACACACACACACACACACGAGGAGAACACACACACGAGAACACACACACGAGAACACACACACGAGGAGAACACACACACACACGAGGAGAACACACACGAGGAGAGCACACACACGAGGAGAATACACACACTCGAGAAGCACACACACAAGAGAACACACACACACACACTCTCTCTGTGTCTGAATCTGTGTCATTTCCACTCGACACCGTTTCGTCGTTCTGTCCCGTCCCTGGAGCGGTGCATTGTGGGACCTCGATATCTGATCTTCCACATCGAATTAACTCTGAGTAAAACACACAGAAGAGACGAGATCATGTCCCACGAGAGATCCAGAGACAAAACTACAAGTCTGTCCACACACAAGAAAAGAAACTATCAGTTCAGGGTCAAGTGAGTTACTTTTCTGTAGCTCCAAAACGCAAAGCAACAATGAAGAAAAAATATGAAATTAGAGCTGGGAGATATGGCCTAAAAATAAAATCTCCGATAAAAAAAAAAAAAAAAAAAAAATCAGATTTCCGATTTTAATCGATTTTTCTCTGCCCTACTCAAAAACAAATAACAGATGACAGACAAATGGCTCAAAACAATGCAACGTTCTTTTATAAAACAAATACATTACACCTAGCATCAATTAAGCTGTTATTGTTTTAAATATATATACAGTATATATCATTTCATTTTCATTTATTTATTTCATTCGTTAAAACAAAACAAAAATAACAGATGCAACACAATTGCATCTATACAATTATAACTTAAATATGAATGAAAAGGGAACAGAAAGAAGCATAAGCTTATGATATCTGCCCCTTATCAACTCAACTCAAAATTATATTACAACAAATATATACAGTACAACAATAATAACACAGTTGTATAAATATCTTTCTTTTATAAATAAGCATTTTATGGAGCTAAATTATTCCCCGATTGTGGGAAAGATGGACTGGAGTGGGTAGTGTTGTGTTTTAGTTTTTCCTCGAGTGATGCAGAAAAGCCACTGTGTTCATGTATGTTAGCTTGTGCAGTCTGTGTACAGCTGTGGCAACACAAGAAAAATATTTGCGGCTTGATAGCACATACTTCGGGTCCAAAACTTTCACCATGTTAATGAATCCGGGCTTTTCCACAGTTTATATAATGTTTTTGGTAAAACATACAACAGCGTGTGTGATTGCCTTCCGTCGTGGGCCGTGCTTATCATATTGCAAACAGTTCAAAAAGGTTTTAGGGACTGGACGGTGGATATTTTCATTCCGTTCTGACCTGCACTTCTCCCATTCCGCTGCGTGCAACAGCTTTAGGCGTTAGGATACATTTTTTCGTGCTCCAACAGCTTTTGAACAGATCTTACAGCGAGCACTCGTTTGTTCTAAGTCAGATGGAAGAAAACCGAATCAGTTCCATATAACAAGATGTAGCGACACCTTTGTTTGGTACAAGCTCTGGCTTTAGCTCACTCGCTAGCCGCGCTAGCTCGTACAATGTTTGGGTACGCCCTGCTAACTTACCCGTGTAAAACGTGGCCGCGCATTAGTTCCGCTCGCGTGTAAAAAATAATTAAAAATCGATTTTCATAAAAACACATCGTCCTGAACTGTAAAGTCGAATTAATCGATTAATCGCGCAGGTCTATATGAAATACAATAAATTTAGATAATAAGAAGAAATAAAGAGCTGAAACACACAATTTATATATTTTTAAATCTATTTATCTCAACGACCCAATCTGCAGTCTAAACCCATACCTGGGAAATAACACAAGTGTACTTTAATGGGATGGGTAATGGGGTATTTGAGTGATGGGGTATTTGGGTAATTAATGGTGTACAGTGGTCCCTCGCTGTTTCGCAGATTTTTTTTATTTATTTAATTTATTATTATTTCAGTGTATCAACATTGTGTTGTGCGTCCTGATTGTCTTCTCCTCCGTGTCTCCTGTACAGTACAGAATGTGTTCAGTTTGACACATTTATATAGATGTTATAGAGGGGGGACCCGGGGGGGCTCCGGGAGTCCCGCTGGATGCACGAGGAGCCGAGACATGAGTCACTGGATCTGTAGGAAGTCCAGACCGGGACTAAGACATGAGGACCAGACTGGGACCAGACCGGGACCAGACCGGGACTAAGACATGAGGACCAGACTGCGACTAGACCGGGATTAGACAGGGACTAGACCAGGACTAGAGCAGGACTAACCGCATGTGGCTCTTTGCCTTGTTTCGTGACCACAGCACATGGGTGCACGTGCCCCCCCCGCTTCACTATTAATACATTTTGTTGAAAATCTACGAAAGTTTGAGTGTTTAAACAAGAGAGAAATGTGAGAAAACCTTAATTCCAGTCTGAGAAAAGTGTATAATGTGTGTGGTGAGGCGTTTACAGCCTTAAGACATGTAGAATAATTGTAAAATATAAAGTTGTCCTACTTCGCGGATTTCACCTATTACGGGTTATTTCTGAAACCTAAACCCCGAGATAAACGAGGGACCACTGTACCGGGGTATTTGGGTGATGGAGTATCGGGGTAATGGAGTTGCAGGGTAATGGGATGTTTAACCTTGGAACAAGAGGTTAGAAGTGCACTTTATTCCAAACTGGGTGATGTCGTGTCTCTCATGGTTCATTTGTCATGACTGTATTGAATTATTTCTGATTTCTTTCCAAAGAAATTAATATTGATTATTTAACATTTCCTCATGAGAAAGGTCAGGGTTTTATTGCTTTATTTTAAGCTTTACCTGGGCACATTTTTACAGGATCAACTCAGTAGACGCTGCGATTTCGCAGTTCAGAGTTTGAGTATTTCAGTGCTACAACAGTTAATTCTAGCGGACAGTCTGCCACTGAATGTCTCTACAGAAATGTTATTGTTTTGTCTAGAATGTTCCACAGTATTAAACTCATCTATCACGAGCGGTTACAGCACTACGCTACATTACAGTTCAGATCTGTGGAGAATCACCCGTTCACAATTATTGTGTGTTTGAGCAACAGAAGCACCCGTAATGAATAAATGTGGAGATGGAGATGTTTAAAATCATACCACTGGACATTCCGGGGAAAGCAATAACATCTCCATGGAGACAAGCAGGAAACGTTTCACAATGCACCTTTAAACGTGCTACTACAACGACTCTCGAGCTTGGGGTCAGGACTTAAATTTGTGTCCCCAAAGGCAAGAAAAGGCAAGTTTATATCGCACAATCCGTACACAAAGAAATTAAAAGTGCTTTACAGAATAAGAACTACATTAAAATCACAACACAAACATAAATAATCATCCAAATTAAAAAAAAGATACCCAAACTAAATCATAATGAAGGATGTCATACCTGCATGTGTCGATTTTAGACAACACGTACTGGTTTATAACATCTTTCTTAACCATAAATACATTTTTTTTACTAATAAGAGGTCGCGTAGGAGTGCGATGGTTTGGTCGCCATTGCCAAAGCAACAACTGGTAAAATAAAAAAATTAGAAAAATTAAAAACCAGATAGATGGACGGCTCAGAAATGATGTTTCTGCCTTTTGGCAAAAGGAGAAATTCAATTTGTCAACTGGACAAAAGTGCAGAACCCGGGAGGGCTCAGGGAAAAATCTTTTTTGAGGGGTGGCAAGAAAGCGTGAGCTCACTTTGCAAAGCACTCCCTCCTTTTAATAAGTCGCGCGTTTGTGTAAGTAGAGCGTGCTCTCAGTTTACTAAATCGCACGCTTGTTTACCTAAATCGTGCACCCTGGTTTACTAAATTGTGCGCTCGCTGTACGAAGTCGTGCCCCCGTCTATCTAAAACGTGAAAAGAGAGAGAAGAGAGAAAAAAGAGTAAAGAGAGAGAGAAGAGAGAGAAAAAAGAGAGTAAAGAGAGAGAGAAAACTGAAAGTAAAGAGAGAGAAAAGAGAAAGAGAGGGAGTAAAGAGAGAGAAAGAAAGAGAAAAGAGAGAGCGAAAGAGAGAGAGAGAAAAGAAAGAGAGAGGAAAAAGAGAGAGAGGAAAAGAGAGAAAAGAAAGAGAAAGAGTTTACTAAATCTTGCGCTCGTTTAAATATAACGTGCGCCTAAATCGTGCACCCTTGTTTACTAAATCGTGCGCTCGCTGTACGAAGTCGTGCCCTCGTCTATCTAAAACGTGCTCTTGTTTAAATTTGCTCAAAATGTGTACACGAGATGTATAAAATGTGTGCTTGTTTTGAAATCGTGGTCACGCTTTAGTAAATTGTGCTCTCGAGGTTTATAACGTGGGCACGACTCAATTTTAGTGAGCACACAGTTTTAGTAAGACGACTCCGCGATTTAGGTTAACGAGCGCACGCTTGACTTAATAAAATGAGGACGCGATTTCACAAAACGAGGACAAGCTTTGCAAAGTGAGCGCACGCTTTATTGACACCCCCAAAAAAGATTTTCTGTGAGCCTTTACGGGCTCCGTACAAAAGTTTATTTGGTCGAATACGTTTCGCAGCTCATCCAAGCTGCTTCTTCAGTTCAGTTCTTCAGTTTCTGCCTTTTCCAATTCATACAAAGTAATTCAAAGTGCTTTACAGAATAAGAAATACATTAAAATCCCAATACAAACAAATCAAAACAATTAAAAAAATCATCAGAAAATTAAAAAAGAGAGCGACAATAAATGAAAATGAGAGCCAAATTGAGGGGGAAGATAACAAGATTACTCTTCTTTCTGCTCCCTTTTATTCAGTTATTGTAATGTCATCACACTGCTGATGTCTTTGTATACTTTATGAATGAAATAAACAAAAAAATAAAAAAATAAATGAGAGAGAAGAGTGCAGAATGAAAAACTTTCAGTCATGTGCACAGCTAAACAAACTGTTTGAGTCTGGATGTAAACAGACTCAAAGTAGAGGCCTGTTTTAGATCTTCAGACTGTTCCAGGTTAAACTTTAGACTTTTATTGTCCCCAAGGGTAAATTAATTTCCACAAAGAGCTTCTTTGACATATACCGCGACAAACACAGCACAACAAACACACACATATTACAAAAGACATTACAGCACACTCAGCGGGCCCTGGTGTTCAAAAATGTGATGGCCGAGGGGATCGGGCTTTTGCCAAAGTGGTTTTAGCTGCACGAAGCTGAAACTCTGTCTCTGGACTGCAGCAGGAGGCCGGTCCCTGAGGTCCTAAGAGTGCAGATGGTTCTTATGGCACTAACATGTCAGAGGTGTACTTTGGTGGACAAACAGAGCTGCTTTAAAGTCTCTGAACCACAAGAAACCCTCACCGTAACCACCACATAAAATAACAAACGCTATCATGGAGTGATTTGGCTGTGGATTGAGCCATTTTCCCTGACAAAGTGACCGAAGCTGCTATAAAGTCTCAGGATCCAGTCCAGAAAACCAAACCCTCACCTTAACCACCACTCGGTTAACCTAAAATATAATTTTATCATGGATTCTACCTGGACGACTGAGGGACTTTTCACGCATCTAAAATATAAAATAAACATAAAATAACACACTCACAAACACTATCCTGGAGTAATTTGGCCTTGCATTGGGCTGTTTTTCCTTGACAAAGTGACCAAAGCTGCTTTAAAGTTTCTGAACCACAGGATCCAGTGCAAAGATCCAAACCTCACCTTAACCACCGCTTGATTAACCTAAAACATTAAAAAAAACATTCTCACAAACACTATCCTGGAGTGATTTGGCCTTGCATTGGGATGTTTTTCCTGACAAAGTGACCGAAGCTGCTTTAAAGTCTCTGAACTACAGGATCCAGTGCAAAGAACCAACCTCTCACCTTAACCACCACTTGATTAACCCAAAACATAAAATAAACATAAAATAACATACTCACAAACACTATCCTGGAGTGATTTGGCCTTGCATTGGGATGTTTTTCCTTGACAAAGTGACTAAAGCTGCTTAAAGTCTCAGGATCCAGTGCAGAAAACCAAACCATCACCTTAACCACCACTTGATTAACCTAAAACATGAAAAAAACATGATCACAAACACTATCCTGGAGTGATTTGGCCTTGCATTGGGCTTTTTTCCCTGACAAAGTGACCGAAGAAGGCCTCTCCTTTCGCCAGTGGTCTACCTGCGCTCTGCCCACCGCTTTGTTGCGCTTTTTCCATCGCTCCAGAGGAAAAAAAGAACCGCGATGGCCTCAAAACGTGACCTCATCTCCTGTAATAATCCTCCTACCCACTGTCATGCCAAAACGAGCTGCCAGCAGTCCTGTTTAACGATGAAATCCAGTGGAAAAACAGGCCTGACGCGCCCGGGTTAGCATCCATACCGACGCACGGACGCACCGACACCACGCAGGCACTTACCCGCTTTGTGCAGCTCGGGTCTCGGGCGCAGGAGAACCGAGTCGAGGAGGCGTTGTTTCCTCTGGTTCTGGCTCTCTCGGGACCGGCACAGCTCCTCTTCGTACTCCGCAGTGAGCCGCTGGTTCATGAGCGCTCGCAGAACCGTGTCTCTGGACATTTTTCAGGTTTTTGTAGCGTTAGCTCCGACAGAACCTAGCCCTGACCTGTTGCTGCGCGTCCCACTGACTTCCGGTGTTCCTGAGGTGCGTCTGCGCATGCGCCTCGACACCTGACTCATTAAACTGTAATTTTTTATTTTTTTTTTATTTTTATATTTATTTTATATTTATTTTTTGTTTTTTATATTTATTTATGTCTGCACATGCGGCTCGACACCTAACTTATTAAACTGTAATTTTTAATTTTTTAGTTTATTTTTATATTTTTTTTTTTTATATTTATTTTTATTTTTATTTTATATTTATATTTATTTTTTATTTTTATTTCTGTCTGCCCATGCGGCTCGACACCTGACTCATTAAACTGTAATTTTAAATTTTTTAGTTTATTTTTATATTTATTTTTTTATATGTATTTTAACTTTTTATTTAAATTTTTTGTATTTATTTTTTATATTTATTTTATATTTATGTTTTATATTTATTTATGTCTATGCATGTGCCGTGACAGCTGACTCATTAAACTGTATTTTTTTATTATTTTATTTTATTTTTATATTTATTTTTTATATGTAGGCCTATTTTTAACATTTATTTTATATTTATATTTGTTTTTTATATTTATTTATGTCTGCGCATGTGCCTCGACACAATATATTTATTTTATATTTATATTTATTTTTTTATATATTTTTTTATATTTATTTTATATTTATATTTATTTTTTATATATTAATGTCTGCATGAGCCTTGACACCTGACTCATTAAACTGTATTTTTTTTTTACATTTATTTTTTTAAATATTTATTTTATATTTATTTTTTTATATTTATTTATGTCTGCGCATGTACCTCGACACCTGACTCATTAAACTGTATTTTTTTATTTTTATGTTATTTTTATATTTATTTTATATTTATATTTGTTTTTATTCTTTATATTTATTTTTTTATATGTATTTTTGTCTGCATATGTGCCTTGACACCTGTCTCATTAAACTGTAATTTTTTATTTATTTTATTATTATTATTATTATTATTATTATTATTATTATTATTATTATTATTATTATTATTATTATTATTATTATTATTATATATTTTTTATATTTATTTGTCTGTGCATGCGCCTTGACACCTGACTCATTAAACTGTAATTTTTTATTTATTTTATTATTATTATTATTATTATTATTATTATTATTATTATTATTATTATTATTATTATTATTATTATTATTATTATTATTATTATTATTATATATTTTTATATTTATTTGTCTGTGCATGCGCCTTGACACCTGACTCATTAAACTGTAATTGTTTATTTTTTATTTTATTTTTATATTTATTTTATATATATTTAATTTTTTAAAAATTTCTTATATTTATTTTTTGTATTTATTTATGTCTGTACATGCGCTTTGACACCTGAGTAAACTGTAATTTTTTATTTTTTATTTAATTTTTTATATTTATTTTATATTTATTATTATTATTATGATTTTTAATATTTATTTATTTTTACATTTATTTATGTCTGCGCATGCGCCTCAACACCTGACTCATTAAACTGTATTTTTAAAAATTTAAAAAATATTTATTTATTTATTTATTTATTTATTTTTTTTTTTTTAAATATATTTTTTATATTTCTTTTTAAATTATAATGGAGGAAAATTTGGAGATGTACAGGAAATAAAACTATTAGTATTATTATTGTTAATGTATTTATAATACTATATTTTATCATAATTAAAAATTTCTAATGATAATAATAATAATAATTTATTTCTTTCATTATTATTATTATTATTATTATTATTATTATTATTATTATTATTATTATTATTATTATTATTATTATTATTATTATTATTATTATTATTATTATTATTATTATTTTATTTTTTCATTCGCAAATGTAAATATAAAAACACCGAACATTTGTGGTCATGGTCACATTTTTACATAAAGGATCCACTCGCCCTGTCACACATTAATGTACACAGACCCTGGGGGCGAGGTGGGTTAAATGTCTTGCCCAAGGACACAATGACAGTATTCATCTGTGGGAGCTGGAATTGCACCACCAACCCGTGGATCAGTGGATCTGACCGCTCAACCAGTGCCGTTTATGTCGAGGATTCGAACCGCCAACCTTCTGATCAGCGGATGATTTCTACCAACTGAGCTTCTGTAGATACTGATGTTTCTCTAAATTAAACTGATATGAAATTCACTGAAGTTCTGCAACGTTAGTTTAATATTAATATCGCTGCAGCACTTTTGACCGTTGAGTGTTATTCATGGGCCCACTTTTATACCGTCAGTTTGTGTTTTTTTATTGACTTTTTGTTAACTGCTCAAATGTGGCATGTTAACTGCTTTATAAGACTGTGGTTTGACTATTGACCAAATAAGTAAATAAATAAATACACTTAAATGAAATGGTAAATGTATTATTTTTAATTATGCCTATGTATCTATTTATGTATTTATTTATTTTAATTAGCACAGTGCATATTAAAGTCTTATATCTTTAAAGTGACTACAATCTTTAAAGTCAGTAGAAAACGTCTTCTGAGCAGCAGGCGCGTCAACTTTCGGCTTCTTCAAACGTTTAAACACTCTGACTGATTGTCCTGCAGATTTATTGTGTCGATGTACAGTAAATTTATTGTGTTTAACATTCGTCGTGATGCTCATGTTGTTGTTGAATTGCATTTTAGAGCAGAATAATACTGACGAATTTGGTAAATGTTCATTTTAGGTTTTAATGACAATGAATTTGTATTTTTAGAAGATAATCTTGTATTTATGGAAATTAGAATGAATAAATTGTGATTGTTTTAAGGAGACACACTGTTGCTGATGAAATGTTGTTAGAGTTGATCTAATAAATTAATGTAAATTGTTTCTTTAATGTGTTTTGTACCTGCCTGAGGACTGCAGATGGAAAGGAGCTTGTAGGTTAATCTGCCGCAGAGCATCTTTTCTCTGATATTAATGTTTTCTGTGCATTGTACTTGTTTTAAATAAATAAATAATAATAATAAAAACATCACAACAGATTTTTCTGTTTCCAGAGGCTTCACCTACAGATAGAGATGCATCCAAGTTTGTCTCATTCTCAGTTTATGAACAGGCTCATGTGAAGCTCAGAATGAATCAAAGTGTCTGTCTACAGCTCTGATAAAAGAAAAAATTCAATTTGTCAACTGAACAAAGTTTATTTGGTCGAAAACGTTTCGCCGCTCATCCGAGAGGCTTCGTCAGTTCTGGTTAGGGTGCTGGTAAGACACTTGCTTATATCTCGCTGCAGGGAGGAGCTAACTAGCTAACTACTTTCAGAAAATATCTCACCTATTGGTTTCTGTCTTTTGTTTCTCTGGCGTCTAGATTAGCATACCTATTCATCCCTACACGACTGTTTTTCACACCTCTGGCCCTGACCTGGCTAGCCCTATTGTTTCTTTTGTTTGTTTTGATTTAGGTTTAAGAATGGAATTATAGATGGGAGACAAATAATGTCTGACTCCACCATTTCTGTTCAAAGAAGGATTCTCTTTTTTGACAAAAATAGCCTCTTTAACTCCCCTCTCAAACCAGTTCTTTTCCCTGGCCAAGATCTGAACCTCACTGTCCTCAAATAAATGGCCCGTGGCTTCTAGGTGAAGAAGATGTACGGCAGATGACGGTCCACTCTGGCACGGCCGTCTGTGTTGGTACATCCTCTTGTGAAGTGGCTGTTTTGTTTCTCCAGTGTAGCGCTCACTGCAGTCTTCACTACACTGAATGGAGTAGACCACATTGCTTTGTTTGTGGCTCGGTGTTTTGTCCTTTGGGTGGACCAGTTTTTGTCTTAAAGTGTTTGTGGATTTAAAATAAACTGGGATTTTGTTTTGTCAACAGCCCACTTAGGATATCCACAAACAGAGAGGGCTTCCTGCACATGTTGTTCTTCTTTCTCCTTACCCTCTGTGCTTGTGGGAACCACTTGGGCCCTGTGTTGTAATGTCCGAATAACACCCAGTTTGTGCTGCAGTGGGTGGTGTGAATCAAAAAGCAGGTATTGGTCTGTGTGTGTGGGCTTCCTGAAGACTTCTACTTGGAGTCCCCGGTCTCCTCCTATCGTTACTGCACAATCTAAGAACGCGTATGTGTTATCCTTGTCATCTTCACGGGTGAATTTGATATTAGGATCTACAGAATTGATATGTGCAGTAAAAGGTTCCAAATCTTGAATTTTGATTTTTGAAAAATTATCATCCACATAACGATACCAGTGTGTGGGCGGAGTGCCTGGATATGAAGCCAAGGCACTTTGTTCAAATTGTTCCATGTATAAATTAGCCATGATAGGGGAGACCGGTGAGCCCATCGCACAGCCATGGATTTGCCTGTAGAAGTTCCCTCTGAACTGGAAATAGGTGGTAATCAGACACATTTCCAGCAGTTGGCAGATTTGGTCAGGTGAAAGTTTGGTTCTCTCTTCTAGCTTGGAATCCTGTAGTAATCTCCTTCTCGCTGCTTCGACCGCTACAGCTGTGGGGATACAAGTGAAAAGAGAGGTTACATCAAAGGAAACCATTGTCTCATCCTGACCAAACTGGAGAAACTTGACTTTGTTTACAAATTCGTCTGTGTTCTCATTATGGTGCTCCGTGTTGCCCACCAATGGAGCCAAGATGGTTTTTAGGTGTTTGGCCACATTATATATAATGGAGTCAACACTACACACAATGGGTCTGAGTGGTACACCTTGTTTGTGAATCTTAGGGAGGCCATAGATGCACGGGATAGCGTCCCCCGGGTACAGTCTGTAATACAGTTGTCGATCAATGACTTCTTCTTTCCTCAACTTCTGCAAGCAATCAAGCAATGCCCAAGTGGTTTAGTTTAGTTTAGTTTAGTTTATTAAGGACAGTGTGCAGTTTCATTAAACAGATGTCTGCACCAGATTTAGCTCAAAGCTAATTTCCATCTGCAGTCCTCACATCATAAAATACAATACAAAAATACGATAAAGTGCAATTATAAATACAATAAAAATACAATACAATATAATAAAAAGAAATCACTTTTACTGCACATACAAGGTACAATCTTAACAGGCTAGTGCAGGATAAAATCTTAAAATATAAGCAATTCACCCTGAAGATGCCAATCTCAAAACAATTCTATACATTATCCAGTATTAAAAAGTGCGTGCATATTCATAAGTGCATACAGGTAGAAATCACACGCATAATTTAGGATCAAGGTCATTGAGAGCAAGGTGAACGCTGATGATAATAACCCCCTTTCATTACTTTTATAAAGAGCAGCAGCTGTCGAATGGTACCCACGAGGGTATCATCCGACAGCCACCTACCTAACTGGTACTATTATTTTGAGGTGAAGCTCACAAGCACAGAGGGTAAGGAGAAAGAAGAACAACATGTGCAGGAAGCCCTCTCGGTTTGTGGAGATCCTAAATGGGCTGTCAACAAAACCAAGAGAGACAAGGCCAAGAAACAAGACAACAGAGAATCTGAACCCAGGAGGAAAGGGGTAGCGATTCCTTACCTGGCCGGCGTGTCGGAAAAACTACAGAGGATTTTCAGACAATATGAAATCCCAGTTTATTTCAAACCCACAAACACCACAACCAGACAAAAACTGGTCCACCCAAAGGACAAAACACCGAGCCACAAACAAAGCAATGTGGTCTACTCCATTCAGTGTAGTGAAGACTGCAGTGAGCGCTACACTGGAGAAACAAAACAGCCACTTCACAAGAGGATGTACCAACACAGACGGGCGTGCCAGAGTGGACCGTCATCTGCCGTACATCTTCACCTAGAAGCCACGGGCCATTCATTTGAAGACAGTGAGGTTCAGATCTTGGCCAGGGAAAAGAATTGGTTTGAGAGGGGAGTTAAAGAGGCTATTTTTGTCAAAAAGGAGAATCCCTCTTTGAACAGAAATGGTGGAGTCAGACATTATTTGTCTCCCATCTATAATTCCATTCTTAAACCTAGATCAAACAAACAAAAGACACAATAGGGCTAGCCAGGTCAGGGCCAGAGGTGTGAAAAACAGTCATGTAGGGATGAATAGGCATGCTAATCTAGACGCCAGAGAAACAAAAGACAGAAACCAATAGGTGAGATATTTTCGGAAAGTAGTTAGCTAGTTAGCTCCTCCCTGCAGCGAGATATAAGCAAGTGTCTTACCAGCACTCTAACCAGAACTGACGAAGCCTCTCGGATGAGCGGCGAAACGTTTTTGAACAAATAAACTTTGTCCAGTTGACAAATTGAATTTCTTCTTTTATCACGAATTCTATCAGGACGACTGAGGGACTCTTCACGTGTCTACAGCTCTGGAAAAAAATAAGAGACCACTGCAAAATGATCAGTTTTTGATTTTACTTATAGGTTTGTGTTTGGGCAAAAGGAACATTTTTGTTTGAGTCTATAAACTACTGACAACATTTCCCCCAAATTCCAAATAAAAATATTATCATTTAGAGCATTTATTTGCAGAAAATGACTTGGTCAAAATAAGAAAAAAAGATACTGTACTTTTCGAACTGTAAACCGCTACTTTTTTCTCACACTTGTGGCTTATAGTCAGGTGCGGCTTATGTATAGATTAATTCTTTATCAAGACAGTGAGGAGAGTTCATGAATGAATGAAGCCTTGTTTTAGCCACTTAAAATCTCCTACAGGTATCAACAGTTCCGTGAGATTGAGTTCAGGGGGTTTACCTTTAAAGTTAAACTTTAAACTTTATTTTAAGGCCTCCAGAGGCTACAGGCTGGCCATTTTACAGTTGTTTTACTGCCGTGTTTCTGCCGTGTTACTGCCGTAGACGCTGTTTGAAAAAAGCACGTACCGGTATTTACGTTAACTTAAAAAAAATCCTTTTGTGTACCATCTTTCTGTGTAAATATCAAGTTACAATGTGGACACCTGCGGCTTATAGTCAGGTGCGCTCTATAGTACAAAAAGTACACTACATGTTTTCAGACCTCAAACAATGCAAAGAACTTAAAGATCTTAAAGATCTTAAAGACACTTAAAGATCCCATGACATGGTACTTCTTGATGCTTTTATATGGCTCCTTAATGGTTCCCTAATACTGTAAATGAATCCTTCTTCAAAATCAACACTCAGTGCATGAGAAACAGAGATAAGATGAGAAAGAGTCATAAATATCTCTCTCAAACGCGTTGTTGCTTGAATGCAAATGAGGAGAAAAGAGCTGGCCAATAGTAGAGGGTGGGGGCGTGGCCAAACGCTCCGCTCAGAGCTCAGAGCCCACAGCTGATCCATTTCCTTGTTTTTGCACGGGGGAGAGATTTGAAGCGTTCCATTGAAAAATAAACACATTTCCACATAAAATAAAATTAAACCACTGCTGTTCAAAGGTCCAGAGGCTCAGATAAAGGACTTCCGAGCCTAGAAACACTCGGACGTGCCTCCAGGCAAATAAAAAAACACATTTCACATTGCCTAGCGCATTCGCAGTCCAAACTCTCTGGGCGTGATTTACAGAGACGCTGAGTACAGACAGACGGGGGTGGAACTGCATTTGCATTTCTTTTTTCGATCTGACGTCAATAAGGTGCCTTGTTCAAACTCGCCCGTTTGAGCTCCGATTTTTTGTAACGCAGAAAAGGATCGCAAATGCTCAGTTTAGACATTTCGCAACTTTTAACCTAAACAGGCTAAACAGGGTAGGGGAGCTCACATTAACGTTCAAAAACCTCAGAAAGTGAAAATTTCATGCCATGGGACCTTTAAGAGTTCAGAAATCAATATTTGGTGCAATAACCCTTATTTTTAATCACAGCTTTCATCCGTCTTGGCATGCTCTCCACAAGTCTTTCACATTGTTCTTGGGTCCTAGTTTAGACCTGGTTTAGTCTTGGTTCAGACCGGGTTTAGTCCTAGTTTAATCCTGGTTTAGTGCCATTTTTAACCTGGTTTAATCCTGGTTTAGCCCTGGTTCAGTCCAAGTTTAGGTCTGGTTTAATCCTAGTTTAGTCCTGGTTTAGTCCCCTTTTTAACCTGGTTTAGTCCTGGTTCAGTCCTAGTTTAGACCTGGTTTAGTCCTAATTTTAACCTGGTTTAGTACTGGTTCAGACCTGGTTTATTCCTAGTTTAGTCCTGGTTTAGTCCTGGTTCAGACCTGGTTTAGTCCTAATTTAGACCTGCTTTAGTCCTGGTTCAGACCTGGTTTAGTCCCAGTCTTTCTCATTGTTCTTGGGTGACTTTATTCCACTCCTGGTGCAAGAACTGAAGTAGCTCAGCTTTGTGTTTGTGTTGGAATTCAACAGACGCTGGAATGGAATGGCTGTAATACATGTAGAGATGCTGATTTCAGAAAAAAAATGCAGTGGTCTCTTATTTTTTTTCTAGAGCTGTATATAAAAGTGATTTTAAACACTCACTTGTAGTTTTGTCACCAAACCAACAGAGGGCAGTGTAGACCAGTGATTTATCCATGGATTTATTAAAATATCTTATCAATACTGCCCCCTTTTTCTTTTTATTAAATACATAAGTACAAATTAAATACTGATATGATATTATTAACAATAAATGAAACACAAAACAGTTAATGATCACATGCTCTTGAAAATCTGTTGTTTAAATCCATTTAGAATTTTTTTTGTCTTGAGTTTTCCTGTCGGCAACTAAATTAATTGAAAATTTTGCTGGATTTTATAGATATCAGTTCAGTCCGTAGCTCATTTTGGTCTATAAATTGGTGTGTGTGTGTGTGTGTGTGTGTGTGGGGGGGGGGGGGGTATCCAACCTACTCTGATCCTAAAGGGGCCGGATCAGAAAACTCATCAGAAAACTCATGGCAAATATACCCCAAAAATAGCAATAAGTCCAAATATTTGTGCAGAGAAACACAAATCTATTACAGAAGTCTTTTTTATTTGAACTCTTTCTTTTACAAAATATTATAATATTATGAACAACCTGAAACTTTTAGAAAAATTTCCCATTCACCTCAGTGAACAATTTTCAACATTTTTCTTGGAAAATCCTGCACTCGGCGTCCACTTTTCTCATTTTTGACATTTTGCTGATGAGGGTGTCACGGTCAACAGTCAAAACGATGCTCCTTTAAGAGCGTTTGGAAAGAGGCGAGTCTTCATTTGTGCTGCTCTGGTGGGAGGGGCCACGCACAGAGGCGCTGGAGACGCTGCTATGCTAAACTGCGCAGGAAAGAGGCGCAGAAAATTACCAATATTTTAATAGAAAATTAAAATATAATTAAAATATTTTAATAGAAAATCAACCGAGGGCCAGATTAAAGGTCATGGAGGGCCAGATCTGGCTCCCGGGCCGCATGTTTGACACCCCTGAATTAGACGACTTACTGACCCAAAACACCTCGTATTGTAGAACTTATTCCTTAGTTGCTTTAAATGATAAAAAAAACAGTTGGTAAATCGTAAAAACTGTCACATTATACAGCGTTTTTCCATCTTTAAGTCACTCAGAGCGCTGTACATGAAGGAACCACTCACACACAATCATACACCACTGTACACAGACACTGGGAGAAAAAGGGGGTTAAATGTCTTGCCCAAGGACACAACAACAGCACCGCTAACCTGTGAATCACTGGATCTGACTGCTCTACTAATGTGTTTTATGTCAAGAGCGAGATTCAAATCACCAACTTTGGGATCAATGGACAAACGCTCAACCAACGGAGCTATTTTTGCAGCTACAAAATACATTTAGTTCAGGGGTGTCAAACTTGCGGCCCGGGGGCCAGATCTGGCCCTCTAAGACCTTTAATCTGGCCCTTGGCGGATTTTCTATTCAAATATTTTAATTTTCTATTAAAATATTGGTAATTTTCTGCTCCTCTTTTCTGTGCAGTTTAGCATAGCAGCGTCTCCAGCGCCTCTGTGTGTGGCCCCTCCCACCAGAGCAGCACAAATGAAGACTCGCCTCTTTCCAAACGCTCTTAAAGGACCATCGTTTTGACTGTTGACCGAGACACCGTCATCAGCAAAATGTCAAAAATTTGAAAAGTGGACGCCGAGTGCAGGATTTTCCAAGAAAAATTGACTAATTCCTATTTGACTAATAGGAAATTCCTATTAGAGGTGAATGGGAAACCTGTATGCTTGTGTTGAAATTGTGTTTTTTTTAAAGGTCCCATGGCATGAAATTTTCACTTTCTGAGGTTTTTGAACGTTAATGTGAGCTCCCCTACCCTGTTTAGGCCCCCCCCCATGGCTAAAAGTTGCGAAATGTGTAAACTGAGCATTTGTGATCCTTTTCTGCATTTGAAAAAAAGACAGCCCAAACAGGCGATTCTGAACAAGGAAACTTTCTGACTTCACACTCGCGGAAAGGTTTCCACCCCCCGTCTGGATGTCTACCCACCATCTCTGGAAATCACGCCCAGAGAACTTGGACCGCAAACAAGCTACGAAATGCGAGATGCGTTTTTTTATTTGCCTGGAGACACGTGAGAGTGTTTCCAGGCTCGGATGTCCTTTATCCAACCCTCCGAACCTCTGAAACAGCAGTGGTTTAATTTTATTTTCTGTGGAAATGTGTTTTTTTAATGGGACGCATCTTATATCTTCCTCCGCACTTACACAGACGGAAGTGGGTGACAGTGCACATCGCACCGCTAATCCAGGAAACAGCGGAGTGTTTGGCCGCGCCCCCACCCGCTGCACTGGCCTGTCTCTGTCCTCCTCATTTACATTCAAGCAACAACGCCCAGAATAAAGTGTTTCAGAGACATATTTAGCCTCATGAAGACAGTCAGTATCATATCTCATGCACTGAGGCTTGATTTTGAAGAAGGATTCATTTACAGTATTAGGGAACCATTAAGGCGCCATATAAAAGCATCAAGAAGTACCATGTCATGGGATCTTTAAAGTCTCAGATTGTTCATAATATAATATTTTGTAAAATAGTTCATCAAATAAAAAAGACTTCTGTAATAGATTTGCGTTTCTCTGCACAAATATTTGGACTTATTTATATTTTTGGGGTATATATACCATGAGTTTTCTGATCCGGCCCCTTTGGGATCGAAGTAGGTTTGATATGGCCCCCGGACATATATGAGTTTAACACCCCTGATGTAGTTCATATTTAACCATACAACATTTGTTTTTGTTTGTTTTTTTGTGTGTTTTTTCATTTGTGTTTAAAGAAAATTAAAAAATACAGTATATATATTTTCAGTCTCTGCTCTAGTATTGGCTGATATCAGGTATTGGCAGAATCTGAAAGCCAAAGTATCGAAAGTATCGGTATTATAAAAAAAAAAGTAAAAGCTGGATCCTGAACTGTATCACCAGATTTAGTATCACAATATTTCAGTATTTTTGCACAGCTCTACAAAGTACACACTCCCCATGCCATATTTCACCGCTGTTATCTTTCATGATCTATATTCCATAAGAAGGACCTGGGAGTAGGACACACTTGCGGTTTGGAGGGGAAATCCACTCTCTCTTGTCCAAACACGTCCACAAAGCTCACCTTCATGCCGGGCTGGGACGCGGCGAGCCCGGGCGTCACCCAGGGGCACCCACCCGCGTCTGCCCCAACAAAGTGCCCTGTGTCTGGGTGTCCCTCGGCTGACGGGCCCGAGCCGGGACCGGGAGATGGATCGCCCCCTTAGCCATGGACCATCGCTCACATCTGGTTTGCATCAGGCCGAGGTGAGATGGGGTAAGGGAGGCAGGTTTTCAGAGGGAGACGGAGGTTTTAGAGTTGTAATTTTAGTTTGGTTAAATCAGGGATGGCAGTTGTTGGGTCGGTGTGGGTTAGATGTCTTGATACCAGACGTTAGTGTTGTCAAAACAAAAGGATAATAATAAGAATTCAAACTAAACACTCATTTTGAATTAAAAAAGGTCACATTCACAGGACAGAAATGAACCTTTCCTGAATAGTTTTAGAATGATCTTGAGCTGAATCAGAGACATAGACTGTATATAAAAGAAAATACAAGCCGCTAACCCACTAACCATCTCGTTCCGGAAAGACGAACTGCCCACTGCTCCTGAAAACGCATGGGTCAAATGCAGAGAAATAATTTCCCTATGGGGATAAATAAAGGATGTCTTCTTCTTCTTGCTCCTGCAGCAGTGAAGGATGGGTCAAATGCAGTGAAGAGATGTAGCTTGTGTTGATCAGCATTAACCAACGATAGACCCAACACTACTGTACTTTTTGTACTATAGAGCGCACCTGACTATAAGCCGCAGGTGTCCACATTGTAACTTGAGATATTTACACAGAAAGATGGTACACAAAAGGATTACATTTTTTTTTAAATTAACGTAAATACCGGTAGTGCTTTTTTCAAACAGCGCCTACGGCAGTAACACGGCAGTAAAACAACTGTAAAATGGCCAGTCTGTAGCCTCTGGAAGCCTTAAAGGGATAGTGCGTTTTTTTTAAAATGTTAATCTGTATGCGTTTCCTTCTAAAAGTTCCGTGTGTTGACACCGGCTTACCTCTGACACTCTCAGCTGATCCGGTTCGGCTCGCTTTCTGGAGCCCACGTAAGTAGGTCCGGTAACTTCCCTGGAACATGAAATAAAGCTTGTTTTTCTTCTCAAAACAAAACATTTGTCCGAAAGGTGATATATTTGCGTCCCAAACAGTTGTCCACGAAACATCCAGCAGCGTAGATTGCGTTCGCGTATTGTGTCTCCCGACTCGTATCACAGCGCGCATATTAGCTGTATTAGCCGGTTCACTTGTAAACTTCCCCTTACAGTGGACCGCATCCGCCGTACACTTCCGCTAAAGGTTAACAGGATAATACAGCTAATATGTGCGCACTGATACGAATCGAGACAGACAATACGCGAACGCAATCTACGCTCCTGGATGTTTCGTGAATTATTATTTTTATTTTATTTTATTTTATTTTATTTATTTATTTAACTTTCATTTATTTGTTTGTTTATTTATTACTATTATTATTTACATTTTTTCATACTTTTATTTTATGTTTTATTTGTATGTTTGATGCTTTAATTATTCTGAAAAAACACTACGTGAACTTTTTACTCTAAGAAGATTTTTATTTTATTTTATTTATTTATTTATTTATTTATTTATTTATTAATTAATTATTAATATATATATATATATTTTTTTTTACATTTTTCATACTTTTATTTTTACTAGAGTACATCTGATGCTTTAATTGTTCTAAAAATCAAAGGTAAATTTAAAATCCTTTTGATTTGTTACTAGTTTTGTCACTTTGCAATAAATGTCTTCATCACAAACTTACCTGGACTTGTGTTTTGTTCTTCTCTCAAACGGAAAACACGCTGTTCCACCTCGTGATGTCGTGCGAAGCGCTCCACTGTGTTTTTAAACTCCATGCACCTTCACTAGAATCATTAGATCAGTGGAATTGTCACCTGGAATTGTCAGTCTCTTCTGAGGGGTAAAAACGTAGCTGTTCATTTCAAAACTACAGCTTCATGACATCACAAGGTGGAACACGGCATTTTGAGCTTTGGAGATGATGCAGGATTACTCAGACATGTGTGAACGAAACAAAAACACAAATCCAGGTCTGTTTTTGACGACGTAACAACATTCTAACATGACTTAAAGCTCACAAGAGTCCATTTTGTGTATTTTGAGGACTTTTAACACAGTTGTCCAACGCAGACTTAACCCTGGACCTTGTCGTGGACGGGCTAATGCTATCGCTGACGTTATCTTTGAAGCCTCTTAATGTGGCGTTGACATGGTAACGCGGGCTCACTAAAAGCATATCATCGGCTGTCACGGCCCTCTGACATATGAGGAACATCTGCTGCGTCGTTACATAAGATGTTTTTTTCTCAGAAGGCTGCGATTTGTAAACCTCACAGAGCTCCTCAGAGAATATGGTCAATCTATAACGTACCAGTGTCCTATATTACGCAGAAGTGACTCTTGTGAGCTTTAAGTCATGTTAGAATTTTGTTTCCTCCTCAAAAACAGACCTGGAGTTGTGTTTTGTTTCATTCACACGTTTGAGTAATCTCGCATCATGTCCAAAGCTCAAAACGCTCTGTTCCACCTCGGGATGTCATGAAGCTCCCTTTTATCTTCAGTAGTTCTAAAGAAATCATCCAAATGATTCTAGTGAAGGTGGAGAATACAGACACACTGGAGCACTTATATATTGGAAGGTAACGAAGAACAGAAGTAGAAGTATAGAACTTTAGTACAATTTTAAGTAGGGATGCAAATGATCGATTAATTCATTAATTGATAGTTGATTGACCTTATCGATCGATTAACGATTAACTGATAAGCGGCGTTTTTCACCTGAATTTTAGTGTTTCAATAGGGTCTTTAAGAATATAAGCTATAGTATACATAACACTGAGTCAAAAATATATCATAGTATTATTATATTGTATATTCCTCAATTAATTATTCCTTAGTAAAAAGCTGACAAATGTATTGATGCTGAATAACAAAATACAGTAATCCCTCACTCTATCGCGGTTCGCAGATTTTTTTTATTTTATTTTTTATTTTTTTTAATAGTGTAACATTTTTTTATAGTGTAACATTGTGTTCTGTCCTGCTAAGAGACGAGACCAGAACTAAACCAGGTCTGGACCAGGTCTGGACCTGGACTGGACAGGGACTCGACCGGGTCTGGACCTGGACTGAACCAGGATTGGGCCGCTGCGTGCCGCTGCTGGTTTCGTGCGGCTGGTTTGTGGCTCGGGGCCCGGGCCGCGGGCCAGCCGCGCGGAACCAGCAGCGTGGAACCAGCAGCGGCACGTTGCGGCGCATTCCTGGGCGCCGCGGTTCGATCTCGCCTCGCGCGTACACCCGGGGCTGCTGAGCAGTGCCGTTGGTGCCTGCGGCCGGCTGTGAGTCGAGCGCAGCGCGGTGCGCGGTTGCCTTGTTTCGTGACCACGCGGTTAATTACAATTAATGCATTTTGTTCGACTAACGTCTTAATCGACAATTAATCGTTAATCGATTCATTGTTGACATTCCTAATTTTAAGGTATCTGTACTTTACTTATGTCATTTTTACATGGGATACTTTTTACTTTTACTATGTTTGAGAACATGTATCTGTACTTTTTACTCCACTACCTTTTCGAACTGGACTGAAAACAAAAAGTACTTTATCGTTTGAGACCTACTGGCGGCACGGTAGCTGAGTGGCTAGAGCTTTTGCTTCACAGCAAGAAGGTTCCGGGTTCGATCCCCGGGTCGCCCAGACCTTTCTGTGTGTGTTCTGTGTGGAGTTTGCATGCATGGTCTGGGTTCGATCCCTGGGTCGCCCGAGCCTTTCTGTGTGGAGTTTGCATGTTCTCCCCGTGTCTGGGTGGGTTTCCTCCGGGCACTCTGGTTTCCCCCACCAACCCAAAACATGCACCATAGGTACCTCCAGCTTAGGTCCTGACCAAGCCGAAGCAAGAAGATCATGGAGATGGTCCCCGGGCGCCCTAATGTGTGCTGCCCACTACTCCTAATATGTAAGAGAAGAATTTCTCCAGTGTGAGATCAATAAAGTTCACTTCTTCTTCTACTGACTTTTTCCAAAATCAAAGCCCTGCATCATGATTGGATGAACTTTTTGGTATAATTGAAGAAACCAAATTCCATTTTCAACACTCTTTTAAAAAAGTCCCCCCCGAAACAAAAAAGTATTAAATACACATTACAGCCAATGATATGAAATGTGAAACCGTGCTAAGTTATCACAAGGGTCATTACAAGTCAATTTGACTGAAAATGGATCAATAATAAGTTGTACTGCCATCATAATATACTGGAGTTTAAGTTTCTATTCTTGTTTTCACTTTATAAGACATGTAAATCGTTTAGTAGTGATATATTGTATCCTACAGCTTTCCCACAATCCTGGAGTTTCAGTTTCACTTTCACTGTATACAGTGCCGTGAAAAAGTATTTGCCCCCTTCCTGATTTCTGTGTTTTTTGCATATTTATCACTCAAAACATTGTCAGATCATCAAACCAATTTTAATATCACACAGAAACAACCCAAGGAAAGACAAAATTCAGTTTTTGAATGATGATTCCATTTATTAGTGCACAAAAAAAATCTAAACCTATCTGGCCCTATGTGAAAAAGTAATTGCCCCCTTAATCTAATAGCCAGTTGAGCCTCCTTTGACAGCAATAACTGTAACCAAACGTTTGCGATAATTGGTGATGAGTCTTTCACACCGCTGGGGAGGGATTTTGGCCCACTCTTCTATGCAGAATTGTTTCAATTCTGCCATATTGGAGGGTTTTCTTGTATGAACTGCCCGTTTAAGGTCACACCACAGCATCTCAATCGGATTTAAATCCGGACTTTGACTTGGCCACTCCAAAACCTTAATTTTGTTTTCTTTGAGCCATTCAGAGGTGGACTTGCTGGTGTGTTTTGGATCATTGTCCTGTTGCATGATCCAAGAGCGCTTGAGTTTGAGGGCACGAACTGATGGCCGGACATTCTCCTTCAGGATCTTCTGGTAAACAGCAGAATTCATTTTTCCGTCAATCACAGCAAGTTGTCCTGGTCCTGAGGCAGCAAAGCAGGCCCAGACCATCACACTGCCACCACCATGCTTTACTGTGGGCACCATGTTCTTTTTATCAAATGCTGTGCCATTTTTACGCCAGATGAAACGGGCTGCAGACCTTCCAAAAAGTTCAATTTTAGACTCATCGGTCCACAAAATGTTTCTCCAAAAGTCTTGAGGGTCATCAAGGTGCTTTTTGGCAAAGGTGAGACGAGCCTTTGTGTTCTTTTGTGAAAGCAGTGGTTTTCTCCTGGGAACTCTTCCATGGATGCCATTTTTGGCCAGTGTTTTTCTAATGGTGGAGTCATGAACACTGACCTTAACTGAGGCCAACGAGGCCTGTAGTTCTTTCGATGTGCGTCTAGGTTCTTTTGTGACTTCCTGAATGAGCCGTCGTCGCACTCTTGGAGTAATCTTAGTTGGTCGACCACTCCTGGGAAGGGTTGCAACTGTTCCCAGTTTCCTCCATTTTTGAATAATGGCTCTGACAGTGGTTCGCTGGAGCCCCAGAGCTTTGGGAATGGCTTTGTAACCTTTTCCTGAATTATAGACTTCTATCACTTTTTTTCTCATTTGTTCTTGAATTTCTTTGGATCGTGGCATGATGTGTTTGTTCTTGAGATGTTGTAGCCAACTTCACTTTGTTTGACAGGAACTATTTAAGTGATTTCTTGATTCAACACAGGTGGTGACAATCAGGTGTGGGTGTGGCATGTAGAACTGAACTAAGTTTTCTCAAAACTGTGGTTAGTCACAGTTAGTTTGTGATTTAACAAGGGGGGGCAATTACTTTTTCACATAGGGCCAGATAGGTTTAGATTTTTTTTGTGCACTAATAAATGGAATCATCATTCAAAAACTGAATTTTGTCTTTCCTTGGGTTGTTTCTGTGTGATATTAAAATTGGTTTGATGATCTGACAATGTTTTGAGTGATAAATATGCAAAAAACACAGAAATCAGGAAGGGGGCAAATACTTTTTCACGGCACTGTAAGCCTTGTAGACTGTAGAGCAGGGGTCTCCAACCTTTTTCCTCTGGTGAGCTACCTTTACAAAACAAAAATGCCAGAGAGCTACACATTTTAGCGGCTGCAAGAAATGAAGACGATCATAAGAAAGTGCAGTTAGATGCCTATAAAACATAAACCATTGTCTATTTATTAATGCACAAAGTTGGGCTTCATAATTACATTTACAATAGTAACAGGTATGTAATTAACCATATTTTTGTTATTCATCACAATGGTATAATTCTGAAATCCTTGGGTGAGCTACTTGGAAGGGGGTTGAGAGCTACTGGTAGCTCCCACGTTACAAGTTGGAGACCCCTGCTGTAGAGGTTGTTGGTAGGCTTTACGAAAACTTCATTTTGAGTCCGGGGGGACTTTTTTCAAAAATATGACCAAATGAAGGTCAATTCCTTTCATTACTAGCAAAAGTTCATCAAAATATGATATCAATCAATCAATCAAACAATATTTATAAGGCGCTTTTCATACAAAATTGTAACACAAAGCGCCTTACAGTGGTCAAGGATTAGAAGATTGACCTTTATTGATCTCGCACAGGAGAAGTTGTTTCTATATTTGACCCGGGGACCATCCCCATGATTTTGTTTTGTTATTTAGGCTTTGGTCAGGCCCTAAACTGGAGGATTTTACCTATGGCGCATGTTTATGTATACAGGGTATAGAGGTTATTAAAAAGTTATAACCCTAGTGTGCAACCTGTACATATGTTTTTTGACAATAAAGCTGACTTTGAACTTTGAGCAGATCACCCCAACCTCCCGTTCAGGACTTGTACACATCCCACTGCTGCAAGAGCGCTGCAATATCATCAAGGACACCACCCACCAGCACACAAACTGTTCTCCCTCCAACCATCCGGCGAACATTACCACAGCATGGAGTGCAACGATATGAGACTAAGCAACACTATGAGACCATCAGGCTAATCAATGCACTTAAGAGAATTCTATGAACATAATAACCACATCCAACTATTCCTATATAAGTGTATATGTTCATTCTCTCTCTGCCTGTATATTTAGTATTATTTTTAGGGCTGTCATTTTAACATGTTAATTAGATTAATTAATTACACTGCAAATTAACGCGTTATAAAAATTTACGCAATAAATTATGAGTGGCAATTCAATGCACATTTTAAATTTGTCCCATTGAAGGACCTGTAGGCGACTTGGCAGTGGCGTCACTTCCACCTGCGTCGCTAATCAAACAAATAAATCCTGGAGGAAACTGACATGGACTCGACTCAGGGGGCGAGGAGCGAATCGCTGCCAGGACCTTTGAACGGCAACTTTATTTATAAAAAGAACGAAGACGGGACGATCAACAAGAACGCCGTGATTTGGAGCTTTTATAAAAAAGAATTTTCCGTTCACCGAAGCTGCTCCAGCCTGACGGATCATTTGAACGATAAACACGTCCAGACAAGTTCCATTGTTACTGGTGATAGAGCGAGCGTGAGTGCACTTCACCAAACCACCAAACCAACAAACTACCAAACCAACAAACCACCAAACCAACAAACCAACAAACCAACAAACCACCAAACCAACAAACCACCAAACCAACAAACCACCAAACCAACAAAACACCAAATCACCAAACCAACAAACCACTAAACCACCAAACCACCAAACCAACAAACCGCCAAACTGCCAAACCAACAAACCACCAAACCAACAAACCACCAAACCAACAAAACACCAAATCACCAAACCAACAAACCACCAAACCAACAAACCAACAAACCGCCAAACCACCAAACCACCAAACCACCAAACCGCCACACCAACAAAACACCAAATCACCAAACCAACAAACCACCAAACCAACAAACCACCAAGCCACCAAACCACCAAACCAACAACCCACCAAACCGCCAAACCAACAAAACACCAAATCACCAAACCAACAAACCACCAAACCAACAAACCACCAAGCCACCAAACCAAACCACCAAACCACTTACCTGGCCAGCCAAATGATATCTCTCTGTATTTCCTATACACCGCGATACCATTTGGACACCCTCGCTCCACCCTCGCTCCTCCGGTTACAAACGGACTCCGCGATTCTGATTCGTTCAAAGATGGTGACGTCAGTGCACCCGCCTTTGCCCGCAAAGTCACTCTTAGGCAGCGGAAGTTCCGCCTCAGTTTTGAATCAAGATGGCGCAATCTCTGATTGGTTCACTTAGCTGTCTGTCTACGCGCAACCGCAGCGCATTTTGGACCAAGCGTTACCAGACTCACTCGCTGGTACAGCGATGAGTCATGGATTCTTCCAGGCAACCAAACCACCAAACCACCAAACCAACAAAACACTAAATCACCAAACCAACAAACCACCAAACCACCAAACCACCAAACCACCAAACCAACAACCCACCAAACCACCAAACCACCAAACCAACAAAACACCAAACCACCAAACCAACAAACCACCAAACCACCAAACCAACAAACCACCAAACCACCAAACCACCAAACCAACAAAGCACCAAACCAACAAAACACCAACCCAACAAACCACCAAACCAACAAAACACCAACCCAACAAACCACCAAACCAACAAACCACCAAACCACCAAACCAACAAACCACCAAACCACCAAACCAACAAACCACCAAACCACCAAATCACGCTCACAGAATTTTGAAAATGAATGAGCAAAGCGACCACAGAAAAACTGACAAACTCAATCGCAAAGTGGGTTGCCTCTCTCAGTCTCTCTCTCTCTCATGAGATTAAAATGCGATTAATCAGATTAATTAACTACAAATCCTGTAATTAATTAGATAATTTTGTTTAATCGTCTGACAGCGCTAGTTATTTTTATTTATTATTGATGTTTGTGTACATTTCTTGTTCCGTGTTTTTAATGTTAAATTGCACATTTGGAGCTTGAGGAAACGCAATTTCGACCCCCCTGTGTAATGATTGTTCACTTTGACTTTGACTTTTGACCGATTTGTCCCAGTTTTATACAAGAAATGTCCCACGTGTCCCTGTTTTGAGCACTTTAATACCCACTAACAGTAAAGACATGTATATATTTTCATTTGTTTAGCTAAAATACAGAAAATTACAGAGCCCTGGAAGTGTCATAGGTGAATAAATAAAATAACAAAGCGTGGGAACAAGTTATAAACCATGCGCACGAGTTATAAGTTTAAGTTTCGTTAGTTTCTTAAGTTTCGTTTTTGTCACACTTCTTGTTACTAAGACTACTCAGATTCATATCTCGTCTTCAACCAGCATTACAGCATTACTTTTTGCTGTAACGCAGTAATGTAAGGCATTGCACTACTTTTGCATTACTTTAATTACTCTCACCAAAATAACGTGAAATATGGATCTGGCAATTTATAGTATAAATCAAGCTAATCAAGCTTTCACCTCCCATCCAGGAGGTGTTTCGGCAGCATGCAGACTAAAAACTAGCAGGTTCAGGAATAGCTTCTTTCTGACCCATCACACTGGAACACCATTAAAGATCCCATGACATGGTACTTCTTGATGCTTTTATATGGCTCCTTAATGGTTCCCTAATACTGTAAATGAATCCTTCTTCAAAATCAACACTCAGTGCATGAGAAACAGAGACAAGCTGAGAAAGAGTAATTTTTGTCACTCTGAACACTCTATAATGGGTGTTGTTGCTTGAATGCAAATGAGGAGAAAAAAGCCAATAGTAGAGGGTGGGGGCGTGGCCAAACGCTCCGCTCTCTGCTCTGAGCGCTCTCTGATACATTTCCTTGTTTTTGCACGGGGGGAGAGATTTGAAGCGTTCCATTGAAAAATAAACACATTTCCACATAAAATAAAATTAAACCACTGCTGTTCAAAGGTCCAGAGGCTCAGATAAAGGACTTCCGAGCCTAGAAACACTCGGACGTGCCTCCAGGCAAATAAAAAAACGCATTTCGCATTGCCTAGCGCATTCGCAGTCCAAACTCTCTGGGCGTGATTTACAGAGACGCTGAGTTGAGACAGACGGGGGTGGAACTGCATTTGCATTTCTTTTTTCGATCTGACGTCAATAAGGTGCCTTGTTCAAAATCGCCTGTTTGAGCTCCGATTTTTTGTAACGCAGAAAAGGATCGCAAATGCTCAGTTTAGACATTTCACAACTTTTAACCATGGAGGGGGGCTAAACAGGGTTCAAAAACCTCAGAAAGTGAAAATTTCATGCCATGGGACCTTTAAAATCCAGGTTACGGTAAAATGCATTTTAACTAGTATATATCACAGATTTCCCCCATTTAATGCCTTACATTACTGTGTTACAGCAAAAAGTAATGCATTTGTAGTGTACCCCCCATTTTATTGTCTTTTTTGTTGTTCCCTTATTCTCATCTTCTGTCTTTTTGTTGCTTTATGAGCTGTGTCTTTTATTTGGGCTTTATTATGGTGCTGTTGCACTTTGTGACCAGTAGATGGCAGTTGAAGACCAGATATGAATCTGAGTAACCTTAGTAACAAGAAGTGTGACGAAAACGAAACTTAAAGGAGAATTAACGTTTTTTACAATCTGAGCCTTATTTCGGTAATAAAACAAGTTGTTTTCCTCACCCATAGCACTTTGGTGTCATTTGGAGCATTTCCGGAGATGTTTTAGATTAGCGATCTCCGTAACGTGAGTGGTCGGGGCACGACGCTGCAGTCACTAAAATAACACAGTGCTAAACTTTAGCACTTTTCAAATCATAGAAGCTCAATGTCTTAGTCTACACTTTCGTTTGAGTCAAAAGTGGCCTCTTATCCGAGATTTATCCATAATTTACAGCATTGCGTTTCATGTTTGGGTCCCGAGAGCTGAGAGCAAAATAAGATGTGACTCCGCACATGCGCACTGGCGTCCTCATCTACTCGAAACTATGGCTAAATCTCGGATTACAGGCCACTTTTGACTCAAACGAAAGCGTAGACTAAGACATCGAGCTTCTATGATTTGAAAAGTGCTAAAGTTTGTGTTATTTTGGTGACTGCAGCGTCATGCCCCGACCACTCACGTTACGGAAATCGCTAATGTAAAACATCTCTGGAAATGGTCCATATGACACCAAAGTGCTATGGGTGAGTAAAACAACTTGTTTTATACCGAAATAAGGCTCAGATTGTAAAAAATTCTCCTTTAAGAGAAAGTGACGAAACTCGTGCGCATGCCTTATAACTCGTGGATACGACTTATAATTATGATTTATTCACCTACGACACTCCCAAGGCTCCCTAGAATTGAGCTTGAAAATGACCATAAGAAAAATAAAAAGTCCCTCAGATCATAATTAACCCACAAACTAAATTAAGAATGAACATTTAGCTACAGTCGCGCTCTTTTCACAATTTTATTTATACCGACCTTCCCAACCCAGGTGTGTCCCAGTTTTGAATTTTGAAAATCTGTTCACCCTGCCCCATTTGTCTCGTCTGCACTTCCTGTTCCATCCCGGTACTTTCCGTAATCCTGGAAAGCTTCACTTCTAGGAACAGACACTGGAGTGGAAGTGTGAAGTCCAGATTTTTTGCGGACAGCTCCAGGATTTACACCCGGCACTTCGGAGCGGCGCCGGGCTGCCACGGCCTGATCCGCGTGACGTTTGAATTAAGGCGCTCTACGGCGGGCAGTGTTCACGCTTCCTGTGTCCTTCCAGGCCAAAAGTTTAACGTTTAGTCACAAGAGATCAGCCTCGGATTTTTTCACTTCCCTGGGAAAAAAGAACAGTATTTACCTTTGATTTAAGAGCGACAGAAGGAGGGAGAGAGAGAAAGGAGAGAGGGAAGGAGGGAGGGAAATAGGGAAGAAGGGAAGGAGGGAATGAGGGAAGAAGGGAAGGAAATAGGGAAGGAGGGAAGGAGGGAGGGAATGAGGGAGGAAGAAAGGGAAATAGGGAAGGAAGGAGGGAATGAGGGAGGAAGGAATGGAAATAGGGAAGGAAGGAGGGAATGAGGCAGGAAGGAATGGAAATAGGGAAGGAAGGGAAATAGGGAAGGAGGGAGAGAGAGAATGGGGGAGGAAGGAAGGGAAATAGGGAAGGAAGGAGGGAATGAGAGAGGAAGGAAAGGAAGTTGGGAAGGAGGGGAAAGAGGGGATGAGGGAGGAATGGAGGGAAATAGGGAAGGAGGGATTGAGGGAAGGAGGGAGGGAGGGAATGATGGAGGAAGGAAGGGAAATAGGGAAGGAGGGAGAAGGGAATGAGGGAGGGAAAGAGGGAGGGAGGGGGGGAGAGAAGAAGGGAGGAAGGAAGGGGAAAAGGGAGGGAGGGAGAGAGAATGAGGGAGGAAGGAAGGGAAATAGGGAAGGAAGGAGGGAATGAGGGAGGAAGGAATAGAAATAGGGAAGGAAGGGAAATAGGGAAGGAGGGAGAGAGAGAAAATGAGGGAGGAAGGAAGGGAAATAGGGAAGGAAGGAGGGAATGAGGGAGGAAGGAATGGAAATAGGGAAGGAAGGGAAATAGGGAAGGAGGGAGAGAGAGAATGAGGGAGGAAGGAAGGGAAATAGGGAAGGAAGGAGGGAATGAGAGAGGAAGGAATGGAAATTGGGAAGGAGGGGAAAGAGGGAATGAGGGAGGAATGGAGGGAAATAGGGAAGGAGGGAATGAGAGAAGGAGGGAGGGAGGGAATGAGGGAGGAAGGAAGGGAAATAGGGAAGGAGGGAGAAGGGAATGAGGGAGGGAAATAGGGAAGGAGGGAGGGAGAGAATAAGGGAGGAAGGAAGGGGAATAGGGAAGGAGGGAGAGAGAGAATGAGGGAGGAAGGAAGGGAAATAGGGAAGGAAGGAGGGAATGAGGGAGGAAGGAATGGAAATAGGAAAGGAGGGGAAAGAGGGAATGAGGGAGGAATGGAGGGAAATAGGGAAGGAGGGAATGAGGGAAGGAGGGAGGGAGGGAATGAGGGAGGAAGGAAGGGAAATAGGGAAGGAGGGAGAAGGGAATGAGGGAGGGAAATAGGGAAGGAGGGAGGGAGAGAATAAGGGAGGAAGGAAGGGGAATAGGGAAGGAGGGAGGGAATGAGGGAGGAAGGAATGGAAATAGGGAAGGAAGGGAAATAGGGAAGGAGGGAGAGAGAGAAAATGAGGGAGGAAGGAAGGGAAATAGGGAAGGAAGGAGGGAATGAGGGAGGAATGGAGGGAAATAGGGAAGGAGGGAACGAGGGAAGGAGGGAGGGAGGGAATGAGGGAGGAAGGAAGGGAAATAGGGAATGAGGGAGAAGGAAATGAGGGAGGGAAATAGGGAAGGAGGGAGGGAGAGAATGTGGGAGGAAGGAAGGGAAATAAGGAAGGGAGGAAGGAGGGAATGTGGGAGGAAGGGAGGGAAATAGGGAAGGAGGGAGGGAGACAATGAGGGTGGAAGGGAGGAAAATAGGGAACGAGGGAAGGAATGAGGGAGGAAGGGAGGAAAATAGGGAAGGAGGGAGGGAATGTGGGAGGAAGGTAGGGAAATAAGGAAGGGGGGAAGGAGGAAATGTGGGAGGAAGGGAGGGAAATAGTGAAGGAGGGAGGGAATGAGGGAGGAAGGGAGGGAAATAGGGAAGGAGAGAGGGAATGAGGGAGAAAGGGAGGAAAATAGGGAAGCAGTGAGGGAATGAGGGAGGAAGGTAGGGAAATAGGGAAGGAGGAAGGTAGGGAAATAGGGAAGGAGGGAGGGAGGGAAATAGGGAAGGAGGGAGGGAGGGAACTAGGGAAGGAGGGAGGGAGGGAGGGAATGAGGGAGGAAGGAAGGGAAATAGGGAAGGAGGCAGGAAGGGAGGTAAAAGGATGAAGAGAAGGAGAGAGGAGA
The DNA here is from genome assembly GCA_036785185.1 of Paratrypauchen microcephalus. Lineage (NCBI taxonomy): Eukaryota > Metazoa > Chordata > Actinopteri > Gobiiformes > Gobiidae > Paratrypauchen > Paratrypauchen microcephalus. The sequence goes on from JAVJIX010000164.1 coordinate 1,229,454, forward strand.
AAACAAGACAAATGAAGAAAAATGAAGGAAACCGGGAGAAAGATTTAATTGAATTTAATTACTTAGATTTAATTGAAGATTTGAACACTGTTTCTGACGTTAGACTTTTTAAATATTGAAATGAAATAACCTGTACTTACCTCTAGCTAGAGATGAGCTCACCCGATTAAAGGGGAATGGGGGATGTCAAGGAGAGGTGTTCTGTGTGTGCAGGTTTAACTTTTGTAAATATTTTTCACTTTTCTCTTGGTTGTGGAATAAATGCACTTTGGATCTGCACTGACACTTGGCTCCGCTCTGCTCTGCTCCTCTTTGACCGCTAAAGTTGCTATCCAGGCAGTGACATTTCACTTCTGATATTCCCAAGTGGGATTTTATGTGTTCAAAACTCTAATGTGCATTTGTCTTCTACGGTCGGGTGACCAGACGTCCTTATTTACCCGGGACAGTCCCAGTTTTGAGTCCTGTGTCCCCTGTCCCAGCAGATTTATACAAAACCATCGATTTGTCACAGTTTTATACAAGAAATGTCCCGATTTTTGACCAATTTGAACCCCGCTAACAGTAAAGAGAAGCAAATATTGTCATTTGTTTAGGTAAAATAAAGAAAAGCTGCTTAAAAGTGACCAAAACACAAAGAAAATGTGACTACACTGACTCACGATAGAACAGTTTTCCTTAATTATGCACAATTTTATTATTACCAAACGCCCCAAACCACCTCCAGGGAGGAAGGGAGGGAAATAGGGAAGGAGGGAGGGAATGAGGGAGGAAGGGAGGGAAATAGGGAAGGAGGAAGGGAATGAGGGAGAAAGGGAGGGAAATGGGGAAGGAGGGAGAGAGGGAAATAGGGAAGGAGGGAGGGAATTAGGGAGGAAGGGAGGGAAATAGGGAAGAAGGGAGGGAGGGAGGGAGGGAGGGAATGAGGGAAGGAGGGAGGGAATGAGGGAGGAAGGGAGGGAAATAGGGAAGGAGGAAGAGAGTGAAATAGGGAAGGAGGGAGGGAGGGAAATAGGGAAGGAGGGAGGGAATGAGGGAGGAAGGGAGGGAAATAGGGAAGGAGGAGGGAGGGAGGGAGGGAATGAGGGAAGGAGGGAGGGAATGAGGGAGGAAGGGAGGGAAATAGGGAAGGAGGGAGGGAGGGAGGGAGGGAATGAGGGAAGGAGGGAGGGAATGAGGGAGGAAGGGAGGGAAATAGGGAAGGAGGAAGAGAGTGAAATAGGGAAGGAGGGAGGGAGGGAAATAGGGAAGGAGGGAGGGAATTAGGGAGGAAGGGAGGGAAATAGGGAAGGAGGGAGGGAGGGAGGGAGGGAGGGAAGGAGGGAAGGAGGGAGGGAATGAGGGAGGAAGGGAGGGAAATAGGGAAGGAGGGAGGGAATGAGGGAGGAAGGGAGGGAAATAGGGAAGGAGGGAGGGAATGAGGGAGGAAGGGAGGGAAATAGGGAAGGAGGGAGAGAGGGAAATAGGGAAGGAGGGAGAGAGGGAAATAGGGAAGGAGGGAGGGAATGAGGGAGGAAGGGAGCAAAATAGGGAAGGAGGGAGGAAAATAGGGAAGGAGGGAGGGCATGAGGGAGGAAGGGAAGGAAATAGGGAAGGAGGGAGGGAAATATGGAAGGAGTGAGGGAAATATGGAAGGAGGAAAGGAGAGAAATAGGGAAGGAGGGAGGAAATGAGGGAGGAAGGGAGATAAAAGGGGAGAGAGAGGAAATGGAGAAAAGAATACAGAGAATACTACTGAACCAAAACACTTGAAAACTACCCTCTTCATGACATCACAAGGCGGAACAGAACATTTTCAGCTTGAATTTTGAGCAATCTGATAATGCAGAGTTACAAAAACATGTGTGAATGAAACAAAACACAAGTCCAGGTCTGTTTTTGAGGAGGAAACGACATTAGAACACGACTAAAAGCTCAAAAGAGTCAATTTTGTGTAATATAAATATTTAAATTTAAGCACAGCGGCTCAGTCGGTGTTGCTCTGGCTCGTTTGATTTACTGGCGTCTCTGTGTGGACGTGGCGTGTTCGTAGATGATGGTTTCCCTCATTAACCCAAACATGTGGTGGACTAAAGCTCCAGCTGGGCAGAGGGCAGGGGCCAGTGGTCAGAGGATGGTTCACGTGCAGAGGACAATCAGGAATAGCATCTTTGTGCCGGGGTCCAGACTAATAGATTGTGTGACATGTGTCCTCCTCACCCACACCGGGAAACCAGCACAAACACTTTCATCAGAGGTTTAAATCCAAAAAATAAACAGTTCTTTTTTTACTTCGTTGTATCTCTTCATCTTTTGTGTGGGTACAAACAAAGGGAAATGTCTCAGTTTTAAAAAAAAGTGTAAGTGTAAACGGGGTATTTGAGTAGATTCAACTTGACAAGTAAAATTATCTACCAATGGAATATGTGTTTTTCTTACTTGAACCAAGATTATTAGACATTTTGTTACATATATTACATGCAAAAAGTTGTTTTCTTATTTTAACCCTAGAGCGCGATTTTCACCGGAGCAAAACTATTTACATGATTTTCAATATGTTGCATTTTTCTGAGTGTCATGGGTCCCTGGGGAGCTTCACCATTGTTTTTGACATCTTTGAAGGTGTAGGTGTTTCCCTACCCCAAAGCCCACTTTTTCCTACAGGCTTTTGGTGATTTTCACCCGGCGATAGTGAAAGAGGAATGTAAGAATGTAATGAATTTAATGTAAGAGGATGTAAGGAATAGGTAAGTAAGAGTGGTCCTGGAATGTGTATCTATCCTTATTTAGTGCAGTGGTTATGAATAAAAATCACAAAGTGGTGATTTCAAAGGAGATTCTTATGGTGAAAACAATATTTTAGTCAACTGGTCATTTTTACCCACTGAAAAAATACTATTTTTTGTTCCTCTCTCCTGTAACTGTTCGTGTGTCGAGGAGTCTGAGCTTCACCAGGGAAGTCTCACATGTCCCAGGAATGGGTGGAACAAACGCCAAGTTTACAGTTTTTTTTTTTTTTTTTTTTTTTTTTTAGGAATTCCTAATTTTTCAGTAATTTTGGAGCATGTTTTTAGGGTCTTCCTATGATTTTATTTATGTATTTTTTTTTCATTTTGTTACACATACCACAGGTGGAAAAAAAAATTATATATATATATATATATATATATATATATATATATATATATATATATATATATATATATAATTTTTTAAATTTTATTTGTTTATTTGAAGAGGACAGTGCACATTAATGAACACTTTGTACATTTTCTTTCTTTTTTTAAAATTTATTTTTATTTGGAAAGAGCAGACATTTTCATATTACAGATTTCCAATTCAAATATAATCTCTCCTATTTTTAGTATATTATGAAAAAAAGAAAAGGGGAAAAAAAAGGAACCAAAAAAACAAAAACAAAAAAACACCCACACTAAACTATTTACAAAAACTGGGGAACTTACTAGAGCAGAAATACCATCAAAAACATTGTATTATACAGTGTAAAATAAAATAAAACAAATCTTCACCAGAAGTGGAGAAGTTACAAGAAATCTTTTCTAGTCTAATTGGGTGATGTGAACACTTTGTACATTTTCATGACATTGTGTAAATATGCTGGATTTAGCTCGAATCTACTTTCCATCCGTAGTCCTCCAACATTTAAAGACAACAACATGACAAACAATAACAAAACGCCTTTATAATATACAGGGGGTCCACGGGTTATGACGGTCTCGACTTACGACGTTTCGTGGTTACGAACGCGCCCCCATTAAAAAAAATTAATAATATTACGCGTCATTCCGTCTTACGCGGTTTAGCGTGGTAAGCGACGTAAACAAACGCGAACGGCGCGCGGCGCACGGCGGAAGAATACGCTTTGTTGTGGTTGTAGGGCGAAGAAGACAGCCCAATGTGGGCGGAAGTACCTGATGTGGGCTCTGATCTGCTCCTATGAAAGCGACAGTGATAACCAAGCAGCGTAGTGGTCTAATTATTGAGATGGAAAGGTTATTGGTGCTTTGGTTGGAAGATCAAAGGCAAAATCCGACTTACGACGAAATTCGGGTTACGACGCGTCTTAAGAACGGATCAACGTCGTAACCTGAGGACCCCCTGTATACAGAACAATACATTACATGGTACACACTGAACCTCACCTATGTCGACAGGTTTGGTTGGTTTTTAGCCATTTTTGAGCTCTTTTTTAAAATCAATTAGGGTAGAACTCTCTCGTAGAGTTGTTTGAAGACTATTCCAGTTCATACAACCCTTTACAGAAATGGTGTTTTGTCCTGTAGCAGTTCGTCTAAATATCCCCTCACAGTCCCTCTGGAAGCAGATCGAGTCCTGAGGTCGTTTTCTCTACGTTTAATAAATTCCTTCAGGGGAGGAGGGGCTGGGTCATTAAGGGATTTATAGATGAGGCAAGCGAGTTTAAAAATTTTAACATTTTCAAAACTTAAAAGCTGGTATTTTTCTAAAATGTCACAGTGATGAGCTGAATATGGCTGTTTGGCAAACACCTTGATGGATTTTTTTTTATAAAGTTGCATTAAAACAGGGGTGTCAAACTCATTCTGGTCCGGGGGCCGTACCCAAACTACTTTGATCCTAAAGGGGCCGGATCATAAGACTCATGGCAAATATACCCCAAAAATAGCAATAAGTCCAAATATTTTTGCAGAGAAACACAAAACTATTACAGAAGTCTTTTTTTATTTGATGAACTTTTTCTTTTACAAAATATTGTAATATTATGAACAACCTGAAACTTTAAGAAAAATGCAATTTCAACACAAGTGTACAGGTTTCCCATTCACCTCGGTGAACAAATAGGAATTAGTCCATTTTCTTGGAATATCCTGCACACGGCGTCCACTTTTCTCATTTTTGACATTTTGCTGATGAGGGTGTCACGGTCAACAGTCAAAACAATGGTCCTTTAAAGATCCCATGACATGGTACTTCTTGATGCTTTTATATGGCTCCTTAATGGTTCCCTAATACTGTAAATGAATCCTTCTTCAAAATCAACACTCAGTGCATGAGAAACAGAGATAAGATGAGAAAGAGTAATTTTTCTCACTCAGAACACTCCATAATGGGCGTTGTTGCTTGAATGCAAATGAGGAGAAAAGAGCTGGCCAATAGTAGAAGGTGGGGGCGTGGCTAAACGCTCCGCTCTCTGCTCTGAGCGCTCTCTGATCCATTTCCTTGTTTTTGCACGGGGGGAGAGATTTGAAGCGTTCCATTGAAAAATAAACACATTTCCACATAAAATAAAATTAAACCACTGCTGTTCAAAGGTCCAGAGGCTCAGATAAAGGACTTCCGAGCCTAGAAACACTCGGACGTGCCTCCAGGCAAATAAAAAAACGCATTTCGCATTGCCTAGCGCATTCGCAGTCCAAACTCTCTGGGCGTGATTTACAGAGACGCTGAGTACAGACAGACGGGGGTGGAACTGCATTTGCATTTCTTTTTTCGATCTGACGTCAATAAGGTGCCTTGTTCAAAATCGCCCGTTTGAGCTCCTATTTTTTGTAACGCAGAAAAGGATCGCAAATGTTCAGTTTAGACATTTTGCAACTTTTAACCATGGGAGGGGGGGCTAAACAGGGTAGGGGAGCTCACATTAACATTCAAAAACCTCAGAAAGTGAAAATTTCATGCCATGGGACCTTTAAGATCGTTTGGAAAGAGGCGAGTCTTCATTTGTGCTGCTCTGGTGGGAGGGGCCACGTACAGAGGCGCTGGAGACGCTGATATGCTAAACTGCACAGAAAAAAGGCGCAGAAAATTACCAATATTTTAATAGAAAATTTAAATATAATTAAAATATTTTAATAGAACATCAAACAAGGGCCAGATTAAAGGTCTTGGAGGCCCTGGACTGCATGTTTGACACCCCTGCTCTAATGGTTTTAATACTGTGGTGCCTGTAAATTACCATATTGTACAACAATATTCAATCTGAGACAGAATCATACAATGAAGGTTTGATTTGGCAGCATCAGTTGAAATAAAAGGCCTAATTTGTTTAAAATTTTGAAGATTAAATTTTATAGCGTTGACAACTTTTTTCTACATGACAAGAAAACCATGTGTTGTCATATTTTGATCTATTTTTCATGACAAGTACTTTTTGTTGGGTATATTATATCGGGTAAAAATGACCCGGTGAAAGTGACGGTGTTACTTTTTATAGCGAAAGTGTTCTAGGGTTAAATTTTCATACAAAAAGTCTTGTTGCATTGGTGGATAATTTTACTTGTCGAGTGAAATGTACTGAAATCATGATAAAAACCTTCTTAATTCAACTAATCTTTAACTAATCTTAACTGTTTCACTTTCATGACTTTTTTCTTTAGTTAGTCGGTAAATCCTTACATGGACGCTGTTTAGAAGCATTGCAGACGTGTTGCAGTGGCGATAGAACACGTCCACATAAAACAGAATGAATGAAGTCTTTACAGGTATCACCTTTCAGTCTGTAAAACCCGGAATCGGACTCGGGGGTCAGCGGGAGTTAAACATGTGTGGCCTGTCTGTCTCGCACTGAAACGGGCATTCAACTACCATCCCCACGTCTGGCTCAAGGGCACGACCCGCAGTAAAAACCTCTCATTAGCGCTCACGGTCGTGTTTGACATTCAGAATTGGTGTAATTTTATAATAATAATACTCAAATGACATTAAACAACGCAGGTTTTGTAAAGAGGAGGGAGGTTTTACACTTCTTTGGGGTGTTAGCTGCAAATACACAACATATTTACATCACCGCGTTAACATTTATTGTTTTGAAAATGCTTTACTCACCAAAAACAACGTATTAACAAGTTTCAATTTCGTTTTTTTGTCTCTCATGTCACTCCCCCTTCATCAGGCTAATGAAACTACTGCATATCACATCAGGTTTTAGGTTTGTGGGTTGAACTTTGGAGAGAATCACACTGCTAACCCTAAAGAGAGTTTGAATAGTGCTGAAATGAGATCGTTAGATTACTGAAACATGCATGGATGACATCTGAAACCTCTTCAGGCATGTTTTTAATGAGGAAACAACGTTAGAACATGGAAGAAAGCTCCAGAAAGTTAATTTTGCATAATACCCACTCGTTAAAGTCTTCATAGTACAACAAGCCCACAAGGCCACGGCAATAGACTTAGACCAGCGGTGTCAAACTCATTTTGCTCCAGGGGCCGTATCCAACCTACTTTGATCCAAAAGGGGCCGGATCAGAAAACTCATGGCAAATATACCCCAAAAATAGCAATAAGTCCAAATATTTGTGCAGAGAAACACAAATCTATTACAGAAGTCTTTTTTTATTTCATGAACTCTTTCTTTTACAAAATATTTTAACATTATGAACAACTTGAAACTTTAAGAAAAATGAAATTCCAACACAAGCGTACAGGTTTCCCATTCACCTCCGGGAACAAATAGGAATTAATCCATTTTTCTTGGAAAATCCTGCACTCGGCGTCCACTTTTCTCATTTTCGACATTTTGCTGATGAGGGTGTCACGGTCAACAGTCAAAACGATGGTCCTTTAAGAGCGTTTGGAAAGAGGCGAGTCTTCATTTGTGCTGCTCTGGTGGGAGGGGCCACGCACAGAGGCGCTGGAGACGCTGCTATGCTAAACTGCGCAGAAAATTACCAAAATTTTATTAGAAATTTAAATATTTTAATGGAAAATCAGCAGGGGGCCAGATTAAAGGTCTTGGAGGGCCGGATCTGGTCCCCGGGCCGCATGTTTGACACCCCTGACTTAGACAAACTTTATTGATCCACAAGGGAAATTATTTGGATACAGTAGCTCAGCAATCACAATATAATATAATAACAGAGAGTAACAAAAAAATAGATGGAACAGCAAAAAAGAGCAAGAGACCGGTGTCAAATGAGACACAATTATAAAAATGTACATTTTTTTACAGACTAAATCTTCTGTATTGATGCTGAATTACATCTGTCACCGTCGCCATGCTTGTTTTGGTTTGTTTGGGTGCTTCGCCTCTGGGTTCTGCACAAACCTCAGTGGTGTGACGAGATCGGTTGCACATCCATTTAACCTGTACAGCGGGCGCACTCCAACATGGATTCTTGTCATATATCGTGAGAATCCATCTTGTTATGTAAGGTTAATCATTCATTAGTTTTCTTCCGCTTAATTTGTAGCACCGGCCCCCATGGATCCTCCTGCAGGTGGTGGGTCCACGGGAGGACGGCCCCACGTCGCTCCTTCAGGCAATCGGGTGTGATGTATTTCTTGTCATGGGGGCTCTACCAGTGTACCAAGCACTGGGGGCAAGGTGGGGTTAAGTGTCTTGCCCAAGGACACAACAGCAGCATTCATCTGTAAGAGCTGGAATCATACCTGTGGGTCAGTGGATCTGACTGCTCAACCAATGATGTAATGTTGAGAGCAGGATTCCAACCAACCTTTGGATCAGTGGACGAACGCTCTACCAACTGAGCTACTGCCGCCCCTTAAAGGGATAGTGCGTTTGTTTTTGTTTTTTTAATGTGAATCTGTATGGCGTCCCCTTCAACAGTGTCATCCATTAACACTGACTTACCCCTGACAGTGTCGTCTGGGTCCAGTTCTCCTCCAGTTCTGTAGCTCGCAAACGTACTTCCGGTAAGTTAGCGGGGACAGTTAATAAAGCTTGTTTTTCTTCTCAAAACATTTGTCCAAAAAGTGATATATTTGCGTCACAAACAGTTGTCCGCTAAAAATTCAGCAGCTTAATTCGCATTGGGGTTATTTTCTCTTGAGTTGTATCACTGCACGCAGATTAGCTATTATTAGCCTGTTCACTTGTAAACACCCGCTTAAAGTGAACAGGCTCATAGCTCCTGCTGCTGAATTTTTAGCAGACAACTGACTGTGACGCAAATATATCCCTTTTTGGACAAATGTTGTTTTGAGAAGAAAAACAAGCTTTATTAACTGTCCCCGCTAACTTACCGGAGCTACGTTCGCGAGCTATGGAACCGGAGCAGAACTTGGCCCAGACGACGCTGTCATCGGTAAGTCAGTGTTAATCTCACGACACTGTTGAAGGGGACGCCATACAGATTCACATAAAAAAACAACACACTATCCCTTTAAGGTTAATCAATACCTGCTCAAATGAGTATTTTAGTTTCTGATTTCCAGTACTTCTTCAGTCCTAAACTCCAGTTAGCATTTTAAAACATCCGGTACAGTGTCTTTAAATCACTGAGAATACATTGGAACCTCGACTGGTTTGTCCACCACACAGACCTACTTCTTTATCTTAATTTTCAAATTATTGATGGAAACACTGGGTAGAACTTATGAGCTTTTATCTCTATAAAGGCACAGAAAAAAAGTCTACTCCACCTTTTTGCCTCCTAAACGCAGCCAGATGCTCGCTACAGCAGGAGAGAAGGAGGAGATGGGTGGTTGAGGTTGAAAGATCTGTAGGAGACCACAAGCCAGATGTTCCAGCCAAAAGAACCACGGAGAGGAGATGAGGTGGACATTGGCTCCATCGCAGTGTGTGCTAAAGTTACTCCAGGACAGACAGAAATAGTACGGGTTTTGTTTGTTGTATTAGTATTGGAGCGGAATTCAACTCGTAACCAAGGGGCGGCTCCAGGTTTTGTTTTTTTTATACGAGGGTTTAAGAGATGCTCAGTTGATTCTAAACCAGGGGTCAGCAACCTTTACCACTCAAAGAGCCATTTGGACCCGTTTCACACAGTAAAGAAAACACTGGGAGCCACAAAACCCTTTTGAAATTTAAAATGAAATAACACTGCATATAACATAGAATTACATTTTGAATTAAATTTTGAAAATGAACGAAGTAAAATAAAATATATTTTAATTAAATACAGTGGTCCCTCGCTGTTTCGCTGATTTTTAAAATTTTTTTTATAGTGTATCAACGCGCATTGTGTTCTGCATCCTGATTGGCTAAGGGACTGTAGACCTTTGCCGATTCGTCAGTCATTCTCCTCTGTGCCGTGTCTTATACGGTACAGAATGCGTTTGCCAAATTTATTAAAATGTTTGATCACGAACAGTGTGACTCTGAAGCAGTGACGGACTGAGCGGTCTGGCATTTGGGCACATGCCAGAAGGGCCGCGGCCGTGCGTCTCACCTGGGGCTGGTCGCGCCGGTCATGCTCTGTCACGGATTTGACCACGATGAGCAGGTGCACGTGTCCACGCGCACACTTCTCCGGGTGGTTAATGCGCATCGGGAAGTAGCCACAATGTTTCCGCAGAACGAACTGGTGGAACCTGAAGTCCAGGCGGTGGAACCAGTCCTGAGAGCGCACGGATGCGTTCTCACTACAACAAAACCCGCAACAGTGCAGAGGAACTGTGAAATACACGCATATTTATACATGCAATATAAAGCTGACTACTTCACGGATTTAGCCTATCGCGGGTTATTTTTACAATGTAAACCCCGCGATAAATGAGGAACCAGTGTACTGAGCCCCATCAGAGGGACCAAAGAGCCACATGCGGCTCCGGAGCCGCGGGTTGCCGACCCCTGTTCTAAACCATCTAAAGCAAAAGAATTTAGAACATTTTGCTGTGAAAATGACCAGTGCAAAATCTATGGAGCCCTGGAAGTGTAATAGGTGAATAAATAAAATAACAAGGCATGCGCACGAGTTATAAGGTGTGTGCATGAGTTATAAGGTGTGCGCACGAGTCATAACCCGTGCGCACAAGTTATAAGGTGTGCGCACGAGTTATAAGGTGCGCGCACAAGTTATAAGGTGTGCGCACGGGTTATAACTCGTGAGCATACCTTATAACTCATGCGAACACCTTGTTATTTTATTTATTCACCTATGACACTTCCAGGGCTCCGTACAAACAGTGCAGAGTGAACGCAAATATCAACAGTTACAATTGTTTGGTTAAAAATATGAATCTTATTTGATTGAGATTTATTTAAAGGAGACAGATAAAGCCCTGGGACAGACTAAAGGAAGGGGACTACTGCTCTTCATTTTAATTTTTTTTTATTTTTGTTTGTCAATTTCATTCTTAAAGTACAAAAATACATCATCAGTGTGATAACAATACAAGAATTGAATAAAAGGGAGCAGAAAGAAGAGCAATCTTATGTTATCTGCCCCTCTTCCCTTTTCCAGATTTTTCCTATAAAACGCTTCATCAATACATTCCATTTCAATCACAATTATTAATCAGTTGTAAACAGAAAGCTTCATTTTTATGCGCAATAACTTAGTTTTCACATTGCACTGGATTTTATGTATTTTTAAAATGTCGTTATTGTCCTTATTAAACTACGATAAAACCTCTAAACTCTCTTTATAAACAAGCTATTAGGATCCTAGATAAGAAACCGCGTCACTATCACCACTGTCAAATATTAGCAAAACATAAAATGCTCAGTTTTAAATATATGATCAAATCAGCCAATCTTAGATTATTATTCAAGATCATTAAAGATCCCATGACATGGTACTTCTTGATGCTTTTATATGGCTCCTTAATGGTTCCCTAATACTGTAAATGAATCCTTCTTCAAAATCAACACTCGATAAGATGAGAAAGAGTCATAAATATCTCTCTCAAACACTTTATTCTGGGCGTTGTTGCTTGAATGCAAATGAGGAGAAAAGAGCTGGCCTATAGTAGAGGGTGGGGGCGTGGCCAAACTCTCCGCTCTCGCTCTGAGCTCTCAGCTGATCCATTTCCGTGTTTTTGCACAGGGGGAGAGATTTGAAGCGTTCCATTGAAAAATAAACACATTTCCACAGAAAATAAAATTAAACCACTGCTGTTCAAAGGTCCAGAGGTTCAGATAAAGGACTTCCGAGCCTAGAAACACTCGGACGTGCCTCCAGGCAAATAAAAAAACGCATTTCGCATTGCCTAGCGCATTCGCAGTCCAAACTCTCTGGGCGTGATTTACAGAGACGCTGAGTTCAGACAGACGGGGGTGGAACTGCATTTGCATTTCTTTTTTCGATCTGACGTCAATAAGTTTCCTTGTTCAAAATCGCCCGTTTGAACTCCGATTTTTTCTAACGCAGAAAAGGATCGCAAATGCTCAGTTTAGACATTTCGCAACTTTTAACCATGGGGGGGGGGGGGCTAAACAGGGTAGGGGAGCTCACATTAACGTTCAAAAACCTCAGAAAGTGAACATTTCATGCCATGGGACCTTTAATAATGTGGCACCTCCACCACTGAAAAAGTTTGTCAAATTAACATCTGACCAAACAGTCCGGACCACCAGGTTAATGGTCAGTGGCCAATGTAAAATACCAAAACGTAAAACATCACTGGGACAATCTGCATTTTCTGTTAAAACAATCTCAGAATGGAACAAACTTTCCACTGACCTAAAACTGTGCAAAGAGTTCAAACAATTTAGTGTAGGACTCAATCGACATTTCTTAAGAATACAAACCTGTCGGCGTTAAAACAAACCTGAGAAGGGGAATCCATTTTAACTCATGTAAATAATGTACCTTTGATGAAATGTTTATGAAATGCATTATTTTATGCTGTGTTTAATGTTTTGTCATGTTGTGTGTCTCAGGGACTGGACTGCAGATGGAAATTAGCTCAAAGAGTCAGTCTGGTACAAAACATCTCTTCATTGATTGTGATTAATGCTCCTGTACATGGTCCCTTTCAAATAAATGAAATGAAATTGTACTTGATCCTTTGATTTCTTTGTCAAGACTTTTCCATAAATGAACTCCTTTCACAGCGACGCTTCGCTCCATAACCTTGGTCCTGAATCTGGGTTTTTTAAAACATGTTGATTTATTTTAAATTGTAGTTCTTGTTCTCATCTTAAACAGTCTTTGAATATTTACAGGAAACACTCTGCATTTTGCTTTGTACATGACTTTGAGGAGACTTAATTCAACAAAATCACACATTTTCAACACTTTAAGTTAAAGGAAAAGAAACGTTTTTTTTAACCATTTGAGCCTTATTTCGGTAATAAAACAATTTGTTTTACTCACCCATATCACTTTGGTGTCATATGGAGCATTTCCGGAGATGTTTTAGATTAGCGTTAGGCTAACGCCGTTAGCCTAGCGCGACTTAATGCCATAGCTCAGGGCATTCCCCGAGCATATACTGTAATATGCCCCGTGCGGGCTCAAAATAACACAAACTTTAGCACTTTTCAAATCATAGAAGCTCGATGTCTTACTCTACGATTTCGTTTGAATCAAAAGTGGCCTGTAATCCGAGATTTATCCATAGTTTACAGCTTTGCGTTCCATGTTTGGGTCCCAGGAGCTGAGAGCACACTCCGCGCATGCGCACTGGCATCCTCATCTACTCGAAACTATGGCTAAATCTCGGATTACAGGCCACTTTTGACCAATCGAAATCATAGACTAAAGACATCGAGCTTCTATGATTTGAAAAGTGCTAAAGTTTGTGTTATTTGGAGACCGCACGGGGCATATTACATGCTCGGGGAATGCCCCGAGCTATGGCTATAAGTCGCACTAGGCTAACGGCGTTAACCTAACGCTAATCTAAAACATCTCCGGAAATCCTCCATATGACACCAAAGTGCTATGGGTGAGTAAAACAACTTGTTTTATTACCGAAATAAGGCTCAAATTGTAAAAAACGTTACTTTTCCTTTAAGTAACAAATAATGGGTTCGTCCCCTCTCTATAATGACTGTTGGTGATAATTCTCTAAGTCCTTTTCTGTAAAATAAATAATGGCTGTAGGTGAATTTTACATGTTGACCCCAAATTTCCACACAGCACATCAGATATGGTGCGATTATAGAGCTATACAAGGTTAATAATGCTGCTGAACGTTACTTTATGCAACACAGAAATTGCTTTGGAAATTTAGCTTTTATTGTAATTTATATGTGACCTCCAATTCAAGCTTGTTTCATTGATCCAAAATCCTCTTCTCTGAGCACTCAAAAATCTGCATTTTGCCCAGATTGTTGCATCATAGATAAAAGTCCGAACTTCTCTGTGCAGTTTTTAAGACGATAAATCATCACCGGACTTGTTCAAATTGTCAAATGGTGTTCACAACCGCAGGCTGTATAAAGAAGAAGACTGAGGGAGTGTGACGTCACCCACGGCGTTCAGCTCCAGTCAAATGAAGCTCATGAAGCTAGCAGTTAGGAGTGAATTTGGAGAGGAGTTAGAAATTAATTAACAGACAAAATGGCAAAAATAAAACTTAGACTTAGACAAACTTTACTGATCCACAAGGGAAATTATTGCCTTAATTAAACACCAGGACCACGTAGAGCGGGTGAATACGAACATCTTAAGACCAAAATGACGAGGTTCGCAGTAGCGGTTACAGAGAGAGGGGCCACAATTTTTCAATGTAAGTCAATTGGAAACAGAGTCGATGGAGCCAGAAGCCCCCCCATGGTCACTTCCTATTTGGAGCGCGGTGGTTAATGGGTTAGCAACAGTATGTCCATCACGCTTTGTGCTTTTGTGGACAGGGAAGATGTTTGTGCTTTTCTCTCAACTGGACGTAACTAAAGTTGGATTTTTTCTTTTTTTTTTTTTGCTTGTTGTGACATTTCCAACTAAGCAGATTCAAATATTCAGCAACAGCCGCTCCATTCACAGGACAGAAATGAAAGAAATGATGATCTTGAGCTGTATCAGAACGAGAATAAGAGCACAAGGAAGAGTATACGCCTATGGACCACTGAGGGATTACACAGATACAAAAACGCATGGTATAATAAATATAAAAAGAAATACTACAATTTAATGTTGATTTTTAGTATCAAAGTCGAGTTGGAAATCTTATATCTATTGTGACATAAGTACTAGCGTTATTTCTTGGTTCACGGAGGATAAAACTGCTTCATATAAACACACAGCAGTCTCATTTTGACCTATAGATCTGCTTTTACATCAGGCCTGGACTGGTAATTGGGCACACTGGGCATTTTCCCGGTGGGCCGACAGTTTTTTTTTAAAACTTAGGGCCCGTTTACACGAGAACGCCTATGGGTAAAAACGACAAAATATTTTATCGGAAGTGCCTTTCGTTTACACGGTGACAATTGTATAAATCGCACCCACACACGTCTACGGTCTTTTCTCTTCTTCCCGTACAAGTCTTTCTCACACTCTCACAGCCACACAGACGCCAAGACAAGCGACTTCCGCATGAGGCACTTCAAATGTAAAACCCGATGTGATTTTATATTTTCTAATTCGCTGTAATCCTCCTGTAATGTCACTATTTTCAGTACAATATTCAAAAACATGTAAACAAAAGTACAAGTCACTGAAAGGTTTGAAGCGGAACTTAACAACTCATTTAAAACGCAACTAGAACATTTTATTTTGAAGTTTTACCTTTCTCTTTTCCGGTCGTGGTTAGAAATGTAACTTGACGCTGTTGTGATGTTTTTTTTAATTTTTTTTCAGTCCAGCGCCTCCCTTCGCTGACTTTTGCGTCCACTTTTGCGTCTTCGTATAAACGCGGATAAAAAAATTGAAGACGAGACGCCACTTTTGCGTCTTCTGTTTTGATCGTCGCCGTATAAACGTAGCTTTAGAGACCGACCCAAAATTTTGAGGAAGTGTCCCATTGGTCCATCTTCAATACAGACAGTGGACTAAACCAATCAGGATATAGAAGCTTACGAGAGCGGTCCCACCCCTTTCTCTGCACTGATCCCCACCAGGTTCAGTGTTGAGCGTGGAAACATGGAGAAGCGGCAGAAAGGGGGTGTTGCGGAGCTAAAAGATTAAAAAATCTCACTATAGATGCTGCAAAATGTTCTAAAATAACAGACATATTCTCTGGAGGGGCTGGAGCGTCCACGTCCTCTGCAGCCCAGGCTGAAGGTGGACAGGGAGAGGAGCAGCCAGAGACTGTGGACATGGAACCCGAGGGAACCCGAGGGAACCCGAGGGAACCCGAGGGACCGAGTGACCAGGGAAGTGTCACAGCAGGTCAGCAGGTAGTAATGTTAGGATAATACAGGGACTTTTAGGTGATGGACAGGCATGAAAATTGCTCATTTTTTGGCGAAATTCACAGTTTTGAAGCCAAAACAGGTGACCTACGTGAATCGTGTAGATCCGATGAGAAAAGCTTTTTTTTTTTTGCGTTTCCACAGGGAGGTGTGGTCACAGAAACGGCAAGCATGTTGCAAACACATACATAGAGCTCTGGAAAAAAATAAGAGACCACTGCATTTTCTTGAAATCAGCATCTGTACTTTGTATTTTTATTACATTTTATTACATATTTTTATTATATTGTTTACTTCTTCCCCTGCACTTTTGCAACACTTTTTTTTACCATGTACTATTATTGCTGCTATTAGTACTTCTTGACTATCTTAGCGAGTTAACGGTTCTTCTGATCCTAAACATTTCATTGCATTGTTGACCTTGTTTTGATTCTGCATATGACAAATAAATAATCTTGAATCTTGAATCTCTACATGTATTACAGCCATTCCATTCCAGCGTCTGTTGAATTCCAACACAAACACAAAGCTGAGCTACTTCAGTTCTTGCACCAGGAGTGGAATAAAGTCACCCAAGAACAATGTGAAAGACTGGGACTAAACCAGGTCTAAACTAGGACTAAACCAGGTCGGAATCAAGACTAAACTAGGTCTAAACTAGGACCCAAGAACAATGTGAAAGACTTGTGGAGAGCATGACAAGACGCATGAAAGCTGTGATTAAAAATAAGTGTTATTGCACCAAATATTGATTTGTGAACTCTTCTTAAGTGTAAACATTAGTATTATGTTGTTTTAAAATGAATTTGATCTTGTTTCTTTGCATTGTTTGAGCTCTGAAAACATGTATCTTTTTTGTTATTTGTCATTTTCTGCAAATAAATGCTCTAAACGATCATATTTTTATTTGGAATTTAGGGGAAATGTTGTCAGTAGTTTATAGACTCAAACAAAAATGTTCCTTTTGCCCAAACACATACCTATAAGTAGTAAAATCAGAAAAAAGCTGTAAATTATTCCGTTGTGCTCCGCTCATTATGTGTCAGTCCAGCCTTGTTTTACACTATATCTCCACTGGGGCTGAACATGTAACTTTATTTCCAACAATTGTTTACATTTTGCCTTAAAGATATAGGTCAGTACATGTACTTTACTGTGTTGTCGTGTATCGTATTGCACTACAGATGTGTAAGTCCAGGTGAGTCTTCTATTATTAGCCGTGTGGTGTGATTGGTCCTTCCTCTTTCACTTTATCTCCGTCTCTCCCTCTGTTCTCATTCACAGATCTTTTAATAGCGCAGCCTAAATGTGTTAGTATGTCTGTGTCAGGGACTATATGAGGAGCAGTCACCGGGGAGGGCCGGGACCGGGGCCGGGGACTGGTGGATTCTGCGGCAAATCTGATTGGCCCGACCAGAACGCTGTTGCCATAGCGTTTTACTGGTGCTTCTGCCGCTGCTGCCTTCATTAGCTGCACCCAATTAAAACGATCAACGCTAATTATGTCACTCAAAGGTTTCTAATAACAGTTGTAACGTCAAGCACAAGTTGTTTATGTTTATTTTGTTTGGTTTTGTTTTGATTACGAAGCCAATTAACCAATCAGAATCAGAGAATGGGCTCCTCGTGTTGGGTTGCCAGGTCCTGTGATTTCAACTCAAATCTGTTCTCTCTCCATAACATCAAATCAAACTGTATTTGTAAATAATGTTCATAAATAAGTGATTTCTGAGCAGAAGAGTCTGATCACGTTCAGGCCTGGACTGGTAATTGGGCATACCGGGCATTTTCCCGGTGGGCCGACAGTCCTAGGGGCCGATGCCCTCCTTCTTCTTCTTCTTTTTTTTTTTTTAACTTAGAGACCGGCCCACAATTTAGGACTGAACCAGGACTAAATTAGGACTAAATCAGGTCTGAACCAGGACTAAACTAGGACTAAATCAGGTCTGAACCAGGACTAAACTAGGACTAAATCAGGATTGAACCAGGACTAAACCAGGACTAATTACATCTAAATCAGGACTAAATCAGGTCTGAACCAGGACTAAACTAGGACTAAATCAGGTCTGAACCAGGACTAAACTAGGACTAAATCAGGATTGAACCAGGACTAAACCAGGACTAATTACATCTAAATCAGGACTAAATCAGGTCTAAACCAGGACTAAACTAGGACTAAATCAGGTCTGAACCAGGACTAAACTAGGACTAAATCAGGATTGAACCAGGACTATAAATGCTATGAATTATTATTATTATTATTAAACCAGGACTAATTACATCTAAATCAGGACTAAATCAGGTCTGAACCAGGACTAAACCAGGACTAATTACATCTAAATCAGGACTAAATCAGGTCTGAACCAGGACTAAACTAGGACTAAATCAGGATTGAACCAGGACTAAACCAGGACTAATTACATCTAAATCAGGACTAAATCAGGTCTGAACCAGGACTAAACCAGGACTAATTATGAGGGGCCGGTCTAAGCCAAAAATGCCAGGGCCATTTTTTTTGTCCCAGTCCAGACCTGGGTGAGTTTATCCAAACGGACGCAGGTCAAGTGCAAAATGCAAAGCCACCACTAGATGCTGCTCATGAGCCACACACAAACTCCCCGGAAAGTTCTCTTATGGAGATGTCAAAACTGTGCTGCAGCTCAGTCTTAGTATATATATATATATAAAAAAAAACATATATATATTTTCTTACACTGTGCAACTTTGTGGAGACGGAACATCACCTGCATGATACTCTGCAAAAGTTTAAACCACACTTTGGGAGACAGATATGTTTTATGCCATCCTGTGGAAGACTGTGACCAGAATAACAACATTTCCATGGAAACAAGCAGGAGGAAGTCCTCAGGCCAATAGGAGTCAGGTTTTGGGAGATGCAAGCCCGTTTACAGCAAGGGCACACAGGTTTTTCAGTGCAATAAAAACATTTGTTATAAAACAGACTTTTATTTTAGTCTTTATTAGCTCGAATGCTTTGAAATCAAATAAATAAATCACATAGATTTTTGGTTCCAAATGATAATAAACACATATTTACCTAAATCAGGAGTGTAAATAGTTGTGATTTGACCCATTTTTCCTCTGAGGTAGACTTGGTTTGGTCTTGTTCTAGTCCTAGTTTAGTTCTGGGTTTAGTCCCAATGTAATGTCATTAAATGTGTTGTTGAACAAAAAAGAAAGTCCTGGTCTAGTCCTGGTCTAGTCCAGGTTTAGTCCTGTTCTAGTCCTGGTTTAGTCCTGGTCTAGTCCTGGTTTAGTCCTGGTCTAGTCCTGGTCTAGTCCTGGTCTAGTCCTGGTCTAGTCCTGGTCTAGTCCAGGTTTAGTCCTGGTCTAGTCCTGGTCTAGTCCTGGTCTAGTCCAGGTTTAGTCCTGGTCTATTCCTGGTCTAGTCCAGGTTTAGTCCTGGTCTAGTCCTGGTCTAGTCCTGGTTTAGTCCTGGTCTAGTCCAGGTCTAGTCCTGGTTTAGTCCTGTTCTAGTCCTGGTCCAGTCCTGGTTTAGTCCTGGTCTAGTCCTGGTTTAGTCCTGGTCTAGTCCTGGTCTAGTCCTGGTCTAGTCCAGGTTTAGTCCTGGTTTAGTCCTGGTCTAGTCCTGGTCTAGTCCAGGTTTAGTCCTGGTCTAGTCCTGGTCTAGTCCAGGTCTAGTCCAGGTCTAGTCCAGGTTTAGTCCTGGTCTAGTCCTGGTTTAGTCCTGTTCTAGTCCTGGTCCAGTCCTGGTTTAGTCCTGGTTTAGTCCTGGTTTAGTCCTGGTCTAGTCCAGGTTTAGTCCTGGTCTAGTCCAGGTTTAGTCCAGGTTTAGTCCTGGTCTAGTCCTGGTTTAGTCCTGTTCTAGTCCTGGTCCAGTCCTGGTTTAATCCTGGTTTAGTCCTGGTCTAGTCCAGGTTTAGTCCTGGTTTAGTCCTGGTTTAGCCCTGGTTTAGTCCTGGTCTAGTCCTGTTCTAGTCCTGGTTTAGTCCTGGTCTAGTCCTGGTCTAGTCCTGGTCTAGTCCTGGTTTAGTCCTGGTTTAGTCCTGGTTTAGTCCTGGTTTAGTCCTGCTCTAGTCCTGGTCTAGTCCTGGTCTAGTCCTGGTTTAGTCCTGGTTTAGTACTGTTCTAGTCCTGGTTTAGTTCTGGGTTTAGTCCCAACTTAAATGTGTTGTTGAACGAAAAAGAACGAGATCTGGGGCACTCTGAATTACAGTGAAAGTGGCACAGTGGCATGTCTGCTTTGCTTAAGCAAAGGAGTTTTACTGTAAATCACTCTGCTCTCCTTCCATTTCTAACTAGTCCATCAGCCTCTGGATCTTTGAAAAGCACCTGTGTAACATTTAAGCTGAGCCCTTCATGTTTTTGTTAAATATGGAGACAAAAATCGACTTTAACATGGAATGAACATGAACCCATCCTCCTCAGTGCCTCCTGAACAGAACTGTAACACAAACAAACAAACAAACAAGTCCAAACATGCCATTTTTTCTACATTTTCTTCTTCTTATTATCATTACTTATCTTGTCTATATGCACTTTTTGCTGTTGGACTCATGAACAATTCATAACATCTGCACAAAGTTGGACACTTTATATCACCAGTCACTTTAATTAAGTCATGTTTGCACTACTGTTCTGATGCTGCTCATCTGAACCTTTTTTTTTAAATTATTTGGATTTTTTTCCTTTAACTATATTTTTACTTTTTTTTAAACTATATAATAGCTACAGTATATTTGGGTTATTATTATTATTTAGTGTTTTATGTTCGCACCTTATCACTGAGACAAGTTTCTAGTTTGTGAATTGTGTTCACTTGACAATGGCAATAAAAGTCTTTCTGATTCTGATTCTGATTTTTGTTCAAACTTTCTTTTGCACTAAACTGCCTGGAGCTAAGGTGGCAAGTGAATTTCTCCTGTGTGAGATCAATAAAATCTTATCTTAACCAACCAACCAACAAACAAACAAACAAACAAACAAACAAAAAACTCTACAATTACACCGTTAGACACAATTACAGTTAGAGGATATATCCAGTGTGTCACACCAGGAAAGTCCGATAGTTCACTTGCTTTGGTCCGGACCAAATTTAGTTTTTTTTATTTTTTATTTTGGTGCGGTTCGCTTTCACACTGGAGTTTTTCCCCAAGTGAACCAACATCTATAAACAAAACCACGTGTGCTGAGGTCGCTCAGCCATTGGACAGAAATGAGTCGTGTCCAAAACGCCGTGTCCAAACACGGAAGGAGGAGAATCATGGTGTTACGTGCTGTTTTCAATCTAGCCTTAGCGATGTGGTTTGCTCAGTTTTTACAGTTCGCACAAATGTTTGAGCAGCATCGTGAGGTTTACACTATTTTACAATCAATTTCCAAACGACGAAGATACAGGGCAAGACGACTACGGAGGACAGCGCTCATGTGCGCATCAAGTTCTGACTCTTGCTCTTCACGCAAAACGTAAGTAAGCCTCGTAAGTTTCGTTTAGTTTCGTTTCATAAGCTTTGGTTTCCCATAATGCTCGACATACGACGGGAGCTCGTTAAGTACAAAAAGCCAACTTGTGTCAGATCCGGTCCGGTCTGCATTCTCACCTCAAACGAACCGCACCAGGATTCGAATGGAACCGTGCCGAGACCGAACTTTTTAGGTGGTCTCGGTTCGCTTGTTTGCTCCGGATCGAGACTTTTGTTTTTTATTCACACCAGCCCAAAAGGTCCGAATCAAAGGAGCAAACAAACTCAGGTGTGAAAATGACCTTATTCTCAGTTTATGGACAGGCTCATGTGAAGCTCAGAACCTCCAGAATTCCCTCCCTGAGCTGCAGAGGCTGCACTAGCACTGACTCATCATCGTCTGCAGGTGCTGGGGTTGAGGTAGTGACCGTTCAGATCAGAGAGAGACATTTTAACCCAAACGAGAAACTTATGTGAGGCTCTATGTTTTCGTAATTAAGAATAAATCAGCATTGCAGATGTTTTCTGTAAAAGCCATATTTGATTTGAACATTTCTCCCTCGTATCTTGGGACACACGTCACGTTTATGAATTTTAAGATCAAAATGTCATGGTTTCGAACTGTATGCTCAAACCGGACTTCTTTAAAGTGTCAGTGTGTAGAACTGTAAACCGCGGCAGCTGCTCCCATCATGATTGTATAACTCCACTTATCTGGGGCCATCCTCTCTTGACCTATGTAATGACTTCAAGGGCCCCGCCTCAGGGCCCCATACACTACCACTACAGTCATCAGAGTACAGTCCCCGCCACCGGCCATGCCCCCCCCGTCCACATCCTTCCCGCTCGTACAGACCTCCCTGGCTGCTCGGCGGCTCTGCTCCCTGTGTCTCTGTTACAGATAAGTGCGCTCGTATTGACGGGGTCATGGCGGTGGACGGTACGCGGGTGACCTTACAGACTGCCCCACACAGATGGTCAGAGCCTGGGGTCTTCTGGAGTCCTCTGGTTACGCGCAAAACAAAAGATAAAAGCCAGAAAAGCATAGAACAACACTGGAATGTCCAAATTAATATTAAAAAACATTCACATAGATTCTGTTATCGACAGTGGTAAGTAGGGATGGGAATTGATAAGATTTTTACGATTCCGATTCCATTATTGATACGGCTTAATGATTTGATTCTTTATCGATTCTCTTATCGATTCTAATTTGGGGAAAAAAGGAAAACAAACTGTTTGATTAGCACCAAGATTAGCACTAGTCCTGTTCTAGTCCTGGTTTAGTCCTGTTCTAGTCCTGGTCTAGTCCTGGTTTAGTCCTGGTTTAATCCTGGTCTAGTCCTGGTCTAGTCCTGGTCTAGTCCTGGTCTAGTCCTGGTTTAGTCCTGGTTTAGTCCTGGTCTAGTCCTGGTTTAGTCCTGGTTGAGTCCTGGTCTAGTCCAGGTTTAGTCCTGGTTTAATCCTAGTCTAGTCCTGGTTTAGTCCTGGTCTAGTCCTGGTCTAGTCCAGGTCTAGTCCTGGTTTAATCCTGGTCTAGTCCTGGTCTAGTCCTGGTCTAGTCCTGGTCTAGTCCAGGTTTAGTCCTGGTCTAGTCCTGGTTTAGTCCTGGTCTAGTTCTGGTTTAGTCCTGGTTTAATCCTGGTCTAGTCCAGGTTTAGTCCTGGTCTAGTCCTGGTTTAGTCCTGGTTTAGTCCTGGTCTAGTCCACGTTTAGTCCTGGTCTAGTCCTGGTCTAGTCCTGGTTTAGTCCTGGTTTAATCCTGGTCTAGTCCTGGTTTAGTCCTGGTCTAGTCCTGGTCTAGTCCTGGTTTAGTCCTGGTTTAATCCTGGTCTAGTCCTGGTTTAGTCCTGGTCTAGTCCTGGTCTAGTCCAGGTTTAGTCCTGGTTTAATCCTGGTCTAGTCCAGGTTTAGTCCTGGTTTAATCCTGGTCTAGTCCTGGTTTAGTCCTGGTCTAGTTCTGGTCTAGTCCTGAACGTGTCGTGTGTCCAAGTGGAAGTTAAAAGTCCATTTTCACAAACGTTCTTCTCGTCATGTGAAAATAGAATATAAACTCTGTATCAGTGAAGCGGCGAAGCACAGAGCAATCCCACCACTTTTATGCGTAATTCGTGCTGTCTGGAATCGTGAAGAGAATCGTTAGATAAACTGCCAGTCGATTCCGTGGAATTGAAACACACGGAACCGATTCTCAACAGGAACGGGTTCTCGATTCCCGTCCCTAGTGGTGGGTAGTACTCGGTTAGATTTAATCGAGGAGTACAGTTATCTGAGTAACTTTCAGTCCTTGATGTGTGTAGAATCGCTCAGTCGTCCAGGTAGAATCCAATGAACTAGTTCTGTTTTTCTTTTACATTTTTAAGAAGTAAAAATCTGGTACGGTGACTTTAAGGATTGTAAATAAGGCGAATAGGCTTGGGTTGTGTGGTATGCTGAAGAAACCAGACCAGGAATTCCAATCTGGGATGCTAACCACTCTGTCACTGAGACACAAACATATGGAGGATACAGGAGGTGGTGGTGACAGTGATGGAGCAGCAGAAAGCTCATGGGGCAGGACGGGAGCACCATCGACCCTGTCTGTGGGCCGGATCGCATTTCACCTCGTCGGCATTCACACTGGACCCTAACTCCTACGTAAAAACAGAGATACTGGTCTGTGTTCAGGGACTAGTTCAGGTCCTAAAGGAGATGTGAAAAGGAAGTTTGAAGCATTTGATTTGGAATTGGGCGACACCTGAATGTCCCTGTTGGAATACTTAAAGGAGAATTAACGTTTTTTTTACAATCAGAGCCTTATTTCGGTAATAAAACAAGTTGTTTTACTCACCCATAGCACTTTGGTGTCATATGGAGCATTTCAGGAGATGTTTTAGTTTAGCGATATCCGTAATGTGAGTTCTCGGGGCACATGTTTGCGGTCTCCAAATAACACAAACTTTAGCACTTTTCAAATCATAGAAGCTCAATGTCTTAGTCTACACTTTCGTTTGAGTCAAAAGTGGCCTGTAATCCGAGATTTATCCATAATTTACAGCTTTGCATTTCATGTTTATGTCCCGAGAGCTGAGAGCGAAATAAGCTGTGACTCCGCACATGCGCACTGGCCTCCTCATCTACTCGAAACTATGGCTAAATCTTGGATTACAGGCCACTTTTGACTCAAACGAAAGCGTAGACTAAGACATCGAGCTTCTGTAATTTGAAAAGTGCTAAAGTTTGTGTTATTTGGAGACCGCAAACATATGCCCCGAGAACTCACGTTACGGAGATCGCAAATCTAAAACATCTCCGGAAATGCTCCATATGACACCAAAGTGCTATGGGTGAGTAAAACAACTTGTTTTATTACCGAAATAAGGTTCACATTGTGAAAAACATTAATTCTCCTTTAAATGTCCTATATTACGCAATTGACTCTTTTGAGCTCTAAACCGTGTTAGAATGTTGTTTCCTCCTCAAAAACAGACCTGTAGTTGTGTTTTGTTTCATTCACACGTTTGAGTAACCCTTTATTTTTAGTCTGTCTACATCTCCAAAGCTCAAAATGCTCCGTTCTCTTTTGTGATGGAGCAGAATGAGCCTCACATGAGTCCGCCATCAAGATCTGCAGCTCAGTGAGTGAATCCTGGAGATTAAAGGGATAGTGTGTTTTTTTGTTGTTTTTTTTTTTAATGTGAATCTGTATGGCGTCCCCTTCAACAGTGTCGTCCATTAACACTGACTTACCAATGACAGCGTCGTCTGGGTCCAGTTCTGCTCTGGTTACGTCGCTCGCGAACGTTGTTCCGGTAAGTTCGCGGGGACATTTAATAAAGCTTGTTTCCTTCTCAAAACAACATTTGTCCAAAAAGTGATATATTTGCGTCACAAACAGTTGAAAAATTCAGCAACCTAATTCGCATGGTGGTATTTTCTCTCGAGTCGTATCACTGCGCGCCTATTATTTACTTATTATTAGCCTGTTCACGCACCGCACCGGTATAAAATTCACAGCCGGTACGCAGCACTGCTAAGAGAATATGGATAATGGTGGCCAAAACCCACATTTGGAAAAAAAAAGTAAGGTGCTGTGGAAGTTGTGGTTGTAATAAGAAACCCGAAAACTTCTCACATTTTAGATTCAAGAACGGTGAGTCGTTTTATTAACACACAAGAATATCGGAAAAGGGAGCTGCGCTAGAACACAAAAGCAGCGTGTCAAAAGTCACGCCTTTCTTAAAGGGACCGCAACTATTATTAGAAGCAGTGAATTTATAACCAAGTGCTTAACCAAGAACTGAGCAAAACCCGCATGGCAATGCTCTAACAACACAGTTAAGAAGGTGAATTATGCATACATTCATGAGTGCACTACAGTGCGCTATTTAAGTAGAAAACACAAACAACCACACTATGCCATTCGAGAATAAATGAAAGCTCCCCGAAACTCTCGTGCAGAGATATCTGCAGTCTGTTAAGCAAGGACTGTCAAAACTTATCTGACTGTAGCCGTGAAAGTCGCCTAAACCATTGTGAGGCGGTGCTGCGCACTGGTAGAAGATTTAAGGCCGGTGCGCTGCCTGCACCTGTAGGAGAGGGTTTATGCTGACTAAAAACACTTAATAAATTAGTCATTTTCGCTGTTTAATAAGAAAACATATCTATGCACATTAGGCAGCACCATTTACGTTGGCCCAAAAAAAATGAAATAATTAAGTATATTAAAAAAGTTATTCATCTATGAAAAAGGTGTAAAACGTTTTTAAAAAACCCAGGTAAAACAAGTGTTTTTTTTTTTTTTTTTTTATGGTAAAGTGATGCACTGGACATTATAGCACCTGTAAGAAATGAAAACTACTTTCACCACTACTCTGAATACGAAAGAAAATTTAAGTTACGTAACGCGAAATCTCAAAAATTCAAATAATGCGCGCTCGGATGCGCCCTCGTCTTCGCAGCCGCCCGAATCCCCCGAAACATAAATACACTTGTAAATACACTCTCCCAACACCCCGCTGGTCTCCCATTGGCTAGGGATGAATCAGGCCTTTTACATTGCGACTCTACTTACGAAAAAAATCACATTACCAAACCACTTCTGGAACGAATTAATTTCGTAAGGTGAGGTATGACTGAATCACTTTTTGGACAAATGTTGTTTTGAGAAGAAAAACAAGCTTTATTAAATGTCCCTGTTAACTTACCGGAGCTACGTTCGCGAGCTACGGAACCGGAGCAGAACTGGGCCCAGATGACGCTGTCATCGGTAAGTCAGTGTTAATGGACGACGCTGTTGAAGGGGACGCCATACAGATTCACATAAAAAAAAAAACACAAAAAAAACGCAGTACCCCTTTAAGGTACTGGCAATCCAGGTTCAGTTGTAGCTGTAGTAACTTTTTAAAACCTGTAAAAGAGCGCAGGCTACAAACAGTTCCTTTTCGGTTATAATTCATGATGAAGAGTGAAGAGTGAGAAACTGTTACTGAGCGGAGCAAAGAAAACAACCGTCTTCATCCACATCTCACACCTGTGAACTTGCACTTGATTTTAAACGTAACAACACTTTTTGTTGAGGTTTAAATTGTTCATATGTCTTGGTTTAACCTTGTCCAATGATCTGAGCCGGAGCAAAAACACCAGTAAAATCGAGAAGGTTCAGCAGTGTCTCTTCTTTTTGCAGACACTAAGAGAATTCACAAATACGATAATCCTTTATTGTCCCGCATGGGAGAAATTGGTCTTGGGACAGGGGATCACATGCTTGAACACAAAGACAAGACAACTCAGCAACATAAGCACCATAAAAACATCCGCCATAAAGAAATAAGTATGACCACGAGTGATACACCAACAGAAACTTTAACGGAAAAGTAACGTTTTTTTTACAATCTGAGCCTTCTTTCGGCAATAAAACAAGTAGTTTTACTCACCCATAGCAGTTTGGTGTCAATTGGAGCAGTTTTGAAGAAGTTATGTTGTAGCCGTTCTGTTCTACCAATGATCCCGTATCCGTTAGCATGAGTGCTCGGGGCACTGATTTGCGCTCTCCAAATAACACAAACTTTAGCACTTTTCAAATCACAGAAGATCGCTGTGTCAGGGTAGACTTTTAGTAGATTCCAAAACGGCCTGAAACCCGATATCGCAACAGAAAAGTAAAGTTCAAAGCGGTGTTAGCTTCTTTCGGACTAGCGGTGTTTACAAAACAGCTGAGTTCACGCATGCGCACTGTCCTCTCTGATGACGTCATCAAATGAAACTATAGCTGCATATCGGGTTTCAGGCCGTTTTGGAATCCACTAAAAGTCTACCCTGACACAGCTTCTGTGATTTGAAAAGTGCTAAAGTTTGTGTTATTTGGACACCGCAAAGTAATGCCCCGAGCACTCACGCTAACGGATACGGGATCATTAGTAGAACAGAACGGCTCAACATAAGTTCTGCGATACTGCTCCAATTGACACCAAACTGCTATGGGTGAGTAAAACTACTTGTTTTATTGCCGAAAGAAGGCTCAGATTGTAAAAAAAAACTTTACTTTTCCCTTTAAGTCACTCTATACAGGCAAGCCTTTCACCGTCTTATATAATATAACAGGTCTGGACTGGGACAAAAAAAATGGCCCTGGCATTT